>OZ038429.1:10432128-11053732 GCA_964036235.1 Heterorhabditis bacteriophora
CGCACAATTGACGCCATTGTGGACTGTTCATCACACCCCATCAGCATTATCGCTGTTGGAATTGGACAGGTTGAGATATATGTACAACAAATATTTAATTTCTAAAACATGCTTTCTAAATATTATAGGATCGGGATTTCACGACTATCAAATCTTTGGAGTCTCCCATACTGAAACATTCAGATGGGCGAGTATTAACCAGGAATGTACGTTAATTTATTCTTGAAAACTTCTTACCTAGTTGCAACTGAGATTATTACGTTTTAATGTTCTCGTCATAGATGTTCCAATTCATCCCATCTCCTGATCTAAAGAATGACGATGCTCTCGCCTTGATCCCTCTACAGGTATCACAGTGGAGACACTCCATAAGCATGAATAGATAACAATACCTTAATTTTCTTTTTTTATCATTTCAAGATATATTAGTATATTTTCGGCCTACACTATTAACGGGTAATTCTGCATAAAATTATAGAGCGACTGAAATCATCTGTTTATTCGTATTTACAATATGTAGCATGTCTAATTGTTTACAGATAAATATCGTAATTTTCCTTGTTTCATATCTTTATTTTTATACAATGATTTATCATGGTTATTGACTATTTAGTGAACAGTAATAATTCAAGATAAAATTGTATGAAATGTTGGATTTTCTTTTATACTGAAGGACTTATGGATGGTTTACAACCTCTTGCTCATGTTGAGGTACTCTTTTACCCGCCATCGAACCAATTAGCGAAGTATCACTCAGACGACTGAAACCCAAAGATTGTGGAAGGACGGGACTATGAAGAAGAATAACAAAATTGGAAATTACCTAATCATTGCGCTAGCTACAGTATGGGGTAAGATATGCTGATCGGAAGGAGAAGATACATCTGGGTGATCTAGAGATCTTGTTAGTATAGATGAGAGTACCTCACAATAACGCTCAATAAGGTGGTCCACCTAAAATAGAAATCAAAGGACTATGTTTTGCTGATTTTGGTGATTTTTTTGTATTTTCGAGTTTCCAATCACTTACTTCGTAATCGTCATCATCCTCTCCAAATGGGTTGAGAATCACCTGACTGCATTTAAGCCATCCTAGATAAAATATATTTAACACTAAACTGAATGCGAATCGCATTATTAATGAAATAATCGCCACAGATAGTGACTCCCTGAAATTAAAGTATGTAGCAGAGGAACAAATGGACCAATAAAAATGACGAACCTGCTGAGAGGTGTGTGCACACTAATTCCATCAATTGTAAGGTAGAAGTAAACGGCAAAGGTAATATTCTGAAAAACAACAAGTATAGTTTGGCAAATCAATGAAGATTATACTTGAGAAATATTTCATTCTTACCTGCGTTAGAGCTAAAGGCATCGGCACCCAATCATAAGTTAAAATGTCGCCCAGCTTATCACGAATGCGACTAATCTGTGTATTTTAATCAATACTTATTGAAGACGCGATTTAAATATCCTCCAATGATTATGTTACTACAAAATCTCTAATCTTTGTTGCATGTTAAAGCATACCTCGGTAACAAAATTTCGATAATTATATTCATCCATCGCCATCACTTTGGTCTTAGTTCCACGAAAAGAAAAAAAAGTAATCAAAATCTAGAATGTGATGAAAATCCGACGAAAAACGAAATATATGTTAACAAAACAATAGTGATTTCATGAATTTTTTTCCCCACTTTATCTTGTTGTATTTCTTTACAATTTGACAAATCCACAGTAGGGGAACCCAGTAATGACAAGCTTGTTCCCCTAATTTTGAAGAGCGTATTAGAAAAAATTCTTTTCTGAAAAACTAATGACGAAATACGAATATGGATAATTCTAAACCTTGAGAAACAACTTACTCAGTGAGAATATTGCTTTCTATGAGATGTTTGTACGTAGGAAATCGTTTACGAACAGGGATAGATATGTCCCGTAGGAGAAGGATATAAGAGAGTAAGAGATAACGGTGAACTGATATACGAATTATTCTCAACTTTCCTGGAGGTACCTAAAAAACAACTATTAGGAAACAATATGTTAAGAAATGTAGTTTAACAATATAAGAGATATAAATCGGACAGCAGCACTGTTGAAGCTGGAATTAAACATGATAGCTGCATTCTCGGGCCAAATTAGAAGATTATATGTATCAGTCCACCGAGTTATGCACATAACAGTAGTGAATCCAAGCATAACTGATATACCACTCTGAAATGGTTAATTCATAACGTTAACAATTATTTCTTTGCGATAAAGTCAGATCTTTTGTAGTGTCGTATTGCAAAAACCTATTTGGAATTTCAATATCCCTTATATCGCAAAAATATGCTGACGATAATGAGACATTTTATTGGTAGCTTTCAAAAAAAAATTACTACCATTGCTAGGTTTACTACAATAAAAACAAGTGTAACTATAGCATAATATAACCACAACTTAAAGCCGACTTAAGAATAAACTTATCAAATAATAATTTGAAAAAAGTACTTTTAGAGGAACATTATCCAAGTGGCTTAATATTCCCGAATATGCTGTATCAATATATGATCCCTGGAAGATTCGGAGCGAATATATTTAATGAAAGAAAACACAAGAAAATCATCAACTGTAAGGAAGAACTACCTTGATACACGTAATATAAGTCACTGAAAGCGTGAAGCAGAAGAATGACCATAGTAGAAGTTCTACTGCCACCAATTTCCAAACAGAGCCTCGCCACCACAGTAACAAACGCAGAAACGTAGTTCCTAGATTCAATTCATAGTATTTTCCTTCTAGTCTTATCCACCTATATTACTTTTATAGTATTAAATTCTTCACTAGCCTGAAGCTGTAGCAGATGTAAGCGAATATTGAACAGTCATAACCGAACTTGGGCACTTGATAACTATGAATGTAAATTCATACTCGCATGAATCTTGTTTTACATGATTACATTCCCATCAAAAAATAAGTAGAATGATAGTGTTTCAATAATCTCAGAACGAAGCATATTCATTAAGCAAACCTTTAATGCATACCTATCTTTATGATTTACTTAAATACATAATTTCTAGACACCTACATAAATAAAACACGACCTGGGCAATCCCATTTTTATTAATTTTCAATGCATGCTCAAAAATATACAACAAATACTTCAAATAATACAGCTCGTTGTACTGCGGATAAATATGTGAGTATAAGAAGTGATAAATAAAGGCAGAGCCGATAAGAGAGAAATGACCCATGGATATTTCAAGGGCATAAAACATGTAATAGCTCTATTATGTCCAGATCAACACATGCACGCGTAGTAGACAAAAAGAAAGACTTCTAGAAACTACAGTATCACAGAAGAGACCTCTTCTGTGACAAATCACAAGTGAACCGACGCCGCGTAAAGACTGGGGTGACATGAAAGAGAAAGTATACTAATTATAGGGGTCAATAAGTACTATATAAGACAACGACGTCGGCTAATACACGAATATTACTAATGTACCTGATGCAAGAATCACTGATGATTGCAACCGAACATGAGACAAATACAAAATACAAAACACCTTGCCGAACAATGTCCCGAGGGACTACAACGTATCAATCGATATATGAAAATAATAATACACGAAATATGTAAATGAATAGAATAGAAAACAAATCACTCATCAAAATCACTAACTATATGTAATTGCAATCTCTGTCACAGGCGAGCAAAGCATTGAGCGTCATGAGTACACGAAGGGGATCCATTATGACTATCGACATTTGGACAGCTTTGGCAACACTACGCGAGGATACACTGTACTGGGAGATACTAAAGCACAACGGTAAGTCGAGAAATGTGGTGAGCAAGTTGTAAGTGATATCGAGGAATGAGCCCAACAGGGCATGGCAAAGGCCGACTAGAGGCCAGATGAACGGGTACTAGGACCGGTCGCATACCGGTGAAGGTACTAGGGAAGGGCCGATGGCCGACTATCATAAGCTCAGATTACCCGTGGAAACACGGCACGAAGGCAGAAGCATCCGGGATGCGATAGAAGAAAAGCTAAAATATTATTACAAGCAATATTAACTACAAAGCTTTAAAAACACTATAGAGAACTAATTACCTAAAAGAAACTAGTTTATACGAAGCGAGCTGAGGCGAGCTCCAGAGGCGAAGATATCGGGACCGAAAAGATCATATGACCTTAGTTGGGAATCGATACGATCCCCTATAGAAGTCATTCCTGCGGGAGAAAAACGTCCATGTGATGATGGGCTGACACTGTCAAGACTTGGCGGGGTAGCAGAGCCACCACTAGCACGCGATAGTCCTGCCCGACCCCCACACGTACAACCACAGGTACATGTACCAGAATCAGAACGAGTTGGATCAGTCTGCACGGCAGCATTTGCAAACGCCTAGAAACGAGATTCCTCATGCTAACTAATATTCGTAATAAACAAAATCAAAACATGATTACTGTATTTAACATTTTGTATGTGAAATATACTCACTTTGTTCTGACTAATTGGAACGGTTCCAATCACGCCACTGCTGCTATGAGTGGGTAATACACGGTCGGAGATGGAAGCAGTACGATTCCAAGCTGGAGAGAAGAGAGGACTCCATTGTTCAGCTGGGCTTTGCAAAGGAGGAACAGCCTTAATCAAAATTATTATAAATGTTATTGTGAATAAAAATACTTCAGTTTTTTGTTTGAAAACAATGTTCTAATTAAAAATGCAGATTTTAAAATTATCTAAAAAAAATTTTTTATAATATTTCTGTAAAATTATCAGATTTTCATTTAGAATCCACCTAGTTACACACTATAAATAACATAGAAAAAAAATTACTCTACTCCTCAAAGTCGCTCATTAAACATAAAATCCCTTTATGTTTAATAAGCTAGAATCAATCCACTGACAAAATAACAGCAAATGAATAACATGCCATGGTTAGAACAGTAATAAAAGGCGGTAGCAAAATAAATACCTGTGGAATGGTTGCCTGGCTATCCCAAAGAGATCCAGGACGATGTGAAGTTTGGTTAATTGATCCTCGACCATTTGATAATGCCGACACAAGCGGCTGGTGAGCCGACATCGAACGAGCAATGGGGCGAGGCCCATATCCACCACGAGATGAAGGTGGTCGGAGCGCATCCAGGTCAGGAAAATGCTTAAACAAATTTTAGTTAAAGTATTAATGAAAAATTATTTTGCTTTCCTAAAGTTATCTACCTGTTTTATAAATCCTGGATAATCGTAGTGAGGTAAATTACGGCGCACAGATACGTAGGTACGGTTAGGAAATAAAGCAAATATCCATGGATGAACGACTACGAGATTAAGAAAATCTTGACGACCTAAATTATATCTAGAAATATATGTATATTGGCAGTATTACACAATGTGAACGCTCAGTATATCAATAAATGCAAAAAGTATAATACCTTCCCCAATTTGATCTCTAATCTCCATAGCCATTTCTGGACCAACATAATATTCGTACAAGCTTTGGATAGCAGTGGCTCCTCCACGACGAAGAAGGTATGAAGCAAGTCGGAGAACGCATAAATATACTGCAGGACTCTGGAAAAGCACGAACTGAACGTTTGTTAAGATAGATATAAAATTTTTTGATGAAATTTGTAGAAATATGTAAAAACCTGCAAAGCGATATTGTCTTCAGGGGTTAGTCTGAAAATATGTGTCCGGCGTTCGACAAACTGCCTTCTCTTCAGAGATGATGTACCCACATACCGAAAAAGTTCTTCATCTCCACAGTTAGACATCTGTGAGTGCAAACTGAAATTTTTCTTTTAAAAGAAACTATCACTATATAGAATTCACTGAATGTTTTGATATTGATTGTCTAACCTGCTTAGTTGGATCTGAGTCAAACCATGTCTTTGAAAAATTGCAAGCAATGCAGGAATTGCTCGAGCCTCTACTAAAGGAGCATATGCATCTTTAGAATTAGGAGGAGTCGGACAAGCCTTTTCCAAATCAACTTCCGGCGCATTTACGAACACTTGCTCTGCCTCCTGTATGTAAAAAAATGATTAATTTTCCTTATTTTCATGATTAGCAGTAACTGTATCTTTATCAAACTTCACTGTTATCATAAAGAATTATAAACCTTATCAGTTTGCTGAACTCGCAACATGACTAGCTCAAGAAATACAATAATAAGAGATTGTACTGAGCGTCACTATCTTTTGTTGGCACTGCTTACCGGGCCATAAAGTGGTTGAACAAGTGTTGCTGTATACTCGTTTGTTTCGTTTAATGATGCTTGAAAAGACAATGTGAATCCGACACGCAATACAGCAGTCAAATCCGTCAGCATCTAAAACATGATTTCCAAATAAAGGGATTTAACATGGATGAACTGTTAAGTGAAAACTCTTTAGTACTATACCTGATCACAAAAATCTTTAATCTGGAACGAAATAACCATCTTGTTTTTACAGGTGATAAGACCAGCTTTCCCTGACAACCAAGTTAACTGCCCATATCCTTGGATAGACTCCGCTTTTAGTGGTTGCATATCAAGAGTATGACCCGAATACGGACCTCCAATGCCACCCATAGACCCACCACTCAACATATTATTCATTCCAGATACTGATCCTGTATTAAAAAAAACATTACTAATATAAACGTTATCGCAATAAAATAAATAATTTACAAGCGGACTAGTGAGCACAACGAACCTACACCTCTAATGTATTGTTGCGTCATAGTTCCCCAGATATTGTGGTGCTGTGGAGGCGGAGTAAACAGCCCTCCCATCTCATACGCCATTTCAGTTTCTATTAGTATTCTTCTCACTAATAAAATTGAGTAGTGGATTCGGATCTTATTTTTCGCTCCTGGTCAATCACAGCCGTAGGCTACCACGTGTTCCCATAGAAACCACGCTGGATCACCTGAAAAAGTATAATAAAAGCAATCTTAAAATCTGGATATAGTTAACCCCACAATTATTTGGAAAATAATTCATTCATTCAATATGTAAGTTTGTCATAAAATCGAATTAAAACTAATAATATTATAAAAAATAATACTGGTAGAATAACAAATCAAATATTTTAAGATAATGTATGAAGGAAGCAAAAAAACAAAGTAAACAAAGGTCATCATTATTAATTTTATAATACACGGCCATGAATAATTGTAGTGGTAACGATATATTTTGTAGCAAACATTTTAGACAGATGAAATTAAATATAAAAGGGAAACTATTAAACGTGTTGGGATCATGAATGTATGGGATAGCAGACAGACAAGTTAATGGGGCGCAGATTCATAATTGGGCTACGCGGCGATCGATACGACTACCCCACAACAACGCAATTCGAACACCAGCCGACCCCTCAAGCACATCGCAGTCAAGCAAGCTCCACTGAGACGTGACCCATTGGAACTAGATATTGATTACGCCAAACAAAAAGCGCATTATTTCAAACAAACTACCATAAAACAAAATTTTAAAAATACTATTTGTATCTATAGCTATCTAGTTAGTACCATTTAAAATTTAATTCAAAATACTATTTTGAGAACGAAATAGAATTACTAGCTTACATGCTAGTAATGTAAATAATATCATGCTTCAGCAATTTTAAATGGTAAAAGAACCAACCAATACTCCAAAAAATGTTCCAATGCGTTAAAAGAAATTCGGTGACTGAAATGTAATCATACTATACGTATTCACAACTGTTAACAAAAGTCTAGAACTGAAGAGACAAAAATGAAATAACAATACAATAAGAATTAGCAACCTTAGTGTGCACCACACCAGGATGATATAAAAGAGTTGCGATAAGTGAAGGACGATATGCCTCCGATGGCAAATGATCGATGCAGGGGACTGTCCTGCGGTGTACAATGCAATACGACGCGCGAGAAATGACTCCATAGCGCAGAGAATATAAGAATCAAGGAGATGCAGACAGATAGCGCTCAGCAGCCATAATATGCCCAGAGTGTTAGCGCACTATGAGACATACATACATTACAGAGACATAGACAACGTGGGGAGAAAAACGGGAAGCCAGTGAGACAAGAAGAGTTTTAAAGAACGCTCATGTATGCACCAAATAGGATGGTTTATGCAATTATAAATATCAATCCGAACAACTGGATATACAAATTTTATCTCATTAGTTTATACAATTAGCAATTACGCATTGCGAAAGCTACAAATATGAGGATCCATGTATTTAACTACAGTACTACAATACGTGAACTATATACAGTCTAAATAGATACTAAAACAGTTAATAAACTATGAATTGGCGAGGACTCATTCGTCTAGTGATAGTACATAAAATTGGGGTTCAATGCATACAACTGAAAATCTGCATAATCTACTGATCCATAACTCCAAGTGCAGTTATAAGCGTTACCAACGAGTTTTCGTATAGTTGGTTGGGGACGAAATCAATGATTTCACTGCATATTTCAAAAGAGGAGCCCTCCTAACTGTTTTAATAAATCTTACAAGCCCACAGAATAATTAAATCAGCAGAAAAATAACAAAAGAACCAATATCCATATCGACTCACGTCCTCGAACTCATTAGTCAACTCCTTAAATAACTGAAAAGACAAAAATGTTCTAGAACTTTACCCTTCATCCAAATATTACTGTCAAAAAACTGCATGTTAATTAAATACGATCATCTAGTGACATTTTTTAGAACTCATCTCTACAAATATAGGAAAAACAGACACTCCAACCGTTATATTTTATAGCCTCTTAAAAAATATTACGCAGTTGTATTTGGAAGCCTTCATCAATTCTCTTGCTCTTTGGTCTTTATTATAACTAATATCCCTTATTCATAAACCCCTTACTATATCTATAAGTACAATGGTTGAGGAACATTAGATGAGATCATTAGATGACTCCAAAAAAGTAGTTTTAATTTAAGAGTATATTATGTAAAAAAAAGAAGGAAAAATCCCCAGTAAGTTATGATTCAAAACATTCTAGTGATACATGATTGAACTAATCAATACTTGATTCTTTCGAAATCTTTCCTTTCTCAGTAACCTCTACATCACTCCTTTCTTCTTTGTCTTCATCTTTTTTATCTGCAGTATCCAATGACTCCGAATCAATAGTATCGTCTTCATCTTTAATACAATCATTAAACAAATAGCTACCGTAAAAATATGAATTATTAGTTATTTTTAGTTCAGAATGACCCTTTTACATCATACTTTGAATCAGTGATCCTATATAAATTTATTAGCAATTGAGTTATTGTGCTTGTTCGTCTAATAAAATACTTTAATGAAAACGTAGTTTTTATTAATCAATTTGGATAGTGAATGTTAAAAATACTGCATTGCAATTGCACCTTAAACCATCTTATATTTTAGTTAACTAAATTTAGTTTAGTAGATTATAAACATATTAATGTAAGAGAAGAGAATAAAGTTTATATCGAATCAAACCGCAAACATTAAACTCTATTGTATAAAGCTTTGCACGATTATTACGAAAGTTGTAACATCTTAGTATTATTCATGCCTCTAGCCATATTAAAAAATGGAAATATCTGGAAAAAAATCCACTAAGTTATAATTTTTTAGAGCGTTTAAACCTTAATTTAACTAATATCTCACATAACCAATTGCTATATTTTCATGTTTAAAAATATATGCTTATAAAGAATCCTAAACCTATAATTCTCACAAAAAATCACTTATTCAACGTTTATATTAGAATTTCCGTTTATAAAGACAAAATATTTCATTTAGAAAGTCTAAAGGTATTTGGTACATAAGCTTGCAATTACTATCGTATAAATAAACATCGAAAAAAAGCATATACCTGCCAAAAGCTTTTGGAAATTAGCCAAGATGATGTTTAGTGCATGAAGATGATTACGACGTTCCGAAAGCTATAAAATCACATTAATAACCGTTCATTTGCTATCAAAAAAGTTATAATAAAATAGAACGAATTATTACCATCGCTTCAAGCTGCTTTTGCCTCTCTTGTTGTTGAGCTAATTCTTCTTGCATCTCTTCAAGTTTCCTGTATCGATGTTATAATGTATTACTCTTAATATACTACTTTTTCTAAAGAATAAATGTGGGTACAAAATGTCTTTAAAATTAGTATAATATGTACAAAGAGAGTAAGGCTTAAAAATAATACAAACCTTGTAGTTTCACTTCTCGATGGAATATCATCGATCATTTTAGCTAAAAGATCATACTCATGTCTATTTCGACGGACTAAACGGGCAGCAGCTAATTCAGTTTTTGCCTGAGACATTTTTTCTCTGCTATGACATATCTGAAATTATGAGTTCAGTTAAGTAATATCGTAGCACTTATTTTAAAAATTGACAGAAATTCTACGAAAAATTACACGAAATTTTATGAATTTCTGTATTACCTCTTTATCAACCATTGCAGCCATTTCCTCATATTCAAGAGTCTGCTTCTCACTCATTTCTGCAATTCCTCTCTGCTTCCTCATTGATAGTTCCATCAATTCTACCTGCAAACTCAAATCTATAAAAACACAAAATAAGTCGACCACAATTAAGCTTCCAATATTGAAAGTGACGTACATTCTTCAGAATCTTTATGCCATCAGCCCTGTTAGCCGTATTTGGATTTCTTAGATTTCTCAATAACTGAATAACTATTTGAAATCTTCTCTCCTCACCAGTCCCCTCACCATCGGCCAACAGCTTTCTCAGAAGCACCTCTTCTCTCATTTAATTACTACAATTTCAACCAAATATTTGATTGGTAGCCAGTGACTTAATTCAAATTCATACTTATACAAAAAATAATAATTAATCTTTTCCTACAAATGTTTATCTTACGCAACAAAACCATCTCTAAAAATAATACAAAGGATTGGTATCACCATACGTTCTATAAAGTTCAATTGAGAATACGTTTATAACAAAATCAACAACACATCGCATTTAAGCAGAAGATTCGTTCTTAACAGTGTGGCGCTTATTGTGCTTCTTGGCAAAACGAAGATTCTTCAAGAATTTTGGGTCAACTCCCTTCATGGACATAAATCTCTGCTTCTTTGGTTTCTTGATTCCGTTACGATGAGCTTTCCTATCTGGAAAAAAAACAAAATACTCTTTCTGCTACCTCGATCTTATATTTCTATATATTTTCACTGTAGATATAGCATTAAGTACAATAAGTGAAAATCGATAAAACAGCATGTTAAACTTTCATCGAAAAAAAACTTCCAATAAAGTAAAGATATCTGGAGAAGTACTGAAAGTTACTCACTTTGATTATGATTAGTATGGTTCTTCGACTTGGCCATATTGCCGGATTATTACCACTGAAATACAATTTTTCTTGGCAATATTACTATAAATAATTCTCCTAATGACATCAAAAAAGGAAATGGAGAAAAATATACAACTTGATTGATCCATTCTAACATTCAATACACGGGCAAAAATGTATAGTTTAACTACACTAGTAAATTTAGGCTTAAAAATCGTTCAAAAGGATTAAAACGAATGCCAAATCTCTTACAAATTAATAGTGTCCTAAAAATAATTTGAATGCAAAGTTAACAAGTTGTACGGTATTGTTGTTTGATGTGTATTTTCGCGTTATGACTCTTTTTTAGTATAATATTATTAATCCTTCAGAAAAGTTTGCCTTCGTTGAATATTTGCGCAATTATTGCGATACGAATAGTTCTTTAATGGTAGTATGATGTAATGTATTTTTTTCTGAGATAAAGGAAATTATTTAATCTAACAAGGTGAAGTATGATGTAGTATATTCCAAAAAAAGCTTTATTTTGGACGTAATTGTATTCTCACATTTTATTCTGTTGCAGCAATTATATCTATACGAGAATTATTTTTTTACGAATAGCATTTTTTATTTAAAAACAATTATGTTCGTATAGTAGTCCGTGACTCTTCAGATTTTGCCCGTCTTCTTACTTGTTGACACGCTGCGATAATCGTTGGTCGATGTTGCATTGTTTGTAGTTGCTTCTAAATAAAAGTTCATCATGTAAAGCATTGGATTCATACACAATATAAAAGTATTTACCTTTTCTTTTTCCCTTTTCTCCTTCCTTTTCCTTACCAAGAATTCGACAAAAGCAGTTAGCATGGAAAGTACCATTCCAGACATAAGAATGTAGAATATTCCTGCGACTTTTGATAGATTTAGCGAAGAACTTGCACCGCTATCCTACAATTTTGGGTAATATAATATAGATAGTAATATGCTCTATTGCTAACTTGTGTATACGTACCGAACCTTGTTCACATTGGCCTCGATCATACCACCATTTATTCTCCAACCTCTTCAATTCGCCCTTTTCTTGTAAATATAATATCGCCAAATTTATTGAGCCCCTGAAAAAAGCCCTTAACTATATAGAGAAGTTATTATCATATTTTTCATCTCTATTACCTAAGTGGGTTTCCTATCTTAGTTGCAATTCCATATCCAAGCGTGTTAAGGTTCTGGCCAACTTTCATTGTATTACAGGGCTTGCGACCTCCTTCGTAATTATTCGTTGTTTCTTCCAAAAGGAAAGCATACTTACCCTATGAAAATGTTGGTAATAAGTATAGCAGGCTGTTTTTATGCGATGAATATCGGATGTTAGAATATAATTGGTTATTTTTCTTAGTAAGTTTTTCTAAATGAAATAAGATGTTAGCTTTTACATGGAATAATTACTAAATTTAACTTTGCATTTGTAGTATTTTGAATATGTTGTCATAAGATGTTCCTACATTATTGAAAAGGAGGAAAGTTTACTACCTACTTTAAAATAGTTTCTTAATTACTAGCTTAAATTATGAAAAATTAATCATAGCTTACTTTGCTTTCCCTTACTCTGTCGATACCCTCTGCATAAGTATCAACGAATACAGACTCTTTACTGAATAAAAATTGAGTAATATACGGAATATTTTTTTAAATGATAAAGTATGAAAATTTTAAACTAATTTATAGATGCTAACTTCTGGTCCCTCATGTGGTGGATATCTTGCATAAAATCCCACATTTTTTTATACAAAGGTACTGTTGAGTCCTGAACTTATAATTAAAAAGTAATTCGTTAAATTGGATAGAAACTTGTTCTAACCTCAAAGAATGCAGCAGTAGACCCCCCTTTCACAACTCCATAGAGGATTTTATTTTGATTTGCTAGATCTTCTACTGACTCAATTGGGGGAGTCATTTTTTCTGAAGTATTAACGGTATTTATACTTATAACTTAGTTTATATAACCTAGTTTGGCAAAAAAATTTTTTTTAACGTATGTCTATTCAGGAAAAACTTTCACTAAAGGTTTTTCATACCATGTAGTCTCTTATGGAAATTTAACATGTACCTTTGGCAAGAAAATATCTCGCACCTCACTTTAAATTTGGATCACTGACGTGTTCATCACTTATTATCAATGGAAAGAAAGGTTTGTATATCTTATGAATGCAAGTTTTTCTTTCTCAGTGGGTAAATCTTAGAGATGACAATTCTTTATTTCTACATCTATTGTCGTTTAATACTTCATATATTCTGTATTGAAGTAATGTAATATCTTATCTATATTTTATTGCAAAGAAATACATTTATTAGAGAATATATATATTGAAAAGAAAATCTTGGTAGTGTCTACATGTTGGCAAACATTTTAATGGTATTTTATTACAGTATCTACGTTGTATCTTCCAAATGATATATTGTAATGAACAAGTAAAAATTACATACATATTAAATACTAAAAACAAATAATATTATATACAACTCACCGTGAGTAAGAAAGGCAGCTAGGTTCGCCGTGTAGGAGGAAACAATAATGAGAGTGAAAAACCACCAAGCAGATGAAGCAATTCTTCCCGACAATGCCCTGAAATTATCATAGTTTCTGTTGCTTGTTTGAATTACAATATTTTTTCATGCATCTATTGTCCTAGTAAATCATTTTCACATTTATTTTACTGACCGGGGAAGTATGTCAGTTCCTTGTTGCATGAAGGCTGCAAGTGTGAACCACAATGAGTTGTACATAGAAAACTCATTTGAAACAGAAAATTCTCCTCGATTGAACTGTACTCGCTGTTCATAGGGAGAAAAAGACGAGACAAGAAAGATTGTTAACGATACCTAGAAATAGCTTATTTCATAAAATTTCAGTTTTCTTTTAATCTATATAGTTGTATTTTGATGAAATAGATTAAATATCAGATTCTTAGTTATATTCAATGATAAAAAGTTCCATTGTTTTTATTATTATAAGCCAAACAATACTAAGAAACAGACCATAGCAACGAGAATTGTGATTACAATTATTTAAAAATAATCAAGATTAACAATAGTAGTAGTAGTAAAAATATTAAATATGAAAATACACCCACACCAGCATATGAGCATAAGGTAAATATCCAAATCCGCATACCCAAAGGTTCCATAAAAGAGAAAATATTGAACTCTTGCTTCTCTGGCTTTTTAATCATTATTGAAATACCTAAATATTTTAAAAGGAAGTTAGATTCAAATAATAATATTATTTAAAATGCATACTAATTATAGTAAGTTCACCCCTTCCCCTTACACACAATAATGTAATTTATATAATAGAAGGTAATCTTGCCTGTTGTCATGAAGGGTTTTGAGAAATCCACCGCTCTTTCTCTTTCTTGAGTTATTGTTAGAGGCGCGACAGCTACATCAGCTGTCTAATAAACTAATAAAAAGTCTCTTCAGCAGTAGCAAAAATTAATTGTTACCTCATTGAGAAGATATCCTATCATACCATCCCAGCTACCATCTGCTTGTCGCGCACCATACCTTAAAAACAATCCTAGTTCATACAGAACATTTTAAAGATTTTAAAACTAACTTATTTCCTTCTGAGACGAACACTTCATATTCAAATCCAGAAATGTTCTGAGCAAGCAAGTGGAGGAGGTCGATGCAATACCCTTCAAACCGATCTATTCCTTTTAATTGAGGCTCACCTGGGTTACTGCGTTTCAACATCACGAATGGCTTTACCTGAATTTGGAGATTTTTTCTATTATATAAACTAAAATTCCTATAAAAGATAGACTGAATTGAAATTTATCCTACCAGAACTGTGACAACGCTTAGAACAAGCTTCCATGGCTTATCAATGAGAATCCCTTTGCGAGTGGCGATCCTATCAGGTTTTTTCTCATGGAATACTCTGTTTTCACCCAAGAGAAAACCTTCGCCTTGAGCCCATTGAAATCGCTTTAAAGCTTAAGTATTTGAAATAAATTTAATAGTGTAGTAATATGAACGTACCTCTTTAATACTATTCAAACTGTTTACACCTGGCTTTATTTCAATTACTGTTGCAGAGAAATTCATACGCCAATTTGTGCGGGGATCGAACTGAATTCGACCTGTTAAGGTGCCATCCTCTTCTCCTAGGATTACCTGAAATTGATTACATAGCAATTATGCTTTTATTGTATTCTTCTTCTAGCTCTCGAACATAATTTATCCACATTTGTGTTGTGCTTCCTAACCTCTTTCATTGCTTCTGCTATTTTATCTCCGTGCTCAAAAGTTTCAAACTCCCTGTCTGGATTTTCCTCATCCTCATGTGGTCTACAGTATAAGCCTGATAGACCCCGGTTGAATAACTGATGACGAGAGAAACTTCTAAATTTCGATTTTTATTAATAAAAAAAGCTTATTTTAGAAACAAAAATGATCCTTCTTTCAAATAGTAGAACTTTGTTAAAAGTTCATAGATTACACGTTTTACTAAATTTGGTGCTCACTATGAGTATTTAGTTCGCTAATGTATCCCTAAGTATTTTCTGTTCATAAACATGACGAATAGTTTAGTCAGCTTTGCCAGTTAGCGTGTCTTGTAAGTTTAAAGGTTAGATTAGAGGATTTCCCACCTTTAAGCTTACATATGTGTGTAGAGGCTATAATATTTTATTCTATATGGATATAATTTGTTTCCTACATGAGTATAGAATGAAAAGATACGAAGTTTAACATAAATAGAGTATGGGAAGCTTAAATAAATAAATAAATGTCTGGATTAGTATGTATATTTTAGCCTTAAAATTTAAACAATTCTACTGTAGTAGATACTTGAATACTCACTCTGCAAAAACATGATCACCATGTCGTTGCATAGTTAGATGAAGTGCAGTGGCTGCCACAAGAAGGGCATCATGGGCAAATGCGCTGCTTGCCTAATTGAAAATTTTTAGGAAATATATTAGAATAAAAAGAATAGAAAATCATGGTGAATATTACATAAGAGGTAATGGAGAGAACGGTAAAGTAGGAGATGGTTAGAACGTAATAAGTTGTGTGCAAAAGTAACGCAGGAATAAACACAATAAATAAAAAGGAGTTTATTTTATATGTAACTTTACGTATGAAAATTACTAACAGGGAAAAAGTCGACCACGGGATATCTTTCATGGTATAGATTGTAGAACATTTGTCGATTTTGTCTGGGATAAGAGATTAATGACTAAATATACAGTACGCTATAGCATTAAAGACTTGTGAAATCCAACAGGACTACCATTATAAAATAATAAAATATTTACATGAATTTTTTGCTCTTTCGATTAAATAATTGAAATCCTGTGATATTGATAAGAGAATAATGAAAGGAAGCAAGATCAGCATCTTCCATCTCCTGAAAGTAATAATGATATATTGCAAAATCTATTTTTTTAAAAATTGCAAACTCACGAAATTAGCAAATACATAATGGTACTCTTTCTTGACTAGAATACTCTCCTCTAAAGCAGTAAGAAACAATCGCATTCGATAGCCACCCTCGAGGTCTACTACGACATGAATTGGACTGAAATTTTTTAAACTAAAGAAAATTGGCAACTCCAAAAATACATGACTCATAAAGCGGAATAAGAAAATAAGAAAGCCTTCACTTTATCGGTTGGGTACTTTCTTCTTCAGTACCGTTATTTTTCTTCACATGTTGTTGTGACATTCTTCTGTGAAAGTCATTAAGAAATTCTCGAAAGAACTCTTCATCTACTGGCGCCTATCAATAAAATAACATTTTTTCGATCTTTTCGAAAAATAAATGTATATACCACTAATTATTCATGTTTCACTTTTTCACCTTATAATTGTCGATGAAAAGATTGTATTCTGGTGCTTTATCATTGAGATACTCAAACATTCCACGCAACGTTCTATCGGCTAAAATAGGAACATTTAATATTTGAAATAAAAACTACTATGAAATGGAATTACAAAAATATTATAGGGAAAGTACCGTTTGCTCCATCATGGATATAAATCACATGGTTCCATCCCTTGTATCGAATATAATCAACTAGAAGTTGATCTATTGGAGGACGAACAGAAAATGTCATTGGAGATCTAGATACCTCTGATGAATGAATGTTTGATACCTCCCAGTCCACTAGTGGTACCTTAAATCAATGAGATTTCCCACTCAGTTAAAACTATTGTCGTTTCATCTGATATCACCTTCATTGAATTGGCTATTGACTGATATACACCGTAGTTGTTCGAATTCGTTGCAGCTAACATGATCATAAAGCCAGTTTTTAATTCATCGCAAACTGAAATTCAAATGTTTTGTTATACCTTAAAACATTTTTTTTCAAAATTTACTGATGTTTTTTGTTAAATATTATTATAAAAAATAAACTTTCCCATAGGTTATTCTTACAGTACCCAGGAAACATTACATGCTGCTATGTTGTATAAATAAGTATTTATTTACTGTAGATACAACAAATAGAAAAGTCAAATCTATAGGAATTAATCACCTATCCGGTGAAGATTCCACTGCAATGAACTACTCTCAAAAGGAGGCAATGCACGAGTTCCCAGTAGAACATCGAACGAGATGTCGGAGCGGGAATTGAAGAATAGTTCTGCAAGCCGTAGCATCTAAAAATGTAAAAAAGTTTCAATTCAATAATTTAAGTTTCTTATAAATCTCCGAGTCTTACATGTTATGTCTGCATTCCGTTTTATTTTCACTTAATGATATAACTTTTGCTTTTTTAGGGATTTCAAAATGAAAATAGTTAAAAGAACTTTGCTTGCACGTGTCAATTAAGCGAATTTAGCATTATAACTTATTTTTGCAATACAAGGCTGGAAACGTATATTGTTGATTGCAAACGAGTACTTAAAAAGTCCTCGAGAAAATGGCGTATTTTCCTTTTAAACGGAATTCTTATTTTCCGCACCAGATTTTACTGCTACATAAACAAAGATGAACGCTAGAAAAGCAAAAATAGTTGTAGAATAATATCACAGAGTAAGAACGAGGTGGAGTGCTTTAAGTAATCTAGTCACCATTAGTTGTACATCCTATGAAGGCAACTTCTAGTTGCTAGTTATGGAAGCACAGTTATAACAGACATAAGCTACAAACCTCAATCGTTGCAATAGCTGTGGCATTGTCAGTTTCAGAAACATCAACAAATGCTCCTGTAATTCAAAGACAGTGTAACTGAAAAAAGTACCAGTTAAGTGGAATAATTAAATCTTACGAAGAGGGGCTTTTCTTGTTCCTTCACAGAGAGATAAGTAAAGATAGCAGCAAATAAAAACACGCATAATTCATGCGGATGCTTAGTCGGTCAAAAATTGGTTACCAAACTACATTCTGATGATCAATAGTCCCTCAAGCAGGGCGTTGCTGTCAGAATCAATTTGTGCATTAGTAGGAAATAGATGGAGAGAGGTCTCCAGGGACTAAAATTACTTCATGATTAAGGAGGAAAGAAGACAGATGTAATGATGGCAGGTCCTAGAAGAAAGCTGGTGAGCGGAGAAAATCAACAATATTAGCACCTATATATATATATATATATGAATTATTCCATAAATATATACTTTCAAAAAGTAATGAAGCTATCAAAAGACAAATCTCTACGTATTTTAATAATTCTTTTTAAAAATCCGTGTTTGCGATTTGGTATTGAGATAGTGAATAAAGATAATGTATAATCATCACGATATAGGAGAGGGTTAAAGCCAATTATAAAAAACGAAATATTTTTTAGTAGAAAGTAACCAACTAACACAAGTTATTTAGAAAATAAAGTAATAAAGAAACTATTAAAAATGAGTGCCACTAGCTTTTAATTTTTTTAAACATATTATCTAAAAAAACATTGATTATATTTCACATCTCTGTGATGCAAGCAGTTCCTGGATCTTTCGAGCATACTTCCGACCACTTTCGACTCAGTAAATATCAGCCTCTTTATTTTGTTCACATATTCTCGCTGCATATTTATTAAAATACGATCTAATACTTCATAAGTTTTAAATAATCGTTTTCAAACTATCACTTAAATGTTTACACCAAGAAATATTCAATATTAATAGCATAAGCCTTATACGAGATGTTTATTTGCATGATCTTATCCAATGGATTACGAGTGGTGGGTATGTCGGAATCTGGCGCGTACGGTTCTGGAGAAAATATTCAGACAGGTTATTAACCGGTGCACTCAGCAGGTATGGATAGTTGATAACTCAAGCACTGATTATATCAGATTTTAGCTAAATTGTATAAACACATTATTTACAAAGCAACAACAAATCGGGAATTAAGTAAAGTGGTAATTTTTCCTATTGTTCTACTGCAGAATACAAACAGTTTGATCATGTTTTCATCGGACATTCTCAGAATAAGACTATGCGTCGCATAACATCATTCCCACTCCTTGCTCTACGCCGAACGAGTCGAATTAACATTACTTCTAGGTAACAATGTAACTATTTCCAACGTATTTGCAGAACAATATCTTAAAATTTAAATCTCCTTCAGAACTCCTTATTACCGACGATTCGACAGATTCAAAAACCCCCACTGGGAAGGACAGTGGACCAGTCTAGATGAATCTTCCTATCGGCTACCTTTAAAGGCTTGGAGAACAAATGGAAAATTACTGAGAAAATCCATCTTTCACCAAACCTATAATAGGTTGTATTTTCTTGAAATAAAAAATAATTTCCTTTGTTAATCTCCACTAATATTAAAATAAGCTAAATAAGTTAATGGAAAAATGTACTTAGTAAACATAGTTTGAGGATTAATATTGTGTGGAAATAATGTCGTTGAGGACGAACTTATATAAATACAAAATTTTTGAATAAGAAACTACTTTACTCTTATTAATAACCTGCACATACGTTAAAATATTTCAGTAACTATTATTAAGGCGATCTTCACAGCATGATAAAGACTACAGCCTACTAGACATTGAGTGGCCAACAGCAGCTCAGTTCACCTCTCAGATTGGTAAAAAGAAGATTATAGAGTATATAGAAAAGGTTTATAATCCTAGTGGTTGAATTCTTCATGCTTCTATCATATGGTTATCCCTCATTTCAGAGATGGACGTTTAGTCCACGACTGCATTACACGGTGCACTTTATGTGCATAGTACCTCTACATGGGGTCTTTCGTTACAAATATTGTAGTAGATGGAACAATGGTTTCTCCTCTTCTACAATTTATTTTACCATTGATGTTTCCATTCTCAATAGACAAGCACCAGTTTCTCTCGTACTTATATTTCCTGATGGAAAGAAAACGTGCAGGTATAAAACATAGCTATCGTCTAGTTCCAATAGAATATCAATAAATACCTCATTTAAGTGTAAAAAATAAAAAATGATATTCTTAGTCGAACTAAGTGTAGTATTTAATTCTTATTCATCCTATAACAGTGCAATATTTTGAAATTAAACTAATTTAAGAACTAATGTAACTTAAACAAACTTATATTAAACATAATATTGGAGTGATTTAAGACATATAGATGGATAATGAAATAGTTTCAGACCAACAACTTCAGAAATACATTTCAAGAGGTTCGCGCATTCTTTAGATCCATATGGAGCAATTAAACAAGATTAGTAATAAAAATTTATGGAATACAAACTAAAGCATAAGTGCCACTTTGTTTCCATTAATTAACAATACATTGATTAGATAAATTTAACAGCTAAATCAAATCAGCCAATAATAAATTACCGGTGTAGTGCAATTATAGAAGAGTTGCACAGAATAGCTAACGACTGTAGCAGTGAATTATTGTTTTTGTTTCTACAGTAGTGCTATTTCGATATTAAAAAAAGAATATATAAACAATTCATCACATACATAATTATAAGACATTAACTTATAAGAAAATTAGATGGTTCTAAACAAAATGAACAAAGCATGGAAGTCTTCCCAATCTTCTTAAGATGTCTAGTATCATCCAATTAACAAGGATATGAGCATAATTCTCAAGTGTTTTTAGGTCCTGATTTAACTTACCAAAAGGACAATAAAGAATTCAACAAGTTGTACTGTTTAGTAATGAAAAGCTTTGTAAGTAGTGATTTGACTTACCAAAAGTTACAGAAGCAACTATTTTACTAATTTTATATGATATAAGCCTGAATCAAGTGAAAGTCGACGGAAAACACGCAGATTATCTGGTTAGATCAATTTATATATTTCTCACTTCGTTCATGATCTTCGACATGTTTATTATATTCTAACGATTATTTAACTTTGTTAGAAAATAGCAACTTTTTGACTTTCAAACAAGAAAATAACGTGTAGTCCCTTCATATCTTTCTCATGCTGAAATACTCTTATATCGGAACTTTCACCGAAGTTTTCTTTTCTTGATTCAGTTACTCCCACTAACGTTATTTTCCTCTGTGTCTCTGCGTACCTTCCGTCTGCTCTCTATATGCTGAATAATTGGAGGCATGACTGGTTTTCCGTATAACTGGCAATTTGAAAAATTTAAATGTTATCAAACTTCAGAGTTTGTATAAAGGTTTTTTGTCAAATAAAATTTAGAGGAGTGGAATGGCAGTAACAGTAATTAATTATTTTCAAGATTATTGAATAAATGTTTCAATTTACATTACTGTTAAATATTGCTTTTTAATAATAATTTGATTGCTAAAATGTCAAGTTTAGTGCGATTATCGTATGTAACTGTCAGTATCACACTACCGAATAATTGGAACCTATAGCTCATTATTTTTACAAATATGCAACGTTTTTCTCCACAAATTATTCAGGTAAATATTTTACATACAATAAGCTGTTATGTACTATCTATAGTTTCGATAAACAGAAACAATGTTTCCTAAAGCTTACTTATGCTATTGAGTTTATAGAAAATGTTTATAGTAAGAAGGTATGTAGGTGTATAATTATTCATTGGGAGAAGTCATCTGAAAAATATTGGGTCAAATTAAATCAGCTTTGCTTAAATATATGATTATTATTTTAATAATGATGTTCAGTTCAGTAATTTGTCATAACAATAGCGCTATTGTAAGTCGATCTATTTAAATAGAAATAAATAAAAATAAATCCCCTGTAAAATTAAATACATTTTGCAGAATATTTCTAAAAAAAAAGGGAAATACGTGTTTGATTTATAAATAAATTTTTTTTAAATGATAGCTCTTCTAGTATGCTCGTCGTTTTCGTTGTGCAGGCTCTAGCCGTAATTTATTCTTCCCGGAAACCGTTATTTCAACTCTTCCTAGTGGATTCAGGGTTGCTACAGAAAATACAAATATGTCGACGGCAACGGTGAGAACCATTTTTATTAAAATAGTTTTATTTCTATAAGGTTTACGTATTTTTAGGTAGGTGTTTGGATTGATGCTGGATCTAGGTACGAAAATGAACAGAACAATGGCACTGCGCACTTTCTGGAACACATGGCTTTTAAGGTTGGATATTATTTATTTAATTAAGCACTAAATAGACTATAACACTGAGAACTATCGAAAGTCTTTAACTAGGGTACTCCTCGACGTACTCGCCAAGGTTTAGAACTTGAAGTAGAGAACATAGGAGCTCATCTCAATGCATATACATCTAGAGAACAAACGGTGTACTACGCCAAATGTTTCTCTAAAGATCTCGAACAGTGTTAGTAGATTGTTTCCAGAGTTACTTTTGCATATTTTGCCTGTTTTAACTCATAATTAATACTTTTAGCTGTGGACATTCTTTCCGATATTTTACTCAATAGTAATCTCAATAAGCGTGATATAGAATTAGAAAGAGGGGTAATTCTTAGAGAAATGCAAGAAGTTGAACAAAATTTTCAGGTAAATTTAGTTTATAAATGTTAATTTTAAAAATTTACGAAGATTTTTCTGTATAAAATGTTTTAATATGTTACCATAATTATTGTAGGAAGTTGTATTTGATCATCTACACACTGGGACTTTTATGGGTAATCCGTTGTCGATGACTATACTAGGACCAGTTCAGAATATAAAGTATGTTTCATATTTACAATCTGGTTTATATATTCTAGTCTAATGCTTTTATTGCAAGATCTAAATTAAGTATATCCATTTAATAATTTATCTATTTGTAGTTCAATTCAACGACAGGATCTTGTTAATTACATCTCGACTCATTATCGTTCAGGGAGAATGGTACTTGCCGCATCAGGTGGAGTTCAACATGATAAAGTGAGCATTTAGATGTAATTTATAGAGTCAGTACATAATATAAATTGTAAAATACTCATACTTTTTGCCATAATTAAATATACATATTCTTTTAGTTGGTTCTGTTTAGATTGTTGGTCTGGCAGAAAAATATTTTGGTCGTCTGCAAATGGGGGATGCCTCTGCTAATTTCCATCCTGCCTTGTTTACTCCTTGTCAAGTACTGAATTTATATGTAGTATTCTCTCACGATTGATTAATTTTATCATTCACTTGCTTAA
The DNA here is from genome assembly GCA_964036235.1 of Heterorhabditis bacteriophora. Classification (NCBI taxonomy): domain Eukaryota; kingdom Metazoa; phylum Nematoda; class Chromadorea; order Rhabditida; family Heterorhabditidae; genus Heterorhabditis; species Heterorhabditis bacteriophora. The sequence continues at coordinate 10,455,914 of OZ038429.1, forward strand.
ACTTTTAGATTAATATACCCGTGGATGGTATGGACTTTGTTTATGGTGCACTGGTTGTAGAGGGTGTATCCTGGACACACGAGGATAATTTGGCTCTTATGGTTGCTAATACAGTGAGACAACTATAATTGTTGTATTTTTTGAGTATTTTCTTATCAAGTGTATTGTTATTTTCATAAATACGTATTCAATTATGTAAATAATTTGCCTTAAATAGTTGCTGGGTGAATGGGACCGTAGTCGCGGTTTTGGAGTGAATGCACCATCTAGACTAGCCCTTCGGCTTGGTAGAGATGCTGGAGTCCAGTCGTTCCAAGCTTTTAATACTTGCTATAAAGTTAGTTGATTTTATATTATAAATTTATTTTATAAATAGTACTATGAGTTTAATATTTGTTAACTGCGTCGTATTTAGGATACAGGTCTAATCGGCGTATACTTTGTAGCAGAAGAGGAAGCAGCTGGTCTCCTTGTCGATGCAATTGTTGATGAGTGGAGATGGCTGGCCGAAAGTACGTATGATAACATTATATTATTTTTAGTGACTGACAGCTGATATTAATATTTCTATTTGTAAATGTTTGAGAAGTATGATTCTGCGTTTTTATTTGATTGTCTTTTTGTACTATTTACTCATTAGGTGTAGATAATGATTCTGTGGAACGTGGGAAACGTACACTTCTCACGAATCTTTTGCTAATGCTGGATGGGTCGACTCCCATCTGCGAGGATATTGGTCGTCAGTTATTATGTTATGGAAGAAGAATTCCCGTTCCCGAATTAGAGGAAAGAATTAAGGTCTGTTATCTGATTAAGTTAAAACAAGTCTCAAACCTAATAGAATAATGCTATATCGATTGTATTATTATACTTTCCATTATTACTTGCCACCTAATATTGCTAATAATGTCTTACGATGAAATCCAATATTGTAAAAATGTTATCGGCCGGTGCCCAGAAAATGTTTATTCAACCTGATATCCGGTCATTGGTTGGAGTCAGGTGTCACATTGTCAATTTCTTTGGTTGTTGTATTCCTCTCATATTCAGATGCTATTTACCCCATCTTGCTTTCTGTTCTTTACTATCCACTCATTTCACAACGCGATCAATCTACCTCACATTACAACTTTTCAACGTGGACACCTGTTTTTCTATTGCACAAATTCTTTTACATGCATTCGATGTTATAATGGGAGAACCATATATATATATATATATATATATCACAATTAACCATGATCTAGAACAAAGGAAAATTATGTGATTTCTGGAAACTTTACATGCACTTAGTATTTCATTAGACCGTATATATTGATTGCTATATATCAATTTCAGGCAATTACGGTGGAAACTGTTAGAGATGCATGCAAGCGTACATTTATACAATCACGGGTGGCAACAACAGTAGTTGGTGAGCATAAATATCTATTGGAAATTTAAGTCCATCCATTATATAATTGGCATTTCTTTTTTTCCACTAATCTCAATAGTATTTTATGCAGGGCGCACCAAGCAATGGCCTTCCAATGAGGAGATTGAGAAGAAGCTGCACCGATGAGGGCAAAAGAATGTGTGTAAAGTGATAGATACACAAGAGAGTCGAAAAATAAAACTTCCCGCCACCATTGTCGTGTCATGTGTTTCAACGAATTGCCACGCTTCATCCAGAATGTCTTGGGTTGTACCTGTGCATGTGTCTGTACATCCCATCGTCCTTGGTCAGCTGCTGTATTGCAGCTAATTGATTTGTTGTCTCTTTCAATCCAAGATAACTTAGCATTCGATTGCTGAGCTATTTTATCTTCTATGATTCTGAACTTTGGTAATATTCGTTTAGTAAGGTTTCACTTGCACTATGCTAGTGTTTTCAATATGCTTATAGGCCAAACTAAATTTGTGCTTAACATATATAATTTTACTATTATATTTACGCATACGTTAGGATAGACAAATTGATGTATATCGTGGACAAGAGAGTGGTGGTTTCGTATTTGTGGCTTATTGCAGGCGGTATTCATATTTACCATCGATATTATCTGGTATTGCATCTGGTATTTGGTAGATTTTCATAGTATGCCAGTACTTCTTCGCGCTACAGGCGCTGGTTCACGCCAACCAGTGTCATTACATCGACCACCGTCACAGGTAAGAAGAGGGATTGAGTATGTTTGTACCAATAGTTGTTTAACACCTCTCTTAGCTTATCGACGCCATGGGCGAATTGTGGAAGTGGGTTGTGAACAAGCACCCCATTCAAATATTGCTTACCACAGTCGTCCAATGACGTATTGCGAGTTCCACTCGGGCATCGAAGGGTGTCACAAGTATCCGCCTCGGCCAGTATACAGACAGGGACCACAGTTTTACAGGTGGCGAGAAGAAAGAATAAGTATTATTTGAAAGATCAATATCCATTAATATGAGTGAACAATTGAATAGGACAATAGTTAAATGATAGAAGGTTTAACTCAATGGTTAAATTTAAAAAGATAAGGGAACTACTTCAGACAGGTCTTCGGCGCACGGAATCGGCTCCTGTTCCATCGACATGGAGGAATATGTTACGAAATTTGTATAAAAAATATCATATTAAATACTTGTTCCCACTAATATTCATTATGTTTTACATGCTGGTAGGATCTTTTGTATTTCTATGGCTTGAAGGATCAAATGATGAAAGGACTAAAAGAGAGGGCTATCACGTGTACAAGTGAGCGTGTCACATACTGCCTTGTAAATTAGGGATTATAATATTTCTGATACTATTTGGGTATCAAAAAATTGATTAATGAGTAGTATTAACAATGCATTACAGACGTGAACGGGAGTTACTACTGAGAAGAATGGAAGAGATAATAAGTGATCGAGCTGCTAAGAGAAGGACTTTAAGAAGACGTTTCATTAACGAGGCAGTCGACCATTTCGAAGATAAAGTCGGATTCCAGGTTATAATTGCGACACTTATTTTAATGTGCGACTTATTCAACATTGAATAATATGCACTGTATTCATTTCAGCTGACGAATACATCGCAGTGGAATCTTATGTCTGCTATGTATTATTCGGGTACTCTATTTACAACAATAGGTAATTCGTCTAGTACATTTAGTAATACTAAAATTTCCATAGGTTTCTCAAATTTGTTGATTTTCACTTAAAAATAACTTTGCTGGATAGCAGATGTACACTAAATTAGAAGTGTCGTGACTTTTTAACAATTACAAATGACTTTCCACACTCACTTGGTAATATAGCATGCTTGAAGCTTTGATGTAGTTGAAGTTCTAATTTTCATAAAAATTCGAGTATTCGACAGATTAGCTCATGCATCTTTAAGTTTCATATCGACTAGACATGTGTGATCCTTAATGTGCATGAACAGTGAAATACTATAATCAATCTTATTAGAAGTGTAAATATTCTTAATTTGCCAGTTGGTGTTGTCGTTTGTTATCATAGATGCGTCATTGTTTAACACCTATTACACTGGTGGATTTAGTGAATTATCCTCTAAAACTTAGATATAGGGTATATTCTTTTTTTTAAGAAAAGGTTGATTAATTAATTCGTCTCTAAACTACAATTGTGGTTTTTTTTGGTTGGTTTTATGTATAGAAGAATTAGCTAGCTTTAGATAATCTGATAATGTAATGTTTTATAAACAGGATATGGAGATATTTCCTGCGTAACTACCGCTGGTAGAATAATGACAGTGATTTATTCCTGTATTGGGATTCCACTCATGTTAATCACTCTTAACGATCTGGGCAAGTTCCTATACACAAACATCAATGGATGTGTCAAGGTAAATAAGAACAGTTATCTTGATAATTTAATCTGTAAACTGACATGGATGATTAGGTCAGGAGGGATTTGTATTAAATTTTAAACAACTTGTAATTATTCATCATAATAACAAATTTAGTAATTGTAGGAATAGTTTTTTATCTAAATAATTCTAAATTTAATATAAATTTTGGAATACTGATCATATTTATGTGTGTATATGTATGTGAGATATACTGCTTATAACAATAATCCTCACTGGAAGTTGTCCAGAACATAGAGACGTTTGGTACATATCTCGGAGTGATGCGAATTTGTGCTCACAGACATCCAAAGCCAGATGAGGTAATTAGTAATCTTTAGAAATGGAATGTTATCATTAGTAATGAAAAGGAGTTTTAAAGTGCGAAACACCTTTGTATTACAGATGGACATGGTTGAACGGGGTGATACTGTAGTGATAGAAGCATCATCTATAGCTTCTGAAGCGGGTAGCATTCACTCTGTCAACGAATTAGAATTAAATGAAAAGCCTCCGAGAATGAGTGTTAAGGTAATTTTATATCTAATATATTATCAGTGGTAAAGCATTATATAATTAACATTATTACTATTATTAGCAATTTTGATCTTCGTTTTACAGGTTGCTTTAGGAATTACTATTGGGTGGATATTCTTCTGTTCTGCTCTCTTTCGTCTTTGGGAGAACTGGAGTTACGGAGAAAGTTGCTATTTTATGTATATCAGTTTGTCTACCATAGGTCTCGGGGACATATCCGTTACTCGCAGGGAGTACGTTAACTTCTAATGTTTTTATATTTTTGCAAATGACTATGCTATAATGTTCACTTGTAGCATGATGGTACTCTGTTTTGTATTTGTAATTGTTGGACTTTCCCTTGTGAGCATGAGCATCAACGTTGTGCAGGTTAGTGTTCTAGTCTAACTCTTTGAAAGGAAAGATTATGAAGTATTTATCAGGTAGCCCTGGAAGACTTTTATGTGAATCTAATGATGAAGCTGATCGTGGAGTACCAGGAGAAGTTAGCTGCCGGTAAGTTCTATATACTTTCAGGTAACTGATTAAAATAACTGGTCTTTTAAAATTTGAAAGTTGATATATAATTGGGCCTAAAAATAAAGTTATATAATGTGGAAAATTATAGGTGGGGACCAAATGGGCGCATCGGTAGGAATGATGCGAATGTGGGGTAATAACAAAACCGCGAAATACCTCATGCCGCTACTCAGGTTCATTTAATCTTCTTCTTTATTCCCTATTTACTTAGTAAGTATTTTTACAATAATACAGAAAATATTGAATGTAAGCTAGGGCAAATGAGCATTGTTTACAACAAATATTTCCGTACCTTTCTTTTCTCTTTCTCAGTTTATTATTAATTACTATACAGTCACGTAGTAAATTAATTATGTGAAATGATAAGCGTATTAAAATTGCCAATAACTATTCAAGTGTAATTAAATTAATTTAGCAAAGAAAAAAAGCGCATGGCTATGGATAAAGTGGAGAAAGAAGCTAAAATTCAAGGAATAGAAGTTCCTATAATTTTGTCGGATTTGGACGAGAAGACTGGTGCAGTATTGTTCAACAATATATTTTTAATGAGTTTAAATTATATAGTTAATAACGTTTAACTCTATATAAACCTAGGAATGCCTAAATTGTTCCAAATTGAAGAAGCAGAGGAAGGCCATCCTCCTCCCATAGAACTGGAGCAAATGGTCCAGAAACAGGTGAAAAGCTATCTATATAGCTTGAGAAGAATTAGTAATGTTTTCATTTGTTTAGATCTTGCAAGAAGAGGCTGCCGAGATTCCGATATATGTGGCACATGATGCAGATTCTCAGACAGAAAAAATCGAATGGTGGGTGTAATGATTAGAGGTATTAAAGGAAAACTCATTGAGAGAGGTTAAGCATTTTCATATTCCTCGCTAAATGAGTTTATTTTACAGATAACAACCACACTTACAGTTCATCCACATTAAGTTTTTCTTACAGTTTGGATAAGACGGAACAAACAGAAGAAAGTCTGAGAAGGGATGGTAAAACTCAGACAGAGCAACAAAAGAATTATAATAAGCAAGTGGAAACACAGACAGACGATGTTATTCAAGTTGATGTGGAGGCTCAAACTGTAACAGTTGATACAGTGGATAGCGAGATGTTCACTAGCAGTATGCCCTGCACGGTAAGTAAGAATATCAATGTAGAATTGTATTTCTTAGAGAGCCTTTCCTATTTCCTCATTTAAAGGATTTGTTGTATCCTTTCGATAGCATTCTTTCTAAAACGATCCACGTTTCTACGCTTTCTTTCTTAAATCGGTCCTAAAGATCATTGTTTTTATCAACAGGCAGAAAGTTCAGACAGTAGGTAAAGCTAAGCAATTTCCTACAGTTAATTAATAGTACTTTAAAATACACGTTACAAATAATATAATTTAGGACTTTCAAGGTGTATCACTGTGTTTTATTTCGACTACCTAAGTTATCATTAAATGCTTTGTATTAATGTGTTGATCAGTTCGTCTGCTTCAGGACACAAATTGCCAAACGGAAAAAATACAAACGAAAGAGCAGGAGCTTCAAACGTACCTCAAAGAAATGATTGACGCTTCCACTACCACAGAAATGGAGGTTAAAAACGCACGAATTCAGACCCCTTGTCCAGTGATAGAAGCGAAAACCATTCAAACAGATAACCTGGTAAGTTTAAGAAAACGCTATGGAGATAATATAATTAATACTTAATAATAAGTTAAGAGAAAGGTATAAGCAGCTCTAAAGTGAAAGAACTTTTTACTGGTCTGAACTAGGAGGAGCGTAAATCTCCTTCAAAGATGTCATCTGCAAGAAAAAGGTTACGACGAGCATTTGCTAAGCCCAGCACGAGAAGATCATCAATAGGTGATGCTCCTGCCATGAGCGAATGGAAGGTAAATACTTATTTTGTTCCTCCAACTATTATTATTGTGTTTTCTAATATTCTAATTTCTGAATGAAAGCCTGAAAAGTACTCGTCTTCAGAGCTTAACTCTCAATCCACTCTATCTTCCCATTTATTTCATCCTTTGTGTCATTTTCCATTGAGTCTATTCAAGGGAACATGAGTAATGTACTGCCAAGCAGTTTGACTACTTTAAACGCGCATTTTAAAAGGAATGAAAGAGATTAAGTCTTAGGGGAATAAATTGAGCATGTTCAGTTTTAATTGTTCCCATGACGAGCATGTTTGTTTTTCGCCACCTTTTATCTTTCACTATTTTATGTTACCTTTGTTTTTGAAGGTACTTAGGGTAAATAAATAGTCCTAAAACCTTAAGAATCACTTCTATGTACTTACTGATAATAACATTACTTATTCCTATATTTATATTAAGATAAGATTTTTAGAGTTGTAAAGAAATAATCTCACGGAAATAAGGTATATGAAAAGGATAATTAGGTAATATAAGTATTACTAATAAATATCTTTCACACGATATATGCAGTAATATCATTAAAATAAATAATAAATTTAACTGCGCTTAGTATACCATTTAAAATATCAAGAACAAGTTTAGGAAAAATAGCATTTTTTTTGTATTTTACCAACACAAAATTTTTTTCTACTAGCTATCAATTTGTTTATCACATTTAATGATTGTTCTTATTCTAACATTAGTTTCCCTTTCACTGACGTTTCTTGATCCGCCGAACGGCAGTAGAGAACATGTTCCATCAGTGCCAAAACATCGTCTCCATTGTTGATCATGACCGGTTATTCCAGTGGAAATATCACACAAACAGAACGACACAGAGAAAGGATGAGCAGAGAAATGATCAGGATATTTCGTAATAATACTAAAAACAAACGTAATTAGTGAGAAGGTTTGGTTTTCAGGACTCAGATACAGCCACTTATCTAAATTATTACTCCATTATCATTGAGGATTATTATAATCCTCGTCATTAAAGCAGTGAAGTATTAGATTAATAGTGATATATGGGAAGTTTTATTCCAGGATGTGGATGATGGGGAGATACAAGAAGAGGATATAGGGTCTGTTGAATCTCTGCATTGGGATCCGGTGAGGAATAATTATATATGTCAGAAAGTATAAGAGATAGACAGGAAAAGTTATGAATTCGAGAAATTGTTAATCAGGTTGACGGTCTTCATGCTGAAAAGCAACAACCGGTATCTAAACTGACCGCACTCTTTGATCGAAATTTTGAAAGCAGTCGGAGAAATAGATCCCAGTGAATAATTTTAAAGTATTAACTAGTAAATGCAATATGCATCTTAAGTATCTTCGTTAATTCATATTTCCAAGTATGATTTTTAATAAGTTTAAAAAATAATCTTGCATGCTGCATTTCCCTTTCTAGAAATAACATTTTTCCCATAACCCACTATCCAGAACTGGCGGACGCAAGTTCTCCTCTTTCAAGAAGGACAGAGAAAGCTCAAGAACACGAAAATCATCAGAATGAAATAAAATGCATCAGGTGATATTCTCACCTAGTCACTATTATTCGTTACGATGTTGTTTTATAAATGTTTTTCTGCGCATGAAATGTCTAAGAACAGATCAAGGACAACAATAAATATTAATAAGGCAACATTAAACCTGGAGGTTTAATATGATGAAAAATAATGGTGATTTATTTTAAATTAAGTTTCGGAAAACTGGTCTCTTTACCTTATCTGAGATCACAAAATCAGCTGGTTGTTGTGCTTAAGTAGTGGATGACCACTGATGCTTGGTTCATTGTATTGATTGTGTTTTCTCCCAATTACTCCATTGCTCCGCCTTCACTGCCCATCATTCTGGCACCGCCCCTTCAGTTTCGTAGGCCACTTTACTGAGAATATGCTGCTCCGCGTAACGGTGATCTTTATCTTCATCGCTGCTGTCTATGCCGGATTTTTCGATGATGTATCTGGTAAGAACCTTATCATATGAGTGTTCTAAAAAGATATATTGTTATTTTTTCTTACCTAAATTTTCAAACAACAATGTTTAATGTTTAACAACATTTAGTAGACCAATCAAACATTAAATGCTAAGTTTCAATGGGAGTAGCCTATCATACAGAAGAAAATATCATTATGAACATTTCTATCAAAAGTGGTGACGGCCTAAATAGTTTTTCTCACTGCAATTTCTTTCAAAATAACGCTTGAATGAGTGTAGTGCACCAAGGAGAGACTGGCTATATATGGAGTCAACAAGTGAAAAACAGCAGAGTTTAACGGCATGAGTAAAGATTATAAATGGGGAAGTAATCGATTTAATTAGATGAAAGAAATACATAGAAAGTTTATGTTGTTACAGGTGTGGCATCTGACGTTGGAGACTTCTTCACGAAACAGTACAGTAATGTGAAGGATCTGTTAGCTGGGAACCAATCTGTAAAAGATCTTAGCAACATAGAAATTTTACTGATAATTAGCTGATTGGCGCTGAAGTGAATAATAGATCATAGAAGGCGCTATTAATTATTATTCACTACAATTAAATACTAGTAGAATTACAAACTCAGATTTTAAATAGGTAGTAGGAAGGAATATTTATATCTGATCTATTTTCAGGAGCTTGAGAAGAACATAAAACGGGTTAAGGATTTACTGATTGCAGTCAAGGAGAAAGCTAAGGTGATTAAGAAAGTAAAGATAGTATGAATAAGAAACGAAAGTTAAAATACTATAACGCTAATAAAAGGCAAAACACTTTTAAGATGCTAGAGCTCAGTGCTTCTGAAACCCAGAAACAAACTATAAGCCAAGTGGATAATTTCATCAATCAAATAACACAGTTTGAACAGCAGGTATGTTTATCATTGAGATTTAAAAAAATTACTTATTGGAAAATAATTCTGTATACAACAGGAAATCATGCCTACTACTTTAAGATAGCTCACTCAACACTAACGAGTATTATTTTATGATTACATATCAGTCTTGCAAATAATCTTAAGTTAAGTGATTACTAGTGCTTCACTTTGATGATATACTTAAGTTTTTAGACAGTAAACTATATTGCTGTTAGTGTTTCTTTTAAGAACACAAGGCTATCCCACCATTCTACTTTACTTGTGAACCTTGAACTGCCTTTCTTGTCTCTTGTTGACTATTTACTCGGCGTAACCGTCCAGGCCTGTTAATAATTTATGGGATCACCCTAACAATATGTCTCGAAAAACAAATCGATCCACTAGAAGGATTTTTAAATTTCATACCTTCCTTCACCATGGTATGAAATTTATTTGTTCTTACTTGTCACTACATAGTGCATTTGATGCTATTCTAGGTTTAGCGAATATTTCAAAGCGATCAGTTACTGAAGAGATTTGACTGCATTATGAGGAATTATCAACGCATACCAACGGAATGCTTGTTTATCAACACATTTTATTCGTCACTTTCATACTGTTACATATTGTGAAATAGCATTTTAAAATGCGTGGATTTCCTGGTCTATCAGAATAGAATATTTATAAACATATAGATTCCATGTTTTAAAAGTTTGTTTTGGAATTGTAAAACGTTGACACCTTGGATAAGTTTATCTAAATGTTCATTATTGCAGGCTGAGCAAAGCGGACAAGCTAAATTTGAGGAAAACAAAGCCAAATGGCAAGAACTGGTTGAGAATATATTTGAAAAAGGTGGACTAGAAGACGTGTTAAAGTTACTAAATGTCAAGGGCTCATCTCCCGCTTCTCTCGTCACTGCAGCAATCTTGTCTCTAGTTTTCGCATTCGTATGCTAAACATTTCCTAACATATTTGGCTAATCTCTATCCCTTTTCAATTGCTTTGCCCTTCATCCATACTCGTTTCCTGTTATTACTCTGCTGTACATCACACACTTTTGTTACTTTGTATAAAAATTGTTATTGTATATTTTACGTGTAAATATTTCGTCCTAGATCAACAATATTATACTAAGAACAAATAAGTATGTAATATGATCAGCGAGTTTTAAATATAAAACATATTGCGTAAGCCATATCTGGGTTTATGAATATGACAACAGAAATTCATAAACGGAGTGTCCACTTTCCCGTATTCAAATCACATATGTACCTAGCTAGTTACTTTTAGCTTTATCGATCTCTCTAGTACTCGGGATAATTCATGTTTCCATTATGTGTGTTCACATGTCATTCACAGCCTCAATTGACTGCTAGAGACCGAAAAAACATTGCAATTGGAAATTAAGGGTGCTTCCAAGTAAGGTTTATTTACTTTTATATATTGGCTTTATCAGTTAATAACAACTACTAAAATCTGTAATTATATACGGTGGAAACCATTTGCAGACGTTTATATTTAGAGAAAGACACAAGTTTCAAACCATGGATTAAACCAATCGAGTAAATAAAACAAATTTACTACAGTCAACAATGTACGAGACATTCAAAATTACGAGTAAAAGATTTTACCATATGAGGTAATACATCTTCCAGAGAAATATTCATGTTGCATTCTTTCGATAAAGAGGTAGCCACTGCTCCTTCAATACCACATCCTACCACCTAAAAATTGTCTATTACCACAGTTAATTACTACAATTTTTATCAGAAACATTGAAGTAAAATAGAACGGACATGATCAAACCAAGAAAGATCAGTGTTACAGTTGACTGCTAAACCATGATAGGACACACCATGGCTGACAGCTATTCCAAGCGCTGCCAACTTCCGATTTGTTCCAACCCACACCCCTAAATTCCCGCTAGAAAAGTATTTTTCATACAATACCTAAATATAGTAATTATTCTAACCTGTATGCTTAGTTCTACCCACTTCAAGTAAATTAAAATCATTTGACGCACAGTCTATAATCACCTAAAATAAAGTGGTATTAATAGCACCGAAAAAAATTAAACAGAAAGTTATAAATATATCACATTTTGAGATAAATTTGATAAACAAACTTGCTCCAATAATTCAACAAAACGGCGAACACCAAGAGGTTTCCGTGAAATTCGCCTAAGGTCAAAAATTGGATAGAGAACTAATTGACCGGGACCATGGAATGTTATCAGACCTCCACGCGAAGTTCTGAACTAAAAGCATTTAAAAAAATTAAATCACTAAATATCTTCAAACAATACCTGTGAAAGTCAGCTCCAGTATCTTTCAGCCTCTTTTCCTCTTCAGTAGAATATAATTTCGATCGAATTCCCACTGTATAAACTGGTGGATGTTCCACCGCAATAAGATAATTTCTGGAACAGATCAATTCTAACGATATGAATTAATAAAACTATGAAAAATCTTACCATGAAAAAATATATAATAAAAAAATCCTACTAGATTTAAAACTAGTCAAAATAGTATATACAATATGCTAAAATAAATCAACTCACTCTGATTTGTTTTCTACTTTTGAGCGTTTCACCAAATCAATGTATTTTTTCTGTTGTTTTAACCCCTCCGCGTACGATACTTTCCCAAGATTAACTATTTTGAACGAATGATAACAAATACAAGATAAACGCATTACTAAAAACAATAAAATAATGAAAACCTAATCTAAATAAAAATTTATTTTCGCTTGGGTATTGGAGCGGCAACACTACGAAGACGATTCTCTCTTGTTCTGAAAGTACGAGATATTACAATGTAGTAAGCTCTCAGATTGACTGCATTATATGGACCAAGATTTACTTCAACAATAAAGTTAGATAATTACTATATAAAAGTATTTACCTTGTAAACCACTCGTGCTTATCGGTATAGAATATATTCTTAAGCTCTACGTTTGCTGGAGCGCGAAGTAATCTAGTTTTACGGTCCACAATATCCGACAACGGTGACTAAATGTTTAACATTATTGTTTAATTAACTATATACTTAAGTACTTATAATTAGTAGTTTTTTTTTCGGATTTTTATGAGAATCTATTGTAATATCATAGTTCCTATTACCATATATGCGTAAATATGATAGAACCATTGTAAAGAAGTTATATGAACGTTTAATTTACTTAAAACCCACTTCTTTTTTATGTATCTTTTCTTGTTTCAATTCCACTGGTCGCGAATATTCATAAGGAAACTGTTGCGGAGGATGCCAAGCAGCAATAACTCCGTTTGCACATACAACTACTTTCCTAAAAGAAGATTGATTATGAAAAAAGAACTAAAGATGCAACAAAGTAAATAATAGGTATATATATATATAACATCTTCCACTGAATATCTGTGATAATTACAAATCTAGATAATTTTCTCTTCTAATACCCCACTGTTAACTTGTTGTTTAAGTAACTACATTACCTTTCTAACGTTTTTTCTGGTTTAGATGAAAACTGACGTGCAATGAATATAAAGGAAGATCTCAGCATCACTTCCTTTATCTTTATAAATTATTCAACGTATCAGTTTTATTAGTTCCTTGTTTACTGAAGAATGCGTAGCTAAATTGAATGATATAAGTAACGACAAATAAATATAGTATATTAGTTTTTCTCAAGAAAAAACCAGCAATATACATAACCTTAGATATACATAATTACTCATAGCAGCAGCAATAGACGTATGAAGTTGTGTTATCAAATCCTACAAAAGATCATTATAACGTAATTTTAACAACGTTATACAATAGTATAAAATAAATTCAATTCAATTGTAAAAACGTATTTTCGTTGGTACACGTGTCTTGATCAATCAATTTTTCAATGTTCTTTATTTTTTGGAAATGTTGAATAAACATTATATCACTTTGTAAATATAAATTATTTTGAACTATGTTTGAATTCTAGGGGCGACACTAATTATGCTAGTTTTTTAAATTGTAATAAAATCTTAGGTTTGACCCGTTCATATTTAATACATCTACATTTAAAAAATAATAACTGAAAAGTACTAGTATAATTCTCAATAGTTTATTGATTGTAATGTTCTTTTTGTTTTAAGATCTTGGGATGCTTTTTGAATCTGTTTGTTATAAATATAATCAACGCAAGTAGTTTCAGTGAATAAAAATCTGGGGTTATGTTATTTCTCAATGTTTAACCTTACTAATAGTGACTTTATATTATGCTAACTTGATTCTTTTTTTTTGATTTACTTTTTAGCCTTATAATATTTATAAAAATAACAGTCTTCAACATGAAAAGAGACAAGAAAGATGAGGAATCAAGCGGAAACCCATATGCTCATTTAGATAAAACTGCAATTCTCCAAGAGGTATATATTTAATGTATATTAACAACGTCGGTTGTTTTCTTCTATCTATTTTGGGTATTACTTGTATATTTATTTAGGCTCGGGCTTTTAATGAAACACCAATAAATGCGAGGAAATGTGGTGTCATTCTAACCAAATTACTGTATATTATCCAGCAAGGTAAATCGTGGTTAATTATAACTATCATGCAGTCTTCAATATTTCTAATCATTGGTAATTAAATTATAGGTGAGGTTATTGGGCGTACTGAAGCTACAGAGGCGTTCTTTGCTGTTACCAAGCTTTGGCAAAGTAAAGATGCAAATCTTCGCCGTCTCGTTTACCTCGCTGTTAAAGATTTATCTGCCATTGCTGACGACGTCATTATTGTTACAAGTAGTCTTACAAAGGTATCATAAATACTAAGTCTTTTATACGCAGAATGTTATGAACGTCTTATGGTGAAGAAATCTAGGATATGACTGGTCGTGAAGCTGTTTATCGTGCTGCTGCTATTCGTGCTCTCTGTAAAATCACTGATACTGGAATGCTGCAAACTATTGAACGCTATATGAAGCAGGTAGAAAGTTTATGATGTATGCATAGCCAATTTTGAAATTTCATCGAAATATGGTTAATGTAAGTATGAAAAAAACTAAGTATATATTTAATTATACTCGTTAATCAAATACATATGAACAGGCTATTGTTGACAAAAATGGTGCCGTTTCATCAGCTGCACTTGTTTCGTCAAATCATCTCATGAATAAAAGTGCTGAGGCAAGTAGTTTTAAATCATTAGAATTGAATTTTTAGTATATTTAAAAATCATTCTAGGTTGTTCGTCGCTGGGCAAATGAAATTCAGGAGGCTGTATCTTCTGATAATCAAATGGTACAGTATCACGCACTCGGTCTTCTGTATCACATTCGATGCAATGATCGACTTGCAGTGAACAAAATGGTACAAAAATTTAGCAAGAGTGGTCTTCGGTATGATTTTTTTTTAAAAGTTTTGTCCTTTAATGACCTAATGTTATCTACACTATTTAGTTCTCCACATGCTGTCTGCTATCTTATACGCATTGCTGCTAGACTACTAGAGGAAGATGATCAGTATGGTTTTATTATGCTAATAATACGGGGTTATTCTTTTTTGGTTTTATATAAATTTACGTATGACTATAATTATGCTCTATTTAGTTCATTAATATTTTTAGGGCTGATTCGTATGTTTTCTCATTTATTGAGGCTTGTCTTCGGCATAAAAGTGAAATGGTCGTATACGAGGCCGCTAGTGCAATTGTTGCATTACCTAATACTACATCGTTAGTTCTTTAAACGTTTACATTATTGAAGTATTTAATGCTCTTCAGTAATCTCATTTTACCATTAAATTGTAGGTCTGAACTTGCTTCTGCCATTTCTGTATTGCAACTATTTTGTGTTACACCAAGGGCTGCGCTACGTTTTGCTGCTGTCCGTACTCTCAACAAAGTAAGTATTAATGATTTATCTTGTAATTACAAGCTCTGGTTTTCTATATGTACTTACTGCTGTACTTCTAGGTATCAATGAAACATCCCCAGGCAGTTATGAGCTGTAATGTTGATTTAGAAAAGCTGATTACGGATTCGAACAGGTTACATTTTTGCTGTAATTTGGAGGTATTTATTTATTTATTTATTTTCATAATTCACATGAATTATAGATCCATTGCTACGTTGGCAATTACTACTTTACTTAAAACTGGAGCTGAAAGCAGTGTTGAGCGTCTTATGAAGCAGATTAGCTCATTTGTATCAGAGATTAGTGATGAATTTAAGGTCGATATAACTTTCTCAACATCATGAATTTTGATATACTAAGTTTTCATGTATGATGTATCTGTCTTTAGATAGTTGTAATCGATGCGATTCGCTCTCTCTGTGGTCGCTATCCAAGAAAGCATACTGTTATGATGCCGTTTTTAGCTAGTATGCTCAGGTACATCTAATTTTTCAGTGTCATATAATAGTTCTGCATATATATGAATTTTATTATTAGCTTACTTTAGAAATGATGGTGGATTTGAATATAAGAAAGCTATTGTGGAGACAATTATTGCAATTGTAGAGGAAAATGTCGATGCAAAAACTGCTGGTTGGTTTAAGGTTATCTGATAGAAGTAATGAATGAATATTACTAATTAATGTATCTATGATATTTGAGGTTTGGCTCATCTTTGTGAGTTTATCGAGGATTGTGAACATGATAGTCTAGCCATTCGTGTCCTACATTTGCTAGGCAGAGAGGCTCCAAAAACACCGAATCCTTCCGGATATATTCGGTTTATATACAACAGAGTTATCCTTGAAAGTACAAAGGTTTGTAAATACCATTATATTGAATATAATATCGAGTACATTTAAATTTAATTAATTAATTATTTATTACTAATTTTGAAAAATATTGTTACAGCAGTACACGTTATAGGTACGCGCAGCGGCAGTTACTGCTTTGGCTAAATTCGGAGCCCAATGCTTTGATCTTCGACCATCTGTTGAAGTCCTTCTCAGGAGATGTTTATTAGACAGCGATGACGAAGTTTGATATTTACTTATTTTACATTTTGGCTACTAAAATTTACCTATTAATAATAGAATTTATAAGATTTGAGAAATTATTGTTATTACATAACCATCATAAAATTAAGGTTCGTGACCGTGCAACATTCTATCTTCATCTCCTTGCACAGGCAGAAGTTCCAACCATTAACAATTTCGTAATGCATGAATTGCAGGTGGCTAATTAGTAGCAATTAGGATTATGAGTACTCTAATGTATCCTATTATCTTTTTTCACTTAGGTTTCTTCATCAAGCCTAGAGCGGTGCCTACTTGATTACATCAAAGGAAACTCTTTTGTTACTCCATTTGACCTCCGTGTAGTGCCCGTTACCAGCCAACCTCTTTCCCAGTCTGATAAACGTGCACCTTCCTTAGCAGACCCCATTGAAAAACCAAAAGTGTTGAAGAAGGAACCCTATGCTGGTTTGTTTAAATCAATTTCATTTTGTTAATTAAGATTATTAGTATGATTTTTCCGTATTTAAGCGATATTTATTAAAATATTTCAACAATAATTGCTACTTTTTAGTTTTACTCAGTGGTTTAACGAAGTTAATCTTTCAGAACAATTATCAGCAATTCCTGAATTTGCCTTGCTTGGTTCATTATTTCACTCATCTGCATGTGTACCTCTCACGGATTCCGTTACTGAGTATACCGTGCAAGCCACTAAACACGTCTTTGCTAATCATATAGTCATACAGGTTTGTGTTCATTTTTTTCATTAATATTGTTACATCCGTTGAAGGATTAATGAGTGCTAGGTCTCTGTTTTGAGATAATATTTAGTACTAGACTACAGAATTTCAGTTTGACTGTCGTAATACATTAAACGACCAACTATTAGAAGATGTTAGTGTGGAATTGGAAGATGCGGAAGGAGAGTGGAAATCTCGGCTTACAATTCCTATCGCTCGTTTACCATATGGAGATTCTCAGCCGACATACATCTTATTGGATTTTCCTGAATCAGGGGCAATAACAGGTGTATTCTCTGCAACACTGAAGTTTAAGGTGAAAGATGTTGATCCTGCAACTGGAGAACCAGAATCTGATGATACCTATGATGATAGTTATGTGGTAAGTATTATTATTCACAAAAATACATCAGGTAAGAATTATGAGATCTAAAAAAAAAATTTTACAGCTAGAGGACATGGAAATAGCAGTGGCAGATTCTGTACAACCACTGAACAGACAGCATTTCGATAACGCCTGGGATGCTCTTAGTGAAGTAGATGCTGTACAAGAAACGTTTCAATTATCAACCGTTAATATTTTGACTGAAGCTATAAAGAAGGTGAGTTCTTTTGTCGTATTTTACATTTAACAAATGGATCACTCTTATTTCACTGCATTGCTTTTTCAAGGTATCGGATCTTCTTGGGATGTGTCCATGTGAGAGGAGCGACCGAGTTCCAGAAGGGAAAACCCAGCATACATTCTATTTAGCAGGAGTATTCAGAGGAGGACGTGAATTGAGTATTCTTTATTTCATAATTGTTATTTTTAAGAATTGGAATAGTTTTTATTTATCTGCTCTTATTATCATGGCGTTTTAAATTCCTTTCTTGTAGGTTCTCGCAAAAGCTACAGTTGCTATTGATCCCGCAGATAAATCTGTTAATCTGTACATTATTATCAGGTATAAAAGTTCATTTGTTTCACTATATTTTCACGCTAGGTATTCTATTTCATTTGTGTCGATGAAAATTGCGCACATTTCTCTGCTTAAGCAATCAGTACTCTTAGCTCTGTTGATTTTCGTGCAATTTGCCCAACTAATACCGTGTTAATCTGTACACCCACCGTCATTAGTTGTGACCTTTTAAAGTGCTATTTTGTTACTTTATTAAGATTCTAGCTGTTCTATTAACATAATTTTGCTTTGTTTATATATGTCTACCAATCAACAATCAGTTACATAATTACGATTGCAGATCTTCTGAGCCAATTATCGCAGAACTTTTGGCAAGTGCCATTGCTTAGATGATAGCAACCCAGCACAAATAGCTACTGTGCAGTGCTTTTGCCAAACGACATCATAAGCTATTGGATTAAATAGGTTCTGTATAACTAAAGCATTTGCTTTGTTAATTTATCTGTAATTTTACAAATTATTAAGAAATCATTGAGCAGTGATCTTGTCGAAATTGTAGGTATGTGAGTTCAGAATTTCATTAGTTTTTCACTTGTTGTGCTTATTCGTATATTTATTATTCCGTGTTTACGCATGGCTACTATATTATGGCTAATAAATATTAGTGGTTTAGTGCAACGCTAATTCTAGTACTATTTGTGAGTCATGCCTCAACTTATTCATCCTTATAATAGTTCTGTGATTCATGCCACCTTTGTGTCACGTTTGATTATTTCAATAGATGTCTCATCTGTTTTTAATGGAAATATAGGGTGTATCTGGACCGTTGGAGGTGGTATCTCTAGCGAATCGGATGATGTGCTCAACACTTAGAAGTATGAGATAAGGTTGGTATGAGTTTTTTTGGAGTATGACACTTAATAAGACAAGTTAATGGATGGTTGTCTAAGGGTTGCAGCTATAAATTCCATTTAAGTGAATGTCATATATCAGTGGTGGACGATGAAGACGTATTCAAAGCGAAAGTTTGTTTCATTTACTCGAGAGCATAGTTTTGACGTTTTTTGTATGGTATACCGCTTTAATCATTTATGATGTATACATAATTCCGATTAGTTAGGCTCCATTTTAATCAACTATTTAAATTGTTTGCATTACAGATGCTAATTAGATAGGTATAAAGAATATCAATGATACGAGCCGACACAATTTTTTAACTTTATAATTTCATATACGTAAAAAAAATTACATTTACTGTTCAGGTAGACAAGGATTATTGTCAATCCATCTAATGAAATATTTGATTCAGTTCCAAAGAATTATTATGCTTTAAACCTAATTATACTTTTTCTTTATTGAATTTTTGTATAAAGACTTTCACATCCAGCAAATCTAAATTAGCAGTGACCGTGTATCAGTTTGCAATTAATATACTATAATTATTTTTGGGGCATAAAGTTTCTTTAACTAAACATAACCTTCTTTACAGGTTTTTAATTAAAATAATTTTTCTATCCATATTTATCTTTTTGGCCAACTGTTATTTTGTTTTAGCTTATTTATTTTTGACATAGTATAACGATCTTAACATCCTATGACTTTTAATATTATATGTAGTTATTTTATTTTCCAGTGATCATTTTTTTCTTACTTTCTTTATTGCGTTGTGGCGGTTATTCCTGTGGTCTATTTAGGTGTCCATTCATACAACCTGTTCCTATTCCATCCTCTATTTGTATTCGTTCAATGCTGTTCTGTCTTTCGATTATATTTTAATGTTCAGTAGTCTTCTTTTTAAAATTCAAAGATTACGGTATCACGTGCATTATAGTTATTTCTTTAAACAGCAATATTTTGTTGGAGTTAATATTTTATTTTACTACTTTAGTCATGTTCTAGCTGATGTTTCACATCTTTATTATTACCATTTCAACTCAATATTGAAGCCTTTTTATTTTTCTATCTTGTCATTAAAATAATTTCCAGTAATGATGCTCTTCCTCTTCCTATCTCTAGTTGCGTTATCGCTAGCTGGTCGTGAGTGTGTGTGGATAATTGGACGCGTCCAGTGTGAGAAAGATTCTAGTAAGAATCTCAATGTAGAGGTACTTAGTTTTACTCTCAATATTAATCAATGATTAACATGCTAATTAATTCAAAATATGATAGGGCCATCTAGCTGGACTGTTTTCAGTTTATTATAAGTGATATTTCAAATATTCCTATATTGTATATAAATTATGATGACTTGAACAGTTCAGTCATTATTGATTTTTCCGCAAGTTTTATGTCTTCTATTAAATAGCATTAGTCAGGCTATTCTTTAAAAATAGTATGTTTATGGAAATCACTATACTTTTAGGTTCGAGTATACGATCGTGATTCTTTTGGTCCTTTTAAGCTGATCGATCCTGATGATTTGATGGGGTCAGCCAAAAATTAAACTTATCGGAATGGATGTGTCATGCACATATTGTGTTAGGTTGATGCAAAAATAATGACGGTATTATTTATTCCGATAACATACAATTTTGGAGTCCTGAAACCGATGAATTCTTTAAAGGCGTTTGTGGCTGTTGCTTGGTTGCTGAATACCCTCTCTTGCAGGAAGTTGTCGAGGTGCTTCAAAAGTGTTAGTTGATCGGAGAGAGATCTGATGAGTAAACTGGTTAAGCTAGAGCTCTGTAGCCCAGTTCACCCAATTTCTGTTGTCATTTGCGAGATATACGGTTGGGCATCGATATAAAGAAGAATTGGTTAATTTCGATTGACCAATGTTGGACCTAAACATCGCAGTTCTTCATGCATTTTGTAGAGTTTTCTTTTGATTTTCTGCAATGCTCGAGCAACTGTTGAATGGTCAACGTTTAGTTCTTCTGTAACCTCTCGAATTGTTTTGCATGGGTCCGCTTCAATAATGACCCTTAGTTGGTTGTCGTCAATCATCAAAAGATGTCCTCATCTTCAATGTTCTCTTCTACGTTATAAAATCTCTGAATCCAATATTGAGCTGTACGTTCGTTGATCGTTTCCTCGCCAAATGCTTGGTTTATATTGCGAGCATTTTCCATTATTTTAAATCCCATTTTTAATTCATACAACAAATCGCTCAAATTTTCATTTTTAATTTGACAGTCAAAAATAAACAAAAATATACAGTGGAAACAAATCACTAGCATAAATCAGTCGAACGAATTCCGATCTTTTAAGTGGTATATTGGATGAACATGGTTAAATAAAAGTTTAATGCAAAATAAGACATAAAAGTTTGAAACAATCCAAATCGTCAGTATTTTTGCATCAAGCTAATATTTACTTTGTTATTACTATTAACTACCCAAAATTAGTTTCATTTAACTGTGCTTTCGATACCAATTGTTTTATTCATATTTGTTTTGTCTATTTGCGTATTCCAAAAAAGTAGAACAACAATTACTCGAACTAATTATAATATTTTTGTACTTTTTTAAGAGTTACATTCTCAAATGAGGATGGTCGCTTCCAATTAGATGGTTGTGGAGATGACTTTGACTGGATTCCAGGAGTTCGAAATCCACCCGAACCATATATAGAGGTAAGCTCTTATTGAATTTTTAGTAAATCTCTCTAATATTATATAACTTCCCATTTTATACTCAAGTATTGTTGAATCTATCGTGCTTTATTAGATTAGACAGAAGATCTCAGATTCGTCATTACTGTAATAATGCCGAGGGAGAAACCATCACTTTACCTGAATTTAACAAGTTTGTGCCTGATACATATGAGATAGGGACTGTGATTCTCGATAACGGAAAGACGTCAAAACGCAATGAATGATTTAGCTTCGCTACTTTAGGTGGGCATAATATTTTTCACTTTTTCAAAAATAACTTACAGCATAGACGTTGATATATGGTGTATGTATATCCTCTTATGGAGATTACAGTATTTGTTCCAAATCTATATGTTTTATCTGCTCATTATTTCTTACACTACGTTCTATTTCATAGTAATACAGTGCTTATACTACGTTGATACTACCATTTTATAGACATAAAAATGTGTAAAATTATTAGGTATATGCAAGTTTTAGTCATTTTTTCCCAAATTTTCACTTTATTCTCATAATATACAAAATACAGTTCAATCATCAAAATATTTTCCCTAGTTTTCTATGACCTCCTATCATCTCTGTGATAAGTTTCGGATTCCTTCGTAAAAAAACGACATCGGTTTGGAGACAATAAAATCGCTGATTCATTTTTGCACCTTAGCCACATCTTAAAAGCGTTGTCCATCTAAACGTCGAAATCAACATCTTCAAGTACTGTGGGATGGGATACAATACCTTCACTAAGAACAGCAAATTGATTTGCATGCTTCAGCAGCATTCTTTCCTTATTGAAACTCGTAGAGAATATAATGTCGAATTTACAGTTTTTGATAGCTCATATTGTTCATATTGTTTTACGAAGTTATATTAAGCATTAACTAGTGAATTATGACTTCTCAAACTACAAAGACGCAAAAGCTAAAATTTATTTGGGTTTTAACTATTTACACCAAATCGCTGAATAAACGACTAAAACTTCTGCATACACCTAATACTATTGTGGATTAGCATAATTATGTGTGTCATAAGATATATGTTCTTTCATTTTATATAACCTCACTTTGCCATGCCTGAAAAATTTCTTCTATTTCAATTAATTACTGCCCCCTCCCCCAAGTATTCACTTTCTGCTATACGGCTAATTCATTAATTTTCATCACATGTTACATATGAGCCTGAATAAACAATTAAAACCAATTGTTTTTGTTTGAAATTATGGTATATCCCAGCTTCACGAGAATTTACTTCAAGTTGTATAGGGAAAATGCTCGTGATATTCTTGTGGTTTTTATACATCATTTATACTGTTATTTACTACTTTTATGTGTATATAAATTTAGCCATATACGTGTACACTTTGTTTTGCCATAGTATTTATGTATGGAATTATGATTATTCCAGTTGAAGTCTTTCGTTTTAATCATTAAGAATGCATAACAGTGGTGGATAAGTACTTAAGAGGAGTGCAGTTCTTAAAAATTTTTCTCACTTCCAATTTAAGTCGTAATTTCATATTGGCTCACAAGTTGATTATTGGACCAAAAAAAAGTTCTTTTTCAGTAAAAATGTATCATTTATTGCTTCTTTTAATATCTAGAGATCCAATGTTATATATTATGACTGCAATGTTGAGGATTACTTTTATAAATACATTTAATGTTGAGCGCGACCGTAAAATTATTATGTGTACTGTTAAAGCAAAATTTGCACACCTTTTAATGATAATCCATTAATCAAAATGGTGAAATTTAGTTTTCTTGCGATCCACATCGTTATTCATGTTAGTATTAAAAATGCAAGTTTTTTAAAGCTATTATTTTTGATTAAGTATTCCTTAATATTTACTCGGAGACTCGTTAACAGTTATATACATAATTCTGTATTTATCGATATTTTCTTGTAGATATCGTTAGTAATCCTTATTTTTCAATTCTTAGAGTAATGTACACTTAAGACGTTTTAGAACTGTTTTAGACGCTGTGTTATTATGACGAGGGTTACAGCTTCAAATATGTCCAGCTTAACTGCAATGACTAGTTTGGACATTCCTTGAGATTGAAGTGGTGTATCTGACTCCTTTGTTCAGGTATAATACTCCTATTCTCACTTATTTATAAGATTTCCAAAATTAATCAATTACAGCTTGCATATTATGTTCTCAGATGATTGTATACAATGTTATTAACGGATGATCCCTTAGTCTTTGGATTAAAAGTTATTTAGGGATATGTATATTGTACTCAGAAACTTGAGTTATGGAAAGCGATACCTAATAGCAATATAATGGAAAAATCATAATTACTTTTTAAAAGAAACAAGTTCCATGTAATTGGGATAATCAGTAAGGTACAAACGAAAATTGTAACTGTTCCTCTATAATTGAACATTTGTCCACCACTGTGCATACTATGAGTACCATTTTCGAGTTTTTTGTGAGTGGGTCAGATTTAAGATTTTCCCGACATTTCATGAATCGGTTATTTCTTAAGATAAAGCTTTGCATTATACGCATGCAAAAACTGGTTATGCTATACATAGCTAGAAGTTCATAAATCCTATATTCCTAGTTTTCTTTCTTCATAGTGCATACTCAAAACTAAAGTTAATAGTTATGTAGCTAGTAAATGAGATTAACCACATGCACTATGTTTAGTCTTCAATAAAATGTTACTATGCTTCATATAGTTAATATAATTTTCTAGGTTTTATAACAACTCTTTGGTAATGATTAATATACTACATCATTTGTTTAATATTCTTTTGTTCATAGTCCCTTTTGAATCCTCGAAACGATGTACATAACGATATAGCCACAGAATCAAGTATTCAGGTGGAGAACGATCCACTTCGTCCCTGCCCCCTTTCTGTTTGTCACCATTCTAAATCCGAGTCACACCATTTCTACCCTTTGTGACAATGGAGGACGTTGTGCCACTTCAAGACTTTGAAAATATAGAAGATATCTTCCCTAGGAAGCGAATAAGGATAGAAGTAAGTAAATCTATGCAACAAAGGCATATAAATTTTCGAGTTATCTAATAAATTATACAATAGTACTGTATGATCTTGTTAGTTGTAGTTTTTGTTACATTAGCAGATTTGTGTTCAGTTCCCCTATCTAAATGTATATAATGATAGAGAATTATTAGTTGCCTCAAAAAGGTAGCCAGTATGAGGGCGGAGCAAATAATATGTTTAAAAGCGGTTAAAATTTGGATAAAACTCACCACTTTACCTAGATGAAGAATAGGTCCCAGGTATGCAGTTTTCATTTTGAGGTAGGGAATACTAAATAAGGATTTTACTCATGGTATTTTAATCATTATCCATTTTCTAAAAAGTATTTGTCATTCTATAGATGATTTTTCTCTCCGTTATTTAGGAGCTCTAGTGAAGCTGAAAAGAGAATGTAGCTAGCTGTCACTATCTATTAACTTTATTATGAAAAATACAAGAAGTGAATACCCTCGCAAACATTAGGTGTCAAATATTATTTGTCCATAAGAGCTTTTCAGAACTTTTCCACTGGTGCAACCAATGTGACTTATCAACACCACACCATCGGTAGAGAAGAAAGAGCCGCAATTCTTGGCAGACACGATGGGTTTCGCGGTTGTACGATTTGGTTCACCGGGCTGTCAGGGGCAGGAAAGACCACTATTGCATTCGCCCTAGAAAAGATATTGACACAGGTCACTTTTGCTCTGTCTACCATTAATTAGCATTTAATCTTGATGTATGCCGTTGTCTCCAGGGGTTATTAGTATGCTCGTGTAGCATGTTTTGTTCCTAGTAGGCGTTTTGATGCACTACAATTATAATAATATCTATTTACACTCATGAGAAAAGCTAAATAAGCACCTTGGTGATCACCTCAGATGTGACAGGGTGCTACTGAAGTGTACCATTATCCTGGCTTAGTTACACTGAGTATCGGATTAAAGTATATTTAAGATAGGAATTCCTGCTTATGGCCTTGATGGGGACAACGTGCGTCATGGTCTGTGTAAGAATCTGGGTTTCACAAAGGAGCAGAGGAGCGAAAATATTAGACGGTGAGGGAAAGAAAATCAGCTCACATAATACATGTGTGCATGAATATATCGAGAAAAATACTGTATTTTTAAGTGTTGCTGAAGTGGCGAAACTGTTCGCCGATATGGGTGTAGTATGCCTTGCTTCGTTTATATCACCTTTCCGTATTGACCGTGATGAAGCACGACGCATTCATGAGAAGGTAGTGTGTCTATTCACTCTTCTCCTTGCCCATCTCTTGGTTATCATTTTGCTTCTGAATCCCTGTCGTTATCATCTCTCAGCATTAAAACGTCGTATGTGCTGCTTTCAGTTTATTCTGTAGAACATTGTGGAAACGCGTTTAAAATCTATCTCATATAGCTTAGAAATGAATTTCAGGAAATATGCATGTATTTGCGGATATTGCAATTAGTATTTTGAATTGTTTTCCAGGAAAATCTTCGTTTTGTTGAGGTATATGTTAGCACTACACTTGCTGTTTGCGAATCAAGGGATCCGAAGAGTGCGTTCACGACATTTATGATTATCGTATAAACAGCTAGTAGTGAAAAAGGAGGAATTTAAAGCTATCTTGGACTTTCGTTTTTGTGTGGACTGGAACTCTGGATGGGTTATTTCAGAGTTGTATGAAAAAGCACGCGCAGGACAGATCTCTGGGTTTACTGGAATCGATAGCGCTTATGAACCACCGGAAGGAGCAGAACTGGTCAGTGATGGAAAGATAATGGCAGCTTTGGGGTATGCATGGGAATCAATAATATTTTGTGGGTTTAGGTACTTGATCCCGGTGTTGACGATAAGGACCGGTGCGTCGAGAAAGTTCTAGAGTATCTATATTTGAGTGGCATTCTTCCCGATAAGGTACCGTTGTAGGGAAATAAGTCCCATATTGTTAGTAGCACTGTCTCTTTTCAGGCGATGCAGCAGCTGTCAGTACCTCTTGTGAGAGAGTTGTTTGTAGGGAACGAGGAAGAAAAGATGACGCTTCTGAACGAAGCACGTACACTACCTGCGGTGGAAATTGATATAGTTGATGTACAGTGGCTACAGGTGAATAGTGCTGTAACTAATGAGGAGACAAGGACACCAATAGGATGTACTATTTGTTACAGGTACTAGCAGAAGGCTGGGGAACTCCATTGGCTGGCTTCATGAGGGAAAGGCAGTACTTGCAGACGCTCCACTTTGGCCAATTATTAGATCTTAAGAAGAAGACGGTTTTCCCCGGGGAGAAAGTCCGGTTTAGTCTCGAAACTTCTATTTTCTATGTTTTCGTTTCTTGCTGAAAAGAGTTGTTAAGGATGATGGAGCGTTAGATCCATGGCCTATGAGTGAGCCTGTTAACCAAAGTATCCCCATTGTGTTGCCTATAACTGAGGAGCAGAAGAAGATGATCAATACAGGTGAGACTGATTGGGACCGATTTTGTTCGATGTTCAAATTGCTGACTTTTATTCCTTCATATGGTTTTGTTTAGATGATAATACTGCCTGTAGGATTGCCTTAGTCCACAAAGGCAAGATATTGGCTATTCTTTTGGATGGCGAGGTTTTCGCTCATCGGAAGGAAGAGAGGGTGGCACGTCAATTCGGCTTCACCGACTGTAGACATCCTAGTATTGAGCGGATTTTAAGTAGTGGAGACTGGTGTTTAGGTGGAGAATTAAAAGTATGTATCTTGTGCTATTATAAGACTAAGATAGTCTTATCTCGTTTAATTATCACCATTCTCACAATTCTTCCTCTTCTAACTTCCTGGAATGAGTGGCGAAATTAATTTGTAATATTATTAGGAGATGATATTTTTCCGTTGGCTCTATATTTGATTATTCAGGTGCTCGAGAAAATTAGGTATAATGACGGCTTAGACCATGCTCGAAAAACGCCAATGGAATTAAGGAAAATATTTGAAGAGCAAGGCTAGTCAACATGTTCCCAAAAAGACTCATTATTTGGTCCCTATTTTCACTTCTCATTTGCAACTGCTGTCTTTAGGTGCCGATGCTGTTTTTGTATTTCAACTGCGAAATCCAATCCATAACGGCCACGCTCTTCTAATGCGTGACACGAGGGAGAAGTTACTGAAAAAATACCGAAATCCTATGCTATTGCTCCATCCTCTTGGTGAGGTTATCAGAAAGAGAATGAGAGACTGATAAATCAAGTGGTATCCGCATGATATCGTTTTTCAACACAGGTGGGTGGACGAAAGATGATGATGTGCCATTGTCTGTACGAATTCGTCAGCATGAGGCTGTTATTAAGGAAGGTATACTTGACGCTTCCTGGACCGTACTCTCTATCTTTCCTTCACCCATGATGTATGCTGGTCCAACAGAAGTGCAGTGGCATGCCAGGTCACTCTTTCTCTTTCTCTTTCTCTTTCTCGTATATCTTTAATTCCTTATCTAATCTTTGCGTCTAAATTTGTGAGCTTATTCAGAGCCCGCATCGCAGCTGGCGTTCACACATATATAGTTGGACGCGACCCAGCCGGTATTCAGCACCCAGACACGGGCGACTTCCTATACGATCCTGCTCATGGAGCAAAAGTCATTACTATCTTGTTTCTCGAATGCTTCCGTTTGTCACTTTAAGAGTCCGTTATTCTAGATTTCGTTTAGGTTCTCTCAATGGCTCCTGGTCTTTCTCAGCTGAACATTCTACCATTTCGCGTTGCTGCATACGACAGAAAGGTGCTAGTGTTGTTCATGTGCTTAAAACACTTCGCAGTATGTGCGTACACGCCTACATTTTTAGGTGGGACAGATGGCATTTTTCGACCCTTCACGACGAGAAGACTTTGATTTTATTAGTGGCACGAAAATGCGGGCGCTTGCCAAGTAAGTAGCACAGGGAGTGTCTTTTCTGTTTCTTGAAGCTAACTGCCACCTGTGTGTTCAACAGAATATCCGTCTTTCTTTGTCCTATGTGTCCAGGTAGTCAAATGCAGGTACCCTTTCCCGTCTGTCTTCATTTTGCTCGTAAATACCAATTGTTATACATCCTCTTAAGACAAGGCGCAACTCCTCCGGAAGGCTTCATGGCACCATCTGCGTGGGACATTCTTGCCAATTATTATAGGTCGCGAACCAGAGAGTAGTTGTCCACTTTATTCACTCTTCCAACATGTAATCATTGTAAATATCTATTAGTCTGTGTAATTCTAGTTTCTCAGTCTTAGATTTCTAATAATTGATTTGCATAACGCACATCTCATATTTATTGCTATTTATAAGAGTATGTTTACTAACTCAAAGAACCAAGTGTACTATGCATTGATTATTCATAATTCTGTTCAGCTCCGTTCATGACCTGAGTTTCTATTTCCCAGTGTTTGTTCTTGTTATGTGCGAATTCACCTTTCTCAAAGTTAAACACAACCTAATCCAATACTTTAGAACCAATTGTATACCTTCAGTCATTGTGAATAATTCTATCTAAGAAATTTCCCTCGGGAAAACGTATTAGCATAAATTGAGCGGTAGATCATTCTAGCACTGATCCGTAATGTCCAATCAGATTAAACTGTTTCTCTTCCCATGTAATTCGTTGTTACGTACAGTAATTATGCATTAGAATCCTGAAAAAAGTGTCTCGAGCAGAGTCCTGTGAGAGGAGATCTGGGAAAATTATGAAAAGGATATCAAAAAGCCTGCATAGTCGTGCATTAATCAGATCTAGCAATTATATCTGCAGAATTGCATGCTTCGGAGGAAGGTGTGTTCTAATTATAGAGAGGCTCATCGATGTATCGGCAGGAAATGTTTCCTGAGAAACAAAGCCGAGGAGGGCGTTCATTGCTCAGCATAACGTTTACTGGCCCGAGAATCTAGAAGATCGAGAGCTTTCATGTCTTAGCTGCAAGGAACAGGGTATTTGTGGTGCTGAGCAAGAGCCACACCTCTGAAGAAGTCAATAAACAAATCCCATGTGAGGAAGCGCACGAACATTCGGAGGGACTAGCCGATCATGCGTCTGATGGATTTTTATGCAGGTAGATCACCAAACTGTCGTGATTTACGGTGGGGGGACGATAATCAGGTTTTGGTCAGTAGCAAACTTTGCTGTAAGCTATTTCTCCTTTATTCTGAGGTGACTCTTGCTTTTGCGGCTATAGATGATCCGAAGGCTGGCGAGTGCGGGAGACTGCTACTTTGAAGGATACTACTGGGAAACGAGCATTTGGTGATGATTCCCAGGCAATAACTAGAGTGGTACAGAGGCGCGTAGGACAATTGGTGAAAAGTGCGTCGAGTGCTATAGATTGTTATCGATTGTTTTCGATTGTAACTCGTTTCTAAATGATCTACTTTGTATTCTGATTGCGGGTTCGGATCCAGTATCAAATTGCGGATCTTTTCAATATAATCTGCTTAATTCTATGCAAAGTTAACTTTTGCTGAAAAAGAGAACATCTCAGATACAAGGAACTATTATGAGAATATAAGTAGACAATAAAAGGCTTAAAGCGTTAAATAATATGGTTACCATTCTGTAGTTCATCCTTTCTTGAAGAATTGTTGTACTTTTTACTTCCACGCTCTGTTAGGAGTCACCAAAGGAAGGACCACCAAGGGGCAATGGTATTTAATATTGAATTTTGGGAAAAACTACAACACAAAAACGAAGAGATTATTATGCTACGTATCCTTTCTCTGTGTTTACGTCACATCCTGTGGTGGCCTTGTGGTGTAGGTCACATGAAGTGGGAAGAGAAACGCAAGATCGGTTCCGTTCAGGCGCCGAGAGGCGTTCTCGAATTCCGCATGTTCCTTATTGCCAAACTCGTCCAGCGGATAGCTCCGCAACAATTGTCATCCTGTGTGTGGGGAAAGTTGCCGAAATTTGGCGATTTCATCTAAGTCTTTCACATGACAGGGAAAGGCAAAGAAATTCCCTTGCATACGTTAAGAGATACTTTGTGGCGAGTGCGAAAACGATAGCCTAAGAGCGTAGAAATAGAGCAGTCTAACCGAATGATACACAGCACCTTGCTTACTCTATTCGCCTTTCTAGGCGAAAACCTGATTATAAAAGATATTAAACAAATACCTATAAATAAATAACAATATGTACATATTCATTGCACACTAAGAGCTTGGAGTGATCTACTCATCTCTATTCTTAGCTTTCTCAACCGTATCGTCATGGTCTAGTGGAAGATATCGGTGTTCAAGTGGAAACGTCGTGGTATCAATTCCTGACCACTGCTTTTGATCTTCTCAGCTATTTAGTGATAGCTGATTATTTAATGTGCGTGAGTGCAATCCCGGCTGAAGTACGGAAGAGGTTTAGGTGGGGGTTTCGGCTATTCATGAGACAAACAGCAGACGACGCAGCCAGTGGTAACTTTCGATGCACTTGGACGGTACGTTTGGAAGACTCCGAGGAATGTAAGTTTATTGGTGAGTTCTTCTCTCTATTTTTCAGGGCTTTCTTGAGCCGGGGCTTTGCCTCAGTGCTCCGAAGAGCCGGGGCTTTGCCTCAGTGCTCCGAAGAGCCGGGGCTTTGCCACAGTGCTCCGAAGAGCCGGGGCTTTGCCACAGTGCTCCGAAGAGCCGGGGCTTTGCCTCAGTGCTCCGAAGAGCCGGGGCTTTGCCTCAGTGCTCCGAAGAGCCGGGGCTTTGCCTCAGTGCTCCGAAGAGCCGGGGCTTTGCCTTAGTGCTCTTCTCCCACTTCTCCTTCGGGAGGAGAGTGGGATAATTTTGGACGCTTCTGAAGCGTTTGGCACTTAGGTGCTGAACTGCTTCAGGAGCTTGTTGGCACCTGGGTGCCAAATATTAAGTAGTAAGGGGAGGTCATGCCAAATTTTTCAACATTCTAAAGTAAACTAATCAGTTATATCCATTTATATATAGATAGAACCTTAGCTACCTCTATGCTAAGGTCTCCAAAATTAGGAAGGATACTACCCCAACCCTTAAAGGGTATAGGGTAGTATTCCCTCCAAAAGACCATATCCTACCTTCCCTTTCCGGAAGGAAGTTCTGGTCGTGTCCAGCCACTCGTTGTGAGTGGCTTTCAAAGGGCTTTTGAAGCCCGAAGAAGATAGAAAATTGGAAAATATAAATTCTTTTCGGTTTCCGTACCTTACGCAGGTTTCGTTTTTGCCGTCGAGAGATAGGAGACGCAGAGATAAAAAATTGGGCACAGATTCGTCTTTCCAATGTTTTACAGCGTGACCCTAGCGGGTCAAATGGCACCCAGGTGCCAACAAGCTCCTGAAGCAGTTCAGCACCTAAGTGCCAAACGCTTCAGAAGCGTCCAAAATTATCCCACTCTCCTCCCGAAGGAGAAGTGGGAGAAGAGCACTAAGGCAAAGCCCCGGCTCTTCGGAGCACTGAGGCAAAGCCCCGGCTCTTCGGAGCACTGAGGCAAAGCCCCGGCTCTTCGGAGCACTGAGGCAAAGCCCCGGCTCTTCGGAGCACTGAGGCAAAGCCCCGGCTCTTCGGAGCACTGTGGCAAAGCCCCGGCTCTTCGGAGCACTGTGGCAAAGCCCCGGCTCTTCGGAGCACTGAGGCAAAGCCCCGGCTCTTCGGAGCACTGAGGCAAAGCCCCGGCTCAAGAAAGCCCTGAAAAATAGAGAGAAGAACTCACCAATAAACTTACATTCCTCGGAGTCTTCCAAACGTACCGTCCAAGTGCATCGAAAGTTACCACTGGCTGCGTCGTCTGCTGTTTGTCTCATGAATAGCCGAAACCCCCACCTAAACCTCTTCCGTACTTCAGCCGGGATTGCACTCACGCACATTAAATAATCAGCTATCACTAAATAGCTGAGAAGATCAAAAGCAGTGGTCAGGAATTGATACCACGACGTTTCCACTTGAACACCGATATCTTCCACTAGACCATGACGATACGGTTGAGAAAGCTAAGAATAGAGATGAGTAGATCACTCCAAGCTCTTAGTGTGCAATGAATATGTACATATTGTTATTTATTTATAGGTATTTGTTTAATATCTTTTATAATCAGGTTTTCGCCTAGAAAGGCGAATAGAGTAAGCAAGGTGCTGTGTATCATTCGGTTAGACTGCTCTATTTCTACGCTCTTAGGCTATCGTTTTCGCACTCGCCACAAAGTATCTCTTAACGTATGCAAGGGAATTTCTTTGCCTTTCCCTGTCATGTGAAAGACTTAGATGAAATCGCCAAATTTCGGCAACTTTCCCCACACACAGGATGACAATTGTTGCGGAGCTATCCGCTGGACGAGTTTGGCAATAAGGAACATGCGGAATTCGAGAACGCCTCTCGGCGCCTGAACGGAACCGATCTTGCGTTTCTCTTCCCACTTCATGTGACCTACACCACAAGGCCACCACAGGATGTGACGTAAACACAGAGAAAGGATACGTAGCATAATAATCTCTTCGTTTTTGTGTTGTAGTTTTTCCCAAAATTCAATATTAAATACCATTGCCCCTTGGTGGTCCTTCCTTTGGTGACTCCTAACAGAGCGTGGAAGTAAAAAGTACAACAATTCTTCAAGAAAGGATGAACTACAGAATGGTAACCATATTATTTAACGCTTTAAGCCTTTTATTGTCTACTTATATTCTCATAATAGTTCCTTGTATCTGAGATGTTCTCTTTTTCAGCAAAAGTTAACTTTGCATAGAATTAAGCAGATTATATTGAAAAGATCCGCAATTTGATACTGGATCCGAACCCGCAATCAGAATACAAAGTAGATCATTTAGAAACGAGTTACAATCGAAAACAATCGATAACAATCTATAGCACTCGACGCACTTTTCACCAGTTGTCCTACGCGCCACTGTGTGATAGTAGTTTCGTAAAGTAACGTCAAAGATCTTTGTTTCCTATAATTGAAGCGGATTGGGCCACATACAACTCGAAAAACGCAAAGGCGCCGAGTGGGAAGAATTGTTGGTTTCAATAGTATTTGGTGCTCTTATAGTTCTAAAATGCATTGTTTTTACATAGTACTAATACATAGCTAAACTTGCTAATTTATCATAGTTAGTGGTCATGATAGTGCTCAGTTTCGTCGCTTTGAAGAAACATTTACTGATTATATGGCAAATAAACGATTACCATTTATTATTGGCATAGATACGAAATTTGCATGATCATGTACAAACTGATAAAACATCACTGGTAACAAGAAGATAAATACATTCACAATAAAAATTATATGCACGGATAAATTTATGAGACCCATGCGGAGCTGAAGGGGTTGGGAT
The DNA here is from genome assembly GCA_964036235.1 of Heterorhabditis bacteriophora. NCBI lineage: Eukaryota > Metazoa > Nematoda > Chromadorea > Rhabditida > Heterorhabditidae > Heterorhabditis > Heterorhabditis bacteriophora. Next base: position 10,489,947 of record OZ038429.1, read on the forward strand.
GCCGAAACCATGTCATGTAACATCACCCGTTAGCACAGGGTAACGACTAGCACAATTTAATCAAGGCAATTTATGTCGTCGTACCATAAGACGTACTGTTGGATGTTGTTTAATTAATTGGATGGCCTCCTCATGAGTCAAACCTTTGGTATCTCGACCGTTTATGGAAATCAGTTGATCCCCAACCTTAAGTAACAACTACATTTAATTTTAAAATTGCAAAATTCTGGGTACTGTTTTTATTTAAATAATAGAAGTGAAATGCAAGATTACTATTAACGCACCCTGAGTCGCCCATCGCGTGAAGCAGGACCGTCTTCAGCTACCCTAAGTACAAATAAGGGCATTGCACCAAATTCATGTCCTCCTCTGATGGAGAAGCCAAAACCACGGGCCCCCCTCTCCAGCTCTACTGTCATGAGTGGATCGCCCTAAAGTTAAAAAATATCTTCGTGCAATCAGTAGCTCTGAGATAAGGATAAGTATGGACGAAAGTATTAGAATCCCATAAATTATAAGCTGAATAAAATTTTCCCACATGACACAAATTAAAAATAGTCTTAATTATAATATTAAATTCATGCCAAAAGCACTTCTTAGAACATAAGGACTGGTACTAAATAATGGTAACAAAATAGGTTAAAAAGAACCCGTATCACGGGTGACAAAGCGGAAGAAAGTCGATATTAGGGGAAAGCACGCAGTCGTGTAGAGGGGGTCCAATAGTACTGGATATAGGGATACACTAGTAGCAGGCGGATCGCACCAACCGAACACATGTCGTTGGTGATGATCGTTGAGAGATATCAATGGCATCGAAATCATGTTCTTCACTATATATATCTAGTACTGAAGAGTCCTGCAGCGCTTGCAAAAGCGATTCACAACTAGGTTGCTGTAATCGACAGTTCGTCAAGCAATAATAACAACTGCGCAACAACGGGTTGATCGAAAGAACCAATCAGTGTGGCATACAAAAACGTCGAAGTAGTATTCCAAATAATTACATAACATTAACTATTAATATTTCCAATTACCTGTTCCGGTTGTATTGATTCGTTGTATACCACTCCACCTATATTTCCATTGTGATGTGAAATATAGTTAGGTCGTGACAGTTCCTCGTATGGTGAGTAATGAGCAGGGCTTTTAGAAGTGGTACCATTTGTATAAGAAAACGTTGTTGAAGTAGGAGCCGAAGTATATGTAGCGTAATTAGCATTCTGCAATAAACATGAACCACATATTTAGCGAAAACTGTAGGATATGAAGCACAGAAGACAAGAACATCGTATGCATCTTACAGAACTACATCCCGCTGATCCGTTGAATACAGTAGGAGGAACCGGGGCATACAAATTGGGAATACTCACTCTATTGTTAAGAGTACTTGAGGCAATCGGAATATTTTCTGGGCCCAATGGTGGACTGATGGTCAAGCGCACAGATAGGCCTGACGCCTGAACACGGCTAACATAGCTAGGAGCAAAAACTAGCTAATTAATATTGCACACATACCTTTATGAGACTAACAATCTCCCCGTGACTAAGATTAAGAATATCTATCCCATTCACAGCAACAACACGATCGCCTACTTTAAGACGTCCACAACGAAAAGCAGGTGAATTATCGAGAATTTGTCCTAAATAAGATGAACTTCAACTAATAATAAATAATACACGGGATGTAAAGTTAAACTGATTAATACAAACACTCTAAACAAATATCAGAGTTAACACAGTAAAATAGGGAAAATAATTACCAATAGTAGATCCATTTCTACTGAGAGATGAAATAATTATGAAACCAAACCCATCAGAGTCTGTTCTGTTGAGAATAACATCATATTCATTAGAGACACTTGATAATGGGCGTTCTGAAGTAGGTACAGAATGAGAGCGAGAAATGTCTGAAACAAGCCTCTAGACAACGTTTACTTGTATTGCCTGTCCATTCATTATATAATATTATTCTTACCTGCTCTAGGTCTTCGAACGACCATTTTTACGTGTTTTACTTGCGCTGCATGTTCAAGAAGTGAGACAGCCTCTGCATGGCTAACGCCTTCAACTCTACGTCCATCAATTTCAATGATCTCATCACCTTCCGCCATTCGGCCGTCTTCGGCCGCAGCTCCACCCGGAACAATTTGTCCCACAGTCAAAAGAGTGTTTGTCTGAAAATAAATAAAATATTTGAATATATGTTAAACTACAAAGTCAAGAAAGAATCCAGTACTTCTCGACCCCCTAGTAGTCTGAATCCAAATCCACTCGGCTTCCTAAGCAGGTTAATAGTGATCAGATCTGAGGGCCTAAAAACAAAGTCGGCCATTGAAAATAGATCATTTCAAGACGAAACTAATAACATATATCTGCCTGTTAAGTTGGAATGCGCTGAGAGGCATGTAGTTGGGAGTGGCAAAGCCCAAAGAGGTAGACGAAGGCCGTATACGAGAAGAACCATCCCATACATCTACTGACGTTGGTACATTGGATTGCTGAAGGAAACCTTCCCTCCGTACATAGCTTTATATAGAATATCTCCCGTTCACTTACTCTTTGCAAAGTAGTTGGTCTGCTGCACGTCTGTCGTATACCATTGCTCATTTGCTCACTTGATTGTTTCTGTGTAGGTGCGGGTGTTTTCGAACGAGGAATGACTGAGGGTGCAGGAGTGCTTCTTTGCTCACCATATCGGAAAGCTGCAGTAGGTGTCCGAGACCTATTATATAAATAGTATAAAATATATCAATTAGTCTTTGGTTCTACTAATAAATGTTATAAAATACAGTGCGTTTCAAAATGATAGGACACTTTGTTTTTTTTTGCTTTTTTACTGTTCTCTGTGGTCAAATTGATAAAAATTTTTTAAGAGGTGGGGTGTGAGAGCCTTGAAAATCTCCAGTTTAAATTTCATCATTTTTTATAAAAAAATTACCACTTTTACGCTAATTTTTCTCAAAGCCACCACTTCTTATCGTTTCAAAATGATAGCACACTTCACATATTTTGGCGTTATTTGAAGAAAAACGCAAATTGACTAATCTTGGACCATCATAACAATGGGTCGTGCTTCTACACGGAGTCTAGACGAAAGAGGTCAAATTAAAGCACTGTCAACTGCCGGTTACACGGTGAAGCGGAGTGCCGATGTCGTCAAGCGCTCCAGGAAGGCTATTATGAATTTCCTGAGTCGCCAAGAAGAATATGGTACAAAGGAGAGTAGTAGACTACCTTATTAGTTGACTGACCGTAAAAAAAGGACAATTTTGCGTACAGCGTCGAATAGGACGACTAGCATCGTTGGAATCCGTAGGACTTGTGGCATTGATGCTTCAAAAACTATGTTGTGGAGAATGCTGGACAAGTGTTCCAATATTGTCCAATCACGTATGAAGAAGTGTCCACAACTGACACAAGGAAATAAAGACGAAAGGCTTTGCTGGGCCAGAATATTCATGATACGACTGGGAAAAGGTACAACTTTTACGAGTCTTCAAAAATAAGCCTATTAATTAATTATTTCGAATTTAGGTGATCTTCAGCGATGAGAATAAGTTCAACCTAAATGGTCCTGATGGTTGTCACTCCTGTTGGAGAGATTTGTGCAGGATCTCCGACACTTTTAAATTCGAAATTTCGGTGGAGGAAGTGTTATGATTTGGGGCTCTTTCAGTTCTATGGGACTTATTGACGACAATGAGCAACACGGACTGACAAAATATCTGAGGCCATCGTCTAGTACCGTATCTCCAACGTTTTCCAGGTGTTATTTTCACGCTCCAACAAGATAATGCCACAATCCACGCCACTAGAAGCACTGAGACCTGGTTGGAGGACAATAGTGTGGCCACTATGGACTGGCTATCGTGCTCTCGTGACATGAATGCTATGGAGAATCTTTGGGCAATTCTCGTCTGTAGGATTTATGCCGATAACCGTCAGTTTGAGACCACCAAGGACCTTCAATCTGCCATTTGCAAAGCATGGAACGAAGTAAACAAAAGTGTCATCAAAAACTTAGTTAACAGTATGCCTAAACGAATTTTTCACGTTATTAATAAAAGTGGCAGTTGTACTGATTATTAGTTAATTATTATGTACATTGATTGTTTTTTTTTTCTTCATAAACATATATTTTAATGAACTGTGCTATCATTTTGAAACGATAAGAAGTGGTTGCTTTGAGAAAAATTAACATAAAAGCGGTAATTTTTTAAGAAAAACGATGACATTTAAACCGGAGATTTTGAAGGCTCTTACACTTCGCTTCTAAAAAAAATTGGATCAATTTGACCACAGAGAACAGAAAAAAAGCAAAAAAAAACAAAGTGTCCTATCATTTTGAAACGCACTGTAGTTCAAATAATGGCATAACAGATATATTGCACAAAAAAACCTATGTTTCGGAGAGCTTCTTTTAACCACAAGTCGTCCCCTGTGTCCCACCGAACATTCTCGCAACATGTCAACCAACTGAGTATGTGGTGTAGCCCGTACATTACGTCCATCTAGCTCCACTATTGTGTCGCCCTCCATAAGATTGGGACACTGTGCAGGATAGAGGATTTTTTTCACTCTTTGACCCTAAATAAAGCATAAAATTATCTTTGTCACTAGGATACTTTATAAAGATCTAAGAAAACTCACACTGACACTATCAGCTATAGTGAAACCAAAACCTTCAGTTCCCTTCGATATCTCAATTTCATGCAGATCACGACTCCTTCCACCAGTAGTATATACGTTCTCCGTTATTATCTGACAAAAATCGAATAACAGAAATATCTCAGGTAATGAATAGGTTTATGAACTTACCCTGTTGGATGGATCAAGCATTAATGGATATCCTCGACAGATCTGGATAGTCACTGGATCCTTAATAGGGATGCCAACAAAAATACGACAGGCATCTGCTTGACTTGCACCCAACAGTAGTTCTCCATTGACTCGTACAATAACATCACCTGGTCGAAGTACTCCGTTTTCAGCTGCTGGTCCACCAGGTAATACAGATTTCACCTTAAGGATATCAATAAAAATAACTTGGTTAGTATTTTATGGATGCAAAATGCTTCGATATAATAGACTAAGTGTAACACTATATTGATTATGTTTTTTAACTGGGAAAAAGAACATTAAAGCTCATCTAATACGCAAAAAAAAAGTTTATTTTAGTCAATTCGTGACAACGAACGCTGGAAATTAATCCCTAAGGATAGGACTGCTTGTTAAATGGAATGCGATCTAAAAACACTAAAGCCTTAATTATTACCGTCAGGAAAAAATATTTCATAGTACTTATACGTAGACATTTGCATCAATAATTGAAATTTAACAAAACAATGGCTAGAGCAGGAATAAGTATAAATGATTTTAAAAATCTACCTGGATAAATTCATCTCCTTTACTAGATGCATCATTTCCAATGAGTGTGAATCCAAGACCTTTTGGTCCCTTGATGATTGTAGTCGTGATCATCTCTCCTCGTAGCTGAGATGGATCCTTCGTGAACAGCGAATTGCAACCGTTAGCTGTTCCTCCATTTATCCGTCGTGATTGATGAGATGGAGAATAATTAGTAGCAGTATCGTTTACTATGATCTAAAAATTTAGAGTGTATATTTACTTGAAGATAGTGCTAGAAACAATATAACAATAATTAACCCCATTATGATGTTGATAACTAGCAGTAGACGGCAATGTATCATAGGAATGCAAAGGTTGCGTTAGGCATGGTCGCTCGTATTGGGTCTTCTTGTTGATATGGCTGTAATAACATTAGTTACATTCTCTACTAATATTATAGCGGAAAATATTACCTCTCCACAATATTCTCATTTGCATCTCCTTTGAGTATAGAATCAACGTTGTTTTGATTATTGACACATGACGAAAAATAGATAACATTGGACAGAAGCTCAGACCCGCACATGCACTGTTGCATTTGATGCTTAACTCATTATGAAACGGACTACGTAGCAAATTGATAGTCGTTGGAAGGCAAGCATATGTGGTAACGATTTGAAAGCACTGGTGTAGGATAATGAAAGCGTTCGCCGAAAATGTTATATCCAGAAGATCAATAGAGCATCCGAAGGGCGGGGCTAAATTGGCGATATGCCAGCCTTGGTTATCCATAACTAGGTTTGGCCAACCAATTACGATTCCATACTAATGCAGTGTATAGGATTATTATACTACATTATTTTAAGTACTCCAATATCTGACATCTGACAGCTAAATCAAATGCTAAAAATCCACTATCTACGTACTGAAAACAATTAACGGCTAAGATCAGTACGTATAAAAAAACATCGGCCATAAGGAAGTTTAATAGGAGAGAATATGCGATAAGATCAATATACTAAAAGTCAGCTGAAGAAAGATTCACAAAAAACATAATATTTAAGTATAAGTTCATAGAAATGATTAACTTCACTGACTCGACGAAAAATGTGCCGTAATCAGGATCATCTACTTGTTCCCACCCAACAGGAAGATCTCTAGGGTCATCCCAGGTTGTTGTAGCGGAGTTGTGACTATAATATAAATTAAACTCATTTATGTGATAATATTAACCATTTCTTCTGATAGTTTATTTGCGACCTTATAAGTAAGACCTATGGGCTAATCTCAATGGCAAATATAACAAAGGGCTAATATGTTTGCATCTAAAAGAATAAGAAATCATTAAGACAAGAATATCGCGAAAAATGGGTAAACTACTCTAACATGCATGCTATGATATAAGCCTTAATTATAAGGATACTACATTTAGACATGAAAACGAACTCAATAAAGTATTTGTCGCCATTGTCTAAGTAACCAATCTCCCAATTCGGAGGCAAAGGACCTTTCGCTGCACTGCTCACCATCTCGTCTTCATAACACTCCACAGGTCGAGGAGTACCGTAAAGATGATCTAAAAATCCAAATATTAAAAATATTTCTAGCCATATACAACTAACTAAAACAGGAAATGGGAAGTTGAAAGTATCATAGGAATAAAGCGGGCTACGAGGCTTAATCAATTGAATCATTATAGATACGCATACACCTTAGTTGAAAACCATACGTAGCACTAAGTACTAGCATGATAAAGTAAAAAGGTAAGCAACAATAAATAATCATAAACAATAACAGTTACTGTAGGGAAATTCGAAAAAAGTGGATAGCAGTGAAATTTTAATGTAAAAGAAATACCAGGAAAGAAAACATGGCAAATTATATTAATCCTAAATCATAAAATTAGAAAGCCTGATACATTTTTTTGATCATCATATATAAAATGCATGGAAGTTTTGGTACTGAAGTGAAAGTGCAATTAAATTAGCACTTTACGTAGCAACTTACTTTGTAAATGCAATTATATAGTTTAAAACCTACTTCGTCCAACTTTACAATTTCATCCGATTTTGTCGTCTATGAAATTTTACATGTGAAAAGCTCTACACACTGTCATCATCCATTTGCACGAGTGAGAAGAGAAAAATGCGATTGCTAAGCTTTGTGTCAGCAGAATGACTGTTCACCAGGCTTTTGCACGTCATAAGGATGCTGTAGAGGTCCGAAAGATTCGAGTCTGTGAATACTCCTCGAATTCGAATAATTGTCGATAAAAGAATCCTTCGAGATAACAAGGAAAGTAGCTTATGAACTCAATTTTAGGTTAATATTAATGAGAATCGTCAAATTTCAACTGGTATTCTACCTATATAAAATCAGTTGACTTCATATGTAGACAAAGAAAGTAAGCGTAAAGAAACATTTGACAGTATTCACTGTCAACCTGGCAAACAATTATTTGATAGCTAAACAGTCGCTTTAGCATAGGGAACAGAAGTCTCAAAAAATATCTGTAGTTAATAATTGACCACCATCTGTCATGTTAGATATGAATACCGGCCACTAGTTGAAACTCCTCTAGTAATCGCTGAGAAAAACATTAAAATTTACACTAAACACTACGAAAATTTTTTTACTGAAGATAATGAGATCTTGAGTACCAGGACAGTTAATCGTGGATAACTTCGAGATACGTCTATATCATTAGTATTTTATACAAGGTGAGCAAAAAGAACTTTTCTGAAGCTTTTAAATTTAACCTTTAGACCACACTAATTTCCTAAATGTATGTGGAGCGATAAATGTCCAGGTTTCACGCAAATTATTAGAATTACTACGCAATAAGAAAACTAACTTCATGAAGTATTCATAGTCTAATTTTAATCCCATAATTTCTCTAAAAAAATTCTTCCAACGAAAAAGTGAACATAAAAATTTGAATATGGATCAAGTACTTGCTCACAGCTCAAAAGTCTTTCAAATATATTCTTTTCTTAAAATATAGGATAAATATCTGTTTGTGAATTTTATATTTTTACTCTATTGAATAACATTAGATTAATTCTTCTTCAAATATTGAAAAAAAAGGCAACGAATTCCATCCCTTTACATAAATGAGAACGTGATACTACGCAATTTTCCAGGTGTCACAGAAATGCAAAACATCTAAGCCAAATAATAGGATGCGATAAATTAGTTGACTATATATGAAGAATAAATAATATAAATCAATACAAATTCCATAACTGTTTCATGGTTCTAGTTAAAATTCAAGATAATCTGAAATTAAACAGCCAGTAAGAGTAATAAATAACTCGGCTGGCAGCATGTCTGGTTATACGCCCAGGAGGGTGGATTTCTAGCACAGGAAGAGGAATTGATGGAGGGCGGTGACAGATGAGGTAACAAGATCAATTATAGGTTGTAGCAATTTTACGTTAAAACACAAGAAATAGAAAAGTAAGATAATTTAAATATGTATGGTCAAAAAATGGTCAAATACACTGAGGCGCTTATCATACCATGTTTGATTTGGTCACGGGTAGCCCATATAGTTGTGCCTTATCAAGAACTTTGATAGGTGTATTATAAGGAGAGAAACAGCACTGCTTTTAAGAAAAGTAAATACAGGCTATGAAAAATGTATATATTACAATAAACACAATCAATCATAAAATCAAATTAAGACATCATAAAAACTTAATTATAGCATAAATCGGTAAACAAAAGCCGAGTCATTAATGTAAACTAGGGAAGAAAGTAACTTATCATCAAATTGTAAAAATTTTAAAGAAATGTGCTTATAAGAACTCTGATATATAACTTATATATAAATTTTATCAATATTAACAAAATTTTTCACCCACTTCATGTGTATAAGCGTGCTTACATTCATAGAAGACTAAGCGAAAACTGTAGACTACTAAGGGAAATAAAACAACCAACTAGACGAATTGATCAATACTAAAGATTCCCAGATATTTGTAAGAAATAGTTCCGTGGTTATAAGAAAACATGAATCTGAATAACAAAAACTTCGAATGTAGAGCAAGCAAATATGGAAGAGATGGTGGTACGCTAGTAAATGAGGACACTACTTTCGGTGGTATGTTATAGGGCATAAAACTAACATGAAGAAAAGTAATACCCATATTAAATCGATGATAGTACCCTATGTATATCCTTTAAAATAATTGCAAAATATTGTAAACAAGTTTAAATTAAGAATTTACATGAATATGGTGATCATTTTTGGTAGCTAACAACACAAATGGATTTCCACAGTTCGTAGAGAAACAACAGCGGGTTACGCGAAGATTATATCAAGTTTGGAAAGACGCCAACCATTGATCGATCAATAGACATCTGGGGGCGTAACGCATGAGAATGGTCATTGCGAGAGAGAGCCTCTTGGATGGAGGGAAGAGCGCAGACATTACAGACATACCGTCCAGGGTCATGCGGACAGGGAACCAGTGACTACAAGTAGGTGAGTCAGGTAAGTGAAGAGATATGCAATTGTTAGAGATAGATCTAAAAACACGGATTGTTGGGTGTTGAGGAGACAAGATTCATAAAAATTTTACTAGAACAATCCAAAAAAGCTTTTCAGTCATTCACAATCTGTATAAATGCACACCAACAAACCCTATCGCGAACGACACTCTCAGTGAAAGCTAAAGTAGATTAAGAAAATGGATTACGAGACGACGAAAGGGATAACAAGTTTCATTGAGAAAACGAAGTATCATTATATTAAATATCCTACTGAGGACATAATTATTCATAATATCAATATAGAATGTTGATAATTTTTAACATACATCTGGGAACCAACCTTGATATGTTCCGTGTTCTAACAAAAATCCTTGATGCTGGAGTCGGGTGAATTCCTCAACGGACACAAATCTATAGTGTTCGCCGTCTATTTCACCCTCCCGTGCTGGACGTGTAGTGTCTAAAGTTTTCAGTAGAAATATTAGCTATCGAATTGTATATTATGTGTTTGAATGTGAGCACACACACAGTTTAAAATATACCAGATTAATCATGTTAACTGAAAACTAGTATAACTAAGGTATTACTATAAAATACCTACATAAAAGGTAATAAAAAATTGAGAACAACGAAAAGTCAAAGTAATAAATTTGTTTACTTCTCAGGGGGGTACGGGTTCTCACCTGGTGTACGCACAATTATTTAACTTTGCAGACAAGAACAGTTGCTCAGTCATGACTAGAGAGTAACAACAATACATTTTACTACTACAGAATAACAGTAGTAAATTTTGCAAATATTTCTCATATACCACTATTTACAAGAAAGAGAATATGAACTAACATGGTACCGTCTTTCTATACAAATTATCCCTGATAACCACGTGCAATTCTAACCACTGCTTATCTGCCAAAATATCGCAGATTTCATCTGGTATTGAACCTAAAAATGTATGTTGTATTTTCAATATTTAGTATAACTGCTTGATATCCCATAAAATATCTTATAGAAGAAACTGCAATGCTAATAAAATAAACTTATCTGCTGGGACAACTTCGATTGCTATTTGCTCCTTTTCTCGGCATAACTTGTTTAGTAATATATTAACCTCCGAAAGGAGCATTCCGCTAACTCTTCTGAAATTAATAAAATTAATATGCAGTATACATTATCCAATATGAATCCATCTTATAGTTCCCAAAATATATTACTTTAAAAGAATCAAAATTCACTTATGATCGCATCAAAAGGATGGGTAAAATTATCCAGCAAACATAACAGTAAAAAGTGAAGGATGGTCTATACTTACATATCCTCAATCATAAGAACAATATCATTAGGAGCAAGTACTCCTATTAAGTCATGACGTCGCACGATATCGATAAGAATTAAACGTGCAGATGCTGCTCCTCCATGAACAGTAAATGGAAGGTTCGATAAAGTTTTTAATGGCATGCAATCAGGAGATGCTGATCTACTGCTGGATGGACATGGTACACGAATCAAACGACGGGCAGTAAGTCCAGTAACTTGAAATATTAATTATTTGTATACTTAATACTGAAGTTTTTCATATTTTAGCTACTTTTTTTCGGTTCTTCCTTGTCACCACTGGTAGATGCTCCTGTGTCTCTTCCTGATGAACCTGTATCTCGCCCAGAAGAAGCTACAGAAGTAGATGGACTACGTGGACATCCCATCATATTCTCCAGGGTGATCTAAAAATTATAACCAGTAAGATGAGAATTCGATAGTAACTGGTTACAAGTATTAGATTTTAGTGTAATGAAATATGCTAATAAACCCATAAAAAACTTTTTCGCCAAAAATTTCAAAATTGTTTCAAAGAGCAAACCTGGTATTGACTTGATTGTGTGAGAAGCACTGGGTTTAGGAAATGGGAATTGGAAACTCGTGCATAATCCGCATGGCTCAAACACACGATAAACAATGAATGGACCGGGAATACTCAAAACAGACAGGACCTTGACTACCAGACAGACAATGAAACATGTTAAGAACCACAAAAAGCTTAGATAGTAAAATCTTATAGCTGATTGTTCTAACAATAAATGACAAAATAAGCCCTTTTCTATTGTTGATATGCAAAATTTTTTTGAACGGGGTCAGATCTGTGTCGGTCCGTTGACTATCAATAGAGGATATCTCGGAAACAATAACTATCAAAATAAGAGATGCCATAGAATGTAAACACAATACTACATCATATGAATTAAAGTGAGTCTTACTAGCGAAGCATAAAAATCCTAAAAACTTTAAAAAACAAAAGCCTTGATGACGATTATAGTAGGAAAGTTGGAAATATACTTTTATTATAAAAATATACAAATGAATTTTAAGTATTCTTAAGCGATTTGATGGATAAAATATACTATAGCCCAATTTCACCACTAAGTATATAATTGATAATTAACTATAAATATAAATAAGACATTTCATTTGAAAATATAAATATCTGGAAATATTTAGAATAAAATAAAATAGCACTTTCTAACCTGAAGCTTGCTGAGTTCATCGATCTCTTTACTCAAGTCGATAGCACTATCCTGATCATCTGCTTCATCATCTGCCGTTTCTTCAACAGCAGTCTTCTCTTGAATCTGCATCTGGCTTTCTTCCATACGAAATGCCACGTGGAAACGTCCTGAAGAGTGAAAAATATATTTCTAACGGAGGATAGGGTTCATAGTACTATATGTAAATTGCACATAGTATTTAAAAAAAATTACGCTATAACAAATAATGTGTCTACAAAATTACTAAAATGATTTTTAAAAAACAATCGTATTTTGTTTTTTACAAACTATCATGAGAAAAACCTCCAATCAATCGAACCAGCCGACACATGTGATAGTCTAAGTAAAAACATTAAGCTGGTTATCGTCTTTCGTATAAATGGCATAGTAATACAGGATAAATAGATCACTGAAGTACAACTTAAAGATTTTGTAGGACTTGAAAATAAGAATCCTTGATGATGATTATAGTAGGAAAGTTAGAAATGTACTTTTATTTTAAAAATATGGACTACTAGTAAACAGTTTCATACCTACCGTACTGGTATACAATTATTTAGTGCTAAGTTCAAAGGCGGCAGATTACATTTTTCAAATCGTCATTATCTTGCATGTCACGCGTACAAATACAGGTCTCTTAAAATAACAATATATCACCTCATTTCGTTTTATCAGAATTTACCGATCCTGTATTGATGGATTATAAAATATTATGAACGTATATGATTTCACTAAAGATTCTAGTAGTGCTAATCAGTTAAATTTACGATTTACTGAGCATTCACTGTATTTTTAAAATGCTATTCACTTACGATTTTGGTAACATATATAAATAAACATGAAACTGCATATGAGCTTTACATCACATTAGCTAGCAAGTGCACTAAAAGCACTGATGAAGACGACATAAACTTTTTATTCAAGGGGCGAGTGAACATCTGGGATAGTTTAGAACGACGGACAGACGCGAAATTCGACACCAAACAGGGCGAAAAACGAGGGACTGAGAATGGTGAGCAATAATTTAACACTATTTAATAGTTAATTTCTTAAATAATGAAGTTCCTATATATCAAAGGAACTCAAAGATTCTGAGGTTACTCAATGAATAATTACCTCATGGGAAGTTTAATCTTAGTGTATTACAGGTTATAATTCTAGATCTAACTAAATTAGAACTCGTTTAAAAAACGACAAAATAAAAACTATATAGTGGAATATTATAATTGAAACCTTCAATAGTAGTATTTCCCAGGATTTCACTTTATGTATTAAATGATAAGGTTTTTAAAGTTTAATATTGTCAAAATGACTCGTCTATGTGCAAAAACGGAAACACTGGTTCAACCCATATAAGATACCTAGTAATTGTTTATGCATTAAAAGGGTCCTAAATGAGTGATTGGTATGTGAAAGAGATTTCCATTGAACCTAAATGTGACGGCTACGTAAATCAGCTAGTGGCATTTAAATGCCATAAAATGAAAATAAATAATAATTTAACCCATAAACAAGATAATCTGCTACAATGGAAGTATTGATAGTCTGCAGATTACGTATAATTGCTCAACTTTTAAGACGAACTACTAGTTATGAGAACAAGTTTTCTTACACGATAAATACAAGCATGACGTATCGGATAATTTTCACACGAATAGGGCATCGTTTTTGTGTATATTTCTCTTCTCTCACAATAGTTGCACAAATCAAATTTCAATGAGATACGCTTCAAACAACAATGGAGAATCTGTCAGATGATTAAATCAATAAAGTCGTATTTGACAAACAAGAAAAACTATGAGCTGATGAAGAAGACGAAAATAAAATGAAATGCTTAGAAAGCCAAGAAAAGTCTTTTACAGACACTGAATGGAATGAGTCGTTTAGTAACTTGAAGAAACACCAATTCGAGCAAATGAAGTGAGCGTCGTGTGCAGTTAAAGAAGCAGAGAGCGGTACTGAATAGGGACGAGACAAGGGGCACTCCGTTAGGGACGAGATGAAACATGACCAAGAGGCTATAATGTGACGTAGACCTTTCAAGAATAGACTCAATAGCAATTGAAAAAATGTAATCAGTAAATCAATAGAAAAATAATATAAAATATAGCATGTAATTGTGCATGTGAATATAGATTCTATTATTTAAAAGGATGCAATAAACGAATATATATGTAATACGCAAAAAGATCATTAGTAAACCACATTTAGACTCACTCTATCCTTCATACATTAGACGGAACAAAAATGGTGGCATAATTGAAATTAAACTTATAGTAAAAGTGATTTATTTGAACATCTTGTTTGAGGTCAAAAATAAAAGTATTTTCAATGGGTATAATTATTTATAAGATTTATTCTGAACAAACCTATAGAAAATAAATTTAGCTTTAATATCCAGCAATCAGAAACTTCGGCTCCAAAATCCAAAATTCATATTTCTTTTTTTCAGGTTAGTTATCTAAAGATATTACATATACTAGCCGAAAATATGTATTTCATTAAGTTATTATTATTATTAGTTCTACTAGCAGTCAACTCATATTTGAAGCAATAAATAGATGCGAAATTGCGTAGAAATTCAATAGTAATAGGAAAAACTGTTAATGAACAGATGAACTAGTGTTCTACAGTAGAAGTGCAGAATAGTATTGTCTACTTTTCGCATAAAATTATGTATTATTAAGCACAACAATGAGAACAAGTCTATAAATTAATAGAGAATAAATAGGTTAAAAATGAAGAAACCTAATCATTAAATAAAGCTTTCCAGACTTTTTTCCAACTAAATGATAAGATTTTAGTACTAAATAATAATTAATAGTAAGTCGAAAAGAAATACTGCTTAAATAAGATACTCTAAAAACGAGTAGATTAATCGGTTAAGATGAGTGATAGCGAATCTATCAATAAGTAGGGAAAGCGCCAGAGTGCGCGCAATCGGCATTACAAATGACGGACGATCAGACTGCGCTATTTCCCTTGCGACCTTGCCTCTAAAGGTTTGGGAGGACAGGGAGGAGGAGCAGGAGCAGGAGCAGAAGAATAACTAACACGTTTCAAGTAGGAAAACGATTAAAAGCATATGAAATAATATTGTTTTTGTAAACATGAGATAACATGCAATGTCAAAGATGTTGATTATAGCCTCTGTATAATTGGAATATTACTGTATCAAACTTGAATATTGTAAAAAACAATACGATAAAAACGGAATAAAGCTTATAGGAGTAATATTACTTTAAGATTTCTAACAATAATATATACGAAGTGTTATATTTAATAAACACAGAAAGTAAGAATTAGAACAGAAAATAAATAATATGAAGAATAAAATGCCAAGTTAGTAGCCAATGAAATGGATGCGGCAGGGCTGAGCTTCAATACCCATCTCCGGGTGCGCGGCAAGATTGTCAATGGTCAGCAGACATTATCATCAACCACTTATTCCTTTCTGCGTCTCACTCGCTGCACACTCTATCACTTGCGAATGGCTCTCGCTGACCACCCTATATACGAGATGCGTAATAAATGTTGCTACAACGTCAAAGTACAGGAAACGGCTTATTTGAATGATTCCTCTTATTTGGGTGCAAATGCTTTCTTACAGAAGTTTGCCTCAGCACTGGGGTCAGTAAACAATGAGAAATACAACAACTCTACTCGCCCCCATTGTTCTACTTAGAGGCTACTTTTCAATTATCATAAAATTCAGCCTCAACGGCAATAACCACTATGCAATGTCGTAAAGTAACGAACTCTTTGTCTTTTGGCTTGAAATCAATTTTATACCAGATTTTCAAGAGATATAATTGATCTCAATTCCATCTACTGGTTACTTTGGCCCATCATAGGAAATTGAAAATGTTAAAACTCGTGGTTAACTATTGCTTTCTCTATACTATCACTGGACATATATGAGGGAAATCTAACTCCAACTGTTTCGCCAAAATGTTCAGATATTTCATGGATATCTTGAAACTTAAAAACACCTGGCAAGTTTCGGATTAAAGTAAATTATTTGGTTGCACTAATTTGTTTTTTCACGGAAACATTTAGCATGTTTGTTTTCTCATTTACTTATAATTTTTAACTTGTTTATCAATATTCTATTTCATAGCTCGTTGTATACAATTTCACTAAGATTTTCATATTTTAAATTCTCATGTGTATTTTATTTGTCCTTGAAATTTATACTTTCTAAATATATAGTTCGGATTTAGTATCAATAACGCCAGTATTTACTCAATTGATTATCTAGCGCCTAGGTGTAAAGAAGAGATCAAATCGCAACTTAAGGAATTATCGGAGATGAAAAGGCATTTAGCATAATACGGATGCGATTTTTACGTTATTTCCTCCATTATTTAGAAAACAAAAAATAGTGAATTTTACAAATCGTGTACATTCATTATGTAATTTTTGAAAAACACTGAGAGAAGTATAACATTAAGCTATGTGATTAGAATTGGAAAATGCTATGAAATAGGTAAGATATTACAATGAAAAATAAATCACTGAGAGTGTAAGCTATTTCATTCTGATCCGATTGAGCAAAACGAAAAGTTAATGAAGATGTTTTCGTTAGTTGTATTTAATGGGCTAGAATGATAGTCCCCTTAATTTAATTCTTTGACTTCCAATTTATTTCTTGTAGAAATTAAGAGCACTTTCTAAATAGTCCGTTCGATTTTATGTGAATATATTTCATGCCTGCTGATTCATTTATCATCTCTGACATGGGAATCACGAGGGGCAAGCCTATTCCATCACTATCATTCTATTTTTGTCCTTTTCTGTGTTCTGTTGATATGTCTGTTACTAGTCAGGATTTTAGGTCACGCTCAGCCGGTCATTCATGTCTTCTTCACCCCATCTTCACTTCAAATAACAGCTTTCCCGGTATTCTACTTAATATATTGTGACAACAAACAAGTGTGGCTATTTGCTGCAAGTTCTAATTGGTTCATTACAACACACCTTTAACAATTGATCTTTATCGCAGAATTTGAGAAAAAAAAATTGTTTAATTTTCAAACGAGCTTTATATATGCTTTTAGTTTTCAAGCAATTACCGTTTGAAAATAATGTTCTGTGAATTTCGTGTCGTTTCATAGAATTTAGAAATCCATTATTTTGGGTACTGAAATTTTGTGGAATGCAATTGTTATTAATTTCATTTCGTGAAAATTGAGAACGCCACTGTCCAGTTCTTGTCACCGATTTTTGTAAAGGTGGATGTTGATTAACGCTAAAGAATAGGTTTTGTGAATTATATTTAATTCCGGTTTATTTTCCAATGAGATTGGCTTAATTTGCTTGAAATGGAAATGTTCTTCCGCATAATCAACTGTTTCATGTTGATTGTTGACATTGAGAGAAGACTATTGACTCAAGATTTGTGTTACATAAATGTTGGATAGATCGCACCGTGAGAAAGAGAAAACCTATAATATGATAAAATTGCTAGCAAACGTCAGTTCTACAAGTTATCATCTAAATTTATTAAGCATTTTCACTACAAATTTTCTAATTTTAGTAAAAACAATATAAGTGTTTGTTAAGCTCTCTTAGATTACCGTTCACACTTCCATATGGTATGATATTCCCAGTGAACCCTGTCAAAGGTTCTTCTCCTACTTCTTCTTTCCTACTCTGTCCCTGCCCTCCCCTATCGATCGGTCCGCCTCAGCCCCAACCCACTTCACTACAACCTCTAATTCCTGCATTGCACCGGTTTTTGCATTCAATGCTCCTTATTTTCCTTAATATTACTTAAATACTTTTACATTTTAGTTTTAACCAATTGAAGTTCTAGTATTCACGAGCTTGAGTATCTGATTTAGATGGCTTTTCGTCAACATTTATTTGCTCTGATAAATGCATAAAATTTCCTATAAAAAGTTCGTGAGATATTTTGAAACTGGTTTTCAACTGCAAACTATAGCAGAACACTTTTCTGATATCCATTTTTTTGCTGTTCGTCTTTTTCGTATGGGACATCCGCTCTTGTTCGCTCAGGCTATCGATAGGTTCATGGTCTTTTTAATAGGCGTAGGTCGTCTGTGAAGTTAGTAAACAGATATCGTTCTTTCAAAAATCAGAGTTGCTTTCTTCCCACTTAATGCGTTCGAGCGAAAATAAATAATCCGCTAGATTAAGTCCATTCTGTAAAGATTACTGGAAGATTAAATGGGAACTACATGTTTCTATTGAAGGAAATTTGGTAAGATTTCTGAGAGTACTCCTCAATCACATGTAGATACAAATATCGAGCAAAGAATAGTGTACTTATATGTACATTAATTTTTTCCAGACTAAAAGAAACTAGTTTTACATGTTTTAAGTAATCCCGGTTTAGTACTAGATTTTAATATATCTCATGCTTAATAAATATTTTTAATGAAATAAAGCTGTGACGAAACTTACAGCCTATCATGTTTGTTTTGAGTTTATTAGAATATCGTTCACATCGTCCAAGTTTCTTTATGAACGAAGTATGAAGAAAGTGAATATGATTTTCTCTATATAATATTTCAATATGTAGACAAATTAAGGAATAAGAATAAAAACTACTGTAATTTAGAATTAAATTGCTCAAATGCTCGTAATTTCACTTAGTTACATATCTTCATGAGTCAGCTGCTGTTTCCACTCTCTCATGTGCTAATTGAACTACTGACAACTCGTTTCATCTTAGAGGTTTGCATCTTGTGGGTCATAATTCAGAAGGCAGTTGTTTTGATGTTTTGAGCTATGCTATGTCCCTCAATATCCACTTCCATCCTTAACTTTGCTAATCGACTACCAAAGTCGTAGGAAACTAATACAACAAAGGATCACTTTTCCACAGTAATGCCCCATTCGTATCAACTTTCATTATTATATACCAAGAAGAAGTCACTCGTTTAAGACAAGCATACTTTTGTTTATGAAACTTCTTCAGTACTTTTGTTATTCACAAAAAGTCGGAATTCCCAGTCGAAAATCATCAAGTGTTGTTTAAACAACATCCATCTGAAATACAAAATTAGTATGTGTCTGGTGCTCAGATTGTCCTCTATTCTTCTTTTAGTGCATCACTATTTTTTTCAGTTTTTCAACTATGTTCCTTCTATTTTTAGTTCGTCCTCTACATTATGGGTCATACGGCAACATTATTAATTCTCAGAGAAAAACGTGTTCTTACCAAGCTTCGCTAACATCACCTGCCATAACTGACTTCATTACACATATTAGGTGTCAAATATTATTTTTCAACCATACAACTGGCCTCCCAGAGAATTTAAAAACAGTTCTGATTGATTACGTCGCATTATTACTTGTTGATTACAAAAACTTCTTTTCTAGCCTAGTTTCAGTGGCATGTTTTCAAGCAAGATAATGGTTATAATGTGGTGAAATAAATATGTGGTTATTAACAGTATATACCCACTGAGCCCCTTGAATTGATTTCTCCCACTGTATTGCTCCTTCATTTTAATGCCATTTGCTGAGAATACATATTTTCCACCAGTTTGCTGTAGTAAAACTATAGATTCTACTTAGGTAGATATTTATTTTTAGTGAAAGAAATCTCTGTATGAGAACTCCATAGACAACTTTGGTCTTTATTGCTTTCCTCTTCCACCTAATATATTTTGAAGACAATTCATACGAGATGAATTCAATCAGTGAATAGTCTATGTACTAAGGAGCAGGAAGAGAATAAACGCAGGTAGAAGATACAGATACGACGTTCTTCTTTTCATTCAAACACCTCAGGTACGTCGACCATATTTTTACTTTTAATTCTATATCTTATTATATTCACCACCAAACAGTCTAACGTTTTCCTCTCAACAACGTCTCACCCCTTACCTATATTGCTTTTAGCTTTGAGCACATCCTCGATTTGCTTTATTATTTTGTCTGTAGAATTACTTGCTATCCGATTACTTTTAATTCTATGAAAATAATCGTCGGAATAATTGGATTGCAACGGCTGCTCAATTTGTGCATGTTTTTGCCCATTTGTCCCTTATACTCGGTGTTTACGTGTTTCCGCCCCTTGTTCTGCGCGTGTTGTCTCCTGGTTCACACATTCAGTCATCTTGTGGAACTCCGTGTACTTTTCCAAGTCAACGCTTTCATTGTTCTGCATGGACAACGATCCCCTTTCGACTACTTGAAAGCAGTTGTGACGTATTTTATTTGTTATGTCTAGTTAAAAACTACTCTGTTTATTGTCAAATCGAATTTTGTTGAGCATTGCAAGTACATCCTAATTTCTAAGCGCACAACTGTCCCAACACAGCATTGCTTCGATGCTTAGAGGTGCAAAATCCAACAATAACCTTTATATTTTCATTCAGTGTTAGGACTATTGTCATATTACGTTCTGTGTCAGCGCCATATGAGTTACTTAGAAATTCTTGCAATCAGCTAGCACTTTTTATGCCAAACTGCGTGATTTTTGTCCATTAAACTGGAAGCGGAATATTTTTGCCTAACCACTAACAAATAATGTTCGTTGGTATATCAGTGGTTGTATATCATGAAATCTCTTCAAATAATTGGGCTGAGTGGAGCATAATTTACACATACATGTTTATTTCTATTTTTACAAGCGATACATGGGAAATCCTACTATTTGGTTAGACTCTCGTTCATTCCATATCCTTCCCACTGAATGTAACCCGTAAATGTTATTGTGGATGACGTAGCAGTGATGGACGCATTTCGACATTGCTCGCTGCGATTAATATGAAGATATTATTAGTGAGGTGTTCTCTCTGCAAAATTTATTCATCTCCCACTACCTTCTGCTCATAATTCTGAACTCCTGCTGTGATTTTCGCACTTTAACATATTTACTACTTAAGCACTTAACTCCTCTTCTTTCGGTTCTACCCTTTCTCCTCTCTATCTCTCTTCTTTATTTACGGTTATCTAGTTTTGGATACGTGGTGATGCAACTGATTCCCATCCAAAATATCCGCGAAAGACTGTTGACTTTAGCTGTTTTCGTGTTTTAACCGCAGTCACCTGATCAACTTTAGTCAGTTTCGCTCCTAATTTTTGTTCTATCCATTCCTCTCTCTTTTTTCCTTCATTCTCCGATCAGTATCTCCTATGTCATAGTCAGTACGTTCTTTGTTATCAATAGCTGCGGCATCTCACTGATATATCAATCAATATCTCGTGTTCAAAATGAACATCAACACAGTTGTTTTCCCTGGTTATGTTCGTATGTATTATCGAGAGTAATTTCTTTATTGATTTCCGGCAATATTAATTGGTGTCGCCAAATGATAGATACTGTGTATTCAATGATTTCATTCTGTTGCAAGCACGTGATGCTGTCCAGATGTTTTTATACATCTAATTGTTACTCCATTCCACTATTCATACTCCTCCATGCGAAACAATTTCTCTGTTCGTCAAAAAATGTCATCATCGTGCTGGTAGTCTCCTCTATTCATTTAAAATCAACATTTGCTTGATCTCTTTCCTCTTGATTTCGTCTAGCTTCCGTCTTTGCTCTTTTACTTAATTACCCATTTCTCTCGCCGCATTCTCATTGCACTTATATCTCCAGACCTCTTAAACAACATGGCTACTCTTTGCTTCAATACTTTATTCTTCTTTGTTTACTCCAAAACCAGACAGAATGTAAGGATCTCCTAGGATATCTTGTATTTCAAGCCACCAAATATTAGTGATGGGGGATTTCATGAATTTTATTGTACTGTGCCGTTGTTATTGAAATAATGCAGCTCACAATCTACGTGGGCTTAAAAATAGTGTGCATCGCACATAAAAACAGTCACTCTTCACATAACCGCTGTGTACTTAGAATACATTCAGGGTTTAGTTGTGTCTATGGCGTGTCATTCTTGTTGGTGTAGCCTTGATTATTTATATGAATTTCCTAAAATTTCTTCGTCCTTCCTTTTTCAATTACCCTATTTTATATTAACATCTTAAATTCAGGGTGTTTTACTCTGACGGCATGACGTCGTCACCCTCCAATCGTCTATGGGTAGGCCCCCTCCTTCTTATTCTCGTTATTGCTCTGATCTACATATTCAGTCTCATGCCTAACTCTCCCCCACAGAGGGTTTGTTTTTAACTCTTATTACGGTTCGTTCAGTGTAATGGTTTCATCGGTAGATAGATGGAATGAGTAGCATGTTTTACCTATTTCTCTTAGGATTTAACTCCCCTGATTGATGACGTCCACCATGTCCGAACATTCCGGCTCAGTGATCACGAAATAATTGAGACTATGGAAGAAGTTAAAGTGGAAATAACAGGTATGGATCAATAGAAATATGGACTATTTTATAACTTAAATTATAAGATTAAAAGTACGATATTTTTGAGAATGTTCATTTCTAGTGCCCTTCTCTTGTTATTTTTACGGCTCCCAGATTTTAAATCAGCTTCTTTATAATATTCTCTATTTGATGTCTATTTCTACCATAATTTAAGACAATCTCCTGTCATCCTCTTGTAAAAATGGTGGATTCCTCAATGAAACTGATGGATCGTGCATTTGTATTCATCCATACACAGGCCCAAGATGCCAAATCCCAGTAGGTTAAAAGTAGAAATTTTATTATTTATCTAAGATCAATGGATTTAAAAACTATTTTATTAAATCCAAAGCGCTTGTTGATAATATTATTTTTCGATTATTAATCAAGCTAAGCAAATTCATAAACTGGAGATGCGATTATGACAGATATTTTATTTTCATGGGGGAACGTACTGTTTTAACATTCAAAAACAGCATAATACCTCAGTTTTTGTTCTAAGTCTCTATTTATTGTTGTTAAACTAAAGGTGGCTTGTTATTTATCAGATTTGCTCGAAATTTGGTTGGTTTTCTGAAGAACAAGGTCGATGCATTTGTGAGGGAGAATATATAGGAGAACACTGTGAAATGAGGTGTCATGGATGGGTTAACAGAACTAGTGGTGAATACGTTTTTAATATCGTTTTTCAATACCTTCTCTATGGCATTTCTTTAGTGCCTATACATAATTTAATTATTTTTTATTGCCTATGCAATATTTAATTATACCTGCAGTTGTAACCTAGATTTGTTTCATTGACGCTGCAATCATTTGTACGCCATCATATTCTTTTAATTTTTCGTAATTTACATTTAGTTGTTTTTCCCTAGACTATTTTATCCCATTTAGGACTATGTCAATGCTCTGGCCGTCTCTTTGGTCGCGGGTGCGATCTTGTCTGCGTTGAAGGTCAAGTTATCGATGGTCGATGCAGATGTAGGGAAGGTAATGCCTAAATTGACAATTTGTGTCATTAATGTTGTGAATGTTTCAACCGGAGATAACACGAAATCACTTCATTATCCGGGATTTTGAGTGTGCTTTATTTGTTTTATCCAGGATACATGGGTATCTCATGTGCGACTTGTGATCCCTCTTACGGCCGAGATTGCGAATTACCTGTGAAACGACGAGGAGCCGTTAACTCACGACTTACTCTTAGTGGACTCTCTTTTTGTATGATTACTATTGGATTGCTGTGTGTGACTGCAAGGTGGGAGATCATTTGGTGGCTTGCTGCGTCACGCGTTGTTTATCGACGTGTGTAACTACATTTCCAACCAGCGATTCGATTTTATTGCAATTAATTGAATAGCTATATATTTCAGAAGACGTCGTGCAGGGGTAATTCCTCCAAATGATGATACTTGGTACAGGGTATTTCAACCGACACAATCCCGCTCAGCTAGGTGACTAGAGAGAATTTGTGCTGGAAATGATTTGAAGAACCTAGCTGTACTGATAAAGTTAAAAATATGCTTAAATATTCGTTATTTACTCTAGTTGCGCAGGTGCAGGCACGATTTTATGTGCGGTGGTGCGTGGATTCCAAGAGACAGAGCTTTGCTTGTTGCTCCCGGAAGGGCAGCTGTTGTACATGGTATGACAAGGACCTCGAGGTGAATAATAAATGACGTAGTTTTTAACATGTGCGTTAAACTGTTCTTATAATCAGAATTATTCATGAGTATTAAGTGACGCATGCACATATTTCAGCCGTTCACGTCGCCTAGCTACTCCTCCACCCAGTTATACTTCAGTGGATAACTTAACCGATGACCAAATGCCGCCATCTTATGATGAGGCCACACGAATTCTGGAAGACCGCTCTATTTCCGACCCTGTTATTGAAGAATTGATAGACGAGACAGCCACAGAAGCTAAAGAAGACACTCCAGAAACCACCGAAAGAGTAGATGTTCCAAATACAGGTGATGTGAACTCCAACACCGGTAGCAGTACTGTGTGAGAACATCATCTGTATGTACCATGTTTCTCTTTAGGATTTCTTTTAGTTGTAGTGATATTCCCCTTATTCATTGCCATAATGGTGCTTCCTTTTTCATATGAGATACGAACATAGCTGGTATACAATTCGAGTTATGTATATATATTGAATGGATTTTAATTCGAAAAAACAAGCTATCTGCTCGAGTAACTCGTCTTTTTCCTTCGAACTGACATGCTATTTTGCATTAATCTCTTTATGTATCTCTAAGTCTCAGTCATCGACATTACTTTTCAATTTGCATGTATTTCTAAAACGGGTTGCATAGATTTTTATGAACAAGTACATAAATTCATTTCTCAGAAATAAATATTAAAAATTCATGTCTTTTATTTTTACTACATTAGTGTAATTTTCTTAATTTCTCTGAGATGAAGTTTGCTTCAGAGAGGTCTATATAGATCTACCAAGTAATCTTATCTGGTAGCTAAGAATCATAAAATGGCCATATCAAAATTTGAAATGATGACAATCGGCAAACAACAAATAGACAGCCGTCAAGAGTTACACTTACCCTCCTATGCAAATGAGGTAAGCATAGTTTTTACACACTCTTACACATCCCTATTTACTACATGCCTTACTCAATTACTGTTTGTCCCAGGAGTTCCTCCAATTGAAACAGATTCGATACCTTTGTTAACACTGCTGGCTCTGGCTTCCACCCATCATTGTTATTCATGTGACACTTAACAAAGACTTTTTTTCTCGCAGGAAAAGCGTAAGAATAAGTTATTCTTTGATGTTTTTAAGACGAGGGCAATGTTCGAAGCTTTGAATTCCTCTCTTTCTATATCTTTATCCTCCATAACTCCTTTATATTGTTGTTTTCCCGAGTCTCTCAATCTGTTAGCCTATTCCAGTCGACTCTAGTTGTAATTAATCCTCCTCCATAATTGATGTGAATATTTGGGTGTAATATGCAACACACAATTGACAGCCACTTTGGTTGTCCCTCTTCTCAAACACAATCCTACCATACTGTGGTAACAAAACTGAAATTATGGAAGGAGCACTACGCAATAACGCTTTATAATCGTCTAATATTAGTTTTACGTAATTTCTGTAAATGTCCACTCCTGGTTAGTTTAAATCTCTTCTCTACTGATAACCTTTCGACTCTGCATTCTAAGGAACGCTCTTCCGTCAATTTTCCTCGTGTTTGTTCGAGCGGAAAGGGCCTTCCCGTTTGTCTCCCCGGACGAACACCTTCATCTTAGTTTCGAGCGAACAATTCTCATGCGAAAATTACTTTTCACACTTTACTGTTTTTCCTTGTGTTGTATAGATTCATTCTGCAAACCACTAGTAGTTGCTCTTTTCCAGAAAGAGGTGCAATGGTAGATGGAAGCGGTCGGCTATGACTTCGTTTCTTTTCATAGCTCTTCTTGCTCGAATAAGCAGAGCACAGAAGCTTTTACTTATAATTGGCAAGTCGTATTTTACATTGGGGAAAGTTTATTTATTTTTAATAATATTTCAAGAAATTTTCACACACACTATTTCTCCTATTTTTCTTATTCATTTGTGGGGATTATTCATGTAGAATTGTTTTAAAGACAAACACTATAACGTATTTAACTTTTAGCTGAGGGTTTGAGTGGAGCTCATTATCACAAGTTCTCACATCTTTCTGGCTTTCGTACGTTCGAAGAGGAGGGCGTGTGGTCTACAAAACTCTTTCCCGTCTTCCCAACTCTTCCCTTACCTAATAGACATTCTCTACTCACTGGTAGTCATATTATAATTTGTTGAAGTGATTTTAATCATTGGATTTATGATTAATCTAGGAGTTCTGCCCCGAAGACATGGATTCATCGGAGAAGTAGTATATAACTGGAGAACAGGAGAAACTTTTCAAAATTTCAGCACAGAAAGTGATTTCAAGCATAGGTAACTTTAATATTTTTCAGGTTTATAGATTTTTAAGTTATTTATATAGTTCTTATTATATTCTAATACCTTTCATGTTTCTAAACTGATGTATATGCTCTACAAAATAAATGCATAATAGTCGATACATAACTTTGTATAAAACTGTTCTTAGCTATTTTTCGTTCTTTTAATGCGATACCTGTTTTGGCGAGTGGTGGACTCTCGATCCTATCTACGTTACAGCTGCCCGAGCCAAAGCATCCGTTGCACTTTTCTTCTTTCCAGAATGTCAGGTGACACTAAAGTGCTTTTTAACTGCATTCACTACTAAGCCATACAACGAATCACGTATTAATTGTATTTTCTTTAATAGGTTTCAAAGGTAATACAGTTCACATAAAGAAGTAAATAAACAAACAACTAGAAAACACCACTTGAATGTCTAATAATTAAACTGCTATTGCAGGTAAATTGGGTTCCGTATCCACACCAATGTATTCCACCAAAACGTGACGGAATATCATTTGCCGATGAAAGTGCTGCAAAAGCAGTCGTAGAGGCAACCAAGTACGTGATCTACTAGATACTTTCTAATTAAGAAATAAGACTATTTGTTTTATGAATCATGATCTCGTGTTGGTTTATCACCCAAACATTCGCAATGAAATCGCTGAACTAGGACCGCAACTGACAAATGACAGGACAATCAAGGAAGTAAACATGTTTCAACAGGTAAAATAGCTCATGAAACACAGCGTGATAATAGAGGGTAGGGAATATAAACTTTTGCTATCCAATAATACATTTAGTTAAAGAAGTTTTTAGCTATCAAAATAGTAGTTAGCTCAATTTGTCCTGTTTAAGTCTCTGGAGCGAATGACAGCGCAAGCGCGAGAGAGGATCGATTTGAATGTGATTGTGGTATCCCCTCATGGGATGACGGATGTACCGAGAAGGAACATAAGGTAATTCAACTATTGACTAAAATTTGACGGAAGAAATACAAACTGAATATATATACCACGTTCTGAAAACAAGTCAATCAATGTTGTACTTATGCCATATATCATAGTAGTCATGCTGAGTTGGTTATTCTTTGAATATTTCGCAATTGGTTATTGAGTATAATTGTTTGTTTATTTAATAAGTATTTTAAGGTTTTTGGATGATTATTTGCCAATGGAATTGCTCAACTCAACTATTGGGAGTGGGGCAGTCAAGCAACTGATCGCTAAAAATGGAAAGACGCATCAAGTCTATTCTCAACTGCGACATCATAATCCTATTCCCAATGTGAAGGTCTATTATACTGCTCCAAAGGTATAACTTGTGTTGATACCAAAATAATAGTTTGAAGATGTGAGTGGTTATTTGATAAAGTCGTTCAGATTGGTGATATGCCCGAGTGGTACCATTACAAACGATCGGCTACTGTACCTGATCTTGTTTTAATTGCCCAACCAGGGTATGCTGTTGTTACGGTATGCGAAAAATGGATGTAAATAGTTGCAAAATTATAACTAAAAATGAAATCGAAAATTACTAGTAAATATTTTTAGCGTAATGCGTCGAAGAGAATTCCAAAGATGTGTGAAGAAAATATTCAACGTGGAGTGAGCGGATATAACAATCACTATCCCGATATGCTCGGAGTGTTCTTAGCAATTGGTCCTGGTTAGTCCAATAAAATCAAGTCAAATCTAAATAGTTCGAAGACACTTCTCTAAAACAATAGGATTTGGAAAATAATATTCATAATATGTGTTATTTCAGTATTCAGAAAAGGGTATAAAAAAGGTCCTGTCGACTTATGCGATATCTACTCCTTGATGTGTTCACTTTTACAGCTTGAATGTAACTCTACTCCTGGAGGGTAGGCATAATTATACATATGCATATATATATATATATATATATATATATAAATATATAAAATTTATATATTTAAATAAATAGTAATATGTAGAAACAATGTTCTCTTACTTAATGTTCAGTATTTTCTAACTTCTCTAGAGTCCCGCGTATCGACGATATTCTGTCAAGCGAAACTCGGATGGCTATCCGTGCTTGCTCGTCCTCATCTTTTCCTGTACTAGTGACAGTTTTTTCCCTTTGGTTGTTGTAATACAGAACTATTTATTTAAAATGTTGACGTTTGAATCATGTATAATAGAATATGCTATTTCCTTTTTTAACATTAAACCTTGGTTCTAAAATAAATATTTCAATTGTACTACACTTATTTTCATTAAGATTTAACTACGTTTAACAACAAGGAAATATTATTTTAACAATATAAAAATATGATATTCAGGATGGCTTAGAGTGCTACTCATATTTAAATAGTAGACTTGAAAAACTTCACATTCTGATGGAAGAGAACGCATAAGGAACGAATCTCTGAGTTCTCCGCAGTTATGATGCATTTATCACTCTTTTAGGATAAACACAGCCAACTACGGTGAACACAAGATAATAAGGAAAAGGAAACGAAGGTTGAACAAAGAGAACTGCCCAATATTGAGTACAGAAATCCTATAGGGACAGGAGTTTGGAAGAGAGGAAACAACCGTTCGAGGTATGCTGAAAGGCCACTACTGAAGGACTGTCTTTTTGGAGTTGGGTTGGAAAGGGGAGGGGACATACATATCAATTACTATTGAGCGGATTACTGTAGCGGCGAATGACTGATTTGCATAATCGGATACCATGTTCGGAGTGATTAATCAGGTGGACTTAGCAAAAGAAGTAAAAGAATATGATTGACCTTTTTATTTGAAGAACTCACGCAACGCGAATGACCAATATTGTAACAAATTCTATATGAATTATTTTAAATTTTTTCCTAGTTCCTGAGAATCAACTTAAATATTTTTAGCTGTTGATTATTAAAACTGAAATCTAGTTAAAAGGAATTAATGGAAAGGCTTATACAATTGGTTAGTGTCTCATATTTTTAGTCGCAGTGTTTTTTAAGTAGTTCAACAAAATACTTCCTAATTAATTAATACTTTTTAGATTTGAAATTAAATATGGTCGAAAATTGGCTGTTATGTTTTTTTCCAAAGAAACAGGCCAATTATTGCAGCTAAAAAGAAACTTTTACATAAATTCATGCATTATAACCGGAATTTTATTACAGAAATTGAGATTTATACGAGCTTTTTACTAGTAGAAAAAAATAGAAGAGTAACGTTTAAAATACGATCAGCTGTTAAAAAACTCTGCCAAATAGTCTAATTTGTATAAATGAAGAATAATTAGCAAATGTTTCTGGAAGTAATTTGCTTGGATAGCCATCTGCATTAGGAATTTATTAGCATGAAGTGATTTCTGGAGAAATAGGAAGAAGTCAGCTGATGGTATTTTGCTGTGTTTTGAGAGCATTACCATGGTTTCTCATATTAGTGCCTAATCGATCTGCGGCAGTCCAATTGTAGCAGACATCAGGCCACTGCACAGTTCTCCATACTTAGTTTATCTGACCAAGCACCATGTAAGTTTCGGTATGTTCCTTGTTCTTTGTCATTCAGGAATCTACGTTTTTGATCGACCCCTAGGTCCGTTGCCATGGTACCTAGGAGCCTATCTTATCCCATACTAGTTCACGAAAGATTTCACATTTTTTTGCTAAGATTATAGTATTCTCCTATAAATGAAATATGCGTTGTCACAAAGTCAACAGTAATCGTAGCTGAGTCGTCAGTGTTGCGTATTTTGGCGAACGGTATTATTAATGACTTCCGCCAAACTACTCTCTCTATACATGATATTTCACTGTTTTAAGAGCTGTAGTATCTGTTCTATTTTTTAAGTACTATTAATTCTTATATCCTTTCCAGAACCTTAAAATAGGTCGGTTTGTTACAATTCATCATACTTACTTTAAACGGATCCCGCTCTTTCTACCTCTATTCACTTTCATCGACGTCTTCGCTTTCGACGTCTTCCGATCATCCTGGATAAGACATAAAGCGGCTTCTAGGTGGATAGAAACGCCGTTAGCGCGATGATAAACACTAGTGCTACTGCCACTAAACACTGGTGACTTCACAACAAGGCAAGAATATTCATATCACTTAACAAAGCTTATACATTATTTTCCCCTCATAATTATTTCGTCTTCTAATGGTTAAAAATTGACAATTAGCATGCATCCATGGCTATACAATTTTCATGAAACTCTCTAATCGTTTACATTTCTGCGATCAATCAGGAGTTTCTTAATGAATACCTTTTCAGTTTTGAGACGATAGAATCATCACCCCTTTACATAAACTTTTTGTATATTTTAATTCTACTATTTCAATAAGCATGATTATCAATGTTTTTCAGGATCACCAACAATGACTGTTGGGCTATCCCAAGAGGTATGTGATAGAAATTTATTCTCTGCCACTTTTAATCCAAGATTTTGTAATTCCAAGACTGGTGAAATTGAAGTCATATATACTAGTAGATTCAAGTAGTGAAGCGCTACAATTCCACTGATGTGTCATTATCTGTGCGTTTTTCAAGTTATCAATAAGGGGTTCATTAGAAGTGTTTCCTTCGGCACCTATCATCAAGCACTCTTACCTATCATCCTGCAATATCTTTAGTACCTATAAAGCGGCAGACTATGCGATCAGTGGCAGTAGAAAGCTAGTTCTACTTCTAGAGTGTTCTGTGTAATATTTCAACTGTTTTTACATGCCAGTACCATATCCTTCTCAATGCGTTCTTTAAGTGTGTCGATTAGTCAAGCTACGAGGTCTTTGAGCAATTACCGCACATAAACACCTATATTTCGCATTTTTCCTATGGTTCTCAAGGCACTTGATCATTCTATAAATTATTCAAAGCCATTACTTTCTTATCTTATTCTCTTCGTTTTGTTATCACTAAGTACTGTATAATTAATTCAATCAGTGTATTTTGCATAGTGAGCGAGGTCATCCATATACTTAGTTCTCAATCAGCAACATTTGTTATGCAGCAACCACAACTTTCTAAATATTTAATGAAAATATTAATTATCAAGTTTTAGGTCGTCTCTATTGGAGTAATAGCACTTGTCTGCGTCTCCCTCTCTATATTTTGTCTATTGGTCTGGCTTTTCCGTTGCAGAAGAGATCAACTTCGACATAAAGAGGAAAAAGGAGATCGTCAAAAAGACATTAACAGTTTCCAGGAGTGGGTATTTCTTTTTATTTAGCGTAAGTGTCTGTTGCGCAGTAAATCCCAACATTATCAACTAGTAGATGTGGAACTCTGAGTACCAGTTTGGTCTTGCTATTGATGCTTTAGATATTCAATGTTCTATAGGAAAAAGCAGGGGACCCCATTCTCCAAAAGACGAGTGGGAGACAAGACAAAGGAACCCAAAAAGGCAGGAAGTATAGAAGACGATAAGAAAATAGAAAGGACTGACTCGAAAAAGGAAAAAAAACTGTCAACTAAGGACGCTCGTCCAGATGAAACTATGGGGCAGGTGAGAATTCAGTAACTTAAAACTATGGAGTAAGTACTAAGACTGGATGATTGTAGTAATAATAATATATAAAACCAATACAATTAGTAAGGTTATTCAAAAATCAATACAATGTAAAATCATTTAATCCACATGTAAACACGATTTGTGAATAACTTTATCAATACTAGCATTTTAAAATATATTACAGTACGAGAATCGCATGCGCGGCTACAATGCTGCTCCCCAACTCGAACGCATCAAGGAGGAAAATAGCCCGGTAAGAGTCGCAGAATTCATTCACCAAAAATCGCACTCTTGCCGTCTGCATTTTGAGGCGTCCTGCATTCGATTTGAGTGCTTGATCTATTCTCATTTTATCCGTTCGGGAATTCGAAAAGATTGTTTCTCTCATATTTCTCATCTCAATCTCATTGTGCTCAAAATAGCACATCTTTGCGCAGTAATCGCAATTTAATTAACTGAAGTATGCGACTTCCATACGTAATTCAATACAAGTAAGTAATAGTGTTTTAAATTATTGTTCAAATAACAAAGTATTTCAGAAACGTTTTGAAACAATTTCGAATATGACGACATCGGAGGAAACACTGCAGAGAAATGATTCTAAGGTAAACATTATTTGAGTTCAGATTGTGGTTGTTTTTAGATTGAATTCTAAAAGTCAATTAGCAAGTTGATAAACAATAATTGGTGATATGAAAGACCAGTGAGTACTTTCCGCAGGTAAACGTGTTCACTGCTGACAAAATCGAGGAGATTGATCTGAATCCGGCTCTAAACAGTACTATTAACCTGGAGAGGATCTGACTTCCAGAATACCATATTCAGTTATACATAGAT
This sequence comes from Heterorhabditis bacteriophora, assembly GCA_964036235.1. NCBI lineage: Eukaryota > Metazoa > Nematoda > Chromadorea > Rhabditida > Heterorhabditidae > Heterorhabditis > Heterorhabditis bacteriophora. The sequence continues at coordinate 10,522,875 of OZ038429.1, forward strand.
CTAATTTATGCCTCATTCCATGACTATATGTGGAATCTAATTTTTGTGTTTTGTTTGTAACTTAATTTGCTGATTACGCGAATATTCCTCGTTTGCCTATCTATCACAAATTTTTTACGTTTATGTGTAAAATCTCAGTGATAAATCTAACCTCTGTGATCTCTCTTTCTTTATCTATTTCCTCATCTTTATAATTTCATATCCCTGTGTTAGTTTTCGGTGATTTCAACGTGTTAATGTATTTTTGGTGAAGAGAATAGATGTTGTTGGTGTTTTGTTTGTCAAATCATAATTGAAGATTAAAACTGAAATGAGTGAAAAATTATAAAGAAGATCTATCTCTATCTTCTAGTTCATCTAGAAAAGGTTCAAGTATAGGCTTCGTATATTCAATGGCCTTTCTACTTATGCCTTTCTCACCTCACTTATTTCTCTTTCGTTTTCATTCTTTATTGCTCTGAGCTAAAAACTTGATACGTGGTTACCTCCGTCTCTTTCCATATACCCTCTACTCTAGCTATTCCACTTTGAAGTACCCGTCTGTAATTCTATCTGCTGTAGCCCACTTTATGCTTTTGCAAATAGTCTCTTTCTCCTATCTCGTGCGTCAAGAGACCTGAATCATACTTTTCGATATAAACTGAGCTTTGTTGTAAGAGTAATCTGCTAGTTTATTTTTGCGTCCCTTATTCTACTTTTATATTATTTATTTTTACTATAGTACTTAATGCTCCATTAAAGAATAAGCTTTAAGCACTGCCATACATTCCATTATTTTACCGTGTTGTTCATATACGAGATAAAAAGATGCTTATGTTTTAATTAAGCTGAATATATTTTATAGGAGTTTTGATAATTTTAGTGAAATATGATATTTAACATAGGGTCTTTAAGGATTCTAATTGGCAGAAATGGTATTAATTTTACTCTACCACATGAATAGTTGTTGTTCTATCCATGAATATTTTGTTGCGCACGCAAGGAGCAGTCGCTATCACTCTCAGCATCGGTCTCTCCTCTTCCCTTCGACTTCGTACCAATTTCGACTCTTTTCCCCTGGGATGTTTTCCTACCTTTATCTACCCTCATTTGTTCACATACTAGTATTCATGTTTGCTTTCTTTCGCTAACAGCAGCAAATAATGTGCTCAACGCTATGAGATTATCGTTTTTAATGCATACACAAATATTGATCCATTAAATTTACCTCATTACCATCGATACGGTATTATAAATATCTATATTTTTAAATTTATCCCCTAAGTGATGTGAATCCTTCATCCAAATCAAGACGTTTTTGTTTCTTCTCCGGAAACTTTTCAATTGCGCACGCCCTTTCTAGGCCCTCAACGTTTCTAATCCATTCGAGTGGTTTACGCTATTCTGTTTTCCACTTTCACCAGTGAATTCGATTTTTACTCATATTGTCTATATTAAATCATAGCGCTGAGGATTTCTCGTCTTTTTTTCTTCTCAGAAGACGCTGGAAGAGTTCATGGATAGCGAAATTCTTCACCCTCAACTTTTATCTGAGTTTATCTCCGCAGTTCGGATTCACAACGAACTATATGATGGTGAAGCCTCTTCAAAAGAGGTGGAGAAAGCTTGGACTACTGTCGCTGGGCTATTTGATATAACTGGTAAGTACTATAATTGCATATTTTATTAAAAAATTAATCAGTTGAAAGAATAACTTGTCTTCTAGTGTCAGAAGCCATGCTACAGTGGGAAGAACTGGTACGTCTTCATCGTTATATGCATATAGGTCTGCCAGATTCAGCATTCAAGGTATTACCTCGCTATCTATAACTAGTGAAGTAACAACTTTCGTAACCTTATTTATTTGATTAAAAATGATTCAGTTCTTTACTATCTTAACCCATCATAAAAATTGCTTGTTTTAGCTTTATCAATGTCAGATATACATTTCTAGGTTCTTCCCCGTCCCGAAGATATCCGTTGGCAAGATGCATCTCGAGAAGTGGCTTTGTTCCTTTCACAATTTATTAAAAACGAGATGAATTTTCTATTAAAGGACCAAATAGCATAATTGAAAATGTTATTAATTGTAACAATTAAATTGTAGATCTCTATGATATGAAGAACCGTTGCCTAACAAGGGCTACAAGAGACAATTCTAAGGTACTTTCTCGGGATAATTCTGAAACGGGTATTGAGCACATTTTAATTTTGATTAAACCAGCTCCTCGGCTTCGTGCACCTATCAGTAATCGGTGATTACCCCATTTTCACAGAACTTCAGAATCTGAATTCCAATATTGATGAATGTACAAATCTGATTTAGAATTGTATTATATTGAAACTTAGTTATAAGGATAATATATCAATAGGTACTACACTAGTTTTCATTTCATTTTTTAATCGTGTTATCCGTCACAAATAAACTTTTATTTTCAAGTGAAAGAATACAATTCTTCCATTTATATGTCTTTAATATCAGATCTAGGATCCATTACATGAATTATATTTATTATATTTCCATAAATTACACAAATTCCCATGTTTCCATAGTCACTTTGTGATACTCATCAGAAAATATGAGCATTCTTTTTCGCCGTGGTTCTTATTTTCTAAAACTAAGACCTAAAGATGTTAATATACTTCCATATAACAAGAAAAATGCAATCACAATGTGCATTTTAGAGAATCCCGAATGCAAGCTGACACAGGTTATATTTTGCATAGCAGCACTGATTCGCGCAAGTAAATGCAAACCACATGTTTAGGAAAATTATTTATTTATGTTGAGAAAAATGTAAACACATCCATTGCTAGTCATACGAGATATAAACAATGATTTGACATAGATCATTTATTAAAGCTAAAAATTAAAACTGACGAGAGGAGAGACAAATGAGAAGTAGGAAATCCCCGTTTGTTGGCTGTCGTGTATTGTTCAAATCGCCGGTTTACCCATATTCGGCACTAGAAATCAATCGATCGAACTGAGGTGACCAACGCTTCTTCCGTCGGCAACCGCAGTCAAACGGGTTAAATGGAGCTTCGTGACATTGAAAAGTACTACAGTCAATGTAACTACATATTATTATATAATAATGAAAGCTTTAGGAGCTACAAATATATGTAAAAGAACAGAGTAAATTGTTAAGCAATCACCGATGTATTGTTACAATGTGCACTACTTTAATAGCAATATGTGATCTATATTGTATTTAAATTGCAATTCTGCTCCTTTAATCGAAGACGCAATAGTGCTTATATCTATGATGCTTTAAGAGTATTTAAATAAATGTTCAACTGTAAATAACTATAATCTAGAACTTGACTCTAAACTCTAATCAGTGTACAATGAGAAGACGTTCAGGATCACTCTTAACTAAGTACCATTGCATCACGTCGCCAACATAAAGTATTTATGAAATAAAAGAGAAGAATAACGTGCAGTTATTCCAATAATCTATAAATTCTCTTCGGATAAAATATTGTTCTGTTAGTGTAATTAACTAGTTAACTTTTATATAGTGAAGTATGTGTTATCACCAAGAAAAAATAGAGTTGGTCAATGGATGTGATGCCTCTGTAACTTGAGTGACTAATGTATCTGTGGGTTTCTGAAACCTCCCACTACTGATACTCCTCCCATTATTCCCTCGTGAGAGGAGATCTATCGCCGGCTGTCGCTATAAAAGCAACAAGTGCACCACATTCTGTCCAGTCACTGATGACTGTTGCATACATTGCATATGTTTATCAATTATTAATATTCTTCACAAAACGCCTTATTATTTCCTTCGTTCTCACTTTAATATTATATTTCAGATGAATTGTGTGCTTGTCTGTGCTCTTGTCGCTCTATGCAATATCTTGGTTTCTGCTAAACTTCAAAATGTAACTGTTAAAGGAATTGCTGTATGTAATAAGAGAAGACTTGCTAATGCACAGGTTCAGCTTTACGACAAGGATACCCGTAAGTATATACAGAAGATCAATAGTTATTCAAATTAATTCTGTCAAGTATCGGTCACTCATAATCCAAGCATCCACAAATCTCTAAATACATTAAAGATGTAGTCTTCTTAAGTTGATCCCAACGACCTCCTGGCAGAGATTCATACTAACAAAGAAGGAGAATTTGAACTGTATGGAGAAGAAGACGAAGTAAGATCTATAAGCTATTACATTAATGTACGATTTTCTGTGAATTAGGATATCAAAATAAAAAAGTGTTAAAACTTTTGTAGGAATATAACCGACCTTAATTTATTGTGTTTCTTTAGGTAGGTAAGATTGAGCCTTTCATCCGTATTCACCACAGCTGTAACGTAAACAAGGTTTGTTTATATATATTTACAAATTCACATCTTGGCCTTGTTTTGTTGTGACAACAGTTATTTTTAAACTTCTATTTTGCATTATAGTTTTTGCTCTCTTCTTTTTCATTAGTCTCTCTTTTTCCTCTCTTATGCTTAAATTTACCTGCTTTATCTTAACATGTGACGCATTTGAATCAACAGCTGTTGCACATTAAGCCGGAGTTGAAATAGCTCTACTTACTATACACCACATTTTTGATGAACAGCAGTAAATACTGATTATTCGAGTTTATTTTTGCAAGAAACAGTCTGTTTCCCGGAACACAACATTCAAATCGTTTTACCTCATATTAAGGGTTGTTCTCGAGTATCTGACTACACAGTTCCTCAGGAAAAGATCGGACAAACCTACGACATGACCTATGTCACTCTTGATATTGTTGTACATGGAGAGAAAGAAAATTGTTAGTCGATGATGGCCTTTATAGATCTTTATGCAGTACATATAAATTTCGTTGATAATGTTTTCTTGTCCTACGCATGTCAAGCAACGATATAAACAGCAAATCAAAATAATGTACGTATGAGGTTTTCCTCAGATACCATTTGCTACGTGGCGTTTATGATATAAACGGAACGGCCAAATTGGAGATAGAACTGACGGATTAAAAAGGTTGGGGTTCATAAAACGGTGAAAACGAGAAGGAGAAAACAGAGATGCTCATTCCAACAGATCAAGCATCAAACAGTGTGTTTAACACCGGAGGCTTACGCATTGTAAAAATGTAGCTATCAGTAAACTCTGAATGGCAGATTGTTTAATTAATTAGTTCACTGCATTTGTTCGTTCATGACAAAATTAGATAAATTTAGAGTAGCAACACTTGCTTATCATTTGTCATTCATCCTATTAAAAGAATAAGTGTATCAAATAAAACTATATATTACTATGTTATCATCAATGCAGAATGGCTAATTATCGATTGCAATCCCTATTCTCTTATAATAGCTCATTTCAAACTGGTCTGCAGTGCTGGTGTACCATTAAAGTGTAGAAGGAATTATGTAGTGACTCACAGAGCCAATCCGATATTTTCTGTACTTTCCACTTATTTGTTGTGGTGAAGATGAATAGTTTTATTTTGACAACTGACTGACTGCCCGCCTCGGCAGCTGCCTTCGATCATAAAAAGAAGGAAAGCCCAGTCTGTATAAAAAGACCCCACTCCTAGATATTTTTATGTATTGCACATGTTCGCCTTCCAATTATTTTATATTTACTACATTGTAAATATCAACTAAACATTATCTGTATTATCATTGATAAACGTTTTATTTGCTATCCTCCGTTTTTCTATTTATATCATTAATTTCATCGATGTTAGTGATTCTTTTCATTTATCATTTCTGCCAACTATACAGGATTTACAGTCATGCACTGTCTAACTGCTTGTATTCTCTTCTTCTTCTGTGCTCTTTCGGTCTCTGCTAAAATGCAAAATGTGACAGTGAAAGGAGTCGCCGTTTGCAACAAGAAGAGACTTGCTAATGTCCATGTCGAATTGTTCGATAAAGACACTTGTAAGTTTTAAATCACTTGGATAATTATTTTTAAAAGCTTTGTATGTTATACTTGAAAATTAGTTTTTTAGTGGACCCAAATGATCTTTTGGCAGAGATGCATACTAATTCGGAAGGAGAGTTTGAGTTGTTTGGACAGGAAGATGAAGTATGTGGCTCTCTTTTTGCTAAGTTTTTAACTTGTTTCTTTTCCCTTATTTTCCACTTTTCTTCATTTTTCTCTACAATTTTAAAAATTTTAACAGTAATGTTATGAGAAGTCATTCAGGTTGGAAAGATAGAGCCATTTATACGTTTGACCCACGGCTGTCAAGTCTCTAAACCAGTAGGTTAAGTTTATATATGACCAACATAAATATTTGGAAAAATATCCTTATGTGATTGCAACTCATCTAAAAAACAACCAACATTCATCACATGAGGATAGTAAATGGCTTTTTCAGGGTTGTCAGCGTGTTGGAGATTACATTGTCCCGCAGGAGAAAATCGGAGATATATACGACATGACCTACGTCACTCTCGACATTCAAGTCCATGGTGAAAAAGAAAAGTGTTAGACGAACGTGGACAACTTCAATTTCTTTCTATTGTAATATAACTTGCATATGCTCAGTCTATTAAATATCTAATATTTTTTATCCGATCTGATCTTTCCTTATCAGGTGGATTCATCATGAAACAAGTGCTTAACGTTCTGAATATGGAATCAAATAAATGAGGATGAGAAAAGATAGATTTCATTTTATTATTCGCACCCCATCCTTCATCTAAGTGCCAGTACCCATTCGAATTCTGCACTGGCCCCCAGGCTGTGCTTCCCATAACCAGAATATATGAAAGTGAATCATCATCTAAAACATTCACTTTTTCGTAACATTTATTTACATCTATGAGCAACAACTAATTAGCACTTTTGTGAATCTTTGTACTGAATAATGTCGAGGGTGACATACGTCATATCATACGTTCCATCAATATATTTCTTGGGAATTTCGAATTCGGTCGATCTTACGCATCCCTTAAAAGCGTAATCAATAAACAAGTCAAAAAATATTATAATCTTAACAATCAACATTTATGAGAGTGAACGGAAGAATGTAATATAGTTTATATTTTATTTCAGCATTATTTTAGAATTATTTCATTCATCTTCATCATGATTTAATCAAAAACTTCTATTTCTTGCAGAAGTGTTTAGTAAAATACATACCTGTTGTTTAATATTGCAATCATGTTCAAAAACTATATAAGGTTCAATGGAAAAAACTTCGCTGTCTTCTCCAGAAATCTCAAAATCGCCTTCAGAATCTGTCGATACCGTGGCAAGAACATCGTCCAGTGTTACTGAAAGTATAATCGACTAATGAGTGATAAAACATCAAAAATCTGTTATCGACGGCTAATTATTTGAGTTAAATGTTGTATTTCGTCATATGCTCCATAGTTTCCTACCAGTATCTTTTTCCTTAAGGATGACCTTAACATTGGCTAGTCTCTTCTTATTACAAATTGCAGTTCCTTTTACAGAGATTTTTTGCACTCTAGCCAACACCGAGAGTGAGGTAACTCCGAGGAGTACACAGATCAGCAAAAATTTGAGCATTTAAAGAACTAAAATATATCAAGTTGTGAAATAAATAAAATCAAGGAATAACATTAATGAAGAGTAATGAGTTTGATTCAGACGACTGATTTATCAGTCATTTATATTTCTGAAAAGGCAGACGAACTGGTTCAGAGTTGCTTTTTAGTTCAATGGTATGAGAGATGAGAGTGTTCATGAAAGAATGAGAGGAAAACTAAATTTTCTTCGAATCACTTGACTGTCGCCTCGCAAATAAAATGCTATCTTGATTAGATAAAATCTTAAAAGCACTTTCTAAATGTTGATCGACCACACTGGATATAAAATTTTCAATTTGAACAGTCGAAGCATTATTTCATCTTCAGGAATATATTATTTATTTGTTCTATATGTGTATATATATATATATCGACATGTACATAATTATTGCATTTATTTATTTTTCGAACTCTTGATCTGAATTTGGTGGAAGTGGAAGGTTGATTACGGTTGGTCTGGTAATATCATAATGTTTGAAAGGATTATCTGGGAGCCTATGTATTCTAACTTCATCATATGGTACAAGTGTAGGCGGTGGAATCGTCGTTCTCAGGTCTGTTTCGATAGACTCATCAGTGGGTGACTTCTGTGGTCTTCGTTGATGCCGGTGCCTAACGCTTTCATGAGATTCCTCCTCATCTTCAACCAAATCACTTTTACCAACTTCAAATCTTTCTTGGGAATTATTAGACGGCCTTCTTAAAGATAATTCTTCATCTTCCGCCTTCGTTTTTCTTCTTCTAGATCTCACTCTCGTTTTCCTAAAATACTCCCATATGTATTATTGAATACTATCAGTAAAACTAGTTTATTATTGTTTCATAATAGTCGTTCAAAAAGCTAATTTGTCTACATCGTGTTAATGTCAATAGAATTCCTGATTCCAATAATCCTATAAGAAAGATTAAATTTAAGTTAGGTGATAATTAAAAATGAAAATTTTATATGAGCCTAACCTTTCAGGATCAATTATATCATCCCTAGTTAAAAATTCTTTTCGTTGTCTTCTTTCTTTTCTTTTTTTGTGAATTTTTTTTCGTAATCTGCGAAACATAGCAGCAGATCTTGGCGGTGACCGTGTAGCGATATCCTCGAATGGGTTGATATTTTCAGAAGTACTTTCATCACTTTCTGATGGGATATGCCGTCCTTAATATTAAACATACTTTTCAATTTTTATAAAAAAATATACATGTAAATCCTTGTCATACGGAAAACTCCAATAAAATTGTTTAATTATTATTGTATAATAACGTATCTAATAAAACTAGAATTTAGCAAAAATATATACAAAGTTTTTAAAAGTATGTTTATCTATAACTCAAAGGAACAAATTTATTTGAGTTCATTTTGTTATCTTCTAGACACTTCTATAATTTAAGATTTTGTCAGCTTAATTACATTGCCTAGTTGCCCATATGAAATACTGTGCCTGTTATTGTCGCACTTTTCGGCACTAACTGGCTTCTTTCCGACGTATAGTGCGGAATGGTGACGGAGGAATTTTGACTTTCTCCACTGCGTGCTCAGAACCAGTTGTAGCTTTTCTACTCTCCAGGGCCTGAGATGAATGAACACTCGTAATATTCTCTCCTCTAGAGATTTCTGCAGTTATCACATCAGTTGAAGACTCCGTTTCTGAGGATGAGCAGTTGTCAAGAATAGTCATAAAACTTATTCAGTGACTATCAATTATATATGGAGTTTTATGACATACTACTACTGATGGTAAAGCTTAAGGACAAAGTATTAAAACTATGAGAGAATAATATAGATAAATGTGACAGGCAGTTTGCATACCTTTTCTATCCATTTCCTTTTTATCTAGTTGTGGATCATCCTCTACTCTATTCCGCTCTAATGTTGAAGGTCGATCCACAATCTTCCGATTAGTTTCCAATTTCGTTAGCTCCTAAGATCATCAGATCTAAATTATTGACCTAATTGTTTTACCTATTGTTTTAATTTTCCATGACGTTAAACAAATAGTTAAGCCTATATGACTCAAGGGTAAAACCCTGATTTTCCATCACTTAAATCACTCTGAAATATGAAGGCTCTGTTGTTTGTACTGAATACCTCAAGGCTGATTCCTCCATATTCGAGGTTCGACTGTGCCAACATGTTTAAGTAAATATTATCGAAGGGTTTCATTTTCCTACTGTCGAAGTAGCCATGTGGAAAGAGGAAAGGAGGAAGGGACAGGTATAAGGGAATATAAAAGTAGAGAACGATTAGCCAAATGGTCATAGCTAACCGACTATCAGACGCAATTTAAGCGAGAAATAATGAAAGAAGATAGATCGCCACTAATCGACTGAAACACGATTCCGCTAGGCTCCCGCTGGTCAATGGTTTTCAGCTTATCTGGTCTAGCTGAGTGCTGATATTGCAACTATCTATTTATATAGGAAGAACCGTAGAATATATCTTAATTTTTCAACATTCAGTTAATAATAGTTAATTAAATTAAACTGATTTGAAGTGATGAAGTCATCTGTCATGGTATTTTAATATGAAAATCTGGAAATATGATGATGTATCAACTTTGAGAAATTACAATATGCAGGATAATTGTATGTATTGTAGGTCTAATCAGCTAAAAAATTTTTATTTGTATGAGGCTATAAATTAAATTACACGTTCAAGCCATACTCGTCGCTCACCGGTCTTCTCTAATGTTAAAATTAGCACGACGATCTTCGAGCACTAGGTTGTTTTCACTGCATTCGTAGATCATGGGAAGGCACTCGCAGTAAAACAATATTCGACTATCGTAGTCAGTAGAAAACAACTGGAATTCGAACTAAATCAATCAAACATTTATAGTAATGAAACATTGAGCACTATAAGTTGCTAACCTTAACAAACACGAACTATGACACTAACTCTGAGAGAAGCCAGGGCTAGATAAGGATCGTAAGTCATACTCTAAAGAGTGCCACAAGAATAGAGTAATGTTTCACATCTAGAGAATTCTGTGCTTCCATAGAATCACGTGAGTCTGTAATAACCTAGTCGATAGAAGAAAAATTCCTAGTAGGCAATCCCAGTTAGAATATTGTGGCTGGAGGCTTAGTCCAATATTTGCAGTAACATCACTAACCTTTACCAATTTGGACATTAACATCCGATAGGGCCTAGTTTGCCTATATCTGATCTTTCAATCATAGATTACTTCAACGGCAGTTTAGAAGGAAACGAATTGTAGACAACAATTTATAGTTAGAACAGCATTAGAAAAACTTCTGCAATAAAACTGTTCAAAATCTTAGGAATAATTGACTTATGCAAATTTTTTTTGCTGTAGTATATGGTTCTTCAAGATTATTAGATATAATTTAAAACTGCTAAATTTCCAAAATCATCAATTATGTTTTTTTTTAAACCAGTAACTTCAATTTCGAAAAGTAGTTGTAGAAGAATAGGTATAATAGGATTTGCTGAATACAGTTGCATTTTTTAAAATTAGCAGATTATATTACGAGTACTACTGTTTTTAAGTATAAAATAATCTACTTATTCACGTAACATCTTATTTCTTCAAGTTGTATTTTCCATTTATGTTGTGATTGACCTTCCTAGAATGATCTGGGCAGTCTTTACAGTGTTTATTCTTGAAATTTGCTTCGGCGAATGAGAGAAGCGTCAAAACAGCATTTAAAGTTACGTGAATAAATAAATAACATATGAAATAATCTATTAATTTTAAAAGCTGTCGAGCAATATAGAACCTTAGTAACACGACGGATTTTTGGATTAGTCTTCAAAAAGTGTTCGTCCTAGTTAATAGCAATTTTATTTTGCCGGTAAATAAAAATTGTTGACATCAGTTTATAATTCTACAGGGTCTAAATTGTTAAAATTTATGATTTATTGAACAAACTGAAAAATTCGCCGTATCAAAATTACAGCATTCTATAGGACTAATTTTTTCAGTTTTTTGTGTTATAACATATCGTGACACATTCATATAACAGAAGGTAAATGTAGAAAATTAGGGTGAATAGAGGTGCATTTCGATGACCAGAGCTCCTGCAATGTGGTGCCTTCAGGCACCACATTGCGAAGTTGAGGTAACAATCGACTGGCGTATATTTAAACACTTGACACTACTGATCTAGTAATCCGTGGAATGTTAAGCCATTTGAAAGCCATGTCGATTGTAAGGAAAATAGGGTAAAGGACAGAGACAAACTTGTTCGAAAGATCACGGATTACATTAACAGCGAGTGATCCAGACCGCGACGGACTGGCGAAGTGTGAGTGAAGGAAACTGACTCGAAGGTCTCGAAATTGGCGCGTAAAGAAAAAGTAGAGCTGAAAATGAACTTTGTCTTTAATCTTCGCATACTATTAATGGAGCGTTACAATTTTAAGAATTTTTAAAATGATTACCATCGGATTGGCGAAAGAGTTAACGTTAAAGAGCAGGTTGATAACATCCTTCAGGAAAACGAACAGTTCAGAATCAGCATACTTAGACTGGTCGACAAAGCGGATCGCCAAACCTCCTAGATAAAAGAAAGATTCCTAAGCGAAATACGCCTGGATTGATTAGATTGTAAAGGCAAATTTAAAGTTACTATAGGCCATCATAGCTGGCAATTTAATTGTAAACAAGAAAATATAAATAATGGGCTATAAGCATTCATGTGGTTATCTAAGCGTTGGTTCCCTATCTTATTAGCAGTGTAGGATTCGGACTATTGTGTTTATGTGCCTTTGACGAGGTTCATTAAAGAGCCAGAATCTGAACAAAAATATAAATAAAATTATATATCATAGACATATATCACTTTATTTACATCTAATCCTTTTTCTTCATGATAATTACACATTTATGCATGCATATATATAATAGAAATAAAGGATGAAAAACAGTTAAATCGTACAAATATTATAAAGGAGGCAATAATATACCTGATAAACGCTAAATATTTAATGAAAATGTAGTGACAGTTCTATAATATGGCTACAAGTTGGAAATTTTTTTAAATTGCAAGGATTAGATAATTTATTATTTTATTTTTTATTATAGGATATATATTTAGACCTATATATATCATATGAATATATTTATAGGCTCATATTAAAATATTTAAGTTGTATGTATTGTATTGCACTTTGAAAAGCAGCTAAACTTAACTATCGGTGAATTAATTCCTTTTACCCGATATGTGTCATATTATTATTAGAGTACTAAAGACCAAATTGTTTAGTAATGAGTGCTCTGCTGGCAAATATAAAATGTGATATTTAAATCGGGGGAACATGCATTTCCTATAAATGTATATTTTGCTAAAATGTTCAAAATAAGTTAATTTATTTGATTGGTCAGCACGCGAATTAAAATCATATTGCGTATTTGAACCAATCTTGTTAATAAATATACGCAATAAACATGGGAATGACTAAGATACTTGGAATATTAATCTGTGAGATGAGATATTGGGCAAAATGAAATAACGAAGACGAATTGTGCAGATGAATCTACGAAAGTTTGAAGTGAGTACTTGTTAAGGTGGTCTGGAAGCGCAACTGATCCCACATTAATCTGTCAACATCTCTTCTCTGATGTGCAAAAGTAGCAGACAACCAATTTGAAGAGAATTCATCTAATACTAATTTTTATACAAAACATGTGCTCAGTATTTTTAAGTCAACAGAGATTACACATTTATTAGGCTGTTACTAAATAAGGGCAATTAACTATGGGTGGAGCAGACTGTAGTGAATTATGCATCCAAGATTTATGGCTAATTGCAAATATTTATCAGTAATTGTAAAATTAGTACAACTATATTTTGTAACTAGCCGATAAACGAGCGCTAAGTAGCTTGACAGACAGTGGGAACAACTCTGTTATTGGGAACGACTAGTGGGAAGTAGGCGTATGAACATCAATATATATCTTCGATTCGTAACTATCATAAGCATGAAAGTGATAAGAAATAATTACTATGCATGAATGTTGCTTAGGAGTAAATGAATGGATAGCCATCTACAACAAGAACCATTATTAGTTACACAATAAGGGAGAGTTCAGTGGAAATATCGTGGATAACTTTTGATCTTTAAAAATAGAATTATTATTCATTTTCGTACTGCTAACTAGTCTCACCTGTATGGCATAAGAAGAAAAGAATAACAATAGAAATGAGGAGCGTGACCGATCGGCTTTCCTGGGCAAGTCTGCTCTTGTGGTTGAATGATACTCGGTGAATGGAGATATTGGATAAGATGCGGAAGTTAAGCACCGATAATAACAAAAGAGGTATCAGATACACCGTCACCGGGTATAAGAAATGATTGAACTGAAAGATTTCGTTTCCTTATAACATATTACTCCGAATATCATGGCTCATCAATAAATTTGTTAGAAAGTATATTTATGCAATGAAATATAAAATTCAGAATACAAACCACTCGGCGATAGGTTTCACTGTTAGCCAGTGATGATGGTTCATGAAGCAAAAACCAGCTAGTGGAGTTATCAACTTTAACCCATCCCCAATGAAATTCTGCCCATTTGGACCCATTAAAAAGAAGGGCTGCTATAGTAATTGCCAGTAAAGGTGCGAAAGGTCGAGGCGGAGAATACATTGATGACAATGGCCGAAGAATTGCCTGCAGATAAAGAGGCCATGCAATATTATGTTCGTCATTAATTGAATGATTTAATAGTTTCAATGTGGTGCCTAACCTGATGTCGTTGTATTGAAATATAACAAATTGTCCAAATGCTTGCGCAATTGAAAGCGAGAAGCAAAGGAGATAGAAGACCCGTAGATAAATAGGCAATTTGGCCTTTAATAAAGTTTTTATAGCAGAATACTTAAAAATTAACAGTTATTAATATATAATAAATAGTAATGGTCTATACCTAGCGCTCCAAACTGTGGTGATCCCGTAAAATCATGAAGAGCAGGAATAAAGAGGACGAAGAGGGAGAAAAGAAGCTGAAGAAAGTCGGAAAGAGACAAGACGATAAGGGCCGGCACAAGGGAGTGAGAGCGGTGAGAAGAAAATACCAACAGACAGGCACAGTTAAGTACAATTCCTGGAATGACGAACAATTAATTATAAATATTTATAAAATATGAATCGCGGTGATAATAGTGATAACATTTCAGCATATTCTGATATCGTCTGACCTAGCAAGCAGATAATTGGCTGGATAAACAGGTCGATCATGCAGCCACATATTCGCCAGCTTTCTTCTTCATATAAGCACATGTCTGCAAATTACATATTAGACTAAACAAAACAAGCACAAATAGATGCTACTTAAATGACGTTGGTACACTTAGTTTAGTTAGAAATATCGATACAACGAATAAAGCCAACTCCAGTGGACTGCGACATTCCATCATAGTATTTCATCTTGAAATGAAAGTCAATAGTTGGCTAATATACTTTACGCACAGACGAATGTTTTCTGATTTGATAACTGTGATGTTTGATTAATATAAAGAGTGGAAAAAAAACTGAAGACAAATGAAATGGGCTTACTACTGCACATGTTGACATTTCTGCGCTTCAGGTTACACATTTAGCATCCAAATATATCTCGTTATCTGTTTAATAAGAAATGCATAACGAGATATATTTGTGATTAGCAAAGATTGGTTTTCTCTGTCTCTGATCATAGACATGCTATAATCACAGGTCTATTGAATGTGTAATAATGGGTGGTATCGCCAGAATCAGAATTAATGCCTCAACTGAAAGTATGATGCTAAAACTAAGATAACCAGAAATTGTACAATGGACACATTTAGCACAGAAGTATTCTAATGTGCAAACACACAAATTATGGAGATCCTTGTTGGTTACAAAACTATCTCTTCGTCGGAGTTGCACTATTACTTTCTAAGAGCTATGAGTGATGAGTAATAACTTGAATTAAAATTATGAACTTGGTGGAATTATTTAAAAACAATCTGATATTTAAAAGAGTTGGTTTCACTTAAGTAAAAGCATATTGTTATTTTGGGGTATGATTGTGCGGAAAAGTGCTGGGCTACAAAAACTAGCAAACTATATGAAAAGTTTAATATAGAAAAGTAGATTACAAAGAAGCTACAGGATATTATTTTATGTGATTGAATAGAAGGAAAACTTGTGGAGAGAAATACAATAGGAAAATTGTGAATGATTGTCATTCTTGACGTTCATCCTTTTAGGATATTAATTGATGGGAGATGACTACAGATTTCTACTAGAATATCACTCACCTATCCCTTTTGTCTGTAAGTTTAATTGGAAAGGAAAACATATTTTACATGATTTTTAAAATAAAGTGACAAATTAAAAGAAGTAACCAGATAGCAAATATATCTGTCATTAGTAGCACGCATTCGGAACTCATTGTTTATTTCTTTTAATTATGCAGCACCTACTAACTTCCCTTATAGGCAAAATATATAATTTTCGGTTTCGGATAACACCGTATAACGACTATAAATTTCTGTTTAAGAGGGGAATATTTCGCACAAACACATTGAAGACAACTAATAAGAAATTGCGAACTGGAAAAAAGTGCGAAGGACGTAATTTTGAGTTTTATGTAATAAATAAAATAAGATAGGGAAGAAATGAGTGGATGGGACAAAAGGAAAGGGATCAAATAAAATCAGGTAGATAGAATTAAATAAGTCATGCTTTCTGGAGGAGAAAACAACTTGAATGGAGAGTTAGACAAAAAATAAAAGAAATCATCCATATGAAAGAAGCGGTTATAGGCGTTTAATTCAAATGTCATGATAACTGAAAATTCATTCTGAAAGAACAGAAAATATGGAAGTATCAATTACTATTAAATACAAAAATTAAATATAAGTTTGACAAATTCTATCGAAATGGATGATGCGATGGAAAATCATGCTGAGGTGAGCCGTGATGCCTCATGAAATTCTACAAACCAAGGAAAGTTAATCTGAACCTGAGTGAAAAATGCATGTCTGAGTCATTCTCTCACTTCATAGATCTTGCATTTCTTTTCTTTCGTATCTGAGCCTTAAATGTGCAGGTATGTTGTTAAAACATTACATAATCTACAAAACACAATCTCAACAAAGGAGCCAACTTTGGCAAGCCATCGTTGTAATTCTTCTAAATACTACAATTCTCGGTGAATCGGGAATAACGTCAATTCACAGAAATTAAGCTTGGATTAAAAAACATTATCACATGCATAATCCTTGTAAGTCCATTTGACATTTTCACTCTATATCATTCGTAATTGTGTGGTCTCCATCTCACTTAGAGCATCATTGTGAGTAGTACATGGTTTCACAGAATATTATTCTCAAACAAAGTGGGAAAATGAAAAAGGCCTGAAATATTGACCTGACAATGATAGCGGTTCAATAGTGTGCTTTTGTTCAACGTAAAGCTAAGAGATAATTAATGTAACTTCTATAGAAGACATTCGAGGAGCAATATACGAATGCTAGCGATATTAATGAATAGGCTAAGATGAGGAACTAGAAATGAGTAATATATTAAAAATATATAAGGAATTAAAACGAGAGGGGAATAATGAGGACAAAAGAAGGCTCTCTTTTGGTACTAGGCAATGGATTATCGAAAAGGACATCACAATAGCTGCCTATTATGCTGATGAAGATGCAACCAATTCCTCAATTGCCTAAGCGAAACAGATATAAGCACTCTAGTAAATGCCTCCGGGATAATCGTTTCCAATAAAGAAATGAATGCACACATACATTTTTCAGAAACTGTCGAACACATGCAAACACACCCAAGTACGTACACACATACACAAGCATACACAACAAACGGACATCAGCCACGCCACTAGACACCGACGATCGTCCCATGGGTCCGATGTGTCTCAGGTCTACTCTGCCTTTGTGCTTAGATCACTGTTACGGATGTGTTGTTCATGTGAACCCATCATACCGCAAAAGTCTGCTCTAATTAATTAAAAATAGTGTCTATTTCTGAAGTATACACATATGGAGTTAGTACTAATACTAATAATAGGAAATTATGACCATTGCATAAAATATTGTCATTTATTAATATTGTAGAGGGGAATAATTCAATGGTTGTCTCTTAAGAAAAGTCTGTCTTACATCAGTTAAAACTGCAAATGCTACAGAAAAATTCGGATACTACAGATTTAGTGAATTGTAGAGTCAAGAACTGATAACAGATCTTATTCAAAAACTAGGTAAAATAATAAAATCGGGAAATTACATATTTTATTTCACGCAAGGATGACTGCAAAAACTGTTTTCCGTAAAGATGAATATGAAAATGACATATTCTCTGACTCATGTAGAACAATACGAGACATATCTGATGATGTAGACCGAAAGAATTAAATTAGCCATCGACCCTTATAGCTAGTTTGCCCTTCCAAGCATTTAAAAACATTGATCAAATATCCAATTATATATCCAGTTGTAATTTTTAATTCTCGCTTCCACTTACTTTTATGAAGACATCTCAAACCCAAGTGTAAATAACAAAAACATATGTGGAGAAGACCGGCACTAAAATTCTACGAAAAATAAATATTGCTCGAAACCTCTCAAGAGTGTACTCGTAATTCTTCTGTAAATGAAGTGTGTAAGGAATCAAGTTCAAATGAACACGGGACTTTCTGGGAATCAAAAACATAAGAGCGTATGTACGTAATTTACTAATAAACATGAGCACAGGAAAAAAATGAATGTAGACGTGCGATTCACACACCTTAGCGTATTCTTCGTCTGAGAGTACGCAAATAATGTATAAGTGCGTTTCAATTTGTCCGTGGGAACTTCCAGAAACCATGATGTAAAAATGCTAATTAAATGCTAATTTATCCCACCACTCAAATGAAACCGAAATTTTTAGAGTACTTTTTAGAAGATTTTCCTAGATCCATAGAATTAACAAGAATAGATTCTCATAGCAAAAGAGGTCTAAAATTATACTGAATTCAGTTGTTTTATAAGTTTAATAAGCACTAACAAATTTTTCATTAAAAACTCACATTAACTGAAAAAAAATAGAGTAGATATTGGCTGGCTGAAAAATACTGCACATAAGTGAATATCACTTAAAACATCGTCTTGCTATAAAGTATAAGATGCTCTAAATAGTATCTGATCTTTATTATCATTTAAATGATATCATAGCCATCTTAGTAGCATAGAATATAAATTAGTATTTATTTCAAGGTAAAAATAAACAAGAACTATGAGAAACGCATTCTATAGTGAATGAACACTAAGAAGATTACTACTGGAAGAAAAAAATTTAGGACAGCCTAATTATGGGTATTCTTTTCCCTTTTGTGTCGACCTTGACTGATATGACAAATTCTATAAGCATTTTCAGAGGAAAATCTCAGATGTGGCCATTTATGCTCCAGATTATGTGATTTCACTTTCTTTGCTCATGTGATGAGATACCATTAATATTAGGATTTTGAGAATGGCGAATAATATTAAAACTGCAGCGAAAAATATTCTCTATAATGTGAGTATCTAAGAGCCGTCAAAGTCTTGCGGAGCAAACTGGTTGATAAGATATTATTTCCAATCATCTATTCTCGCGAGACGGCACGAAGAGCGAACAATCATCTAGTAGTCAATGTCACATCTACAGCCAGCATATAAAGTCCCATACATTAGCATTAATCTCTAAATACTATTATTGTAGCAATTGTAACAGTAACTCAATAACTTCACATTATATCAATGAATTGGAAGCATTGCCTCTGTTCATGAGGTGAATGCCCCATTTTGTAGTCAAACGCGATTATTCCAGAAATACGGCTTCGTCCGTATTTTTGCACGTAATTATGCAAATTATGATGTGTATACCAATATGATGAATATGATGTAAATTCAGATGAGAGATTAAAATGGGGAATTAATGGCAACAGATGATCAACTAAAGAAATTTAGATGAATTAGACGTTGGCATCTCTCTTATAGAACTAGTAAAAATGATCGGAAGAAAAACACTATTGATGAAAGAACATAAGGAGCTTGTATTCCTTGGAGCAATATGACTAATTAGACCTGGAAGAAGCGTTGAATGCTTTATGGCAATAGTAATTAGATATTCTTAGGCAGTCCCTCAAAAAGATCCCGATGAAGCCTCCACACCTCAGTGGAGGATTACCGTCAACCCATCAGCAGAATTGTTCGGCTCACAACGGCTCCGCCAGTTGATTGATCGACTTTACCACCAGCAGAAGTTGTTAACTCCACAGGATGCTCAACAGGTAAGATCTGAAAAATTCAATAAAGTTCGGCTCCACTAAAAATAATATACTACAGTGGCGTCCGGAATTACTGGTAGCAAAATACACTAACTGACCTATCGATTATAACTCACTTGTAATTGATCTACTCTGTATTTTGATTATAATTCGTGATTCAGCATCAAGTTACGATTGTTTTCAATATAGTCTCCTTGGTTTTACACAAAGTTTAATGTTTGATGGAAAAGGAAATATCTCAGGGTGTACTCAATAGTTTTGTCGCCAATGGAGATGATAGCAGACGTATGACCTCTAGAAGATAGTAAGAAACGATTGGATGTGCGTGCTGAGATTTGTTGTTTCCTAATCATGTTTAATTTCGCATCTCTCGTCTTCGCAGATGGTCGAATGTGGGGAGCCTGTATCGATCAACGTCAGGAAAGGATAGCCGTTTATATAAACCGAAATCCGTGATTCCTCCGATATGACTTCGACTGCTAAGTTATCACTCCTATTGATGTTTTCCTCGTCTGGATTTATTCACGAAGTTTTCGTTTCCCACGTTACAAAACCGTACTTTGCGCGTCGGTGCCTCGCTTTTATGAGTCGTGACCGCAACATCGGACAATAAAAGTAAGCGATTGTACCACCCAAGATATCAGCAGTTAATACTACGCCTAGTTTTTAGATTCACAATTTCTTGTTCCAGTTCCTTAGGAACCCGAGTCATAGTAGCTATTGTATGACCTACAGTGGCGGCCATATACTTAAGGCACCAATATTGTAAGTAATTTAATTGTTTTTTTACATAAGCTTTTCTATATTCAATTTTAAGATTATTGTAGTTAAGTGTTTTAATAGCCATGTAGGTCTGTTTCGAGATGACTAAAGAATATCACCCCAAATCAACGAGTGATGATTAAGGTTTTGCTGGACCAAAACTTGAGTCAGGTGCAGATTGCGAAGAAGCTAGAACTCTCTTGGTGTGCAATTCAAAATACTATTAAGCATAATAATAAGTTTAGAATACTGAAAAGTGCTCCTCGTGCTTCAAAGAAGCAGAAGACTACCGAAAGGATCGACCGAATAATCCGTCGGCTAAGCGAGGGCAACCGTCGATTAACTGCCAGGGGCATTCACAACGAAATGAAAGCCTATCGAGAATGCTCACTGAGTGTCAGGTTAATTCGACGACGTCTAGTAGAAGTTGGATTAAACGAACGAGTAGCCCGAAAGAAGCCCCTTGTTTCCTTGGAAAATGGGAAGGACCGAGATGCGTTTGAGCGAGAACACCTGACGTGGTCAACAGCGGATTGGACTAAAGTGGTGTCTTCTGATCAGTCAAAATTCAACCACTCTGGACCGGATGGAAAAAAATTTATGCATCGTCATCTTGGAGAGGAATTTATGCCAAAATGTACAATTCCTACCATTAAACATGGCGGTGGCTCAGTGATGGTATGGGCGGCTTTCAATAGAAATGGACCGGGACCTTTTCATATCGCAGAAGGTATAATGGATAGTACTTCTTACATAAGAATACTAGAGGACAACCTTCTACCATATGTTAGAAGTCAAAGGTTGGGTCGAGATTGGATATTCCAACAGGATAACGATCCAAAACACTCAAGTAACGCCACGAAACGTTGGCTCCATCAGAAAAAAATCACCAAAATGGAGTGGCCATCCCAGAGTCGAGACTTGAATCCTATAGAAAACCTATGGAATGGTGCAGAGAAGGAGGTACAGAGACAAAAGCCATCCAATATTAAAGAATTAGAAGCAGTTATCAAGAAAGCTTGGCCTCAGATTTCAGTCCAACGTTGTGCTGGCCTTGTAGACTCTATTCCTCGACGTTGTGCCGCAGTTAGCAGAAATTTCGGGTATCCTACGAAGTATTAGTTATGTACTAACTTATTGTTATTGCTGTTGTTCATGAAATTTTGTTTTCATAGAGTTTTATAGTGTTTTAAAAGCAATGCTCGAGGGTGCCTTAGGTATATGGCCGCGCCGAAGATGGGTTGATTTGAGATTAAGCTCATTTTCTCGGAAAGTAACAGCGGAATCAACAAAAATCAAACGATACTAGGAAACAGACTACATCTCCTACCTCTCTCCACTTTTTAATCACTCAAATTGATGACGTAGTTCGTGAAATACGTCATTGAGCCTGATCGAGGGGGGGTGCCTTAAGTATATGGCCTCCACTGTAAGTAGTTAACATCAGTAGTAGTGCTAAGAAAACTAGCATTCCTTACCTCATTTTCTTAAGTTCTCTGACTTATTACGATCTCTAGTCTACTTTCTATTCCTATTTAAATTCACATGATATTAAATTGAATAAACTGGTTAGTACATCCTCTGTGCTACTATCGCTTTCTAAACTGATACTATCGGTATTCTACCTTTCTGCACTTTTTCTAATCCAGGTAATCGACTCTTAGCTGAGATCACTCCCTACTCGAAGTGCTATTTCTCTATTAATTCCGTCGTATCTGGACTAAATACAATAAAGCTGATTAAGGATAAAGTAGATGGAATCGAGCAAATAAACGATAGTTCCCATAATAGAAACGAATAAATGGGAAGTGATATTCAGAAAGTAAGGCAGGTTACGTCTGAAATTCTGGATCGCCTTCCCAAAAAACCAGCGTCTCGAGATATTAACTATCTATGGATATCGTGTAACACTGTTAACACGATTCAAACGGAATCCAAAAATTCGCTGATTTTCATACGAAAAGTAGAGCGGGAACTGTTCAAGTATGAAAAGAATCGGCACTTGCCCTTAGAAGAGCTATCTGCTGAAGACAAGCTTAACATACAATTTGATTCCCTTAAACCCTCACTTCGAATTTTCCATCCATATTTATCGATTTTTACCATAGACTCGTTGATTGCGTAGCGTATTAGACGTTCTACGTTTAAAGCAATACGTGCTGGAGGATCTAAGGTAATGATGGGGCGGAGGAAATCTGAAATATGGGAGGAAAACATGAGCCACAGTTTGTCAATATATTTATAACATCAGATGGACGATATGCTCATGAAGTCGGCAATATAATTTATTTTGTTAGATCTTTATTAGTATTATGAAAAAGGACTGTTTTAACAGGTCGCGAAAAAATTGGACCAATTTTGAGAACAAATATAATTCAAGAGAAATAAAAAAAAACATTGATAAAAAGTCTACTCAAAATAACGACCTCTTGTCTGTTCATACATAAAAAACCTCTTGTTATGTTAAAAATGAGTGTATGTAGTGATCCAGTAAAGTCCAAACTTTCTTTATTCGAGCGCGAAAGATGGCTTGCTTACAGCATTGGCAAGTTTCAATAAAACCGACTCCTGTGGAAATTTAGAATGAATTATAATTAAGGCTTAAGTGACCCTGGTTTTTCCGACACTATAGTTTTCCTCGTATGAAACTACTAAGCATTACAATGTTTAGTTTGCTAAAATTGAACAAATTTACGAGAGGTAGCTAAACAACAGAAAGAAAAAAGAGGACGCAAGACCAACTCTGAGAAGAAATTAACCCAAAACTGATGGGGATATACATAGATTTAATAGCTGTCCATCATAGTTTTTTTTATTATCTAGCATTGTAAAAGAAACCTATCGTAGGTAAGAATATAGACTGTGACTTCCACTCCGAAAAAAAGTAGCAAAAACTTATCTCTGGAAAAATGTCAAATTTGTATGGTCCAGATCTCAAATTTGACGCTGATTCCAAATCTAGGGTTGAAATTTCAAAACTGACACTCGGAACAAAATTACGAGCTTGTCATCTGTTGAGTGCTATCATTTGCAATATATAGCCGTTATGACGCGACCACACTGTAGTTCCTTGCCCGCATCTTCATGCGTGTCATTCCGGGATGTCCTTGGTGCAGTGTTCCTAGTACCCTTTTCTGCAGTCAAGTTGGAATTACTATGCGATGACTGAAAAATAGACACCCTTGTTGTATAGAGAAAGAGCCTTGTATGTAGGAGTATCGGGAAGTGGCGGGTTCGTTTTTGCGCTGCCATGAACCTGAATATACCTAATTGTGAACATTTTCTATTATCGGGTCTTTGCTAGTTGCAATTGCAATTTTCTTGGATGTGGTAGGTAACTTGTTTAAGACTTCCTGGTATGACGCAGAAATATCCATGTCAATTTTGGCTATGACGATATCTTCTTGTGGAGTCGCTTTAGCTGATATTAAGCGTGAACGAGCGTCAGCTTGTCTAAAATCATTTGTTTTTCAGTACTATATCTTAAAATTATATCCAATAAGGATAAGGACCAGCGTTATACCCGATTTGCTGTGTATAGTGGTACTCCTTTCTTGCTCCTGAAAATATTCAGTAGTGGCTGTCACATGACCTATCCGATCTGAGTATGTAAAGTGATATAATTACCAATCCACATAAACATTTCAAATGTTATTATTTATGTATTACTACAGGTTTAACTGCAGTGATAAAGCATTTGAGAGGTTCAAATAATTTCTACTAGGAGTAAATAAGGTACTGTACTGCAGATCAAACTATCGATTCTAGCCTTTCTTTGGTACGAATTTATTGTTTTTTCCACTTGTAATTAGTGATGTTATTTTTTTGCTGATTTTGTGGCAACTTTGTCGATGTTTTATTGTTTTGACATTGGTTAAGTTGCGTCATTCATGCTAATTTGTATTATATATGTTGTGGATTAGAAAATTCGATCCATTAGATATTATTTTATTTTTCGTTTGATTAGATGACCAACAGGCTACGTAAATGACATGGTATAGAATTTTAAGATACTTCTATAAATGTGAAGACAGGACGTCTTTGTAAAAATTGTCATTTCCATCATTCTAAAAACTTTCTAACCTAGGATGTTTCAAGTGGTTTACACAAATCTATTTGTTACATCGGAATGTTTCTGTTATGAGTACTTATTCTCTCAAGCGCACCATACCATAGGTCAACTGTGACTAATTTCTAATTTTATTAAGTTGTTTTCTGGCCATTATCTTTTAAAAAAGATACTCAGTTTATTTCATGGGCGGAAGAGTATGTAATAATTTACCTTTCCCTGGAATATGCACCCGGACATTCCTGTTTATTGTAATACATGTTGAAGCAGTTAATTCGTGGTCAGATTGAGGATAATATCAGTTCAGAAAATACAAAAATGTGTCTCAATGAGCATACCTTTGTTTACTTATAATTTTAAATTTACTCACTAGTGTTATGTATATACTAGATATCTCATTATGTTGCTAATAAAACTAAATTACTATTAAATTAATGCTAATATTCACTAAGACGGTAATGTGGAATATGAACTTTGTATGAGAGAATGGCTACTTTTCAGTCTTAGTAAGAGAATCCGAAAGTATCCGTCTCGTAGTATACTTACTCCAGATACCACCGTAAAATACTTTCTGTCTCATATCTAGAGGGAGGCCCTTGTCCTCCCTAGTGTTCTTCATTAATTGCCTTTAGCCTGTTCTGCGTTTCTACACACCCTGTCATGTCTAGCGTCTTGCAAGCGTATCCAATTCGAGATCAATACCTCACATGGGCCTGCAGCACTCCGGATTTGTCGTCGAAATAGCTCGTCCTCGATTGGGAAAGTTTCAGGTATGTTGTAAGGATCCTCACCGGTTTTAATATACGTACAGCAACTTCATGTTCTATGCGCTCAACCCACCCGCGGTCTACATCTAGTTCTTTCACGCTTAACATAGGATTACATTAAAAAACTTGGCATACTTCTTTTTTAATACAGAAGTATGATCACAATTTCCTAGCTAAGCTTTATAAACTATTAAAGAGAGCTACAAATTTCTTCATTTTCAAAAATGGGTTTCCTAACATTACATCTTCTCACTATTTATTAGAGTTGTTTTCTTGTACTGTATTGGATTTTGAAACCCTAATTTGGAAACGTCGAAATATAAGTTTTGCGATATGAGTTAACTGATCTAATGTTTATATTGGCTGGAGACTATTCTTTCTGTTTAATTACATTCATCCATCGATTAAGAAAAATGTAGGCAGAGAGAATCTTTTGCTATTAAAGAAATATATCCAAGTTATGGCGTGTAAAAGAGACATCTACAACAACTATTTAATCTGGCAGTTAAACCAATCAGAACAAAATTCGAATTCAAAATAGAGTTAGTGGAAGAAGTGATTCCCCCTCCCTCATCCATAGCGACAAATGGAAAAAACACTATTGATGAAAGAACATAAGGAGCTTGTATTCCTTGGAGCAATATGACTAATTAGACCTGGAAGAAGCGTTGAATGCTTTATGGCAATAGTAATTAGATATTCTTAGGCAGTCCCTCAAAAAGATCCCGATGAAGCCTCCACACCTCAGTGGAGGATTACCGTCAACCCATCAGCAGAATTGTTCGGCTCACAACGGCTCCGCCAGTTGATTGATCGACTTTACCACCAGCAGAAGTTGTTAACTCCACAGGATGCTCAACAGGTAAGCTCTGAAAAATTTAACAATAGATATTATACACTAGCTCTAAATTTTAAATCTTGCTTTTTATAATTGATTAAAATGCCTTATTTTCTGATGAATGGAAAATAATATTGATCCATTTGATATTTTGTCTTATGTGTAACCGGTTTATTAGTGTAGTTGTAAAATTAGCAGTGACCATGGATATCATATTCCAATTTCTAAGGTTCTGTCTGCCCTCCAAGCCATAGACCCATCCGCAGATCTTCTTCTCCCTCTTCTCACTGTACTTTCAAATGCCACAGCATATCCTGCTAATCAGGTACCCATATTCTCTGTTAGGACATTCACATGTCTTATTTACTCATATTATTTCCATTTTGTCTTATTTCAAACATTCTTTTAAATATTTAAAAGTTCTACTTACTTCCATCTTTTTTAGCCGCAGTGGTATTCTGTTCACAAAATCTTTGAATTTCTTTTCTATTCAACATAAGCTATTCACGAATTATGCTGGGTATTTTGCATGTGAGTATGCGAATTTGTTGGTCTTAAGCACCGAAGTTGTTTTCAATAAGATTGATGCTTTTACTCAAAAGTGGAGGTCGCGATTTTAGATATTTTAATTAGCCTCCCATATTTCATTTCATAAATAATACTTATATTGACTGAGACCGTGTTTTGACGTGCAAAGTTAGCCGGAAACAAGCGAGAATCAATGAAGCTAAGGGACCTGACAATAACTTGCGGCATTCTACAACGTATGTGCGAGTATAAGTTTTATAAATGTGAAAACCACATTATTATACACAGTGTCTTTCAAAGGGATAGCACACTTTGTTTTATCGTTTTTCTTCTGTTCTAAGTCGTCAGATTGATCTTAATTTTTCATGAGGTGAAGCATAATAGCTTTGGAAATCACCAATTTGATTTTCATCGTTTTTCATTTAAAAAATTACCGCTTTTATCCTAATTTTTCTCAAAACCACTCACTTTTTGGTCTTTCGGAATGATAGCACACTTTATTAAAATATGTTTATGACAAAAAAAAAACAATCAATGTACATACAAATTACCTAATAATCACTACAACTGCCACTTTTATTAATAACCTGAAAAATTCGTTTAGGCATACTGTTAACTAAGTTTTTGATAACACCACTGTCTACTTCGCTGCATTCCTTGCTAATGGTAAATTGAAGGTCCTTAACGGTTTCAAACGGGTGGTTATTGACATGAATCCGACGCACGAGAATTGCCAATGATTCCCCTTCGGATTCAAGTCGGAAGGGCCAGTCCTGATTATCCTCGTTATTGTTCTTCAGCCTTAGTGCTTTAACTGGCGTAAATTATGGCATTATCTTGTTGAAAAGTGAAGCTAAAGTATGCATAAAGTGGGAAATACGGGAGTAGACGATGTCCACAGACATCCTGCTAGTCCGCACTGTTCATAAGTCAATTATTCCCGTAGTGCTGAATGTGCTCCAAACCACAACACTTGCTCTACTGAAATTCGGATTGAAAAGTACCAGGGATCCTTGCACAAATCTCTTTAGTATAAGTGGCATCCATCAGGATTGTCTAGATTGAACTTCTTATCGTCACTAAAGATCATTGAAATCCATAATAGCTTTTCTGGAGCGCTTGACGACATCGGAAATCTGCTGCATTTTGTAGTCAGCAGTTGATTGTGCCTTGAGTTTACCTCTTTCGTGTGGATTCAGTGTAGAAGCACTACCCATTGTTATGATGGTTCAGAATCAGTGAGTTAGCGCATTTTCATTAAATAATTACAAAACATATCAAGTGTGCTATCATTCCGAAAGATCAAAAAGTGAGTGGTTTTGAGAAAAATTAGGATAAAAGCGGTAATTTTTTAAATGAAAAACGATGAAAATCAAATTGGTGATTTCCAAAGCTATTATGCTTCACCTCATGAAAAATTAAGATCAATCTGACGACTTAGAACAGAAGAAAAACGATAAAACAAAGTGTGCTATCCCTTTGAAAGACACTGTGTATCATCAATATTTAGATACTGATGAGAGAACTACGTATTACTGACCGTGTGGTAGACATGCTTTGTGGACAGCGAACGGGGTGGTCTAAACCCTGTAGGGTTATGTTAATGCAGTGCCTTGCCAATATGGCTGTCTGCACAGAGAATTACGTAAGTTAACATGACAAATTCATACATAGGTTTGACAAATTCATAGAAGTATAAATAAAGAAGGGAAACTTGAAAATATGCAGTCATATTGAAATAATGGCCGTTATACAGGAAATTGTATGCAAAGCGATTCCTCAAGCAATTAAGCGTCTATCGTCATCAGATGAGATGGAAGTGGTCGTTGCCCTTCAGGCTCTCACTAACCTTTCTCTCAATATAACAAAAGACCAGGTATTTCGCAATTATATTTCACTTTTAGTCAGTAGTAAATGTCATGTCTTAGCTCTCCTCAATGTTGATAGTTGTTTATCAGATTCCACAGTTCCTGCCTGCAATTCCTCATTGTCTATCGCGTCTCTGGGTTCGAGGGGAAGCTAACATTAATGCTCTTCGTCTGCTTGTCAATCTCAGTTGTTGTCCAGATATAGTACCTTATATGTTGGGAGCAAAGGTTAAGCAACATGGCATTCTATTTATTTGAATTTTCAGAAATAATTTATAAATAAGTCGATAGTTCTCCTCTGCATTGTAGGCGGTAAATGGTCTTCTACGCATACTTGATACCGATCGGGAAGAGGTACTCTTACGTGCAATTACCTGGCTGTTATGTACATCATCCGCTGTGGACGCTCTCCACTTGTCATATGACAGAATATCTTGTCATAATCAGGTAATTTTTTACGAAAGTAGCATCTATTTGAAATATTTTGAGTGGATATGTGTATGCTAATTGTGATATTAAATCTGAAACACTCAGCTATCTAGTGGCAATAAAAATAAATTTTTAGGATCCATTTCATAATCCTGCACACACACTCTATTATTCAATATACGGTCCTAAAGGGAGAGAGGAGTTAGAGGGAAGGGCTAAAGAACTCGCAGAGCACAAGAACGGAGATATTAGTACAAAGGCAGTACGACTACTAGAAATACTAAAAAATGTTAGTAAGATAGTAAGAAATTTAACCAAGCAGGATACTTATGCATCTTTTTAGGATGACAGTTTGCTTGCAGATATCACCATTCCCTACGCCTGGATCCCACCTTAACCGATTATGATGTGATCTCAAATAGGGTTACTCCTTTCTATTTCACTTCGCTCGCTCCTTTTACATAGTCTTCCATGTCCGCCTTCTTTATACCGTGATAGTATCCGACCGTAATTTAGTTACTTATAATATTTTCTAAGGATCTCTTTTAAAACTACACTCAAAATATGATTATTTTTTATTATCAAATATCAACTTTACATAATTTATTATTAACTATTGAGCGTATATACAGCACAGATCACAGTCAAAACAAACAAAAATAGCTTAATAGGGCTTTGCTTAACGCCTTTATATTATATACACTTCACCATTTTAATTATTAAATTAATTCATTAGCATATTAAGAAATTAATATATGTGACTTAAATTTCCCATTCGTATAAGATCTTGACATGAATTTGCGCTCATACGGTAAAATGAAAGTAGCTCGATTCCTGCTCGTTGCCACCACACCATCGCGAAGAAGATAAGCACATGCCACCACTGATGGGAACAACCGAGAAGGTCAAATGTCCCTGCCGTTATAAATATCTCTTATTATCTTATTCTAGTTTTTTGCTAATACTTTTTAAAATTGATTCACACCTGGAGATAATCGTTCAGGTAACATCGATACGTAGAAAAAGAAAGCTGACCCAGTGAGCGTATACAGTACAATAATGTTGGGCAACCACTTCTGTAACTGATTTAAAAACTAATCTTATTTTTAGATTTACATTTTCTATACTCATTTATACTTATTTGAGATTGGTCACGAGTCTAATTTCAGAGCTTCCTGATAGGTAATTTCTTAGTATACAGTCATATTTGAGATTGACTCATTCTCATTAATCCACTTTTACTTCGATAGGACTATAAATATATAAATTGTAAAAGAATTACAAACAACGATAAATAAAGAACAGAACTAACTGCAACATGAGCACTGCTCAAGCCTCCATGAAGAAATATCCAATGAATTGTTGGACAAATCCCAAATGCTATGATTGAGGTGTAGATTATGTGAAGATAACCAATGCGGGTACCGATAATCTTTCGCACAAAAAAATCTTTCCTTGTGGGAACGTAGGCAGTAATAAGGAAAATTGACAGAAGAAAATATAGATACGATTCCAGGCACTCCTGCGCCAATAGATATATTTGAAAATTTTTACTTAAAAAAACTACCGCAAGAAAAGGTGGTAGTAAACAATATAATGAAAAAATAATAGTAATATAATAATCACTTGAAGTCAATGCATTATTTACCTTAAAGCAAAAAAATGCCGTATATATCCCTGAGAGATACATTCCAAGTAAACCTGCGGAAATGCCGAATACGTCCATCTTCAACCATTGCTCACGTCGACGCTCGCTTGCACAACCGAAGGTATGATATGAAGCGGACAGTAACATACATATCTAAGTGAAAGTGTTTCCTTTATAGTCAGAAATAAATCAAAATGTTAAAATTTATAACGTAATGGCTTTAAATTCTAAAGATTAACCTGTGCGCCTAGTATAGAGAGTGACATTACAATATGATCCTTGAGGTGTCCATTAAACAAAGGAATATGGTGGACATTTAATTCCCACTGACAGTAAGAAAAATAAATGAATCCTAATAGATGACTCCAAATATTCACAGTTTCATTTGTCCAGTGGAAAATACTAAAGCAATTATAAACTATGAGGTCAAAATGCGTTATTATTTCTATTTTCCATATTACAATCAGATTACTTTGATATAGAAAGACAAATTCATACACTACCATCCGACCTTTTAGCACACAACTTTGTCGTCATCCTAGTAGGTCGGTAATAACCGAGTACATACTGATTAATCCACATTGTAGGACGAAGGCAGTCTCGAGAGAGCAAACGATATCTATCATGGTCTTTGCAGATGGTGCAGGATCGACAACGAACACAGCGGACCATACGGGGGAAATATAAAATTGCAAATTAGGTGGTAAAACTCACAAAATCGCTAAATTTAAAAACCATACAAAACAAATGTGAAGAGGAAATAACAGATTTAACAGTGACCTTCATTAGCAAAATAAATGTAAAGCTATAAGTTAATAAATTATAAAACCTAGTATATTTTTCTTTTAACAGGCACATAAATATTTGAAGCAATAGTAAGTACCAAAATTTATTCATAGTTTGCATAGACCATGAATGAACGACAAATGGAGTAAAACCCGTCTATATCTGGTTGGCTCGCTTGGATCGACAGACCGGTCGATTCAATCCAAGTAATAGGAATGTATGACCTAAACGAATTAAATATCCATATCCATAATTAATGGAAAAAAATTTCTGAAACTATTATAGAAGAAGAAATCTTTACAGCCGAATATCCAGAAAATTACCGTGTACAATACGAACTATACCGAAACTCCGTACCACACATGGCTATTTTTATAGCAGTAGATCCCATAATATACTTATAATTTATAGGTTAACAAAATATAAATGAATAAATGTCTGGTTGAAACAAAGTGTGAAGATAATTCGAAAGTGAATAAGTGGACAAGAAGTGTGCGGACACCAAACCTGTTCTTCGCGTATGGCATTGCGAAAACGATACGCGAACAGGAAGGAAAATCAAAGTCCGTATCTAGTTCAATTGTGATTTCAGATTAAGCAGTTTTCAATGGTTCATATAACCAAAAAAAAACATTAAATTGCAGAATATTTTTTAAACTGGATCATAAAAGCAATTATATGCATCCAGTTGAGCACATAGGATCCATTTAGATATGTGTAATCTATCGCAGAATGGATACCCATTTTCCTTCACCTCTTTTTCCACTAGTAAAATATCTATTTGACCTCAGCTAAACTTTGATCTATTAAGTTTCTACATATCCATTCTTTATGTTAATACATTTTAAAGTATACCATTGTATTTTAAGGGAATTTGTTCATAAGAAAATGGGGAAAGTTGAATGTATAAGTTGCTAAGTGAAAGGAATTTTCTTTAAATAAAATATATGTAATGTCCATACTATCTAATATTTTAAATTCCAGCATATTTTAAAGGATTGAGCAAATATATACATTACTTCGTTTTTAAAAACTATTTAAAAACAGCAAGAACTTCCTCTGGATGATTTTAGTTATAAGAAGCCATGCTTGTATAAAAGTACTATCCACGTTTCTATCCTAATGTTTAATTTTCTGATCTTTAGTTATATACAGTTACTTTAATATATAATTATTTGTATATTTCGTATTAAGACGACTAAAACTACATAATAGTTTTTGCTCATCCAATTTTAAAATGGACTATATTAATTGACGCAAATAGTGTGCGAGGCGTTAAACATAATATTGATCGATTTCATTGTGCTAGCGCAAGTTGTTTTGTTGGCATACAAGGTTGTATATTACGTATATTTTTTGTTTAACATTTTTATTTGTACCTTATCTGTGCAGTATATTATGCTTATATTAATGCTATTATAAAAATTAAAAAAGCATGTTTTACTGTGATTCTTATTCATAGTTAGAACTAACTAATGATTTAAGGATAGGTGGATATGGTGTGGCATTTACTAATAATTCCCGTGGTGATTATTAGAATTTGTTTTAGAGATTCTGCTAAAATAACTGACAGGACAGTTCTGACAGTCATGAGCGATACTAGTCTTATTATCGACGCAGAAAAGCAAGTAGAGTCAAAAGATATATCTACTCTTTTAGAATTATCCCCAGAACAGTCTAAGGTTTGTCAACTATTATGAAATTTAAAGCACAATTGATTGTTTCTTTTGCTTTTGTTAAAAGATAATACTCAAGGTAGTCGATGAGAATACGGTGGATGTTGTGGATCAAACAAATCAAGACATGGACGATTTTTTTGCACAACATGGCGGTGATCCGCGACTGCTTGATTTGGGGAGGTTGGTTATGGAATGTATTATCCACTAAATGCGTTAACAAAATGGTTCCAGTTTTTTTTAGATGCTTGCTCGTCTCTAATCTTCCTTCTACATTTCTATCCGATACCTATGATGTTTTCTCTGAATGTATGTATGAGATGCTATGCCATGATTTCAATGTATCTCGCGATGCAATGGAGAAAGTTAGTTCATAAATATTTTTGCATGTATTCAATGATAGAACTGCTTATATGGAAATCCGTATATTTTTGAGACACTTTTGCTATACTAAAGTTATAAATATATTTTAGGTAATCCGTATTCCAAAACTGCAGTTAGATTCTGAGAACCAGGTAAATTATGATATTTTTTAGTTTATCTGAGATAGATTTTTCGGTGGTAACATTCATAATTGATGCAAGGGGTGGATAATGCGAGAAATGACGAGAAATATCGATCATCAATTTAATTGTATGTTTTAATAGTTGATACTTTTAAAATATGAGTTGCACACTGCTATATAAAACGTCTGCAATTTTTATAAATATCAACGTCAGAATGGCACGACAATTAAACCCTGCAGCCTTTGCTAAGTGCTTGGGGTCTAAAGATAAGATTATGATGCATACCCTTCAGTAATATAGTGGATTACATCCAGGGTATCTAATTTAATCTTTTATTATTAAAAATATCTGTTCTCTTTGAGGGAAACAATTTTGAACAAATTATTGCTGACGTCCAATAACAAATATTGCCAGACCATCTCGCAGTTCTTAACTCGAACCGGTATTGATTTGTCTCATTGTAGACATTGTAAAAAATATGAGGATGTTTGAAATATAAAGAGCTTCAGCTTGCTTCAAAAGTTGTAATATAGTTATACGTACCGAAGAAACAACACTAACAGTAAAACAATGGAATATAAAGTGGTTTTAATGATTTTGTAATTTTTTTATATTATTGCATTGATGAGTCAAGTTTTAAATCTTGACCTATTTAAAGTATTTATATTTGTGTAACTTTTGCGTGTCGGGTTCAGGAGTCGGCTCTCCGTGCCATTGTATCGTTCAAATCACGTGTGCACAAGCATCGTGTATTTGCACAGAAGAAATTGGCAGTAGATTCGTTAATCAAAGTGGGCCCACTCGAAGAAATCCCCCGCGAGTTCCTCGAAATAGAGGAAGACTTAGAGATGGCCGATGAAGTGGGAGATGAAGAGAGCCCTGAAGAGCAAGTGGGCCGAGAACCAGAGCATGAGTCTGAGAAGACCGATACTGAGCTCAAGAACGAGCACCCGGTCAACGAAAGCGCTGAAACATCCGGCAAAGGTACTGTAGTTTGGATTGTCGCCGTGGATAAAATAACTTCTCAGCAAAGCATTCATATTTTAATAATAGGTAGATTTGGGCGTCTTGTATGTGGTATCTTACCAGTGTTCTGATTAAAATACTTTACGTTAAATTATCCTGCGACTATTTACATAAGTTGGTACTTTTATTTTTTTTAGGGATAGACTTTAATAATTTAAATCAAAGTTTTAATATCTCTTGTTTGGTTTAGAGGAAAGTATTAAAAGCACGAATGTTGGGCATGGGGATGTTCATTACTCGGAAAGCAATGCTTTAAATGCGCCAGAACAGCCGAAGAAAAAAACTTACGTGAATGAAGATGATAATGCTCCGTTTGAAATCAACTGGGATGGTGCTCCTGAATTTCAATGGAAACGTTAGTTGTAATGCTAATTTTTATGCGTATAATTATGAACGGTGTATGTGACAGCTTTTGATTATCTTGTTTTTTAAGTATGCCCCACTCCATTGGATACTCGCCGTCTCATTTTGGAAAACGTATTTTGGTCTGACCTTCGAAATCCCTTTATTTATCGTGTTATGATTAAAGCTGAAACTGTTGATATTAGTTTTCCAATGCGATATAATATTGAAGGAAATAAGCAGATGTATGGGTGAGTCTTAAGGAATCTTAAACATTATTTGTGAAGTAAAATATGCAATTTAAATGGAAATGACCACTTTTAAATTTATCTGCAGGAAAGTAACTATGATATTTCAATGGAGTAATCAGATAATGATGGAAGCTCTTCATCATCTAATTTACGTTCGTTGTGCGGGAGGTCGCCGAATTAAAGTGTTTCTCCCCCAAAGTAGGTTAAGAAATTCATGCAATTTTTATTGAGACTATCGTTAAATTTTCAGCGCCTCAAGCTGTTAAAATGAAGGAGGATTTTGAGGGAAAGCTTGGACGCTTAATTAAGCCTACACCACGAATGCATCAGCTCGTAATTAAAGTGCTTCCAAAAGATCATATGGTTTGTATCTACCTTTTTTTCTTAGTAAATTCAACTGTAATATGTAGGAAAGTTTCTGTAATTTATCACATACAAGTTGGTGCAACCTTCTCTTATACTTTATTCATATATTTTTTAAAGCTTTCTTAATTATATAGTTTGACAAATTGTTAAGCACTACAGAACATATCATTATAGGTATCCAAGGAAGATGCTCAAAGTTGGTTTCCAGAGCAGACGGTTACTGGTATTGAAAACACATTTGATGAACTAGGGTTAGCTTCGGTTTTCACGCTTTTAATCTTTCTATTTATTTTTAACATAGCGTTTCAGTCAGCCTTGTGCAGTTCTAACAATGGCTTCTGTCGATGATGTTATTGACGCGCACTCTTCTCGGTCATTTGTTTCAATTGCCACTGATGGGACAGAAAATCACAAATGTCATGTGTTTCTTCGTGGAGGTATTTTATTTTCTATATGTAAAACTTACCAAATTATGCTTTAAAAGTTGCAGTAAAACCTACATTTATTTAATTTAGTGGAAGCACACTTTGGATCATTCCTTACCCGCTGGGATAGAAAAAAAATGGAAAGAGAAGCTGCAACAAGAGTAACATGTAATTTATGTTCTTCCTATAGTTGTGTGATAATTTTTCCTACTATAACTAGTTTGTTTATTGCAGCGAAACGAGCAGCATCGGATGATTCAAAGGTTCCATTCGCTAAAAAGCCTCGTGGTAGTAGTATATCTGCAAGTCGTGGTGGTCGCGGTAGTGGAATTGTACGTGGATCGTCATTCAGTCGTGGTCGAGGATTTGGACGTAATGCGAATTCACCACAAATAAATCGCCGATGTGGTTTGCCAGCAAGACAACCACAGGCAATGAGGCGTGGACGAGACTCCTTTGGTGTATCTCGAAGTTGGTATTTTTTATTTATTTAGTCCACTCATAAAACAGTTAGTTTTTACTAATTTTATAAATAATTCCTGTATCTTATTTTGTTTAGATCTTGGTGAACCATTTAACTCGCTTCCGGCATCTTCATCTCGTGGCATCGTAGGATCTACACAGCGATCCACTCCATTTGAATCTCGATTTAATTTTGAAGAAAAAATTCGTGCTCAAAGGCATGAAATTGAGTTGCAAGAACAGATGCTGAGACAACAGCAGATTATCGAGTTAGTTTGTAATTATTAATGCTAAACTTTTACATGTATTTTATTTTAACTTATGAATCTGTAGATGGAATTTTTCTAATAAATAAAAATTCTAAACACGTTGCTTCATATCTGTTTTGGGTGTAGCAATATGGCTGCTAAATTACGTGAACGTGATCGTCTTTCTCGAAGTGCTTTCGATCTTGATCGTCCTGGTGGAACATTTGGTAGTGGCCGAGATTCATTTGGTAGCTCACTTAGTGGAGCACCAAGGGGTCAATCTAACTATGGTAAGCGAATTTCACACAAAACAATTTATTTTAAAAGTTTAGTAATTTGGCTTAATCATCTAGGGGGATCTTCTAACTTTGGTGGACACTATAGTAATTCTGGAACTGGATCTTTTAATAATGCGAGGAACAGTTATGGATCGAGTGGTGGTCATCATTCAAGCGGGAGTGGATACGAGTGAGCTAATTTCTTCTACCATTGAATTTGTTATAATTTTTTAATTTCTTGAGTTTTTTTAATGACTTCATATATCACTATGAACTATTCACAACAAGTTATAACTATTGTACTATATTAATTAATCTAGGATTCAGATGTGGTAATTTTTTAAACACTGCAGTTTAAATTAGGGTTTCAAATCTGTTAAGACATCCATCAAGATCTTATATTGTATATCTTTTTTGCAATCAACATTTGTTTATGCCATTTATTTCAGCCGCCGTCGCTCTGGTCACTATTGAGCTGATAAGCCTTCGCTTTTCGGTTTCTGTTGTATGTCCTCCACATTATCAATCATTTAAAAGACTTTCGTTCATATATAATAATTCTGTAACTGTAGATTGGTTCATTTTATTGTTTGTTAATCAGAAATATTCGCCATGCCTTTGTAGATCAGATGCGTGCACTATATTTTTTTGGAATTCACATTTTCCTAATTTGTTTTTTTCTGATTACATTAAACGATCTCTTGCGCTATTTTCATAGCCTTGGAAAATTAGAAGTGTAGCTTTTTATTTACTATTATTTCAATAACAGTTTAGGGAGGTAATTTCATGGTAATTTTAGCTACTTTACTGGCCCAAGGACCGTTGGTTCTGGGTGTACGAATCGAAAGTTGTTGTTGAAAATTGTTGTTATTTTTAGTTAGCGACTCTAATGTTGTCTATCCTACCCATGCGTTATTCACGTGCTGGATTAAGCTCCTGTTCTCTACTCACCTATGGCAGTGGAATAGACTATGTATTTCCCCGTATATTTGTCATTCGGTCTTTGCTTTTATGGTTTTTAGATAAAGTCCATATATAATGTTGCATTTCTGCTCATTGATTTATAATTGTTGATTTTTAGGGATGTTGTTAATGGTTAATATGATATAAGAGTAAATCACCACATTTTTGATGGTAAATTCAAATAATACCGCCATCGTTATGGTTTTCTGTGCCCGTAATGACCTTGGGGTGTCTTCGAATTCTTCTGCACTGTTGACGTCACGTGGTGGGGCGGGGATTGGACGCCAGCCATTGCTCATCATGAAAGTGCTACTATTGGCCAGTTAACCACGCTCCACCTCTCTCCTTTGGCTGATTGGTCGACAGCCGCTTAGAGTCAGGAGATTCGGGCAGGGTGCCAAGAATTAGCAGACATCCCATTCGTCCCACTGCGCATCATCGATCGACGGCAAGATCGCTCCCGAATTTTGTTGCATTGTGCTGTTCATTTCCGTTACTGCCCTCTGTTTGGTTATCACGTGGTTGCCTTATGAAATATGCCTTTAGCTTTGTTACGTATTTTAATTTGCTACTATTTGTCTACTCAGCTCAGGCTATTTTCTTATTGATTATATCGCTTACTACATTTTCTCAATGGTTTTTTACATGTCAATACTGAGTTAGAAAATTGTATGATTTATTGATTTATTTTAGGATAAAACTGTGCTAAAGTAATTTAGATCTAAGAGAATACAATATATTTGCGTGTATATATAACCCACGTATACATTTATGTATATGCAGGTATGTATGCGTATTTTATGTGTAGCATATGCACTTTTCAATATTCTCACTATGCTTTTTTCTTATCGCACAGTCTCTGCGGTCTCTTATCTGTTCACTTGACATTCTGCTATCGTTGCTATCTCGCTGGCTCCATGGCTTTATTCTTTTCATAGCATTTTGTTTATTAATTTTTTTAGTTCCTGGTGAAATCTTGCATTTATCTCTATTACTGATGAGTCAAAGTCTTCACACACAATCTTATATCATTGACATGTGACGCCCTACATTTTGTCATGTCTAGCGGCATCTTTATCATCCTCATACCACTAAGATTCACATTGTTCATTCTAAATGATTTACAATTATGACGTTTTCAAATATAATTGTGGTTGTTGCCGTCGATATTGTCTTTTTTACATATCCATGACGGTGGGAATAATTATGCTAATCCCTATGGACTCACTGACTACTGAGGTCTACCGAATCGTGTATGGAGTTAGGCTCCTCTCTGCTACATTTATATGCACCACGGAGTAGTATTTCATATTTTCATTTATCTAGTATTTGGGTTACAATATTTCATTAGTATCGCTACTTTATAAACACATGTATGTACTGATCACTTGTTTAGAAAATGTGTCACTAAAAGTAAATATGTGACTCACCATGAGTAGGAATTTGAGGGTTATAGAATTACGTTTCTATCGGTCAGATGATCAGTATTTTGAGTTCAGTTTATGTCGAACCGTATACGCATTGATTCCGCTTTAGTTAATTCCTTCAGTAATTAACGTTTTCTTCAATCCATTTGATTTCAGATACTTCTTCTGCTCAGTGCACGCGACGATGTGTCGCTGCGGCGACCGATAGGCGCCCACCATGTGGGTCACTTTCCACTTATCGTGTTCTTATCATAACCCTTGCTTACTTTGAGTCTGATATTATCGCTCCTGTCAGTTATTGTTATTCGTTTGTGCTAAAATATAGAGAACGCAATATAGTTCACGCGCCTACCTGTCCAATCTCATTTATGTAGGGGATTGAGTAGTGTCCAGTTGGCTCGTCGTATTAATGCAGTTGGATTTCCTCTGATTTAGAGGCGATAGATTGGCTGGGCCGAACTCGACATGTCGTTTATACGAACGATATTTCCCGCTACCAAGCGACGAAAGACGGCTGGAGACATGACCACATTTGCCCAACCTCAAATGCCACTTTCTGGTAGGGGTACTGCAGTCGAACAACGTCCTTCAGGGTTACCGTCAATTCCAGTCCAAACACCAAGGAGTCAAGTGTTTGACAGTCTTTGGTTGGTTCTTTATTTAAGTTTTTGTTGCGATAAGATGCTTTTGAATTTTCAAGTATTTCTCTAGTAGAGCAACGTATATTTGCTACAATTATATTTCGATGAAAACGAGTTTTTACATGCTTTTTGTGAGCGTCATATAATGGGAAAACGAAAAAGTATTTGTTTTATAGTGAACATTTTCAGCTGTACTCGTGATCGAAAGCTAAATCCGGATATGTTGAGAATGGTATTAGTAGAAGCCGATCAGCGAGTCCTCTTTGATAGTGAAACGATAGTACCCGTTTCTCAAAGAATTATCCCAGGTGCACAGATATCTAGCTGTCGTAAATTCCAGGTGTGTTCTATGAGATTCCATGTAAATAATTTTAAATGAATAAGACTCAATAGCTAATTTTTGCGGTGCTCCTTACACCTTTATATAGTTCTTAGCGAAAATCTGATGCTGCATTCGGTCTTTGTATACTTGGATGATTCATGTATTCAAATACTAATTGTAATGTACATGTGGCTGCCACTGAACAGGCTAAATATGAACAGTTTTCCTTGTACATTACACGAAAAACCGTTACACGCTTGAACAAAGATCTTATCCCGTAAAGTGGAAACCACATGTACATTACATGCTACTATTTAAGTTATTAATTTTCTCATTGGTCATATAGCATACATTTAAGATAGCAGAGCATATTAGCTCAATTATTAGGTAATTAAGGATTATTTTAGAACTGGATTTATGAATATCATATATGTAATATTATAATTTTTTAATTCTATTTGTTTCAACTTAATACATCAGGGTAAATTACAGTTCTTGAAACGCCGTAGGGATATTCCAACAATTTCGCAAATGCTATTCGGTGCCATGCCAATTGCTACAGCCAGCGAGTCTTTTAAAGTACATACACTAGTGTGAGTTACTTTAATGTTCGGTTTTATTCTTAAAGATTTTTATTTAATAATTCATCCTATTTTTCTATTTATAGAGAAGATCAGCAGCTGCTTGTTAGTCGAGTTTTTTCTATACCAAGAATCAGCTCTAGGTTAGCTTAATAATAACGTTTTTTAAAAATTTACCTTTCTTATCACCCTATATATACAGGGAAGTTCGTGGAGCTACGGAATCTTTGGCTTCTTCTGATTCAGAATCGCAGTATGTTAATACTATTAGATCTTTGGATGGATTGACGAAAGGAGCCATTTCGTCAACAGCACCTCCTGAGGCGTTCACAAGGGTAGGTAAAAATACA
Source organism: Heterorhabditis bacteriophora (assembly GCA_964036235.1). Lineage (NCBI taxonomy): Eukaryota > Metazoa > Nematoda > Chromadorea > Rhabditida > Heterorhabditidae > Heterorhabditis > Heterorhabditis bacteriophora. The sequence continues at coordinate 10,564,187 of OZ038429.1, forward strand.
TTCTTCATTTTTTTTACGACATTAATGATTATTATAGGTTCGGAATTCAAGTCTGCAACTTGATACGGATGAAAGTGACGATCTGCATTTCTCACCTCCTACAGCTTCCCGTCTTTCGCGAAATAGGCGTATTCAAATGTCGCATAAGACAAGTCTCTGTGAGCAAGGTATATTTAGAATATTTATATTTATATGCTAAGACTTAGGCAAAAACAGCATTATATTGTACTGGTATTACACAATGTTTTAGATCACTTTCGTGTTTTCTTCTCGAAATGGTGCGAAATAATGATAAATATTAGGAGTTAGCTGCCTACGTGCAGTTGAATAGTACCATTTTCTAGTTGTCTTTGTCGGCTGTCGAGAGACGCAGTGAATCAGTGCATTCATTGAATTCATAATAGCAATAGCCATCCGTTGATGTTTCTGATAGCATTTATTTGAACCGAAATCGATTATTAGGGGACTAGCTACTCGCATTTTAGCGGTATTACTGAATAATTTTAAAGGAAAGTTATTTAGATCTGAGTTGATATCAGATTGTATGGAGTATTTTGTTCTGTTCAGTTCTAATGTGTCGAACGAGATACGTAGATAATCTTTTGTTGTATACTTAATTTATGTGACCGCACTTTGGTGGAATATGTCCGTCCATGACAATTATAGAGGCGGGGGTTAAACATGACTAAGATGATATTATGGTATATTGTCTTAACCTAATCATGACTCTTCAAGTATTGCATTGAATTCCAGGGACAACAGTTAGGTGGAAGTCTCGTTCACGACTTAGTTCATGCGGATCACAAACGGATGATGAAAATGGTAGGCAGGTGGGACTCGGTCTTATGCTCCACTCACAAGAAAAGAACTTCTTCTTCCAGGTAACTTAGTTAATATTTGAGAAATATTTAAACCAATTTCTATAACGTTGTTTTAGCACATTCCACTTGTTGAAGCCGAATTGTCTCGTTTGGAGACTCGTGTGACGAATGCTGCAAGTCATCCTCCGACTTTCATTAATAATGTTAGCCAGGTATAAGAGTCACCTGACTTTTTAAAGGTTATTAGTGGATATTAATAGGTTACTTTACATTATTAAGCAGTTACAAGTTGTATAGAGCCATAACTGGTATTTTTTGCATTTCCATGTTTACTGGTTGTCTTACCAATGAATATATAAGTAGAGGATTTCTAATTTACATATGGTTATCTGTCTTTGACAGGGTTAACACACGTGGTACTGGGTAGATGCCAAGTTGAGTTTCTATCACTAACATGATAAGGCATTTTCGGTATTCATCGTGATCATGGAACTGATTAAAATGCAAACTATTGGGATAAATAATGAGTCAAAATTCAGTAAGAGTACTCAGTGCTTAATTTTATTTTTGCAGGCTTGGCAGGAATTTTGCGAATCTGTTTGTCGCTTGCACAATACGCCAAGATTGCGTCATCCAGTATGGTTGAGCCTGCTTGAAAGAGATCATAACGAGAATGTTGTCGCTTCGGACTTTTGCTGCCAACTTGCTAGACTTGTTGAGAAGTTGGATACTAAACACACTAGATTGTTCGTTATTTTCTCATTTGTAAATATGCAAGATGTTGTACGACTGGATTGATTCTAATTTAATGTTCTTTGAAATTTAAGAGCAAAATATAATCAAGAATTTTGTATTTCAGCTTCCTATCTAACGTAATATCAACTGTTTTGATGCATCACATGTCATGGGTCGCAAGTGTGGCTCCTCCACTACATGCTCCTACACAGATGAGTCTGAGAGATAGAAACCCTCTCGTTGGTTCGGTAAGCAAGATTTATCATAGTTTTGTCAGATCTAATTGGATAACTTATTAGTTGTTTGCTTTGTTTAGATTTTGAATGATGAAGCACCATATATGCCTTATAACGCACATATGGCACAATATTTGGAAATCAGTGGAAGTGTTGGTAGCACCCATCGTATTGCAAAAGTATGATAATTTTCCTTTCAATAGATACAATGCTATTCTTAAAAGTAGTCTATTTACCTAATTTCAGACGGTAGTATGTGGAGCAGACAGTGATTTGATTGCAGCAATTCTTCAAGTACTTTCTTATTTTATAAGATGTTCCGCTATTCACCACAAGGGTAAGCTTTTCAATACTTATATTTTCAAGTAATTTAATTACTCTTATTATTATTTAAACTGTTCTTTTGCTAGCAGCATGACGTGCCATGGTTCCACTTTTTATCCGTAGCCATCATCTGTTGCATTCTTTGTTTTATGGCGATTGTTAATACTTTTTAATGTAGACCAAGTGTCTTATCTCCGTTTGCTGAGAGGTGATGCTGATACAGTTCTCGTACTTATAGTCTCATTGGGAATTACAGACATTGTCATCTCGTTTATGAATAGAAATTTTAGAATGAATGAGGAGTTAACGCAACCCTATGTTTATAATGGATAATTTTTGGTTTTGACGAATGGTATAACTACATTTTGCAGGTGGATAATTTCAGATGTTAGATCTTGAATGAATGTATACATTAGGGATCTTTGTTACTTTTCTTTTGCGTATTATTTGCATTTTCTAAGTCTAATATGCTTGGAATGTGGATGATCGTGTGTTGACCTTTGTTCAGACGACTGACATGTGCGCAATGTTGCGTTGCTGTATTTGCTCTGCACTTTTTTGCGCCATTTAATGGTAGGAGGACTGTCACGCAGAGGGATGTAATTGACTCTATAGGGCTAATAGTAAAACTAACGCAATGCATTCTTTAAAATTGAATTTAACCATAGAAGAAAATACGTATTTTGATTGTTTATTTAAAATCAAAAAGCAAGGTTATATAGATACTAATGTTTTTAACCAAGTGTATTTCCCATGGAAATTGAGTTAATTTTACACTATTGAGGGTGAGTTTGTTTTCAGAAGATGAACGTTGTGCGCAGCTACCAATGGCCCAATCCTTTTCTCCTTGCGCTGCAACACCAGAATCGGCAGCCAGTCCACCATCGGAGACTCATTTAGATATCACTTTTAGTCCTGACAAAGGTAAGTAAACAGTATCTTTATTGTCTCAAGTTTTTTGGTTTAATTTTATTTTCTGAGTAATTTGGGAGTTACTTAGTTAAATTAAATGTAATACATTTCAATGGTATTATATTTGTGTAGACAGTAAAATAACCTACACATCTATCAAAATTTGGGAAAACTATCTACTAATCTCATGCTGCTACGTATCCTATCTTTGCTAATATGAAAAAATGGGTCATGTTGCATTACGCACACACCCAAGTATTTATCTGCTGTAAAATTGTCACTGAATCACAACATGTAGGTTCGCAACATTTTAAATCAAAGTTAGTGTACATTTCGCAATTGGTTAGTCATTGGCAAAGTGTATCCTGAATATTTTCAATAAATCACTTTTTTAAAGACCATGAGCACCACAGACGTTTGTCTTATTCCATTGATTTTGGATGTTTTTTTGAACATGCGATAAGTGAACAAATGTTAGCAATTTAAATTTTTGGCGTAAGATGTACTTTCCGGTCAGTTATCCCAATTTATTTGGGAATTGTCAGAACAGAAATAGAATATTGTTTTTATTATATTAATTACGTTATAAAGCAGTAACTCAATATAGCGTCCATTGCTTTAGTAGGGTATTCAGTATTTATGTTGTAAACCTACTCCATATTTTAATACAGTGAATATTAATGCAAATGTTCCGTCTTGGTTATGTTGGTGACGCCTATCCCTCTATACGACGTGGCATGATGGATTAATGGTATTGCCGCCCGACAGGTCTCAATGATCACCGAACCCATCTGAACCTAATGTGCCCAATGATCACATGGGGAAATTATTTTCGTTTAGTGTTGGGGGATAACATGACATAATATTATTTATCCATTCCCCTAAACTGAAACACTTACAGTCCTGAAGGTAAATGCTTAGATAATGGAAAAATCTTGAATTCTTTTTAAAGTAAGTTAGTGTATTGATCATTTTCAACAATTCATCTTCACAAATGAAGTTTGTTATATAATATATATTAAGATACATCTTAACCATAATGTACGCTAGAAATTTAAGTGTTTAGGCACTATAAATATTGATCTCGAGTCCTTTGGTGTCAGTACATTTAAGATATTTCCCATATTCAGAAATTCTTGCATTATGCATAAAACAATCACTACCGTAAATTCCATGGGAAATGGGTCTTTGATCGTATTGTTTAAGTACCGTGAGTATATTGAGGTTATCAATTCTAGTTAAGCAGTTTATAGGTTCTCTTTATCACATGAATGGATTTTCTAAGACTATTATTCGTCTTTTAGTCGATAGTTATATGTTAATTTAAGTGTTCGTCGACTTCAATTAAACACTAAACTAATTTAATAATTTAGCTTCTGAAGAGGATGCGTTTTCTTCGTGTTCTTTGGAGTCACTAACATCTGTAGCGGGTCCATCGAGGGATCGACGAAATTCCATCGATGTTAACGTAGAATCACATGCTGATGGTCTTGGGCGTTCATTACTAGCCGGGCCGTCATTCGATTACTCTTCTCATTTTGTTCTTTCCGGCTTAATAAATAATGGTGGCAGCAATATTACCGAAGCATTTTCTAAGTAAGTTTTCTTAAGGTATACTCTATTATATCTCATCATCCTAAGTACTTTATAGAATGCTAGATGATGTACGTTGTGAAGATTCGGCGTGCCACCGTGCAGCTGCTTCATCATTATCGTCATCTCAATCGTCATCCTCAATATGTGATGCCGTTCAACTTCCTGATAACGTTATTATTTTAGCTAATACCAATGAATGGAGTGTAAAGGTAATCACTTCAGTTATTTGGAAAGATGAGTAGTTCCATATACTTCATAAAAATGTTGCAAATTTATTATCCAGGTTGTATCAGGAGAAGGTCTTGGGGAAGTTCATTCACCATCTGAAGCCATTGTTTCAATGCTAGAACAGTTCTGTGAGTTGCAGAGGGTTGGATGTGCTCCCAAGTTCCTCGTTAGCTATCTAGAGGACTCTCTGTCAGATGTTTTAGGGAAGAGCCTCAGTCTCGTTGAGATGGTTAGTTACGGTATCTATTTCTCTCTCATTAGTTTTTATTTTCTAAAAATATATTTTAGGTATCCGGTGGCTCTCCCACTCCAACTCAATTATCACCCGAACGTGTTCGTTCTATCGTGGGCTGCGATCATTCTGACCTCCGGCTTATTTTGAATGTAGCTTCTGTCTATTGGCCACCCGTCCTGGCATCCGTTCTTTGAGTATACTACGCACTGATCGGATGATCCCCCAACCGCCTCACGGGTGTCTTTTGAGCAGTCGCATTCCACGAGTCCTTCCACTTGTATCTCTTTTATAGTTAGCGCGTTGCATCACATGATACAAGCGTGTATTTTTCCGACTGCCTTATTTTCTGTCTGCTTATGGGATGGTTACGTACATGTATATAACTCCTGAGTTTGTTGTTTGTTTATTTTCGTATTTCTGTCATTCAGATTTCTATCGCACAGATTCTTACTCATTTCACCATGACATACTTTGTTATTAACCTGCTGATTATTGTACATAAGATGGTTTGGAGTTTAGGTGACTCGCGTTGGCTTCAGTTTTATTTTCGTGTTGCTTATTATTGACCTTTCTTGTTCTACTTTAGGCTACGGCATACAATTGCGAGTATCATATTCTATCATCTATAGGTAGGCGTATTGTTTATTTCTCCCGTTCCTGCTGTGCTTCATCCTTGTTGTCCGCGTGCCGTTCTGCTCAAATTTTTTTTATTGTCGATTATTGAATTTGATATGAGTCGAAGTGGGAATGGGCTTATATATTGTATGTAGTTCTTCCCTACTATTGAGATTTATTCGTGTTCATTTACTTTTTACTCGTTTGCTCACATGGGATCAGAAATATTATTTATGTACCAATACTCGGAGAAATTAAAGAATTTTCATTTTACCTCTCCTTGAGTAATTAACAATTTTATCAGCGTCTAAGCGCAATTCTTTGAATAATCTTGTACTGTAGGTTAGGGTTTTAGGACAATCAGAAAAAACTTGGTAGGGACTATGTGGATCTCTAAAGTAGATTAGCTCGATTGGCGAGATGAAGAAGCTTCCAGGAATAGTTATATGAGTTGGAGAAGCTTCAAGGAATAGGTATGAGTTGGAGGTATACTTAATATTAACATTGACATGAAAAATTGATAATGTTGAGGAAGTGTAGAAACAATAGTACGTGGAAGTAACTCCAACTAAATGGGAAGTCAGCAAAGATCTATTTCGAAGATATTCCGACGTAATTTGTTAATACAAGGTCCTAGATTGTTCTAAAGGTGCAAAGCACTTCTATTTTAAAATGAGGATCTACTACTTGGGACAGACAATATAGCTCTTTACGTTTTGAAGAAATTTATGTGCTAAAAGCCTGTTTAAATATAATTGTCATTCTATAGATGATTTTTCTCTCCGTTATTTAGGAGCTCTAGTGAAACTGAAAAGAGAATGTAGCTAGCTGTCACTATCTATTAACTTTATTATGAAAAATACAAGAAGTGAATACCCTCGCAAACATTAGGTGTCAAATATTATTTGTCCATAAGAGCTTTTCAGAACTTTTCCACTGGTGCAACCAATGTGACTTATCAACACCACACCATCGGTAGAGAAGAAAGAGCCGCAATTCTTGGCAGACACGATGGGTTTCGCGGTTGTACGATTTGGTTCACCGGGCTGTCAGGGGCAGGAAAGACCACTATTGCATTCGCCCTAGAAAAGATATTGACACAGGTCACTTTTGCTCTGTCTACCATTAATTAGCATTTAATCTTGATGTATGCCGTTGTCTCCAGGGGTTATTAGTATGCTCGTGTAGCATGTTTTGTTCCTAGTAGGCGTTTTGATGCACTACAATTATAATAATATCTATTTACACTCATGAGAAAAGCTAAATAAGCACCTTGGTGATCACCTCAGATGTGACAGGGTGCTACTGAAGTGTACCATTATCCTGGCTTAGTTACACTGAGTATCGGATTAAAGTATATTTAAGATAGGAATTCCTGCTTATGGCCTTGATGGGGACAACGTGCGTCATGGTCTGTGTAAGAATCTGGGTTTCACAAAGGAGCAGAGGAGCGAAAATATTAGACGGTGAGGGAAAGAAAATCAGCTCACATAATACATGTGTGCATGAATATATCGAGAAAAATACTGTATTTTTAAGTGTTGCTGAAGTGGCGAAACTGTTCGCCGATATGGGTGTAGTATGCCTTGCTTCGTTTATATCACCTTTCCGTATTGACCGTGATGAAGCACGACGCATTCATGAGAAGGTAGTGTGTCTATTCACTCTTCTCCTTGCCCATCTCTTGGTTATCATTTTGCTTCTGAATCCCTGTCGTTATCATCTCTCAGCATTAAAACGTCGTATGTGCTGCTTTCAGTTTATTCTGTAGAACATTGTGGAAACGCGTTTAAAATCTATCTCATATAGCTTAGAAATGAATTTCAGGAAATATGCATGTATTTGCGGATATTGCAATTAGTATTTTGAATTGTTTTCCAGGAAAATCTTCGTTTTGTTGAGGTATATGTTAGCACTACACTTGCTGTTTGCGAATCAAGGGATCCGAAGAGTGCGTTCACGACATTTATGATTATCGTATAAACAGCTAGTAGTGAAAAAGGAGGAATTTAAAGCTATCTTGGACTTTCGTTTTTGTGTGGACTGGAACTCTGGATGGGTTATTTCAGAGTTGTATGAAAAAGCACGCGCAGGACAGATCTCTGGGTTTACTGGAATCGATAGCGCTTATGAACCACCGGAAGGAGCAGAACTGGTCAGTGATGGAAAGATAATGGCAGCTTTGGGGTATGCATGGGAATCAATAATATTTTGTGGGTTTAGGTACTTGATCCCGGTGTTGACGATAAGGACCGGTGCGTCGAGAAAGTTCTAGAGTATCTATATTTGAGTGGCATTCTTCCCGATAAGGTACCGTTGTAGGGAAATAAGTCCCATATTGTTAGTAGCACTGTCTCTTTTCAGGCGATGCAGCAGCTGTCAGTACCTCTTGTGAGAGAGTTGTTTGTAGGGAACGAGGAAGAAAAGATGACGCTTCTGAACGAAGCACGTACACTACCTGCGGTGGAAATTGATATAGTTGATGTACAGTGGCTACAGGTGAATAGTGCTGTAACTAATGAGGAGACAAGGACACCAATAGGATGTACTATTTGTTACAGGTACTAGCAGAAGGCTGGGGAACTCCATTGGCTGGCTTCATGAGGGAAAGGCAGTACTTGCAGACGCTCCACTTTGGCCAATTATTAGATCTTAAGAAGAAGACGGTTTTCCCCGGGGAGAAAGTCCGGTTTAGTCTCGAAACTTCTATTTTCTATGTTTTCGTTTCTTGCTGAAAAGAGTTGTTAAGGATGATGGAGCGTTAGATCCATGGCCTATGAGTGAGCCTGTTAACCAAAGTATCCCCATTGTGTTGCCTATAACTGAGGAGCAGAAGAAGATGATCAATACAGGTGAGACTGATTGGGACCGATTTTGTTCGATGTTCAAATTGCTGACTTTTATTCCTTCATATGGTTTTGTTTAGATGATAATACTGCCTGTAGGATTGCCTTAGTCCACAAAGGCAAGATATTGGCTATTCTTTTGGATGGCGAGGTTTTCGCTCATCGGAAGGAAGAGAGGGTGGCACGTCAATTCGGCTTCACCGACTGTAGACATCCTAGTATTGAGCGGATTTTAAGTAGTGGAGACTGGTGTTTAGGTGGAGAATTAAAAGTATGTATCTTGTGCTATTATAAGACTAAGATAGTCTTATCTCGTTTAATTATCACCATTCTCACAATTCTTCCTCTTCTAACTTCCTGGAATGAGTGGCGAAATTAATTTGTAATATTATTAGGAGATGATATTTTTCCGTTGGCTCTATATTTGATTATTCAGGTGCTCGAGAAAATTAGGTATAATGACGGCTTAGACCATGCTCGAAAAACGCCAATGGAATTAAGGAAAATATTTGAAGAGCAAGGCTAGTCAACATGTTCCCAAAAAGACTCATTATTTGGTCCCTATTTTCACTTCTCATTTGCAACTGCTGTCTTTAGGTGCCGATGCTGTTTTTGTATTTCAACTGCGAAATCCAATCCATAACGGCCACGCTCTTCTAATGCGTGACACGAGGGAGAAGTTACTGAAAAAATACCGAAATCCTATGCTATTGCTCCATCCTCTTGGTGAGGTTATCAGAAAGAGAATGAGAGACTGATAAATCAAGTGGTATCCGCATGATATCGTTTTTCAACACAGGTGGGTGGACGAAAGATGATGATGTGCCATTGTCTGTACGAATTCGTCAGCATGAGGCTGTTATTAAGGAAGGTATACTTGACGCTTCCTGGACCGTACTCTCTATCTTTCCTTCACCCATGATGTATGCTGGTCCAACAGAAGTGCAGTGGCATGCCAGGTCACTCTTTCTCTTTCTCTTTCTCTTTCTCGTATATCTTTAATTCCTTATCTAATCTTTGCGTCTAAATTTGTGAGCTTATTCAGAGCCCGCATCGCAGCTGGCGTTCACACATATATAGTTGGACGCGACCCAGCCGGTATTCAGCACCCAGACACGGGCGACTTCCTATACGATCCTGCTCATGGAGCAAAAGTCATTACTATCTTGTTTCTCGAATGCTTCCGTTTGTCACTTTAAGAGTCCGTTATTCTAGATTTCGTTTAGGTTCTCTCAATGGCTCCTGGTCTTTCTCAGCTGAACATTCTACCATTTCGCGTTGCTGCATACGACAGAAAGGTGCTAGTGTTGTTCATGTGCTTAAAACACTTCGCAGTATGTGCGTACACGCCTACATTTTTAGGTGGTACAGATGGCATTTTTCGACCCTTCACGACGAGAAGACTTTGATTTTATTAGTGGCACGAAAATGCGGGCGCTTGCCAAGTAAGTAGCACAGGGAGTGTCTTTTCTGTTTCTTGAAGCTAACTGCCACCTGTGTGTTCAACAGAATATCCGTCTTTCTTTGTCCTATGTGTCCAGGTAGTCAAATGCAGGTACCCTTTCCCGTCTGTCTTCATTTTGCTCGTAAATACCAATTGTTATACATCCTCTTAAGACAAGGCGCAACTCCTCCGGAAGGCTTCATGGCACCATCTGCGTGGGACATTCTTGCCAATTATTATAGGTCGCGAACCAGAGAGTAGTTGTCCACTTTATTCACTCTTCCAACATGTAATCATTGTAAATATCTATTAGTCTGTGTAATTCTAGTTTCTCAGTCTTAGATTTCTAATAATTGATTTGCATAACGCACATCTCATATTTATTGCTATTTATAAGAGTATGTTTACTAACTCAAAGAACCAAGTGTACTATGCATTGATTATTCATAATTCTGTTCAGCTCCGTTCATGACCTGAGTTTCTATTTCCCAGTGTTTGTTCTTGTTATGTGCGAATTCACCTTTCTCAAAGTTAAACACAACCTAATCCAATACTTTAGAACCAATTGTATACCTTCAGTCATTGTGAATAATTCTATCTAAGAAATTTCCCTCGGGAAAACGTATTAGCATAAATTGAGCGGTAGATCATTCTAGCACTGATCCGTAATGTCCAATCAGATTAAACTGTTTCTCTTCCCATGTAATTCGTTGTTACGTACAGTAATTATGCATTAGAATCCTGAAAAAAGTGTCTCGAGCAGAGTCCTGTGAGAGGAGATCTGGGAAAATTATGAAAAGGATATCAAAAAGCCTGCATAGTCGTGCATTAATCAGATCTAGCAATTATATCTGCAGAATTGCATGCTTCGGAGGAAGGTGTGTTCTAATTATAGAGAGGCTCATCGATGTATCGGCAGGAAATGTTTCCTGAGAAACAAAGCCGAGGAGGGCGTTCATTGCTCAGCATAACGTTTACTGGCCCGAGAATCTAGAAGATCGAGAGCTTTCATGTCTTAGCTGCAAGGAACAGGGTATTTGTGGTGCTGAGCAAGAGCCACACCTCTGAAGAAGTCAATAAACAAATCCCATGTGAGGAAGCGCACGAACATTCGGAGGGACTAGCCGATCATGCGTCTGATGGATTTTTATGCAGGTAGATCACCAAACTGTCGTGATTTACGGTGGGGGGACGATAATCAGGTTTTGGTCAGTAGCAAACTTTGCTGTAAGCTATTTCTCCTTTATTCTGAGGTGACTCTTGCTTTTGCGGCTATAGATGATCCGAAGGCTGGCGAGTGCGGGAGACTGCTACTTTGAAGGATACTACTGGGAAACGAGCATTTGGTGATGATTCCCAGGCAATAACTAGAGTGGTACAGAGGCGCGTAGGACAATTGGTGAAAAGTGCGTCGAGTGCTATAGATTGTTATCGATTGTTTTCGATTGTAACTCGTTTCTAAATGATCTACTTTGTATTCTGATTGCGGGTTCGGATCCAGTATCAAATTGCGGATCTTTTCAATATAATCTGCTTAATTCTATGCAAAGTTAACTTTTGCTGAAAAAGAGAACATCTCAGATACAAGGAACTATTATGAGAATATAAGTAGACAATAAAAGGCTTAAAGCGTTAAATAATATGGTTACCATTCTGTAGTTCATCCTTTCTTGAAGAATTGATGTACTTTTTACTTCCACGCTCTGTTAGGAGTCACCAAAGGAAGGACCACCAAGGGGCAATGGTATTTAATATTGAATTTTGGGAAAAACTACAACACAAAAACGAAGAGATTATTATGCTACGTATCCTTTCTCTGTGTTTACGTCACATCCTGTGGTGGCCTTGTGGTGTAGGTCACATGAAGTGGGAAGAGAAACGCAAGATCGGTTCCGTTCAGGCGCCGAGAGGCGTTCTCGAATTCCGCATGTTCCTTATTGCCAAACTCGTCCAGCGGATAGCTCCGCAACAATTGTCATCCTGTGTGTGGGGAAAGTTGCCGAAATTTGGCGATTTCATCTAAGTCTTTCACATGACAGGGAAAGGCAAAGAAATTCCCTTGCATACGTTAAGAGATACTTTGTGGCGAGTGCGGAAACGATAGCCTAAGAGCGTAGAAATAGAGCAGTCTAACCGAATGATACACAGCACCTTGCTTACTCTATTCGCCTTTCTAGGCGAAAACCTGATTATAAAAGATATTAAACAAATACCTATAAATAAATAACAATATGTACATATTCATTGCACACTAAGAGCTTGGAGTGATCTACTCATCTCTATTCTTAGCTTTCTCAACCGTATCGTCATGGTCTAGTGGAAGATATCGGTGTTCAAGTGGAAACGTCGTGGTATCAATTCCTGACCACTGCTTTTGATCTTCTCAGCTATTTAGTGATAGCTGATTATTTAATGTGCGTGAGTGCAATCCCGGCTGAAGTACGGAAGAGGTTTAGGTGGGGGTTTCGGCTATTCATGAGACAAACAGCAGACGACGCAGCCAGTGGTAACTTTCGATGCACTTGGACGGTACGTTTGGAAGACTCCGAGGAATGTAAGTTTATTGGTGAGTTCTTCTCTCTATTTTTCAGGGCTTTCTTGAGCCGGGGCTTTGCCTCAGTGCTCCGAAGAGCCGGGGCTTTGCCACAGTGCTCCGAAGAGCCGGGGCTTTGCCTTAGTGCTCTTCTCCCACTTCTCCTTCGGGAGGAGAGTGGGATAATTTTGGACGCTTCTGAAGCGTTTGGCACTTAGGTGCTGAACTGCTTCAGGAGCTTGTTGGCACCTGGGTGCCATTTGACCCGCTAGGGTCACGCTGTAAAACATTGGAAAGACGAATCTGTGCCCAATTTTTTATCTCTGCGTCTCCTATCTCTCGACGGCAAAAACGAAACCTGCGTAAGGTACGGAAACCGAAAAGAATTTATATTTTCCAATTTTCTATCTTCTTCGGGCTTCAAAAGCCCTTTGAAAGCCACTCACAACGAGTGGCTGGACACGACCAGAACTTCCTTCCGGAAAGGGAAGGTAGGATATGGTCTTTTGGAGGGAATACTACCCTATACCCTTTAAGGGTTGGGGTAGTATCCTTCCTAATTTTGGAGACCTTAGCATAGAGGTAGCTAAGGTTCTATCTATATATAAATGGATATAACTGATTAGTTTACTTTAGAATGTTGAAAAATTTGGCATGACCTCCCCTTACTACTTAATATTTGGCACCCAGGTGCCAACAAGCTCCTGAAGCAGTTCAGCACCTAAGTGCCAAACGCTTCAGAAGCGTCCAAAATTATCCCACTCTCCTCCCGAAGGAGAAGTGGGAGAAGAGCACTAAGGCAAAGCCCCGGCTCTTCGGAGCACTGAGGCAAAGCCCCGGCTCTTCGGAGCACTGAGGCAAAGCCCCGGCTCTTCGGAGCACTGAGGCAAAGCCCCGGCTCTTCGGAGCACTGAGGCAAAGCCCCGGCTCTTCGGAGCACTGAGGCAAAGCCCCGGCTCTTCGGAGCACTGTGGCAAAGCCCCGGCTCTTCGGAGCACTGTGGCAAAGCCCCGGCTCTTCGGAGCACTGTGGCAAAGCCCCGGCTCTTCGGAGCACTGTGGCAAAGCCCCGGCTCTTCGGAGCACTGTGGCAAAGCCCCGGCTCTTCGGAGCACTGTGGCAAAGCCCCGGCTCTTCGGAGCACTGTGGCAAAGCCCCGGCTCTTCGGAGCACTGTGGCAAAGCCCCGGCTCTTCGGAGCACTGTGGCAAAGCCCCGGCTCTTCGGAGCACTGAGGCAAAGCCCCGGCTCAAGAAAGCCCTGAAAAATAGAGAGAAGAACTCACCAATAAACTTACATTCCTCGGAGTCTTCCAAACGTACCGTCCAAGTGCATCGAAAGTTACCACTGGCTGCGTCGTCTGCTGTTTGTCTCATGAATAGCCGAAACCCCCACCTAAACCTCTTCCGTACTTCAGCCGGGATTGCACTCACGCACATTAAATAATCAGCTATCACTAAATAGCTGAGAAGATCAAAAGCAGTGGTCAGGAATTGATACCACGACGTTTCCACTTGAACACCGATATCTTCCACTAGACCATGACGATACGGTTGAGAAAGCTAAGAATAGAGATGAGTAGATCACTCCAAGCTCTTAGTGTGCAATGAATATGTACATATTGTTATTTATTTATAGGTATTTGTTTAATATCTTTTATAATCAGGTTTTCGCCTAGAAAGGCGAATAGAGTAAGCAAGGTGCTGTGTATCATTCGGTTAGACTGCTCTATTTCTACGCTCTTAGGCTATCGTTTTCGCACTCGCCACAAAGTATCTCTTAACGTATGCAAGGGAATTTCTTTGCCTTTCCCTGTCATGTGAAAGACTTAGATGAAATCGCCAAATTTCGGCAACTTTCCCCACACACAGGATGACAATTGTTGCGGAGCTATCCGCTGGACGAGTTTGGCAATAAGGAACATGCGGAATTCGAGAACGCCTCTCGGCGCCTGAACGGAACCGATCTTGCGTTTCTCTTCCCACTTCATGTGACCTACACCACAAGGCCACCACAGGATGTGACGTAAACACAGAGAAAGGATACGTAGCATAATAATCTCTTCGTTTTTGTGTTGTAGTTTTTCCCAAAATTCAATATTAAATACCATTGCCCCTTGGTGGTCCTTCCTTTGGTGACTCCTAACAGAGCGTGGAAGTAAAAAGTACATCAATTCTTCAAGAAAGGATGAACTACAGAATGGTAACCATATTATTTAACGCTTTAAGCCTTTTATTGTCTACTTATATTCTCATAATAGTTCCTTGTATCTGAGATGTTCTCTTTTTCAGCAAAAGTTAACTTTGCATAGAATTAAGCAGATTATATTGAAAAGATCCGCAATTTGATACTGGATCCGAACCCGCAATCAGAATACAAAGTAGATCATTTAGAAACGAGTTACAATCGAAAACAATCGATAACAATCTATAGCACTCGACGCACTTTTCACCAATTGTCCTACGCGCCTCTGTACCACTCTAGTTATTGCCTGGGAATCATCACCAAATGCTCGTTTCCCAGTAGTATCCTTCAAAGTAGCAGTCTCCCGCACTCGCCAGCCTTCGGATCATCTATAGCCGCAAAAGCAAGAGTCACCTCAGAATAAAGGAGAAATAGCTTACAGCAAAGTTTGCTACTGACCAAAACCTGATTATCGTCCCCCCACCGTAAATCACGACAGTTTGGTGATCTACCTGCATAAAAATCCATCAGACGCATGATCGGCTAGTCCCTCCGAATGTTCGTGCGCTTCCTCACATGGGATTTGTTTATTGACTTCTTCAGAGGTGTGGCTCTTGCTCAGCACCACAAATACCCTGTTCCTTGCAGCTAAGACTTGAAGGCTCTCGATCTCCTAGATTCTCAGGCCACTAAATGTTTTTCATTTTTTACCGTTTTTGTTTGTTATAAAAATGAATATAGCTAGTTTGATTTATCTAGTCATTTTATCGCTTATACGTTGTCATAATCACTTTGAATTTATGATATTAAGATTTTTCGTATAACATTACCGTTGTTTTAAAGAATGGGTACCAAATTATCATTGGCATTTTATTTGTGAAGCTTCTCATCTATTTAAATATTAAAAACCCAACAATTTAAATATTGAATAATTGGTAGTATTAGTTCTTCAGTGATTGTAACCTAGCTTCACTTAGCTATCAGGATATTAACAAATTTCAATAATAACAATTTCATTACTGAGATATTAAAATCAACAGTCAACTATGAACGGGCACATTCAATTGTCAAATGACAATAGAGACAGATTTCAGGTTGTTTTATTTCTGCCCACAGCATTATCAGCTCTTCCTTTCACCATTTCCTCATTCTTATCGTTTATGATTTTCGTCACCTCTGCAGCTACCTTTTCCTAAGAAAATGGTTTATGTATTTATATTATTTAAAGATCGAGAGATAAATTTCATAAAATAGCTAACCTGCTGGATAATGTTCTGTTTTTTAGGTGCGATATAAACATTATGGCCTCTTTTTGGTCCAGAAGACTTTGCTTTCTTTACTTTTTGTTTCACTCCCTTTGGCAGGGTGGCCTAAATAGTAGTCACATAATTACAAACTCCCAATTCAGATGTGAAAATCCTACCTTATGTTTTACTTGGTGCTGAACCATATCTTTATCTTAAGAACACCGTATAGAATGCAGCTACCAAGCAAGAAATGGAGATGAACGAATGTAAACGAATACCAATCACAGACGCCTGAAAACATTGAACGCGCGCTCAATTATAAGACGCTTTCATATTATTATATATTTCACCTATGATATTAGTCTACCTTGTAAAAAATTCCAAAGAATCCTTTTTTTTCAGACAACAGCCAATTGTTGACACGAGTAACCCTTCTCAAGTAAGCGCACGAACAGATCACAAGAAGAGAAATAACAAGAACACCGTCGAATGAATATGCTACAAAACACTATATGCATAAACGAAGACCTCCAAAACATTGGGTACAATTGTTTTATAAATTCAAATAAGGAATAAATAACTAACCGTTCATAAACAGTAGCCCAAGTTCAACTAGGAATCTGCAAATTATATTATAAGCGATACTATTAGAAATAGATAACAACATTACCAATACTACTAATAATGATAATGGTGATACAAATGATAGCAATAAGTAATAACAATAGTAATAATAACATATGTCAAGCGAGACGAACATGATTATGAATATATAAACATTTAGTGCTAAATTATTTATTTTAGACAATGGTATCTGAATAAATAACAAACTACGACGCAGTAAAATGAGATCTGATAATAACAATATATAGAAAGGGATTAAAGTAAACTAATATGCAAATTAATTATGGAAATCACTCGTTTATAATTATCTTTTAATATATAAAATAAGACTAGAAAAGTATATACAAATTGTTTTAAGATATATCCAAATAATACAAAAAATTGTAGTTCTGATAAATACACTGCGAGAACATAAACAAGGACATTTAGTAATATATGCACATTAATTTATAATTGGTAATTTCTAAACTTCATTGCTGTATCAGATTGATATCTGTCTTCTTTCCAGCGTGCGGATACATTCGTAGAAAATTGTTTCGTGATACCTGTATTTCCATCCAGTTTTGTCGTAGGTAGCATAGGAGTTTCTTTTGGGGAAGCCCAGTGCATCGACTGAAATAAATCATTAGTACCTATATTGAGGAGAAATGTGCACTTTACAAATCAAAAAACAACATACCATCTTAATGGCTTCACTATTTCTTTTGAATTCTTCATAGCTTATTGGAAGTGGACAATCTAACCATAGATCGTATGTTTTTTTCTGCGATGGATCGGAGAGCACCGAATAAGCAGACTGAAAAATTATAGGGTCAACTTTATCTTAAACTGGACAACCAGAACACAATTTGATCAAGATAAAAAAAAGCTCGAACACGGCATAAATACCTGTAAAAGATGAAATTGCTCTGGACTTGTTTTATCAACTTCCGTTAGCTTATCTGGATGTAGAAAGCGTACACGAGCACGGTATTCAGTTTGAATCTGTTCTGTCTGAAATGCTATAAAGATCATAGTCATATAAATCAGTGGTTTAAAAAAAACTTACCGACGCCAGTCTATCACAACCAAGAGTGGTATAAAACTCTGGAATTTTCTTAACATGGAAGATATCATTAGTAGAAGACATTGCTAAATATATGCACTTTATAAATTGAAATCAAGTAAATACTAGCTAGCTTATATATTACTTGAAAAATGAACGGAGAAGCATATGGTATAATATACAATCAGTATAGCAACTGATAAATAAAAGCTAAACAAGAACAAAAATGTTGAGCAACATAAGAATTTAATAAACAAAACAGTCTACATACAAGTTTATGTTTTTGAACTTTTTCTTTCTCCATCTAGCTTTTTCCTGTACTTTTCACGCTTTATCTTTTCATTCTTCAGCGCATTTCTTCGCTGCTGTTTATATATCTGAAAATAGCATATTTATAAAAATTGAGCACTTTTATTTGCATTGGATTATAAATTATTTAAGAAATAATTTATATAAGTAGAAACTTTAATTAAATAATACAAAACCATACCGATAAGAACTTATAACTTGAAAAATTAACTAAAGAAATACTCGAATGTGTTTCATCTACTGAATGAATATACTACAATTAATTAAACCAACAATTCACCCACATAAATTATTCCTTACCCATATTCTATTATTTCATGAAAATTTAAGCACTAATTTTCTAATATAAATAGCTATCATGAACCACCACTCTTAAAAAAATGGGTACATATACTGCTTATTATATGTAAGGCTTAATGTTTAAAATACCAGGTGTAACGAGCAAAATAATTTTTCCACAAATACATATGCATGAAAACTGCATAACTACCTTCACGATAGAATCACGATAAGTTGACCATCCTAAAGCAATTTTATCAATCGACTGAGTACGCCGAAAATTCGATACAATACTGCGAACTGACGGTTCATCTCCTGTCAGGAAGAATTTTGAAGGGAATGCTGATGAAAGAGTCTAAACAAAACAAGAACAATGCCATATTTGTTATTTTATCATTATACACTAATAAATGTTAGTAAAATACCTTTCTCTCCCAAGTTTTCTGTTCAGTGGTCTCCATTGTCATATTATAACAGCTATCACCAGCACGAGATTTCTTATCCTCCTATATATATGTCTGTATAATAAAAGTAGACTAAATATTATGTCTATTATCTACTAACCACATTTGATTTAACAATACTATCTTCTTTCATGGCATTTTTGTCATCGTTTTCACACTGTTCTGCTTTAGCTCTTCCAATTGAGTTCAAAAATGAAAAGTCGGAAGTTGAAGTACTAGTTAATTTATCGTCTACTAGTTTATTCTTGAGCTGAAAAATACTCAAATAACAATGCTTAATAATATTCCAATACATGCCCGAAGATGATAAACCCGATTAAATAGAAATATATAAGAATGAAAATCTGGTTATGCAACCTCCTCTGCAAAGTTGGTATCAATTTCATAGTAAGGTTGAACTGGTTGCATAATTCCCTTCTTTGTTTCATGAACTACTTCGTTTTCATCTTCAATATCCTAAAATACAATAAGTCCGACTTATGAAATAAATTTTAGTATTATGGTTCTATATCATTTTTACACATCAATTTCCACAATAATTTACACCAAACAATAACAGCCACCAACCTTTTCAATGGATTCTGATTGTTTCAACCATCGAACATGTTCTTCATCATCAGGGTCAAATCTATGAAAAAAGTACGAAATGCGAATCATTTTAATATATAATATCATTATTTTTATTAAAAAAAACGTAGATTTACAAACCTAGTAAAAGGCCTAGACGATGATTTACTTGAATTGGTTTTAACTTTAGCTGATTTAATATTTTTTCCTAGAACTTTTGATAAAAGTTCACGATTTTTCTGCTTTTCCAAAGCCATTTCCTAAAACTAACATGATAATAATTTAAAAAACAAAACAATATACGCATCTTAAAAACTCTTGTTATAATAAACTTTAGTTGTCAAAAGTTCAAGCCTCTTGTTCGCTTTCATCCTCACTGCTACTTGATACGAATTTATCATCCATAGTAAAACGAGAATCACTGTTGAATCGTGCTTGCATATGCATTAATTTTTCACCTTAATATATATAAGCCTTATACTTGTGATATATCATATCTTATTAAAAATGCACACAAAAATATTTCGAACAGTTTAAAGTTTAAGCTATAAATGCAACCTACAGTCTACAAAGAATACCACTTATAGTGAAAATCCTCATTTTCTACTATTTTCCTATAAATATCACTAACCTTTTTTGCCTTCGTGACGATTAACTATCTTCTCATCATCTTCAGAACACCCTTCAGACAAGCTTTCTTCAAATAACTTCGTTTTTGGAACTATCGTCTGCAAAGTCAACAAATTTATACTATAAACTACGTAGTAAAGTCAACAAATCACTCTAACACTTCCCATCTCACCAGATCTGTCACACAGAAAATCTAACCTCATCATTATCACTTTCTGAATCCGAAAATACAATTTTATTCTTTCTCTGATCAACTTCTTTCAATGAGTGTGCAATAACAGCTTGTCTTTGCTTTATCAATTCTCTTTTTATTTCTAAACTCTTTAACCGTTTTTTTTCTGATAAATCACGCTTCACTGCCTTCCTTATATCTTCATCGTCAGGAGTCATAATTCCAGTCTTATAATAAGCACTTAAAAAGATCATATCAGAAACAAATGTACTAATTAATACATTTCAACAATATTGGTAATTGGATTATCACCCATATAAAATAATTGTACAAATCACATATAACTTCATTTTGACTTGAAACTAAATAATAAGATCGCAGATCGGCACATAACAAAATAGATAGTAAATATATGAGTATCTAGTAGAAAAATGGCTATTAAAATTATTTTAACATGATTTTTGAGAACTATTACAATATAAGTTTTAAAACATTTTAAGATTCAATAGCTGCCGCAATAGTTTCTAAAATACTAATATTAGCATTAACTACAGCTACCAAACTTTCTAATCCATCCTGGCAACGTGCTAAATATTTTTTTAACAGTACTACGTCAGAGTCTCCAAGAATATGAGGACGATCAGTATTTGCCTGATTCCGCACTGCTTCATTCTCAGCTTGTAAAATCTCAGAAATATCAGCAATACGACTCTAAAATAATTTGACTTTAATAATTAATAATAAATACATGGAAAAAAAAACCTTTATCTGCTGAGGTGCATTGATCCGCGCATTAATCGACTCCAGTGCAGTTTGAATTCTTTCCTCTGTAAGGTCAATACCATGTGAAAATCGCTGAGTTAGGAGCTGCATAGCAAGAATTCTGGGATTATAAATATTATTTCATTTAAAATTTGATTCTCATGCCTAATCGACTAGTATGTATTTGCCTAACCTTAGCAACCGATGTGATAGTTGTTTTCGAACGACCTTTTGTTGAGCCATGCGCACAGTAGCTGCAGCATTGTGTGTTTCCAAGAGAGATAAGCGGGAAGATATAGCATCCAATACTTGATTTTCCATGGCTACCTAAAAGAAATTCTGACAACATAAAACAAAATAATTATTTGATTATATATTTAGACTTTAAAAAACCTCTTCAATTTGCGCCTTTTGTCTTGATCGTAGCTGAATAAACCCACGAATAGGATATGGAATTAATCTCTCTTGGTCGGGATTTTCTCTAACAGCCTGGGCCCACAAGGCAGCATCGAACCCTATTATAAATAGATTTGGTTAAGTCCATTAGCAAATATAGTATTATCTTATCATATGTTCTAACATTTAAATGATTTATTTAAAGCTAAACCTGGTGGAGGATCCTTTAAATATGCCATTTTTTGTTGTTTTCCCATTTGTAAACGAGACACTATTCTATCCTTGTCAACCTGAAATCAAAATTGGGCATGGCTCAAGTAAAAATGAAACCTTATCAACGTATAAAATTTAACGATTTAAATAAAAGAACCTTCAGTTGAGTTTCCAGTTGTTGTTTTTGTGCAGTTTGATTTAGATACTGAGCAAGCTCTTTACTGCTAATTCTACCTCGGAATTTTTCAGTGACATAAATGCATACCTAAAGATTTAATTCTATAAAACTTAAAGATAAACATTCATATATTCGTAGTAAACAAAAGGATATATTAACCTCAGTAGAGTTTTCCGAAAGCGGTTTAATAGATTCAATATGAGAGTGAACAGTTGGTTTACTTCCGAGTATGATATATAAACTATCAATTAACTTTTGTTTTTGAACAGATGTAGCCAGTCTAAAAAATATTTTTTAAATTTCTCTCGGTGGACATATAATATGAAAGTTATTTACAAGAAAACTAACTCTGTATGTGGACATTTTATGATAAGAGCAACTATCCCATCCGAATCACTATATTCTGAAGTACGGTTATAACCAATAGCCTAAAACATTAGGATACAAAGAAGAAAAAACAACAAACAAGATAATTATTCGGAAAAAAAACAAACCTTCATTCTATGAAATGGTCCATCTACCGTATATGGCACGGGTGGTTGTTCGGCCTTATGGTATCCACCTCCTGTTCCCAAAGCTGCACCTAACTGGTTCAGACGAGCAATGATTTCGTCCCGGTCATCACCAAATAATTCAGTCCGGGTTAGAGAGCGGACCAGTGCGTCAGAATTCTGAAATCACTTAATTTTTGCATAAAAGCTAAGTATATGAAAAAACCACATCGAAAGACAAATGTATATGTAAACTAAGTAGCTATTAATCAAGCATTATTATTAGAACATAAGTGAATACAGTACTATAGTTATCGGCACCTGCAAAATTCCTTGCAATGTATCCTTAACTTCTGTCGACTGTTGTTGGGCTGGTGCTCCAAATAGTCCTCCACCTGTAGGTTTAGCTCCAAAAAGCGAACTTCCAGCCGGTACAGTCCCAAAGCCCGTTGTTGCTGCTTAATTTTTACAATAACATAATATTTCTTTTAGAAATATGATTTATATTTAATAGTTATGAGTGTTCACAATTCTAAAAGAAATAGCTTGGATACTTTGTAAAAATATAAAATCTATACCAATAAAATATAACTAAATTTTTATGTAATAAAGGTGAACAATAATGGATAAATAAGCTATGAAAACAATTCTTAGTCATTTATATCGTAAACAAAACAGAATTTGAAGATTTCAAGCAATGTATGACGAATTAAAAAAGGATTTTGCATTTCCGACACATCCATGACTTAATGAAGAAAGAATACTTGAAGAAAATTATTAAATTAAATTCTCAAAACTATGACTAATGTATTAAACTTACCATATTTTGACTAACTCACGTTTTGTCAACAATGATCCACTGCCTGAGCTCGTCCCGAACATACCACCAGACGTGGAGGTTGATGCTCCCTCCCCGAAACGACCTTTCACAAACCAACATCAACACACTGTTTGAACCGTCAACGTTAATGTTGGATCAAACAGATAGTAGACGCTTCTATAGTAATATAACAGGAAATAGTACAAATACCTACGTTTGGAAAACAGAGATCCTGAAGTGTTAGATCCGAAGAGGCCACCGCTAGATGCCGTAGTAGTTGTTGTACTGCCAAACAATCCAGTGGAAGTCGTTGTTGCTGGTGAGCCGAACAATGATGTAGTAGTGCTAGCCTGTGGTGTGGACCCGAAAAGTGGCTTTGGAGTGGTCCTAAGAATTAATATTTCCAGAAGTAAACCTCAGTAAAATTGATATAAAACTTTCATATAATCAATCTGACTATTTCTTTGAAATATCTAGGATAATTACAAGACTTTATTCGAGTACTAGTTTCAATGATGTAAACATCAATATATCTATCACTTTCTAGAGTTCGACCTTAATACCGCATCAAACATTAAGTTCAACTCTTTAGAATTTTTAAGGAATAGACAGATTTTTTAAACTTATCCGGCTCTATTCTAGAACACAATTGCGTGTATACTTTACGTTTAAGCAACTGTTTCATTTTCAATAAAATCTAAAATAATGATTGTAATTTTCCTAGTTACTATAATAAGACGCAGATATTGTTGAACTTAATGATTCTAAAGTGGTAAAAATAAAGACATAATATCGAAGAGTTTGTATGGGGAAAACTGACTATCACTAATGGTTACACCAAATTCCGATTGGAAAAATAATTAACATACTAACTCGAAAATAATGTTGGTACTAATAACATCAAAAGTGGAAACTAGTTAATACCTAAAATTGTATGTAATTTAGATCAGTTTTATAAGACAAACTTACGTTGTTGTCGATGACCCAAACAGTGACGATGTGGTGGTTGGATTAGTCCCTATCGAAAAAGCAGTCGACGTTGGTGTACTAGTTGACCCAAAAAGTGGTTTGGGTGTAGAGGAACCGAACAAACTCATTGCTACACTGAAATTATTAAAAAATTAATATAATATAATATGCATTTGTCCAATACAACAATCATGTAAATTGAATAAAATACAGAAGTAGACAGAATTTTCCCCAATCTTTTTAAAAAAATTACTTTAAAAACTACAGAAATAGAAAAATATTTCAATAATATTAAATATAAAACCCAATGAAATCTGTAGTCAATGCGGCTTAAATATAAAAACATCTTTAAAAAAATCGAGTTCCATTACAAACTTGCTAATTGATGAATGTAACGAAATTTATGAACGTAAACATAAGTTATTAGATTGCACTTTGATGACAGTATATAATGCTGTAATTAAGATCATATGGATAAATCGCAGTTTTGGTAATAAGCTTTAATCCTGTTTTACACACATGATACTAGCTTTTTGCATGGAACTGTTGCAAAAATGATATTTTGTAAATTTATAAAAATGCCATAGATATGATATTCCACCCATTATTTCTATTTCTCGAATTTTAAAATATATAAAAAAGTAGACATTACATTCGTAAAACATCTGGAATTACATGGGACTTATAATTTTTTAAATAATACGATGAACGTAAGACAGAATGGTTCAGTGTTTGCACGAAACAATTCTCTAGTAATAGGAAATAGACATGGCGATATCCATATGTACAAATATCACCGTTCACCACAGCGCGGCGTTGTAGAGCACTATAATAACTTTTTGTGTTATTTAAACATGTTTAAAAGTAACTGGTGAAAAAACTCGAACAAACATAAAAAAGCCATAAATTACTTATAAAAGCACAGGCTATTTCTAAGTTTGCTATATGGAATAAGTCCTCGTATAATTTTTAGTCTCATACATTTTCTAGTTTTAAATATAACCTACTATGGGGAAAATATAATGCTTTTTATATTTTTAATAGTTATCTAATTTTGTCCCTTGATACTTGTTTTTTACTATAATAGCTGTAGTAGTATTAGTTCTTAACCATAACACCTACATACGACAAAATATCCGCTTATGAATATACATGTAAAGTAGATGGTTTGTTTCACAAGCTTTTTTGAATGTATTAATCTAATGAGTGCGCCAACAAAAAGCAATAGTAAAAATAACACCAGCATCAAAGTTGTGTTTACTATTCCTCCAAAACCAGAAAATATAAAACATACAAAAGTATTTTGAATAAATAAAGCATACAAATTTTAAAAATGTTATCATGAGTAAATTCAAAATTCGGATCTCTTGTAACGAGCATAAACAGTTTGTCCAATATGAATATACCCCTGAAAAAGAGTAGCATGTATACTTTTGAAGATGAAAATTTGATATTGGAATATAATAAATAGACATCACATACCGGTCTGTTTAGTCCACAATTTACTCCAAATATAGGGCTATCCTTAAACTCATCCCGCATGTCTCCATATGGTGCCAGGCGGAACCTATAACAAGTAAAGAAACAACAATAATTATAAGAAAACAAGCATGTAAATCATTTAAATAACATATGAGGGAAATGGCCCACTCTCTGAGCGTCTTTAGAGGTTGTACTTCTTTATCCTTGATTCCAGTAAGTGGATCAATAGTTACCATCACACATCTAAATTAAAGGTGTGAAATTATTTGCTTAAAGTGCTCATGAGCTATCTACCTTGTGCATGGCTTAAAGCACTGTAACTCAGTGTTGCCAATGCGTAGGTCGATCCATTTGTCTTCGTCCCAAGCTGCACAGTGATCTATTACAATGACGGGACGAAAATGTAGATTGGTTACCTGACATAAAAGTAGTATTGCTACTAACTTTTGTCAATATAGTTTGTACTTATTACACATGTCTAACCTCCTTCCCCAATCTCATATTCAGCTTATCGAGAGATGCCTGTGTTGTTATCATGTAGGGTGACAAGTCAGCATAAGCGCACTGAAATTAAATGAATACTCAAACCTTTCCTAGTTTTTCAGGTAACGCACGTCGTCTTTCCTGATTGGAACGGAGTTATTATTCCACCAGGACTGTTTAGGAATACATGTTCTCTCCGTGAATAAATTTCTTGTGTACATAACGAGTCTGGTGTCTAAAAACAAAGAGAATTTATATACTGTAATTAAAAGTAGGCAAGACTTACTAGGTTCATCAATAAATCTAGAAAGGAAGTCGGCTACTTCATTGCCACAATCAAGCCCATCTGTGCGCAGGTTTTCGTGCAATCTGAAATAAATTATTTTACTTAACAACAAATTATAAACGTAAGATTTTAGAGAGAAAAAAATCTATAAGTTATTGGAAGAAACTCACGTGGCTTGACGTACATCATTATTATTTTTTACTTCCATAAGATTTACTTTGACAGTATCACCACTAGGTATCTGTAACGTAAGGATTCCCTCTTGAATATCGCAATCAATCATAATCATTGATGGCTTTTGACGAGCAGTATAAAACCTAAATAACGAATGTAGTTAAACAACTGTAATTTACAAGCAATATATTATGTGGGATAGAGAGGAAGATACATTATAAAGTAAGAGGAGCTGATGACATACCTTCCGGTATCGCCATTAATTACCATAAAATGTCTATCGAGGAGCTCTCCAGATGATGGTCCTAGCAAATCACAGTAAAATGAAAATACCTAAATCATACTAAATTTGAAAAATAAAGTAGCCTAAATATGTATAAATAGATTAAAAAATGCAGTCCTAACCACAGTAGTCTAGTGACAGAGGAACTAATTTACTTACGGACTTTGCTTTACATGACTTGACAGGATAAATATAAAGTGCCTGGATGGTACCAACAGGTATAAATGGAGACTTCCGAGAGTTTACATAATTCCAAATACGAATAGCAGCCTAATAAAAAGTTATCTTTAGTAGGATCCTCAATAAACTGGTTCGCTGGGTATCTGTCCCACTTAAGACAAAATCTATAACTGCGTTGAATGGTCTTAGCTAAGAAAATGACTACTGATTTTATAGAATAAACATTTAAACGAGTACTTACATTATATACAAGTACAGAGGTTCCAATAACCACCAAAAGAACTTTCTTGTCATCGAAATTCATTGCTTTAAAATGATAGGAGATACTGGCTAGAAAGTTATTAGTTAGAACTTAACTACAAAAATAAAATAATTATGGGAAATGTGGATACCTTAAGTAATTATAAGAATGTGTATTTAATGAAAAAAACCGATATATCGAAACGATGAAATTCAATACAATCGAAACCAACGAAGGAAAGGTAGAATTAAACTACCCAAATACGAAAATGGTCATCACTAGCTATGTATAAAATAATATTCATATAACTTTAATAACTGTTGGCTGATATTAATATATATCATGCTAAACCAGTCAATGCACTTTCTTTCATAAGTCTAAGCGAAATAAGGCTGTCAGTTATTTTGATTGCTTATCACATGATCCATTACACAGAACGCAGAGAAAAACTGCTTAACCAGCATGGTTCAAAGGTGGTACGTAGAAGAGAAATAGTGGTCACTGGATATGGTGGGAAAACTTTAAACTCAAAAGTAGTATTAAATATTCTTCCTAACATCTAATTTATTTTTACATAAGATTATTACTATATACAAGAATCTGTTATATCTAATCGTATGGATCAATTGAAAACATTTATAAATGGCATTTGGCATTAACAAAAATTGAAGAAATAACATAATAGGACTTTGTTTGATATCACTGAATTTACACCTAGTGAATCGTAAATAAACTATACAAACAAAATCACGTCAATTAGAGTGGACGCGATTATTTTAGGCAATATAGGTTATATAGAAATATGTTAATAGAATGAATTTTAACACTTATAAAATTCAACTAATATATAGATACTAATGAATAATAATTACTAGTTAACTACCATAAAGAAATCGTAATCAGTTAGTCAAGTACTGATCTAAACCACTATTGTTTGACGTCAAGACTTAGCAAACAACAATGCAAAGCTTCACGATCCGTTAGCTGCTCTACACATCGGACATCATGTGTGAAGTCTTAGTCAACAAGATAAATAAATCTGAGCTTTAAAATATTCCTATTATT
Organism: Heterorhabditis bacteriophora; assembly: GCA_964036235.1. NCBI lineage: Eukaryota > Metazoa > Nematoda > Chromadorea > Rhabditida > Heterorhabditidae > Heterorhabditis > Heterorhabditis bacteriophora. The sequence continues at coordinate 10,592,254 of OZ038429.1, forward strand.
TATATAATCAAAATAAATTATGATATTGATCATTTCCAGGTTCTTCATCATACCTCTACGGTTATAGTCCAACTTATCTAGTTTCGTTTCTCTAATCTAAAATTGTAGTTTTAAAACTGTTTGCTATCCCAGTATGTTAAAAATTAGCTGATACAGAATTTAAATGTAATAGGATTCTAGTATCGATTATTCCGAAATGTCGACTAACTGTTGTAATTCTCAAGTTCTTTAACGCGTTTTATGAATTATTCCTGTTATATGTGACAAACAGATAGTTACGCTTCCTCAATGACGTTATGGGAAAATCACTAGGGCGGTGAATGTAATTATGTTGCGAATCATGGAATAGCTTATCTTAAAACAATTAAACATTGTGCCATATTGGGATTAAGCCAAAACTGGTTGCTTTGTAACGTTTCATCAACATTGCATAAGACGATAATCACAGACATTATAAAATGCTTTATTTCTATTAGTTATCAAAAATTACACGTTATTATAATTAAATTATTTAGATATTATAAAAGATAAATACATAATAGATTAATCAAAATTATAGATAATATATAAGAATTAAAATAATGTAGGTACAGGAGGTATCTGTTGTGATTTTCATTTCTCGACTGGATAGCACTGGTAGTCCGACTTTTGGCACATATGCTTTTCTGGACACTGCTCATTCACACAAGGTCCAATGGGCGTAGAACCCTCGACAATTTTTTCTACAAAAATAACCCCAGCATTAAAAAATATACTCAACGTTCAAAATCTATAGTCATAGACTATCTTTAAAAAATTACTGGAAAAAATTTACGTGTGGGACGCATGCACATATCATTATTACATGTGTAGCTTTTGGGGCACAGAGTGTTGACGCAGGGACCGAGTAGTTCCACTAAAGAATTATGTGCTTAAATAATTGCACAGTTTGAACAAAGATGCGCTCCTAAGTAAATTCAAAGAAGTATAAATGTCGGGATGTATATAGTATTATCACATCTAATAAACGAAATGATAGTTTAAAGAGAAATATTCCCGCTGTGGTTTCATTTACAACTCACATTTGCTCATATCTGGTAGGCATTCTTCGTCCTTACATATATATCCCTGTGGGCATTGGGCTTTTATGCAAGGACCAACTGCTAACTGACTATGAGAAGCTAAAGCAAAACTACTGCAAGACTATTCCATTATTTCATCCAGTTAATGACAGCCATAATATAATGTATTATATATTTTCTATATAGATCGATGCTTACCATGTTTAATAACACTGGCGGAAGAACAAAGGGAAATAGCGAGGAGAAAGAACGAGTGCATTTTCAACACTGCGACTGACCGGCGGCCAGCTGCAGTTGTTTGTTTCTTTACGGAAGAGCACACGACAGAGCGCTTCACTCTGCACACAAAGTACTTGACAAAATCACGTTTTCTTTATTGAATGCGAATAGTAACATCAATCAATATCACATTATCCACTGCTCAACATTAATGTCAATACAATGATATGTCACTCAGTCGTCTTTATATAGCAGTTTTTGAAATTATAGGTACTCCGGCTCTAGTTAACGTATGCATTTTTTTTATTATAAAATGTATCAGCTCTCTTTGACCGATATCCACTATCTTCTACAGAAGTCTTGCCAGCTGGAGCTTGATTCACGGCTTCTGGTGCTTGCTCTTCTGCCATGTTAAATGTCGGTGCCCCTCCTCCCATAGGAGTAACAAGTTCATCTCCATAGCTGTTATCTCTTTTGTGTCTATAACCACTTGGCTCAACGTGGGCATTGTCCATAGGTGCTTGAGCAACACTAGGGGCTGGCTGTTCGGCAGCCACATTAGCACCGTAATTCTGGGCACCTCCTCCACCTGGTGTCACCATCTCGTCCCCATAAGAGTTATCTGATCGTTTGACCACTGAAAGTAGAAAATGGATTAAGTAAATTTAATCTATTAAACCACAATTTGGAGTGTAAAATAAAAATGCTATTCGAAGTGGTTTGGCCCAAAATTGTAGTTAGAATAGACAAACCTGATTTCGATGAAACAAGAAGAATAACCATAAGGAAGGAAAGATACGTTAGCATATTTAACAGTATTTGTTTTTTTTTGTAGGAACCATCACCATTTTATAGGCAGCTGAGTGAAAGGAAGAAAACAACTTATTTCCTCTTGAGTTGCGTGTTCTCACATGGAGAGCCACTCCATGTTGCCATAAACACTGAATAGGACAAAAAAACAACTCTGATTTAGAAGAAAAATTTTGCAACAACTTATTAACAACTATTTATCTGCGACATATTTTTATAGAATAATTAAGGATTCTTGAGATAAATTCAAACAAAACACTATATTCTGAATTTAACTATTATATCACTTTCCAATTTATATGGTTTCAAAATACTAAGTTTTATATATCTCTTTACTATTGTAAATCTAAGTTCTATAATTGAATTTGACATTGTGTTGCAATAATTAAATAAAATTATTAGCTTATGAACTGTCTAGATGCGAAAAAGCAATCGCGACAGACCGGTTGTGATCTATGCGCTTGGTCTAAGCATTGTCTACTAAGAAGACAAACTAGAGATAATAAAAAGACAGTAAAACAGAGGAGGGAGAAAATGTACTGAAGTTGCTAGACAGTCGTCTGATCTGTTCGAATAGATCCAATCTATCATTCACAATTGTTGGATATCTTGTATTGACAGTAATAAACCAGTAATCACTTTGCTTCTATATATCGCCGGCTCCCGCTCCACATACCAGTTCCACTACAAACCAACGGTCATTCGTATGAAGTATAAAAGAGCTTGGAGAGAGAAAAGCTGGCGGTCGACTTCCGTCATGCGATTGTTATGGATAGTTTTGGGGCTGATCGCCATATCTCAGGCTAGACACAGTATGTTCTTTCTATAATTATATCTCTATTCTAAGGCATTAATCGAATATTAAACCCATAAACATTTAATTTCGTGAATTGTATCGATATTTCATTATTCTAATTAACCATTTTTTACGTCTTTACCGCTTTTGGAAAGTTTGCACAATTTTATGCCACTACATAAGGAATATTTTGAACTTTATTAAAGACCAATATTAAATCAGGGAATTGACTAAAATAACGCTATAAATTCATAGTAACAACTACTCAGATACACTACTTATTTCAGTACAACATAAAAGCCCGGAAGATTATACGACAACAGTAGCAATTACTACCGAAAGTGGAACAGAAGGAACTACTGTTGAAACTACAGGGGCAGAAACTACACCGGCAGAAACTACAGGAGCGGAAACTACACCGGCGGAAACTACACCGGCGGAAACTACACCAGCGGAAACTACACCGGCGGAAACTACAGGGGCAGAAACTACACCGGCAGAAACTACAGCAGCGGAAACTACAGCAGCGGAAACTACACCGGCGGAAACTACACCGGCGGAAACTACACAGGCGGAAACTACACCAGCGGAAACTACAGAACAAGCTATAACTACAGAAGAGAGCGGAACAACAAAAAAATCAACAACGAAAAAAACACCTGGTGGCGGTTCACAAACTAAATATGTTGACGAGCCAGTAATCCCAAAGCAAAATACTTATGTTGATGAACTGGTTGTGCCTAAATACGGAAAACCCAAACAATACACAGGATCAGAGCAAAAAACAAACAAAATAACTCAATCAAAATTCACCGGAAACTATCAAGTACAACCTTCCGGCTACAGAAAGAGAAGAGCTCAGGAATACGTTGACGAAGCTGTTACCCCTCCCCCAGCAGAGGTCCCGTACGCGCCAGCTGCTGAAGAAACTCCTGCTCCGATAGAACAGGGTTACGCTGCTAGCGAAGCTCCTCCTGTAGCTCCCGGGGGATATAGAAGAAAGAGAGCTCAGGAATACGTTGACGAAGCTGTTACCCCTCCCCCAGCAGAGGTCCCGTACGCGCCAACTGCTGAAGAAACTCCTGCTCCGATAGAACAGGGTTACGCTGCTAGCGAAGCTCCTCCTGTAGTTCCCGGAGGATACAGGAGAAAGAGAGCTCAGGAATACGTTGACGAAGCTGTTACCCCTCCCCCAGCAGAGGTCCCGTATGCTCCAGCTGCTGAAGAAACTCTTGCTCCGGTAGAACAGGGTTACGCTGCTAGCGAAGCTCCTCCTGTAGTTCCCGGAGGATACAGGAGGAAGAGAGCTCAGGAATACGTTGACGAAGCTGTTACCCCTCCCCCAGCAGAGGTCCCGTATGCTCCAGCTGCTGAAGAAACTCCTGCTCCGGTAGAACAGGGCTACGCTGCTAGCGAAGCTCCTCCTGTAGTTCCCGGAGGATACAGGAGAAAGAGAGCTCAGGAATACGTTGACGAAGCTGTTACCCCTCCCCCAGCAGAGGTCCCGTATGCTCCAGCTGCTGAAGAAACTCCTGCTCCAGTAGAGCAGGGTTACGCAGCTAGCGAAGCTCCTCCTGTAGTTCCCGGAGGATACAGGAGAAAGAGAGCTCAGGAATACGTTGACGAAGCCGTTACCCCTGCCCCAGCAGAAGTCCCGTATGCTCCAGCTGCTGAAGAAACTCCTGCTCCGGTAGAACAGGGTTACGCTGCTAGCGAAGCTCCTCCTGTAGTTCCCGGAGGATACAGGAGAAAGAGAGCTCACGAATACGTTGACGAAGCTGTTACCCCTCCCCCAGCAGAGGTCCCGTACGCGCCAGCTGCTGAAGAAACTCCTGCTCCGATAGAACAAGGTTACGCTGCTAGCGAAGCACCTCCTGTAGCTCCCGGGGGATATAGGAGAAAGAGAGCTCACGAATACGTTGACGAAGCTGTTACCCCTCCCCCAGCAGAGGTCCCGTATGCTCCAGCTGCTGAAGAAACTCCTGCTCCGATAGAACAGGGTTACGCTGCTAGCGAAGCACCTCCTGTAGCTCCCGGGGGATATAGGAGAAAGAGAGCTCACGAATACGTTGACGAAGCTGTTACCCCTCCCCCAGCAGAGGTCCCGTATGCTCCAGCTGCTGAAGAAACTCCTGCTCCGATAGAACAGGGTTACGCTGCTAGCGAAGCACCTCCTGTAGCTCCCGGGGGATATAGGAGAAAGAGAGCTCACGAATACGTTGACGAAGCTGTTACCCCTCCCCCAGCAGAGGTCCCGTATGCTCCAGCTGCTGAAGAAACTCCTGCTCCGATAGAACAGGGTTACGCTGCTAGCGAAGCACCTCCTGTTGTTCCCGGAGGATATAGGAGAAAGAGAGCTCAGGAATACGTTGACGAAGCCATTACCCCTGCCCCAGCAGAAGTACCGTATGCTCCAGCTGCTGAAGAAACTCCTGCTCCGGTAGAACAGGGCTACGCTGCTAGCGAAGCTCCTCCTGTAGTTCCCGGAGGATACAGGAGAAAGAGAGCTCAGGAATACGTTGACGAAGCCGTTACCCCTGCCCCAGCAGAAGTCCCGTATGCTCCAGCTGCTGAAGAAACTCCTGCTCCGGTAGAACAGGGTTACGCTGCTAGCGAAGCTCCTCCTGTAGTTCCCGGAGGATACAGGAGAAAGAGAGCTCAGGAATACGTTGACGAAGCCGTTACCCCTGCCCCAGCAGAAGTCCCGTATGCTCCAGCTGCTGAAGAAACTCCTGCTCCGGTAGAACAGGGTTACGCTGCTAGCGAAGCTCCTCCTGTAGTTCCCGGAGGATACAGGAGAAAGAGAGCTCAGGAATACGTTGACGAAGCTGTTACCCCTCCCCCAGCAGAGGTCCCGTATGCTCCAGCTGCTGAAGAAACTCCTGCTCCGGTAGAACAGGGTTACGCTGCTAGCGAAGCTCCTCCTGTAGTTCCCGGAGGATACAGGAGAAAGAGAGCTCAGGAATACGTTGACGAAGCCGTTACCCCTGCCCCAGCAGAAGTACCGTATGCTCCAGCTGCTGAAGAAACTCCTGCTCCGGTAGAACAGGGCTACGCTGCTAGCGAAGCTCCTCCTGTAGTTCCCGGAGGATACAGGAGAAAGAGAGCTCAGGAATACGTTGACGAAGTTGTTACCCCTCCTCCAGGTCATAATTCGTATTTACCAGTAGCTGAGGTGACTCCTGCTCCTGTTGAACAAGGTTATGCTGCTAGTCAAGCTCCTCCCGTGAAATCTGCCGGATACTAATTGTTCTGTATAGAAAATATGCAGTTATATTTATTGTGGTAGTAATTTATTCAGTAAAGTTAATAAATTAACCATTTCACATTATATCAAAAATATATATTCCAAGATATTTTATCATTTATGAAGCCTTTATTATGAGATTTATGAAACTTCTTGATGATCAAAGCATATGAGATTCAGCTATTAGTATCCAGAGTCTTGTTGCGGAATTGAAATTGGAGGGCAAACAACAGGAGTAGGCTGCTCCACAGCAATAGGGGGCTGCTCCACTGGAGGAGAAGTGAGAACTATATTAGCAGACGCAAGAACTGGTGTCACTTGCTCATCTCCATATGAATTACGCCTTCTGCGATATCCTGAATCTTGTTGGGCAATCGAGTTTGGTGTACAAGAAGCAGGAGTTGCTTGTTCAACGGCAACTGGAGCTTGTTCTGCCGGGGTACGTTCAGAGACAAGGGTTGTAATGCCTGCATGGGGCGTTACTGGTTCGTCTCCATATGCATTACGTTTAAAAACTGAAATGATCATATGATATTACTTAAGGGTTGAAACATTTATTTATTTAATTATAATTGTTGTGAAACGCTACTTATATCAGTAGTAGATTATACATACTGGATTTGGATGTGGTGGAAAGAACGATGCTGCAAAGAAGAAGAACGAATCGCATGTTAAAGCAATTGCTGTCAATGTCTCAACTCTCGTCTTTTATATCGTTTCGTACCGATATCAAACTTTTCAGTAGGCAAAACCGGAATCTTGTGAAACGATTTGAAGCAAAATACTTTGTAAGAATTGAAAAAAAGATATCTTGGTTCAAGTTGCGGTTTACTCTTAAGTTAATCTAACGTTATACCATTTTTCATAGAAAATTATGCTACTTTAGTAGTTATTTAATACTATATTAATGCTAATTTAATTAGCTATATTAGCTAAATTATTTAGAGAAACGAACCAATATAGCGCATCCATTGTGAACAATTATAAACTATGTTTATAAAATATCCTATTGAATTATGCGTCATTTCTTATTTAATATCAATTTTCATATCTAGCACGTCATTAATAGTCAATGGTGACTTACTAAACCAATCAATATCATTAGAGTTTAAGCGTTAGTTTTTGACAGACAAATACAAAATACGTAAAGAATCTTTTTCAACCACAAATATCCTAATTTTATGAAAGATAATTATGCTTAACTGTTTTAGATTGCACATAATAAGATCACTTTTGGATAGTAACTGTGTCATAAAAAATGCATCATATCTCGCTTTCTTTAGACTTCACCAGCTCATTTAGGCCAGAGGAACATATTTAATATACTCTCACTAGGTGCTATTTGAATCATACTTCAGTAATATAAAATACATTCATATTTTATTGGAATAAATAAAATGGTGTGAGACCAATTAAAGAAAATGCGAAAATCTTACGAATCACACTGATATTTAATTGACAGCTTATAATTCGATTAATAGTTAATTGTATCCTTGATGACTAATTTACTCCTGAAGTTAATGCGTTCATATTTACAGACTATGCAGCAAGTACTCGTATGATAAAACCAATCCTGATGTTTTAACTTGGAAGTCAACAGTCAAAATTACCTCAAATTATTGTCTCATAATTCTCTATGTAGTTTTTTTTTTAAATTGGCATCTTGATTTTCCCATCCACACATTTTAACGCTTGCATTCATATTCACTGATTTGATAATGCATCATTGACCTTCTCGAAGTTTTTCATTCCTTTGAACTGGTTATGCTCTTTGATCGCAGTTAGAACACATTCATGTAGAAATTGGATTCAGCACAATACTCATATTTAAAGCTTTCTAACAGTTAAGAAAACCAAATTTTAATATACAAAATATTAAAAATATAGTGGATTTATATCTTCCTTTGATTTTCGTTCATTATAGATCAATATTCGTAGAAGACTAAAAAAGCATGTTAATTTACTCTTAGGTAAACGTCTTTAAATTATTGATTCGCATGAAGAATAATTTGTTCGTCTAAATAATGTTTTTGATATAATTCCACAAATTTAAAATGGTCTAAAGTCTTTACTTTTTTAAGTGGCACTTTATGACACTTTATCCTCTTCTCAGATTGACAAGTGCATATAACAATGGCAATTGTACATTCTAGCAAGTAATTTTAACCAGATTTCTAGACAACTTTCCAGTGATTCCAAATGTACTCAACGGATTTGTCAGTTGAAATACTAGTTAGGCATATGGTGAAGCTCTCATATACTAGTTCTACCAAAATTCAATAGCGTATTAGTAACTTTTTAAGTGAGTTATTGACAACTACTTTTCACCACATAGAGAATATTTCCATTTCGACTTTCCACTCTGTCTCAATGAACCATCATTTACTGATAGATATTTGCGGTCATATTATGGACGTTTTCCGCAATATTAATAATCAATTGCAAGCGAAGATAGTAGTTAAGAGAATCAAAGTTTAGTGCCTATAAAGTGCTATTATGTTGCAGACGAACTATGTTCAAGTAACTTCTTAAAGAATTTTAAAAAGAATGTAGCAAAAAGCTAATTACGGAAATTTTATTCTAAGCAATAGTGCTTAAAATAGTTGAAAGAATGCAGTGTTTTGCAACAACGAAAGATTTGTGTAATAGAGATAAAACCTGTAAAAAAAATTCACAACAATGACACTATTATATAATTAGATTTCCCGGTTTTTTCACAAAGTGTAAATGAAGATCACCTAATAATCATTTGTTTACCCAATAAAGAATAACGATATCATGCTTATACTGCTATGTATAGTGGTCGTCAGATTAGAAATTTCTTAAAAACTAATTATGCCTATTTCTAATTCTATAGGAAGTTAACACATCTAATAATTAGTATATTTCGGAATCTATCAAAAGTTTCGCTTTATAATAGTGCTAAGAAAATCGTCGTAAAGAAATATAACTAGCAATGGCTGGTACTAAAAACATTTTAAAATATGGAGAGATAAATAAGATCTATTAGAGAGTTACGTCCAAACACTAATTACCAACAGCAAAGATATTAAACTCGAAGAAAAAATTCATAACGATAATAAAGTATTTTTAATTCGCAAAATAGTTTCGAACTCACCAAACTTTCTCCCCTCTTCTAAATTCTCACAAGAGTAAGTTCCAAACACTAGTACTACGGTCGTGTTGCTCGTTAAACATCCAATCTCAGATCCGTTGCACTTGGTTTCACCAATTTTAGCTGAATAAATCCGCTTACAAGCGAATAGTATAGAAGTAAAGTGATATTATAGGAAATACCTGGAAATTGTTGTTGTTAATTAGATCTAGTAGCGTGTTACATGAAATAAAAAATGTTTACTAGAATGAGATACAATAAGTAATACATCAACATTATAAAATCTACTGTCAGTGGCAGTTTGTTTTACGACAGGCTGAGCTGCGATATGTGACTTAAGGCCGTAGCAAAATCGGTAGTATCATGTTGTGGTACACATAAAAAAGAGAGTTCTCCTCCAGCAGATAATACTGAGGGTAGCTCTGATGGCTGACCACATAGCTCTATGACCACTAGACGTACTGAAAATTATATTATTATAGCAAATAAATTGCACTCGTGACAAAAAATTAGTACCTTTGAACTTATTAGAAATTTATAAAGCAAATAATCTTAAGGAAATACATGCATAGATTGTTATTAACGAGTAAATATTAACCGAAACTATTGGTGGAGATTGGAAGACTACAGCCTTGTTTAAAAAGATCAATATCTTGAGTTGAGATAAGGCAGAAGTCTGAGTTCATACTGATTAATCGAACGAATTCCATACAGCGATCGAGAAATACCTCATCCGATTCTTCTGATTGTCCCGCATAAACAAAAAACCTCTAAAATATTAAATGAGCATTTGATTAACTGAGTACAAATAACATTATTCGAGTATTCACCTCTCCTTTTCCACTACGACGAACTGGGATAGCTGAAGATGCCACATCAGTGCTGATGCCTTGACTACTAAGTGCCAAATTGTGATGTTCCGCCTAGTGAGCTTATAATTTTTGAAATATAACAATTTCTTGATATTTTTTAGATTACAACAGGAAATAAATACTAACCAAAACCAATACTTCGTTGATAATTTTGAAGTTCGGTACAGTTTTATCCGGAGTGAAGTCGTGGACGGTTGCGGTATTGTTATTAAAGACACTTAAGTGGGCAGCTCGAATGTCTTCTGAGAAATAAAAGATATTTATACCTTCATTCCTAATGATTTCACTTATCATATTTAACAGTAACACAACTCGACAAAGGATGTATGCGAAAACTATAGTCATTGTACTATTCATCAGTAAAAATGCGAGATTAATACCAAAGTAAGTCAGAATCTTCACTACCTACCTTTTATAGTGTTATAATACAGGGCAAGAGGATAGAATATTGCTTCTTTTGTCCCTTCTATGATTGGCTGTGTTGTACAATGTAGACCTAAGCGTAGCGAGCGACAGTCTCGAGTTCGCAGCTGTTGGCAAGCCACTAGCACAGTACATCTCTCGCAATCACGCACGAACACACTGAGAAGACAGAATACTCCAATCATTATAAGCACTCCAAAAAATTAACATATTTTCATACATATTAAATAATGTAATAATCAATGCGAATAAAAACTCTCGCCTGCCCGCACATGGTCCTAGAACAATGAGACAATCACGGCAGTCATCGACGGTAACAGTGGCTGTATGGTCGAGTACTATTAAAACACTTTCCTAAAGCAAGTACACTTTGAAAGAAATTGGACAGAAAATATTTTACGACCTCATAAGAATAGAGTTATAATAGTTTATCTCATGAAAAATACTAATTTTCATCAATTTCTATAATTAATTTCCCTGTATGCGTAAATAATTTAATATCATGATATATTCAATGTGGATTTCACTTTTCATATCTTTTCTAGCAAACCTTGCAGTTCTCAACAGCTATTGGCTGTCCTCCTACTTCCCTTCGCACTTCGATTGCTCCATCTAGATCATGCATTCTGAACCGTTCCATATCCAGATCTCTCCGACTTTGCCTTTAAATGGTATCTTGATGATATATACGAACTAGTATTGCTTATACCAAGTATCTTGCTGGATTAACAACGGTTGGTAACCAGTATTTTATAAATCATAAAACGAAACACTGCAAATGATACCCATAAATGCTGAAAATAAATGAACACTCCTATTGATGAAGGTGAATTTTTGGCTGTTGTCGGCCATATATCCAATATCTACCACGCAACATTGCGTGCTGGCATGGTACTTACCAAGAGAACTGTGGTTCATTCAATGTTGGCAGGGCATCTTCAGTCTCCTTTCCGGTAACCTTATATTGGTCCTCTCTTTTTGACCGTAGTTGACGGCCGCAACAGAACCAGCGCATTACTTATTTCAGTGAATGGAGAAGGAAAAGAATTACTTCAGCTGTTCCCATAGCAACCGAAGTCAGGGCGGGCATTTCCGATATATGGCTGCACTCGTAATTGCTTGAACTTTGTTTCCACACAAGTTATATGAAAGAAATTCCCATAGATATTTCAAATGCAACTCAAATACAATAAAAAACACGTACTTACCTCCTACAGCTCAAATGCTCTTTTCACTTACAACTATCAAGTGATCCTCACATACTAATATTATACTAGAACGGAAATCAACTCACCATTAATGCCCTTTATAAGTCATAAATGCCATTGATGAAAACTCTCCTCAAAACCGCAATTGATAAACTATGCTATAAAGCCACAAATCTTTCGAGACTTCCAGTACAAACAATTGGTACACATGTAACAACTCAGAAAACCCAAATAATCTCCTTTATCTTCACGCCCACCTCCATAACAACCTTGAATAGATCAACAATAACAGATTTCTATGTATCAAAACCATGATAAAAGACAAATAGGTATAACAGAAAACGAAAACCAAGTGCCTTCGCAGACCTGACCGGTTATGTACAAGAGGGAGACAATGAAGAAAGAGATCTATTGATGATTAGTGCAATCACGAGAAATATGTCCAGTCTCCTGGCATCTGTAACAGCGCTTGGATTCCACAGATCCGCTCTCTGTGCATTCACGAGAGATATGTCCAGGCTTGCCACAGTTATAGCACTTCTGTCCGCGGTATCCACCACCTCCTCCTCCCTGATTACGTTCGCCCGATGGACATTCACGAGCAAAATGCCCTGTTCCTCCACACTGATAACACTCAGTCTGTCCACCACCACCACCACGTCTGAAGCCTCCGCCTCCGCCTCGTTGCTGAGTGCATTCACGAGAAAAATGACCACTCTCACCACAGTTATAGCAGGTAGAACCTGTAATGTACCATATAATTTGAGTATAAAAATAAAAGGACCCCCCACGCGCTCTCAAATGTTTCAGCAAAACTTCTCCTCATGTGATTCCCATAATACCTTATAACACCATCATACAAGAATGGGAATGGAGACGAAAACAATGAATCACCTAAGCGCAATCAACACCCCAAACACCACCAAGTAGCACCTCCGCTGCGACCTCCGCCGCTTTCTCCAGCCGAAGGACAATTGCGGGCGATGTGTCCCGTCTCGTGGCACTTGTAGCACTCCTGGTCGGACATGACTGACCTTAAACAATAGCAGATATATTATTTCATGCTATAAACAAGGGGGAAACAGTTACACTATGAAGTACTTGACAAGGTGACTAGAAACATCGATTTAATACAGTTTGAAATATAAGAATATTGAGCAATACACTATCAGATTGAACTAAAATATTTGTACCCATTATGAAAAAAATATATTTGCAATGATGCTAATAAACAGAAAGTAGTAGAAATAATTATTTATGATAAAAAAAGTATTTACTATGATAAGTCCTAGATATCAAGAACTCCTCACAAAACTATAAGATCAGAAACTTGAATGACAAGTGGAGATCGAATGTCCTAAAATTTCATACACAATTTCGGTGGGCACCATTCCAGAGGTAAGATGCGCATGACAGTTTATAAAACGCGGGAGCATGAATATGTTTTGTCATGCCCAATTGTAATTGGCGCAGCTTCTACTCTAAGAATAATTCCTTCGATTGTTTAATTTAGTATACCTATTGCGAGAAAGTTTAGCTTGGATTAAGTGCATTATTATTTTTAATAATTATTATTTTACAATGTTTCTTCGTAAACTGACGTTACAAATTCTTTTAGTCGTTTGTCATTCAGACAGACCACTTCTATGTAAATAATTTCACAAAATTACAAGGAACGTAACACCTTTCATTCATTTTTCAGTGAAATTCATCGATCTGTTTATTTTTAATATAAAATTAATTTAATAGTAAAAATTGCAACATCTAGTCTGATATAATATTCTTAAAAATGATTATTTTATACTAATGTAGTTGCTTCTAGTTCAAAATATCTAAATACTTAGATTATTTAGATATGGATACTATGGTTAGTGAAAAGAAGCGTGCTATACCAGCACTTGGATTTTATCCCCAGGAACCCATCAGCACTGGTGTACGTTTTTAACTTAATATCATTATAATTTTCGTCTTTTTTATATTACTTTGTATTTAGACGACTCTAATTGCCATGGAATATGATGGTGGAGTAATCGTGGGAACGGATTCTAGAACAAGTGCAGGGTATGCTACTTCATTCTTTTATATCTCAATATAATTATATATACAAATGGTAAATATTTGTCTAATTTTTTTGCTAAATACGAACTCTATTTTTAAATGCATTATAAGGAAAACTCTTATTAGTATTCATTCTTTGTAATTTAGTTCATTTATTTCTTCTCGTGCAACCAATAAGATAACACCAATTACGGACCACCTTGTTGTATGTCGATCAGGATCAGCTGCGGATACTCAAGCTATAGCTGATATTGTTAAATATCACCTCGAAGTATACTCGTTAGTAACATATTGACATTTCCACTATAGGCAAACTGCTTTTTAAACTTTTTAGAAAAATAGACGTTTTAATTTATGGATTAATCATGCTTCAGCATGTTGGAGCAGGAACCTGTAACGATTTATCGTTCGGCGCAGATCTTCCGTCAGTTTCTCTATAACTATCGTGACCAATTGTCTGCATCTGTGCTTGTTGCTGGCTGGGATAAAGACAAAGGTGGCCAGGTAAATCTTCATATAATTTAAAGCATTTTTTCGCAATCATTTAAAATATGTTTTTTTATAATTAGCTAGTATTCTCAGCTTTATGCTCTTCCCATTGGTGGTTTTGTTACTCGACAAAAATCAACAGCATCTGGATCAGGCTCTACATTTGTACAGGTGATTCAAAGGCCATCGTATAAGTTATATGCTATACTATTTATGTACTATATTATCGTCTCTAGGGCTTTCTTGATGATCACTGGCGTCCAGATCTTACCCAAGAAGAGTGTAAAGCTATTGTTAAACAGGCTGTTGGGTTAGCCGTATTCCGAGACGGGTCAGAAATTTTCTGCTTTCTATTAATTAAGTAGACTGTAATTTAAGTTGATTGAAAATGTTTGTATGCCGATGAGCTATCTTGAGTTATAATAGTTATTTATATATTGTTAGATGTAGTGTCATGAGCAAGAGAGATTAGTTCTTATATTTAGTTCATCTGGTGGTGTTGTGCGTGTAGCTACAATTGACAAGGATGGGACTTCGTTAGAGCTATTCCGTCCTGATAAGCCTGGTTTTCCTACAGTTATGGCACCAGGAGCCCATCTTTCATTCCCACCCCATATCGAACAGGCTAGCGTATGATTTGATACGTTTGTTTATGTAAGGTTTTGTTACTCTTAAAGTATGTCTTGTATCCAATATCATTATTTTATAATAAATAAACTTTAAAAAAAGTATGATTTAATGTCATTATAATTTTATTTGCATTTTTTGATCTGTATCTATTCCGAGGGAGGGTGGTTAGACCGTGCCAATTATTGCGCCCTAGTTGCGGCCAACCAATTGAGCGACAGACTAGATTCGAACCAAAATGACCGGTATCAGCAGAGTTAGCTGGTTATTATTGCATCGTTGTATACAAGATCATGCATGACAGGCTATTAATTCGTATTTATACTATATTTTTTATTGAAAGAAAATAATAGAACAGTCATATTGCTTAACATTCATGATGAGATTGGAGCGAATAGTGATACTTATTTGCAATGTTTTCGTTCCAGTCGCTACAATGGATAACAGTTATAGAATAATTGCTTGCGCATAAACAATACTTTGGAAGATTGATTGGACATAAAATATATTTAACGTTTAAAAGGTGGAAAGACTAAATTAAATGAAAGCACGGTCACTTATTGAGATTCACTACTGTTGAAAGTGATCAGTTAAGTACTTATCGTATTCTACTAAAAATATTAAAGTGGTTTCATAAGCTGAATGTCAGAGAGAAGAAACCTGAGAAGACGGTCAGAATCGACAATCAACAAACTGTAGAATTCTCCCTAGTATCGTCCAGGTATACTGGCTTCCGCCTACATTTGTGCAGGTGGCAAGCAAACTAGGTGCTGCAGAGATCGATGTACGCTGCTGAAATTGTTAAAAGTAAAGTGTTTCAGAATGACGAGACATTCCACATAATCGAATTTAATATGAGAGGTTTTTCGTCGTCGAATTTTTTCATTTGTGAATGGTTGGGAGTACGTTTATCTAGTTGTAAATGTCCGCCTTGGGAGGTAACCATAGAAAACAGATGGAATGAATCGGACTTGAATGCTTTGTGAAATCCTTAGAAACGAATGAATAGGACGGCAGTATAGCAGAATAATTACGGCACGAGAAAGCAAATATAAGGAAAGTGCGATAACTAGATATATTTCAGATATATAGAAAATTAAAAACCTGGTCATAGCCTTCTACCGTAGCTGGCTGCCCTCCAGTCGTGCACGTGATGGCTACTGTTGCCCCTTGTGCATGAGTATTTCCAAAGCTTACATCACTATAGTCAAATCTATAAGATTTATAAGAATATACTATTTGAACTATTGACAGAAAACAAGTTCTCTATTAACTATACTTTTTATCTTATAAAGAAAATAGGTGTCTAACCTATACTGGTCGCTTTGATCGACAGCAGAGACTGGATAAAGGATGAGATCAGAACAGCGCGCACCCACCATAGCTAAATGAAGGTAAAACTTGAAAGTAAGTTCGTACCACTTGTAACAAAATTTCCACATACTTCTAAAAATTTAATAATTTCTTGTCGCAACTGCTAACATTTTAAATAACACGAAATAGTTAAACTTTCTGAACAGCTAACCTTTTAACATCATATTTATCTTAACAAGCTTGTTAAGTGATTAACAATCTAGTGAATTAATTACAAAGATTCTACTATTAATAACTGTTGAACACTCGAAGTTTTAACTTTAATAGATTCAATAGTTTTTTCTGGATTATCAGAAATAAGAATAGGTTATTAGTATAGTCCTGTTTTTGTACTCAAATACATCATGTATGAAAACTGATGCATAGAAAATTTGTCAGTTTATATATCAAAATCGATTAAAAATAAAAACATGGCCTTGAAATAAATATGCGTAGCAATGAATATACAACATAGTATTATAAATACTGAAATAGAAAAACAAGAAATCACCTGGATCATTACTCTGGACAAATCCAGGTGGTGCACAGGAAGCGGCAAGGGAAAAAAGTGGAAGTAGGAAGGGTAGATGCAATCCCATCAGGGAAACAACGGTGTTCCAAAAAGCAATTTCCTGTTACATGAAATATTAACATAGACGACAAATTTTTCTAAGCAATTCTCAGTTGCAAAGACTACATAGAACTTAGAATGTTTCAAACGGATGAGAGAGAAAGTGGGTTCACCAGGATTCAAAGCAGTTGCCCCGCCCCTTGAGGTGGATGGACCGGATTTTAAGGTAAATGGGGGGATAGAGGCAGAGCGAATTAAAGGGAACGGAAGTCCTATGAAGTCTCAATGCATTTAACAGAAAATAACATTGGTTTATAGAGTGCAAGTCCATAGCCTAAAACAGTTCTATCTTCGAAAGACTATATTATTAAATCTCCTTCTTCATCTATTTTCACCTACTTCACCATTGAAAATGATACTCAATAAAAAATTTAAGTATGCCAAGGATAAGATTATTTATAAATCCAATAATGTTGTAAACAAGTAAAATTTAAGTTGCCACAACACGAAAAAAATAAATGAACTTGAAATGTTAAAATAGAGTAAAAACTAATAATGCATACTTAATACACATAACATAATATATTGATCACGGAGCCAAAGCAACAACTCAACAATAGTGAATATCCTATTTCTAGTCAACTTCACATCTATGAAGCAACCAATGATCTACGACCTATTTGTCTAAAATAATACAAAATAATTAAATATTATTTATGAGATATAATAGAGCATGTATAAACTACCGTGGAAGTGCAGCAACTGCTTTCTCAGCCGCCTCCGATAAATTCGAAGCAGTGATAATCGGAAGTCCTGATTGTTTCATAATGTGCCTTGCCTCATCAACATTTGTTCCTGAACAGATAAATAAAACCATATAGAAAACTAAAGAATCACGGCATACACACTTAGGTAGGAAATTCACTGAACGATTTATAAGGGTAACTGAATAAGTATGACCGCTGTATTAACTGCATGTTAAAATCACCGTAACATGCGAATAATATAAATGCGATTATGAGACGATTTACCGTCGCAGTGCACATTTCACCTAAATTTTTACTGTGACTTATCATTACCTCTTTTATTATTTGCCCCCCATATATAAACATGCGATGATTAACGATACACGTGTATTAATCACACATCATTACAAAAACCAATTACCTTATAATATGAAACAAAAACTCGCTAAATTCTTATAAAATTAAACATGAAAAACTTGCCATACTACCTAAAAAATAAATCTGCAAATGATCTATTCCACGAATCACCATTTTGGTGGTGATATTATTATAAAAATGTATTATATACATATGGTATTTTTCTTAAGAGCAATACCTACAGAAAACAATAAGAATCACTCCATAACCTATACTTATTACTAATTTTAAACCGAAGTACTGCATAATTTCTAAACATTAGTTTCTACAAACAAATATAAATACATTTCACCTATTAAAATATTTTAAGTGTAGAGATGAGCGTCCCAATTTAAGCTAAACATAATTCTAGTATTCAAATTGATGATCAGGTTAAGCCTTCTATGTAAGATGTAAAACGTATTCGTCAACTAACAGCATCGGGAAGTAATTGTAAGGAAAATAATGTTGTTAATAATACGTATTATTATTATATCTAAGTCAACTAGCCTTAAAATACGTAACTCTCAATCGCTATCGCCCCGACATAGTTACCTCTCACATGTATCCACATGGTTCGATATACTTAGTTCTTTGTTTCGAGGTCTCACACTGATACAAGCCTATGTAAACCGCCTTACTATGACAATTAGTTATTGTTGTTATAAACATTAATACGTGAGTGCCCACACAACTGTTTTATAAAATTTTAGAAATGTAGTACTTGAAGGAGTAGTGAGTTATTAACCTATAACTACTATTTAGAAACGAAGGCGGTATGGAACATCTAATTATGATGAAGCATGACTGTTTTTGAGATTTATAAATTTGGATTAATAGCCTGTGACGTGATAACTTCCCCGTACTATTTCATGATATATCATCAATTATATTAGTTTTTTTATAAATTCATTTTCCAATATGTTGAAGATCAAAAGATATGTATGGATTTGCTAGTATATTAAATAATTTCCAAAAGTTGTTTATTTATTACTAAAATAAAATAGGTTAGAACCGTTACAGATGGTTCACCCTCGCATATTAGACTATATTTAAAATTCTATTATTTCGTTACACAAAACTTACATTTACTCTAAAACTAACGATGGTTAAAACAATTCTATTAAAATAATCATGATTGTTCACTTTCATTTTATGTACCATCAAACATAAACCGAAAACCTCAACAAATTTTCTCCAACCAATTTTCGACATCATGTTTTCTCTGTTTACCTTTACAAATACTCTCAGCATCATTTCTAACCTGTCCATGTCATAACAACACTAGGTAGCAATTATACAAGGGAAGAAATAGTGTTTATGCATTTGCCAGAAAGCTTCCTTATTTTCTAAGTATTACATCAATCCACTCACTATTCACGAACAATCACAAATATTCATTGAATACAAATTATTATATTAGCAACAGACACTCCCATCGTAGACGCTGAGCCACTTCCAGTTTAATTTATTCTAAGTACTTAATTGCAACCTCTTTTTTAGTGTTGCATTACGAATACCAATTCTAGTGTTACTATACCACCGCTGTGGTAAAAACAACCACTTCCAGATGATAACGCTTGAATTAGTCGCTCACTATATAGATCAAACAATAAATATGCTAGGAATGATATTCAACTCTGTTTTACTATTCATTGCATGCAGATACACTCCAAGACAGATGAATACTTATTTTGTTCTCATTGTGAACACTATTGTATCGGACTTCACTATTTCTTTATGTGGATTTCTTACGTCAAACAGGTAAGCAAAATTATGTGCATATTAAATTAAGCAAAATTATGCCTTAAAACTGTGGTTTTCTGAAAATAAACTATTAGTGTAGTATACATTCGCTGCTACATGTAACTACTAAAGGTTTCTATAATTCCCTTACAATACGCTACCTGTTAGGATGAGAAAAGTAATGTTGCTCGAATATCCTTTTGTACTGATGATAATAGCATGGAGTCGATCAAATTTCAGATGGGCACTGATCGATTTCTTCCCACTACTGCTTCAGGTGTGCCAACTTATGGGCCTTATTAGACGCTTAAAAGTCTATATGTAATAGCTACTCACAAATATTTCAATAGGATTCACACAGATGGACATTTATTAGCTTGCTCCTTCTGTTTAAAAAATAACTCTAAAAAAGATAAATTCTTTTGTATATTATCGCATCGCTACCAGGCCATCTAATGTTTTATAAATGACATTTTATTATAACCATACGTCAAAACCACAATTCACGGCTTAGCTAAGTGGTGATAGTCCTGAGTTATTCTACCTAAAGTAATCTATTCTTACATGCTTTGCTGTTTATGGATGAAGCCAATGTATTTGATCAAATAGAAACTAAATATCACGATTATTCAAGTGAAAAATGATTATTTTCCAGCATAATGAAGCAACGAGTAATGAGAGATAAACAAAATCTTTAGGAGAAATAATTCAAACATCCTTCAATAAAATCCATTACAGAAATATTTCAGAATCGTACCATCGGGAAACGCACTTGTTTTCATTTCATACGGACCATGCATACATGCCGGGCAAAGAACATGTCTTATTCTCTACATGCTCATGTTTCATGCGCTTGCTCACGCCATGATGTCCCAGTTCGTGTCTTTCTCATACCGGTATTACATTCTTGTTAAAACAAAAATTCCAACAAGAAAGCAACTGACATATATCTGTATTGCCGTCTATGCCCCAACATTTCTACTTTTTGTAAGTCATTTTTCCGAAACTACCAGAATCCAAAAAGTACAAGGATGATATACCTCTTCTTATTTCCAGTGTATGCATACTACGCACAGCACTAATCCATCCGTGCTACGCCAGATCGTCAAGATATACCATCCAACTTATAACCTTACAGATCTTACTGTGTCTGGCCACTATCCATTTACAGAATGGACTACTCTGGCAACAATAGTTTATCTGGTTGTTCCAAACATTCCCCTGTATATACTAATAATTGTTCTACGAAAAAAAACCTACAAATTATTAAAAGACTCTTCAGTAAGATTACGAAAAACTAATAGGAATATCCATATGCAACTTATGAAGGTATGCACTGATGATTTTTATTAAGTAGAGCTCTAGACCACAGTTATCAAAAATCTAGATTATAAGCATTGATAACTACGAGATATATTTTAGGTACTCACGCTCCAGTCTTATATGCCAATGTTCCTCATTATCACCATGCTATTTTATTTAATCGGCCAGTTACAAATATATAACCACCCTGTTCTGGAAAATTTTACTACAACAATAGCTGCCTTACTACCTCTTTGCAACCCGGTTATTGCGCTAATGTTTATAACTCCGTACAGAACAGCAATAATGAGTCTAATCGCAAGAAGTGGTAGGAGCATGTCATATAGTAGTATTGATGTGTCGAAGAATACTGATGTGCATAGCACACTACAACCCTTATCGATTGAATAAATTATTAATTTGATTATCGAAATTTTCTCTTAATCCAACTCACCTTCTATCCTCACGACTAGCGGGACACGTAGATCCATCTTTCTACATGCTGCCACCACACCATTAGCAATTGTAACACAATTGACAATACCACCGAATATATTGACTAGCACACATTTAACCTATAAATTTCAATTATATCGTGTTCACAAAAAAGCATCATCATGTGAATAGGAATCTATAGAATTAAATTCTTATACTTACCTGAGGATCACTAGTTATGATCCTAAATGCATGAAAGACTTGTTCCTCAGTAACTGCACCTCCTACGTCAAGAAAATTAGCGGGTTCTCCTCCCTTCAATTTAATTATATCCATCGTAGCCATTGCAAGACCAGCACCATTTACTAAAAAAAAATTAGTACATTAAGTGAACAACGGTACTCATAAGACATATTTATCGTCTCTATGATACTTTTTAGCTATTTTACCAAAGAGCTAAAAATTTTTAACGAACGAATGTCTAAATAAAAAACTTAAAACGTACCCAGACAAGCAATATTTCCATCCATGCCTATGTAGTTGAGGTGATAATGATGAGCTTCCACTTCTCTTGCATCCTAAAGCAAACATCTTCCATCAGTCACTTAGAATGTAGGATTCAAAAGAAAAAATGATTATTTATAGTATAAACAAGAATAGCTACATACAAAACATCGCTTTTTATCACCTGCTCAGAATTATCTTCCATTGCGAATATTTCTTTTTGACGAAATGCTGCACTGTCATCAAAGTTCATTTTAGCATCAACGCAAAACACTAAATAATAGCTTCCAAACATGGAAAATTTTAAAATAAATCAATTCATGAATAACTATTAATCATAATTTTATAAATACTCATAAACTTTGTATAGAATAAACAACGTTAAAAGTCGTGCCTCGTCCATCATGTGTTTCCACAAAAGGGTTTATTTCTACCTGAGTTGCATCTACGGATATAAAGAGATTATATAGTCGCTTAATTTCTTCAGCAGCCTATAAATTAAACAAATTATGTGAGAGATTATAATGAGAACAGAACATGAAAACAGACACTCTGAGTCAGATATCCTTTGAACTGAAGATTTTCTGCTATTTTTACCGCTTGTGTATCGGATAATCCACTTTCGATATCAACAGGTTCCTAAATAAGCTACTTTTCATCAGTTATAATTTAATCGCCTTTATAAAATCTTAAATTACATAACTTATAGATAAGATGAGGTGTGGTTTCAGCCACGTGCTCAATATCTATTCCACCAGCTGGTGAAGCAACAACTACAGGACCGTTTGATTCCCGATCCATCAACACTGCCAAATACGTTTCTCGTTTAATTGATACACCTTCTGCTACCATTACCTAAATATCTTAACATATTGCTTGTATCAAACTGTCTTTCGAAGGGATAGCACACTTTGTTTAATCGTTTTTCTTCTGTTCTAAGTCGTCAGATTGATCTTAATTTTTCATGAGGTGAAGCATAATAGCTTTGGAAATCACCAATTTGATTTTCATCGTTTTTCATTTAAAAAATTACCGCTTTTATCCTAATTTTTCTCAAAACCACTCACTTTTTGGTCTTTCGGAATGATAGCACACTTTATTAAAATATGTTTATGACAAAAAAAAACAATCAATGTACATACAAATTACCTAATAATCACTACAACTGCCACTTTTATTAATAACCTGAAAAATTCGTTCAGGCATACTGTTAACTAAGTTTTTGATGACACCACTGTCTACTTCGCTGCATTCCTTGCTAATGGTAAATTGAAGGTCCTTAACGGTTTCAAACGGGTGGTTATTGACATGAATCCGACGCACGAGAATTGCCAATGATTCCCCTTCGGATTCAAGTCGGAAGGGCCAGTCCTGATTATCCTCGTTATTGTTCTTCAGCCTTAGTGCTTTAACTGGCGTAAATTATGGCATTATCTTGTTGAAAAGTGAAGCTAAAGTATGCATAAAGTGGGAAATACGGGAGTAGACGATGTCCACAGACATCCTGCTAGTCCGCACTGTTCATAAGTCAATTATTCCCGTAGTGCTGAATGTGCTCCAAACCACAACACTTGCTCTACTGAAATTCGGGTTGAAAAGTACCAGGGATCCTTGCACAAATCTCTTTAGTATAAGTGGCATCCATCAGGATTGTCTAGATTGAACTTCTTATCGTCACTAAAGATCATTGAAATCCATAATAGCTTTTCTGGAGCGCTTGACGACATCGGAAATCTGCTGCATTTTGTAGTCAGCAGTTGATTGTGCCTTGAGTTTACCTCTTTCGTGTGGATTCAGTGTAGAAGCACTACCCATTGTTATGATGGTTCAGAATCAGTGAGTTAGCGCATTTTCATTAAATAATTACAAAACATATCAAGTGTGCTATCATTCCGAAAGATCAAAAAGTGAGTGGTTTTGAGAAAAATTAGGATAAAAGCGGTAATTTTTTAAATGAAAAACGATGAAAATCAAATTGGTGATTTCCAAAGCTATTATGCTTCACCTCATGAAAAATTAAGATCAATCTGACGACTTAGAACAGAAGAAAAACGATAAAACAAAGTGTGCTATCCCTTTGAAAGGCATTGTAATAGTACCATACAATAATACAATATAAAAGATACTTTTTTGACTTCAACACCTTCCGGAGGTGTTTGTTTTGTTACCAGATGTTTCCCTACCATTTCAGGAATCGATTTAAGTGCTTTATTCTTGCTGAAAGAGAATATTTGTAAAACTATAAATTAACATGAAGAACGTAAATGTATAAAAATAAGTACATGAAAACAGTTCAGAATGCATAAATACTGACTTACTCCATTGTAATATATACACCTCCTAGACCAGATTTTCCATCTAAGAACCGCCCTTTACCTCGTCCACCAGCAAGAATTTGGGCCTTAACCACATATTCCACGTTACCTAAACCAATTAATTTTCATTGAATTATTAGGAAAAAAGCACAGTAAAAACATAATAGAAAAAAAGCAAAGTACCAAAATCTTGGAGTTTTTCCGCAGCATCATCCTCAGAAGTAGCAACTATAAATTTCTGGACACTACATCCATATTTGTTTAGAAGTTCTTTACTCTGGTATTCTTGTAGATTTAAAGAGCGAAATTGACAGCGCTATAATATTCGATAAAACTTGAATGTTTTATGCAACAAAAACGTTTCGTAATCTCATGTTTAAATGATAAAAAATATTCTCCATAACGATTCAAAGTATTTCACTCTTCAGAGACCATAAACAAATTCTAACAAAACAGAACTAAGTAACACACCCGCAATGATCCTGTGAATCCTAGAAAGTTCACTCTTCGAAAAAACATACCTTAAAAACGGCATTTGAATTTATACAATGAACTAAACAAGAATGACAAAATAAGCAATATATAAAAATATATCTTAAAAACAATGCGAAATGCTTCGATCATAAGATACGTTAATACTACTGCAACGACATGAAAAATAATTTTAAAAACATTCAAAGATAATATTCAACACGGATGGAACTGTTTTTATCATGACCTGACGCATACGCTTAAATACGTATTTAAACTAAAAAATAATTTATTATATAAACTCTGATGAATCATACTACATATACACAAAATACATTAAATACCTAAACTGATAATGCAAATATAACAGAATGTCACAGCATGAAATATGGCAGATTCTACTTATGTAAAAAGTTTAATATCATAGCTTAAATTTTGACAAAAATAACGCAAGCCAGATGACGTTAGTACAGCGTGTTCAAATCAGATGAGACCGTCAGTGAATTAGAACACTTTATAATAAGCATAGCTCATTCTGTTTTGTGGAATCTTGGCAAAATGTTTTATCAACATATTGAAGATGCAAAATAAACGTAAAAAGTCATGAGTAAAGAGATAATTAACGTTGAATAATGATAAACAAAATAACGTTATAAGTTGCAAAATGCACTAGATTGACTTATTTCACTGTTAAAATCTATAAAAGTGCTATTTGCTACTAAACACATTTGAGAATAGAAGGCATACTAAATGTGACTGGAAGTAAACTAAATTAAGAACACCCAGCCACGGCCACTAATCAAACTCACAGTTTCATTTTCTCAGCAACGGCTGCAATCAACGCAGCACCACGAGCACTGCCTTCATCAGCAGGAACCAACTCCCACTGAAATCTAACGTGTTTCGCTATTCATATAAAAGATGATATAATGATTAATAATTACCTGGACGGAATCTGGTGTCAGATTACGAAGTTTATCATGAAGCAGACGATGATAAGTAGGATGAAATTGAATAAGAGCACCTCCAACACCAATTTTTATGTGAGAGACATCCACATGTCGCAAAAGAGCACTAATAGCTAAAAAGCACCATTTATTTACATAACTCATATTAAAACTAATACATTATAAAACAGATTCAAAAAATTATGATGATTTTATCACTATCACAATGCAGATATTCAAAAAGTGGCAAAATATACCTTCTAGTCAAAAGAAAACATACGCCAGTGATTTAGGTTAAACATGTCAGTAGTAAGTGCTAGAAGGCGTTTACTAGCATAAATTTATCAAAGATAATTTAGAAAAACATACCAGCAGCTACAATACCAGCACTCCGATTAGAAACAGCGTAGCATACTTCACGGATAATAAGGTAGTCGGCAGAACCATGCATTGGCACATCCAACTCATCACATATACGTCGGCATGTCTTATAGCTACCTTCTTCTTCTCTAAAAGTTTTTTTCCCTGAGTGGTTAAGACATCAATAAACCAAAAATATATTAAAGGAAAAACTTACGCTAATATCTCGCTAATATATTTAGTAGGAAATGTATCAGGCTCATCGAGTTTTTCACATGGTTGGCCATCGAATAAAATTCTATCCAATAATAGTTGAGAAAGTACACGCCGTACCAGTTCACCCAAGTACAGAGCACCAGTTAACTTGTCAATACTGAATATAATTAACTATAAATCTGACTATTTTGTCCAAAAAGATCAGTAGCCAACAAACGGTACATTTGTTTGCCTTGATGTACAGATGCAGCATCGATCTCCCTATCAAACTGCGTCAGAATAGCGTCAAGTTCACCCTACAAAAATTACTTTATTAAGCACACTAATATAATTATCTGTATTCACAGAAAATAGAATCTACATGTACTAAGAGTTGGCATTATAAAGTTGTAAGAAGGATGTAGTTTTCTCGTTTATCAATTACCAAAATAAGTTTATTAAGTCACTTCAGAACATGTATATCATCACCTAATCCAAATGGATTACCTTTGATCCGAATTCTTCCCATTCTGTAACTACCACCATATTTGGATGAGAATATCCCATGGAAACAGCATCAAACTTAGTTATTTTTGAAGTTTTTTCGAGATATGAAGAATTGCACCTTAAATTCAAAGACGTATTTTTGAAAAGTACATACCAATGTGGTCAAATTGTACGAAATTTAAGTATACAACTATCACTTACCCATATCCGATAACAACACCAATGGTACATTCTGGACCATACTTGTGTCCAGCCGCTGCCAGTTGACCGACAGTATCATTCATAACAGCTTTAATCTGAGCTTTCGTCGACTAAAATCCATAATTACGTCGATTATTTGTTTCTCATATATGGTTTATTGTGCCAAAGTAAATAAGTACAACACTAAGAAATTTAACAAACCATGTTCATTTCGAGAGCTTCTTCGAGTAACTGTACCACATCTTTCCTCAAACAATCTTTGATATCAAAACCTTTAGTCCACCATAGAAGTCTAGCTGATCGAATGGATAACAACTCACATGGGTATGAGAAGACAAAACCTGACAATAAAATAGTACAATGTAGATCACCATTATAATAAATATTCCAGTACCAAAATTAAAAAATTATTATGCCATTAGTGCCTACCAATTGGAAGATTAGCTTCAACTAAACCAAATTCTTGTAAGAAACGTTGGAGACAATTGACTATGAAAGTGAAAAGCTGAAAGATATGGTAAAAACAATAATATATTTAAAATTAGGGTAGTTTGAATAGTAAACCATGCTTACTTGATCACCGGTGCCTTTCATAACATGACTAGGAACAATATAATTATTATTGACAGCAATAGGTTCTTTGCCTAGACCTTTCAGAGTCAGCAACATGATACGGAGATTTTTACCGGATAAATCAATAGCGACATATTGGCCTTCTTCTACAAGTTATAAAATAAGCACAGAACTACATTAAAGAAAATTCACTAGTAAATCACTTATATATGATATATCGTATGTACATGCAAACATTATTAGTAAAGTTTCCTCAATTAACGGAAAGCATAAGTCCATGTAATTATTAGTATTAAAAGTACCTGAACCATCTGGAAGTGCAGGTACGTACGAAGGAAGCATAGCTATAGATGACCCATCTACTTTAGCTAAACCAGCCTTCATCTCCTTCTCGATTTTTATACTTATAGACTTCAACTGATCATCGCTGACAATGAACTTGCGAAGAATCTTTAATTAAAGACTTGTAAAACACCAACACCATTAGCCACAAAGGATATTTTGAGTAAAACCAATATATCAGAAGGAAAAGTACCTCTTGTACTTCCTCGTTTAACAGTCGCATTCCCATTCCTGTCCTTCACTATCCACTATAATATTGAATTTGCAGGTATAAATTTATCCGAAAACAAGTCCTGCTTTCTTCTAAAATATAAATATTGACGTAAATTAGAGTGCCACTTGTTTTTCGTGATGATTGTATGCTACATAGAAATACAGAAAAAAAAGTGAAACAATATTATAGTGGTTAACCATCGTACATCTAGTAATCCAAAAAGAGTACTGATATATTATGGACATAATTTTTTAAATCATATAAATGTTTGAGCTACCGTATTATTGTTGTGAATAAACTTATCCTGCAGAAGTTACGAAACCTTTGTTTACAAACTTCATATTATATTATGGAGTTGCAGAATATTATAGTGTTATCATATTGAAATCATGAAATGGGAATCTGACAAATTAATAACAAATAAATAGCTTATATTCATAAATTCGACAATGAACAGACACTGACGGACGTAATATCGGAACAGCATTATAGTTTGTACTAGTCAAGCAAACAATGTGACGTCCGCAAAACTTTTATGAGTGTTGATTGCAGAAGGAACCATATTTGCTTTTGTATCGTAACACTTAGAAAAAACACAAAATTTTATATGCATTAATTACTTGACTTGTACTTTCATCGTAATGTTTTATAAAATTTGTAAAAACATCTTATTTTGGCAAATCTACTACCAAAGTGTTTAAACTTTGGCATTTATATATTAACAGAAAATGTACTGACTAGATTTATTATTCACGTGTACTTTCAATCTGAGAACAATTGAGCATTCTTAAATACAAACAATAATATATATGTTCGATATCATAATATTATTTTATACTACATAGCATACCCTATTACCTTAAATAATTGCATTTTATTAGAACTGTAACAGGCATCAGTGTATAACGATTGTTTCGAATAATATTTAGTTGTCATTTGTATCTCCTGGATCACTTTAAACAATTTTAACCGTAATCAATAATAAGTAAATATGGAAAAGTGTATGAGGTATAATTCAGCACTGGTTAAGCTCAGCACACCAAAGAGCTTCAATGACTTGTTGATCAACGAATTTTGCCAATTCTGCTATCCTTTTGTCAGCCAGCTGATAGCATTGCTCGGAAAAGCGACCCTTTGGCAGTTTCATGCAAGCGGAGTTAGCAAAGGCAGTGATGTGTGTCTATAGAATACCCGGTGAGAGATTTAATTAATAGATTTAATTAAAAATTAGAATGACCTTTGAGGTTATCGCATAATTTTTTGCGTTTTCAAGCATCCTCTCACAGAAAGCACACGTCATTCTCTTTTCTTCCTAAAAATATAAATTCTAGTGGCTAACTTCTTATATAATTATTAGTAACACACCTCCTTTTCTGCTAATTCTGCATATTTCTGTCCAGTCTTTTTGGATTTATCTTTGGCTGTACTTGATTCAGAGGAAGGCAGTTTTGTATTTGTTGTTATTAAATCCTTAATAGAAGGACCACCAATCTATAATTTACAACAGCTTCGTATTATTAGTATTCTTAAACCAGCGAAAATAATTAGAATTCAAGTAAGATAAAAATAACACATATTATAGGAAAAAGAATGTTAGGAACTAACGGCAAATGAGTCCGCCTCATCACAAAAATTCAGCCTTACACAAACGTCTTTTGTTGAAAAATCATAGTTTAGAGAGAAGTATATCTCAGGCAGCGATGCTTCCACAAATGTAGTACACTGTTTCTGTAAGCAACCAATGAACTTTAAGTGTGCAATTAAATTCAATGTAATACATTTGGCACTAGCAGACAGTCATATGAGTTAAAATAAAAAAGTAATGTCATGGTGTATACCTTGAAAACAGACAATAGTCGACATTTTTCTAACAATACGTTTTTAAGCTGGTTTTGACTTAGACCAACTCTATGTTTTGTGACTGATAAAAGCTGTGTACAGATGAAGCATCCAAGATTTGAAAGTTCTGACTGCTCAATGGTCCTAAAAATAAGAAATAAGTAAGGGTATTATTTATATTTGATAGATACAACTATATGATATTCTAGCTAAGAAATAAAGTGATAATTTGAATCCAAATGTATTACCCAACCTTTCTGTTTCCGAAATATAATTCTTCTCTGAGCCCAATCCATAGTAGCTACCGTGGCAACTGCATATCGAAAGAAGCACTGAATATATTAATTACAACTACAATATTATAAGCAGGCACTGGACTGAATCATCCATTGCACAACTCGAATGTCTAATTGCTAAAAAAGCTTCAATTATTATCACATAATGTTAAGGTTCAGGTCTATAACAATTTCAGGTGTTAGAGGCTATTTTATAAAATGCTCATTGTATTTTGATATGCCTAGTGAGGAGATACCTACGGTGGAGCGACATTCAAACCAACTTGACTGACCTCTAACTGATATTTGTATTGCTTGTGTATACGTTCTCTGTCCCTAACCTACTTACTCCTCTCTCTTTCTGTATCCTCCTATGCATAGCGTAGCAAAACTTGCTATTTATTTTACGATACTTTATATGAATAATAAGGAAATACTAAACAAAATGACCCAATACAGTTTTATATAAACTCTACTTATGGCCTTTTGGGTTTCGAGTAGGAGATAAATTATTCACGAAAACCCATAGCAGCATGCCAAGATCCTAAAAAAATCTTTAATTGCTGATTCACTAATAATTCGGAATTATTTTATTATAAACTGAGAACTATATCTCCCGCGTAAATAAATCTAAAAGTAAAATATCAGATGCACACCAGATTACATATTATATTTGGGCAAAAGATCCAAGAAGAAAATTACATACTCCAAAAAATACCACTACCATCTATCGCCTTCTTAAGATTGTTAAGAGTTGAAATAAACCTTACGGTATATATGACTAAATATTTTTGCAATTCTTAAGAACTACAATACATCCAATGTTTATCATTTTTCTTTGTTGACACTAGTTCAATGTATCCAATTAGTTAAATAGGTACTATTTACACATTTTAGTTTAGTAGAAAAAAACATTCTGGATTGTCCTGGTTATGTACCTTTTACTTTTATAAACAAAGTAACTCTTTCCTATATTATATTTGACTTAATGTTGTATTGTTTGCTATTTGTTTTTATTAAACCACTATTATGCAATATTACATAAAAATGTTGCGAAAATTATCTTTTACTTTGATTCAGTACGACAATCAATGTATTTAATTAAACGATGAAAGAGTAATAAAATAATAACTCTTTAAATCGAGATTTTCGGCTAGTTAGTCAAATTGGCCTAATGTGACCTTCCATTAGAGCAACAAACTAATGTGGAGCGAAAGCGCATTAAAATCTTCCCGCGACATGCATTATGATAAGTCAATGTCACCTAAGTAGTTAATGATCTAAAATATTAGAAAACGGCCTCGAAATACCAAATATAGGTATTAAGCATAACTCACAGATTAAGATGCACATGGTGTTGGATGAAATGTTGTAGAATCTCCTCTAGCTCTTAGGTGCCCAAAGGGGCGGAGCTTGCAACTGAGCACTGGAGTTCATTTGCATAACACGGCAAATATTGCAGATATATTAAATAATTGAATTCCACTGCTGCATAACATTAGAAGGTTATCATTTCCCGAGAATATTAATATTGAAAAACGCTTCTGAATGTTGATTGTAGAATTATTATATGATATAAAAAGAAAGTGGAGTTAGAGAAAGTGAACGAGAGTGTGTTGGTGGGTAAGGAGGGATGAAGGAAAAAAGGAGTGAGAGAATGAAGGAAAGATGGAATTGAGAAATTATCTAACTATTCTTGTTACGAAAATAATGTCTATATTGAACTTATGGTAATCCAAATCAAAGGAAAAGTAAATTCCTTAAAAAGAGCATATATTTGTGTACATATGAAACTAATGCTATAAATAGCGTTTATTAGAAATTTAAAACAGCGCTTCGATGTCAAGACGATTAGTTTTGGTTTTTGATTTAATTCAACTTCAATAAAACTCGTAAAATAGATTCACTACGTCATCGAGTTAGAAGAGGATAAGATACGTGCGGATGTATTTACACTGATGGCATAAATCGACAAACACTTCACACCTTGGTTTCCGTAGAAGGAAGAAACTTAAGAGCTATCAACATCGTGCAGAACAGAGGACACTGCAAACGTGAATAAAGATGGAAAGATAATGATAGAGTGGAGAATAATTACTGGAGTTCTAAAAAGAATTTTTTTGCTGTGAAATTTAATGTTTAACTGTACTACAGAGAAAAATATAAATACCTATAATAGCTATTTTTCTGAGAGGTTAAGGGCGTTCTTTTGAGATCTCACTAGAACCTAAAAGTTAGACGGCGTGGCAATAAGAATGGAATCCTGAGGAGTTTTAGGAAAAGTGAATCTAGGCGATCACGAACAGCATATCAAACGAGTTTTAGTTAGATCAAACAATAGGATTATGAAAGCGAGGATCGAGAACCAGTAGCGATTCCTCTTCGATTGGCTAGTATTTCGGGGTAATTTACGGGTCGGGCATCCGAAACAGTTGAATGGTTAGAGGAGGGCTGGTTCTATATCTGCAATATCCCGTTTACGAACGAAGACTAATCTAAGACTCGAATATTGTCGAGGAAAAGATAGCACGGAAGAAAATAAATGAGGCAAAAGGTTAGGTCAGATGGGCATATGCTTTCTAGTAGAGTATCAGTTTCAATAGCTTTCGAATAATATAAAACAAACACCTGTCACATTCGTGCAATACTTAATTTTGACGTACTTTTATAGAAAATCCAATAGGCTACTCACCGATGGCCTACAAGCGACTGCAACGAATCATGACGTCCTTGAGTC
This sequence comes from Heterorhabditis bacteriophora, assembly GCA_964036235.1. Classification (NCBI taxonomy): domain Eukaryota; kingdom Metazoa; phylum Nematoda; class Chromadorea; order Rhabditida; family Heterorhabditidae; genus Heterorhabditis; species Heterorhabditis bacteriophora. Next base: position 10,625,208 of record OZ038429.1, read on the forward strand.
GCGGATTTGCATACTGACTGCATTATTATCCTGCAAAAAATGCGTTCATAAACTGTAATATGAGGTTGGCAAAGGTCACATGGCCACAGTACCATAGTTGAGGCACATTAGAGGCGGGAAGAAGAATTTACCACTGAATTAAAATACTTTACAAGTAGGTGATATGAGTACACATCAGAAGTGATATTAAGAATATTCTATTAAATAGTTTCATCTATGGATATATGAAGCATGGTTAAACTATGGCAATAACAATATGACATTTCTACCACTTATTGTATGAAAGTAAGTATTATACGAGCCAACTTCCAAGATTTAGCATTTCAGCTATGATCATAAGATGCTAAACATAATCGATAATGCCGATTTCGATTTGATTTATCGTCTTCGATTGAATAATTGCCAAGTTGACAATTTTATGCATTTAAATCGTTCTAGAAATGTTGGTATTAGTATCTTATAGATGCTTATTTTTAAGCACTGCAAAGAGTATTACTATTCAGAAGAAAACACATTTTCCGGATAGTCTATACTGGATAATCAACCGGAGACTGCTGTTTTATTAACAGCTGGGCAATATATACATTCAAATATGCAAGTATTAGAACTGGTTGATAAAAAATGGGCTTAAACAAAGTACATTAACTAATAATAGTGTTCAGTTTAATTTTACTAAATAAAAGTAATCGCCTAGTTTCATGGAGGTTAATAATACACTAGAGACATTACTTTGACCTACAGTCTACCGCGACATCGCTGAACATAATTGATAGACACCCAAAAGAGAAATATGGTACAAATAAAGATCATATATGAGATCTAATAATTAAAATTCTTATACAGGAAATAAAGAGTGTCTGTGAAAATGAGATATAACATTAGAATGAAATCATCCTTAGACTTACAAATATCCAAAAAGTTATGCATATTTACAACAAATCATGCAGCAAATATTCTTTGCACCAAATATTAGGTGTTCAGATGCGAAATTGTCAAATTCAGGAATTCAATATTGAAAGATTATGTAAATCAGAACATAGTGTCGTGTCAATCAGTAGCCCAGTTCGCCAATCAGGCAATCGTTCCGCAAACTGCTGTTGTTACTTCGACCTTTGAGTGTCTAAATCATGTCATTAATTCACTACTGAAAGTCTTTCCAGGAAAAGAAACAATCAAGCAAGTATTAATAAACGTAGTGTCCACAAGATTAATAATCTATGTGATTACAATAGATTTAAACAGTCACTATTTCCAAGTAAAGATTTAAAATATTAATGTGCCTAACTGCTCAGATGTATCCACACCAAAAAGACAGATTGCGTTCCACTAGACAGGAATGTCGAAATACAGCATTATTTAGAATATTCTGGGAGTCTTATAACTTTAAAGAATAGATTTTAATAATTAAAGACAGCCATATGACAATTCGTTGTTGTCACGTAACCAAAGACGTTAAAATATTAGATACAATTAGTTTTCCTCTTTCATAAGTATGAAACTTGGGATGCATATGACGATGTCTGTTATCACTCATAGAAGTATGAAGTTCGATGAGTAGAAAAAATAACATGCCATCAATTTTTTGTTTTTACTCTATATGTTCTGGAGGAAAAACAACTATACTATAGTAAGCATTAACTAAATCCCTTGCTAAGGCTTATTTACTCAAATCAACACTATGAGTTTTTCATAGACGGTTTGAAAATATATAGAGAACTACAGTAGATTCAATAAAGAATAGACAAATTAGGCAAAACCAGTTATTGTAAGGAAGTCAAATCTTAACGGAGAGTGACTGAGGATTGGAGTTGTGGTATCAGTCACTGCAGAGTTTACTTTCCGGCTTAATTTCGTTGTTCGGGAAGTGTACAAGATCATCTGAATAAAATACACAGATAGGTGGCAGACAGTTGATCATTTGTATCATTTTACTTCAGGTAAGGATAACACTATTTCCTAACTTCATCTGAGGTTTTTTGAAATCTAAGCCGATTACTAGTTAAAATTGCTGTCAATTTATGGAGCCTATTTTACCACCTATTATATTTAGCTATTTCCTAATATATAAATCACGTGTTATCTTATAAATAATTTCGATATTTGAAATTCCCCTTATTAGCAATGCTATAGTAAATATGAGACTTTGAGATTTCACTTATATACTAGAATTATTATCACGAAAGAATTAAAAATAAGTGAAAAGTGATTTTCCTATGACTCAGATGTAATTTGTCATTCTATTCTCACGAACGATCATGGAGACATTGATCGCAGAAATGACTTCATTTCTCTTCAGCACTTTGATCCCGGATGGAAATTTTGTAACGTTTGTTCAGTGTATACTGTCATCCGTTCATTTGTATAAAAGCCAAGTTAAATTAATATTGGCACGAATGTAATACCATGTATTTAATTTGCAGATCTATGGTATTTCCTAAACAGCATTCTAATTTGTTATTCTATTTTTAATTTACATCACTTTATCGATTTTATTGGGTCCCTATTCGGGTTTTGTTTTGAGGATAATATTTTTCTCGCTGATTCTATTATAATATTGTCGTCGTGTTTGCATAAGAATCATTTCGTTTAACAAGAGATCACTATGTCGGCACCGGAGTTCGTTGGTTATCATGTGCGGACCTGGAAAGAGTGATTCAAAAATATGTCGACCATTTTATTATCCTCAATCTTATCATTTCCCTTATTTGCTTATGACTTTTCATTATAAGCATCTTTAAACAAAATATTTATCTTTAAATACAAATAATTTCATAACATATCCTTATTACAATCAAGCGGAAAACCTAAGCTAGTTTCGTCCTCTAATATTTTCGTATATTTTTGGCAACCGTAGTTTTCGATTTTATTATCCACTTATTCTTTTTTTATGTTTGTGTTCCAATAACCAATTTCTCCAAGTATTTAATTGCACAGCTCTTTCTGTTTTGTAGAACGTCTCATAGCGTTCACATCGTTTCACATTATACAGACACATGCTATCAAAAATCCGTACTCTTGTTGAGAATTATTACACCCTTCATATTTGTGTGCTCTTCGCCTCTGAAAATTCACGTTTCTCGGAAATTCTGTACTTCTAGAGCCACGTTCTTTAAAGTTACCCTCTCCCAATAGTATGGCACCTTGTTCAGCTACCATAATCGGCATTTATTTACCTAACCATTTTCCGCGCTCAGAATCCAAAGACCAGATCATGTCTGCCGTTACCTTCAAAAAGTGTCATGAAAAGACGCTTTTGAAGTTAACCAAGTCCTTTTTCCAGAATTAAGCTAAGCTTCTTGCTTTTTACTTTTCTTCTTGTGTGAATAGTCTCGTGTTAACTCCGACTATATTTTATGCTTCAGATGCATCTTACAAATATTATAGAAATGTTTTCAAGTATTATTAAAATATTAATTATGTTATTTAAATTAATTTAATCATAGGGAATAATTTCAACAATACTCTTTTCCTATAATAAATACATGAATTTGTCGTCTTAATTTAAAACTCCTTAATAAATAAATATATAGAAACTACATATAAAACTAATTGATGCTTTATTTAGATGACAATAAATTATAATCTAGCAGTTTCAACCTCAAAACCCTGGACATTATTTAAACTCTTATTAAAATGGCGAGGCAGCATTTGGAAGGCAGTGATACTAGAATTAGCAGTGTGGTTAATATTCTATGGTATTCTGAGTATTATCTATAGGACAGCACTTTCACCTGATCAACAACGGCAAGTAGATCAAGACAGAAGAGAGGAAGCAAGATAGGGAAAAAAGAGGGAAACAATAAATATATATATGTTTTCTTCTTTCCAGGACTTTTGAACGAGTAGTGCAGTACTGTGATGCTAGACTTAGTTACATTCCTCTTAATTTTATGCTTGGTTTCTTTGTTACTGCTGTCGTTAATCGATGGACTTATCTCTACCAGATCATTGGATTTATAGATAAGTAAGTCCTTTTTAATTATTACTTTAGAATAAATTCGTCAATAATTCATATTTATTTTATAACTTTTATTTTTAAAATTAAAAACAATCACATAGAGAATGAAGAGCAGAAAACAAAAGCGATAAACTCGGAAATCATTAAATCCATACGAGACATTTTGTGGAACTTGGAAATATTTCAGTTAAGAACATACTATTTTTTGAATAACGTTTAGTTTATTTTTCAATAAAGTAGTCTCTCCATTGCCTAACAAAAAGCATTAAAAGTTCACTGTAATAGGCCCGACCAACAAGAGTTTTAAAATAAGGTTTTATTTAATATTATTCTCATCTTTCAAAGTGAACATAATTTTCTTAGAACAGCGATATAATCGACACCTGTGTACCAATTTAGAAAATATTTGCAGTAGTTAAAAAAAGGCTCATTTAATGATATAATTTAATAGGAATACGTCATTTATGGAAGAACGATTTAAAGTATAATCATTAGCCTAACAAGAGCTTATTATTTTCCACTATCATAACTTGTTTCAGCATAGGTTTGATGACAGCTGAATACGTACGTGGAAGGACAGAGCTTGCTAGGATGTATCGGAGAAATATTGTCCGATACTGTGAACTCGCTCAAGTACTCGTTTTTAGAGACATCAGCATGAGAACTAGAAGACGTTTTCCAACACTTGACACTGTTGTTGCAGCCGGTAGGCATGATACCTTGCTACTTCTTTGTTTAGTTTTTTTAAAGAGTTAATGATAGCTAGTCACTTATAGGCTTCATGATGCCTCATGAAAAGGAACGGTTTGATGAAATCCAGTACCGTTACTCGAAATACTGGGTACCATTTCAGTGGGCATTGGCCCTTACATACGATGCCCGCAAAAGAGGACTAATCGAAAGCGACTATTATCAGGTTGTAGTGCAAGAGGTCAGCATCATCGCATACATTTTTCTTGGCTTGATAAACTACCATTGATTCATATCACAGCTAAGAAGTAGAAAATACACGGATAATGAAAAGATGACAGCGGCAGACAATTCAGATGTTTTCAGGAGATTAAGAAATTCAGAACGGGTCTAGCTTGGATTTGTAATTATGACTGGGTACCTATTCCCATAATGTACCCCCAACTGGTATGTCTGGCGGTTCATACTTACTTCCTCGTTTGTCTTCTGGCAAGACAGTACATTGTCTCAGAACATGCTAACAACAAAACAGAAGTGAGATAATTTAATGTTTTCCGTACTTTATTAAAATTCTGAATGCACAATTTCCACAAACTAGCTCCAATGCGGAAATATGACCATATTTATCGTTCATTTGAGAACTAGATATATTATAAAACACTAATTTGCATTATATTTTCATTTTTGCCTTCTATACGCTTAAATACATACGAGGGATAGGGTCTGTAACATGTAACACGTTCTATATTAAATAATTTGAATATTTGTCTCCATAATAACATTTCTAAATAAAAATCACTCACAGATAAGACAAAAGCCAGGTAGGTATCAGACAAAAAATATTCAATAGAAGAAAATGACTGCTATTTCGAAGTGTTTTGTGTTAATACACTATTTCACTGTTGTTTTTTAATCATATAATAATCAAATAAGTAATATTTTTATACCATGAAAGTTCAGCTGTGACCCCATTTTCTACGGCATTTAATTACTATATATTAAACTTACTGAAAGCCTAGCAGTTCTTATGAGAAATTTGTTAGATACTGTTGTGTTGATAAGAATTAACTCGGTATCGCTTAACGCAAACAATTAGCATATTTGGAGGTACTGATTTACTAAATAGGACAGAGATCTTTCGTTAAAACGTGCTGATTCATTGGCAAACATGTGTGGCAACAAACAGCCATTGGTCTCCGACTCTAAGTTATGTATCTTACACTTGTGAAAGCAAACACCATCTTGATCTTAAGAATTCTGAAGGCTTTTTTAACTACCAGATGATGTCTGCCTCCTTTCATGAACACCTATTTTAGGTCGATCTCTATTTCCCCATTATGTCTACGCTTCAATTCATATTTTACATGGGATGGATGAAGGTAAACTTTCTCATCACTTTCAAAATATGATTTTGAATATGATTTTATCTCCTTTAATCAACATTTTAACTTATTATTTTATCGTGATGACGCTTGTAGGTGGCAGAAGCTATGTTAAATCCCTTTGGAGAAGATGACGATGATTTCGAATGTAATGCTCTCATCGACAGAAACATAACGGTACAGAGTTCTTATAACTTTTTTTTTTTTTTTTTTTCTCGCTGAATTATTTTTTCTGTGACCAATAGTTATTTATAAACGTCCCAATTACTACTGGGTGGTATTTTTAAGTAAACATTAAATAATTGGAACAAACTTGAGTAAAAACTGTGCTAAATTTAAATAATTCTCTATTAGGTCTATTTTTCATGTATATCGACTAGGTATAATTAGTTTTATTTTAGATGGTGCTTATGATGGTTGATCAAGGTTATGATCGTCCACCGGAATTACAGAAAGACACTTTTTGGGACGAAGAAGTTGAACCTCTATATTCAGAAGAAACAGCTAGAATTCCTAATAATCCACTTAAGGGCTCTGTCAGTGAAGTAAAGTTCGTAATTATATTCATTCCTTCCCATACATACCTAAACGTATTTTACAGATAATGATCAAATTCCGAGTGTAGAGGAAAAAAAGACTTTATATGTTAGTAAAAGAAAGTTATGAAAAAAATATATGTATAAAAAGTAGGAAATAAAGATCCATTTTTATTGCTTATTTGCAGATTACCTGAGAGTGTACATCAAATCAAAATGATACCTCATTTCGATGATCGCGACCCTTTACTATCAAATTCTCCTTCTTTAAGGAGAAGGGTTAGCGTTGTTCCTGTTAGACAGTAAGTCTAATCTACCATAGTTAAACGTTTTACCACAGAATTTTTAATAAGTGACATCATTTTCTAGAAGTGATCATCGTCAAAGTCGTACTTCAGTTGGTTCTCTTGAAATGTTCCGTAGTTTCAAGAACAAAATTGAGAGGTTAAATTATTTCATAATTTCAGATTTTTCGCCACATGCTTTATTTGCTTTAACTCTCTATTTTAGGTCACTATCTCGTGGTCAACTCCACGAAGGCGTACCTCGGAAAACAGTATCTCATGGAAATCTGGAAACACTTGATATAAATTTAAATACAAAACGACCATCATTGCATAGTGGTGATAGCACTCCAAAAAAAGAGAAGTCATTCAGCAATGGGGCTTTTGTAGAGACTCGTTAGTTCTACTAATTTCTTCACTTACATTAGCTTTTTTATTATGCCGAATCATTTATAATGCTTTTAACAATGTAATTCTCTTTAAAACGAGCTTAGGATATTCACATATAATATAAACTTTTCTGCAGAAGACGAGATCTCCAACGCGTTCAGTCAACCGATTCCTAGTGATAAAGGTTTAAAAGAGGTTCGCAAGACCTCTTCTAGTACGAATATTAAAGCTCAACACGACTTTCCTCATCATGTGCTTGACGATGTGTTAGAAGAAAACGAAGAAGAGGTTGGATCGAAGGTATGTAAATTTGTTGCCTCTGCGTCAAGGTAGTTGGGATACAGTAACAATTTAAGCAATTTTTTACCTTCCAAGTCCTAAATAAAAATAATAGAAATTGGAATAGTTATTTAGAGTCATATTTTTTCTACACAAGACAAAATTATACGTTTTTCCTGAAAATATTTCTTAGATTCACGTAGATGATTTGGAGGCTTAGTGTAAAATAATTGTTTCTGCTTACATTGCACTAACTTTCATTGTGATGTTAAGCCCATGTGATCTAAGGTGATATATTAATACTCTGACTGAATTGGGACAGTCTTACATGGTAATTGTCGTTTGGTAAAAACGACAGTTTTGTTGACTGGCAAAAACTTGAAAAGAACTTTTTGAATGTGGAGGGGAATTTTCTGTTGTGGGTGTGCAGTGAAGCAAAATTTGTACCCTGAAAAGTTAGTTTTTATTGATATTAATTTAATGTTCAGTACGTGAGTAGAAGATCACCAAGGCCTATAATTGCAAATTTAGTAGTAACAACGCTGTTTCATTTCGATTGGTTGTTATTTCCTATAAAAGGACTAGTGGATAAAATGTTGCAAGAAACATGCCTATGTAATTATCAACAGATGCATGTTCTCTACTTTTAGGTTATAAGAAAGCGAAGTGTCTTCGAACCACGATTAGCAGAATGCGAACGACATCCAGCCACTGTAAAGGAACGAGAGAGCCGAGAGACACAGCAGAATGAAGGCGCACCAAATAACGAAGAAGAAAAAAAGAGAGAAAACACAAGGAGTAGCGAGTTTTTCATCGGCAATGCAGATAATGATGATCATCACTAAAAGATCTCATACTGAGAAAGCCAGAACATTAAGAATGCAGTGATTGTACAATATAATAGGCTATAACGAGAAATTGTTTTCCTTCAAATTTTAATTGGTCTCGTGGTAGATGTAATCCCAATAGATGGTTCTTTCATCTGGCTGCATTTTTCTTTTTCATATTGAAACGAGCTTCCCTAAATAACTTGGTCACCTTCCTTCGTAGTTGTTTAGAGAAAGAGCTAGCAGTAACGGAGGCAAAGATGAAGATGCCGGTTTATACAACTCCGTATACTATTTTACATTCCTCCGTTTGCAAAGCGTTTAACATGAACAGCTTTGCCGTTGTTTATTCAGGCAATTCTATTGTATCGTACTTTCATAATCTTTGTAGACAAATGCCTACGAAACGGATTCTTCCTTTCAATCTGATGTGACTGCGGTTAAAAGGGTAAATAACTAATGCAAAACCTTCGTCTGGTTCAAGCTCTAACAATTACTGAGTTAATTACTCTTTTAGTCTTTCTTAATAAACAAATTAATCTATTCTATTATTGCTAACCAATTATAATGTTTTGATTCTTATGAAAAAGTGTGCATTAGAAGTTCAGGAGTGGGTTCTTGAGAAATTCACTGAAATTGTATCACATAAATCCCAGAAATGCAACAAATTAAAGAATTTATTACAGTAGAAATGTTATTATTTACACGCATAGTTTGCAAGAAATGAGAACTGTCCTAATGGCTAACCTACAAAACAATTTATATTGTATAACTTCTGGGAACCTCTGAGGTACAGTTGTCACTAATAAGTCTACTTGATATTATGTACACTTCAACAACTACTTTAGAAGGGGTAAAGCATCTGAATGAAATGATAAACAGTAAATCAAAACTATGACATATATTCCAGTGACAATACCACTTTAACATTTTTATATAATTTGTACCAGTAAGAACCTATGTTTTTCTGTTTTTCGACAACAGTAATACAAATCTTTAAGATTCAAGATCATATACAACTTTGTACGTAAGACAGTCTACCGTCTCCAAATCTATATATCCGCGTATTTATACATTAAGCTCATCTCCTTCGGCTTACGAGGAAGCTTTTCCACTTCGATTTTGGGACAACAGGGGCAACAGCAAAACATTAGAACTACAGCTCGTCTAAAATATGTGGTTACAAATATAGAAAGAAATCAGTAAACATGAAGACACATTTTGCTAGAATCATGATTATCCTACTATATTCCTATTTTAACATTTTAATGGATCAATCCTCAAATCTAATCAAGTAGGAAACAATAAAATTATACAATAGGAGTAAATAACCATATTAGTTTAAATCTTCTTTCTTCATTGTATGTAAATATATTTTAGAAACTACCAAGATTAGATTTGCTATTGCCTTCCTACCTCCCCACTTCCACTTAAAAATACTATTACTCTCTGATGCTAACTAGCGATTAATGCCGAGTCCAAACCTGTAAGGAGGAAGGAATGCTACTGTAATGATGACCATCCAAGTCGGTCGGTAGTAATTGACAATGATGATGATGAGCTTCGTAATCACATTTACAGTACTTATTTGCTTACTCCGTGTTGAGTTCAACTCCATCAACCAAACTATTGCATTCACTAAATACAATGGCATTTGATGGTTTACGTTTTGCTCTTCTATCGTTCGAAGTCATATAAGTGGATAACTATTAATCAATATCTATATTAATATAACCAAAGTCTTTAACACTTCACAGATCTCACCAAAATATGGAATAAGCATTAAGTATGGAATAATGATGTAAATTAGAGTCCAGGCTAGGCGACTGCGAGCATCTCTGATTTGCATATCTACGGAAGCTGCATGTTCCATCGGTAGTTCACGACAAAGCAACACGAAGGACTTAAAAATACTATTAAACGTAAGATTCCAATATATAACTCTAAAACTGTTATGAAATATATTTTTGGTCCTATTTCCTAATGTCAGTCAGAAACTATTATGTTAGAATATATTCATACTAACTACATACTACTTTGTTCGTAGTTATTATTATATCAGAACACGAATAAATTCCATTAACTTAATGGCTATTCACTAGTAATAGAAAATTTCGGGAAAAAAACTAACAACAAAAATCTGGATGGAGATGATGACGAAGCAGGTAATATTCACGATACGAGAAATGATGGACAGGACCTGGAGGACTACGTCGTGGTTCTTGTCGGAAACGTATGTGAGAATACATAGGAATAGAGGAATAATTTGCACTGTCAGACATATTGTGCTGAAAGAGATCATCTATTTAAACGAAACTTTTTAGACAAAAAAACAGAATAAAGCACACACTTTATGGGAAAGGCGTTCACGATATTATCTTTTTTGGTAGCAAGTCGGCAACAGTTTAGAAGAATAATCAGGAGCACCATTAAGTTGTAGTGTATATAGTCATAAATGACGTAGACAAATTTGATTGTCCAATACAAGTAGCTTCTAAATATAATGTTTTAAATTGTTAAGGCTTAAATATTTTCAACAACTTGTCAGTTTTTAACACTAAATGTTATTTAAGCGTGGATTAAGTTTAGTGAAGATGGTTAAATCTTCGATTATTTAAATTTGCCATAATCTAAAAGATAGTATAGTATTTATGCTCTTTGGAATCCTTCATAGAATGAACATTAGTAGAGAAAAATGCTTCGGAAGACTTTTCTGGAGAGTTTTCAAACAATGCATTACTGAACACGCAGTGATTACAGTATACTCTTTCTATTTGGGAATAGATTATTAAAATGGAGATAAAACTGCAAGAGTTTTGGGGAAAACCAAGGCATATTTTCGGATTCACTGCTATTAAAATAACATCGAATGATTTAATTAAATCTTCGAACTATTTTACATATGTAATGTTATAAATTATATCTTTCTAAACGGTATAAAAAGAAAGGATAACTAACTGATAAAATATATTCGATAGATTTCTAGTTGGTTGGAAGAGCTTGAGGTATGAAGTGACTTCGCAATAAACAGTGAATAATTCACCGATGGTGATAGGTATAAATAGGGTGATGGTCACAGAACGCATGAAATCTTTCTCCATCTGAAACATCTGCAGTATCATACACTCTAAAATATTAGTGTCATCACTTTATTTGAATTACCTTAATTCCTAGTAGAAGGACAGTTACTGCAGTAAACAGTCTTCCTATCATTAATATATTACTGACAATTTGACCGGCAGTGAAATAGCTATCTGAGATAGGTTCCAGACTTTTCTTCTATAGATTAATATCTCATACAAATGAAAACTTTCAATAAAAAATAAAGAAGGATTTTTAATGCACAGGATTCTTACCACATAACCATTCTGTACACTGGGGATAGGTAGTTGGGGAAGAAAATGACATCTGAAAAATGAAGCTAGAAAAACAACAACGTGAATATACCCCTACGAAAGCAAGTCGTTTCTACATTTTATAAGCATTATTACTAATCTAAAATAAATTGTGAACTTTGCAAAAGGAAGAGGTTAAAGTGGGGACTGCTTTCTAAACTATGCAATATTTACAATGGTTATTGTAGAGCAGATGGAAATAGATGTGTCCATCAATTCTAAAATAACAAATTTTAGATATACTGTAATATCAGCTGCTAGACAATGATTGGGAATATTTATTACTATCTAATTATGAAGTTTTCCCATATTATAGTGTTGCAAGAAAATTCTATTATTACTGAATTGATAAATTGCAACGAACGTTCAAATTACATGGAAATATTGGTACGATAAAGCATAATGATCTGTAGCATTTAGGAAAATGACCAACGAGTGTACTGAAAACGACGATGTCGTCGTTAATAGTTATTCAATCACCAGCGAAGGAAAGCATTCTCATAGATTTCTCTGAGTCACAACCAGGCGTCAATTAATGAATAGTCAGCTTATTTTTCTCATAAATATATCAGCATACAATAAATATGATTATCGTTAGGCTTAGAGTCGAATATTGGACATATACGTATATACAAGCGAAGATAAAAGAAATTAGATGCATGCGCCATCCATAAATTTGACGGAAATTCTCATGACTTCATTGAAGTCTCTGTAACACGAGAACTATCGTCCAATCTTTCAATCAGCATTTCTTTGGCTTTTTATTAATTTTCTGTTTTTAATTAGCTTGTAATATTGCTATTAATCGTATTTTTACGATATTAGAAATGAGAAGTAGAATTTTGCAATTATTAATAATACAGGTTTACAGTTTCTAAAAACATATTTAGACAAGAACCATATTTATAAGAGGAAATTTCACAGTATAAAAAGTGATCGATTTCAGTCATTCACCTAGTTGCTTAGTTTTCTCATGAAGTGTCTAAACGACTAGATTTTTACTCAAATGATTAGTTTCTGAATGTTTTCCCATGGTTTTGATATCTAAAGAATAGGGCACTGTAATAAAAATTGAGTTAATTGATATAAAACTTGAAGTTAATTGAAGTGCAATTACTGAAATGTGTATTGAAAACATTTGACTAATTTTCTAAATCCATCTGGTGTTTTTAGTGGAAAAAGGTATAATTTTATTATGACACATTGACTATAGATAATAGAATCGAATCACGGCAAGTAATAGAATTCTTGAATCACAGGTATCTCGAGAGAGCACCGATATTTGATATTGGAGGTTATCACATTTGGTAGAATAATACAAACTGGAGGTTCATGTGAGCAATGATGTAAACGAATAAAATTATTTTCGAAGTGAACATGGACAGAAGAATTTATTGAATTTTTTTCTATGTGGAACAAGAAAGGCAACGATGGAGATAAGTAGAAAGATTGGACGAATAAGGAAAGCAGTGACATGAAGAACAAAAGCGTCAGTTGCTAAATGTATTGGGACATCTTGCACACGTTGGACGGAGAACCCGAAGGTTAGAAGGAAGTCCTGTGTTAGAGAAATTGCGGCCCATACTGAAAAAGAAATAATTATGCGAGATAAGGAAAGAAATTGATTCAATGGGTAATTCATAGAAAATCTGGAGCCAATATTCATAAATTAATTACAACTAAATCAATTTAAGTCATAGCATCTGCAATATTTTGCTCTCAGTATAAACAAGCGAAAATATGGAAAGGACGACAAGCTTTTGTTTAACTGCATCTAATTATATTAAAACTTGACGAATATACTTCAAAGTAGTAAACAATAAAAAAAACTTGATTGCTACTTGACAGCGATATTAGCAGCTTTTAGAGTTCCACAAGTACCTAATAAAGAATCGCTGTGTAAGTGATATTCTACTCTTTTTGTTAACATTCATATTTTTCAGTATTCAGTCATAACTGAGGTATTAACAAACCAATATAAGGCGCCGAAAGGATATTGACGGTGAGCTGCAAGATGAGTAGCCAAAAAAGTCTCCACTTCCCCTCTCGGACTTGGTCATAGGGAGAGGACTTCGTGTACTCGTCACGATGACGGCAAAACACGATAAGAGACTGAAAATTGGGTTCTAGAGAAAGAAGAACAAGTATGGCTAGAAAAATGTCACTATGTCATATTTCATTATCTAGAACGAGAAAATACAACTGACGGCAAGTATTTGTGTGGCGATTGTGAAAATAACGAAACAAGCGGATATTCGGATGATTGCTGTAGCCCCTAGATGGATATAGACAGGAACCTCAAACATAGAAAGGAGGACTTCTATGAAAGTGAACAGCACTGGGAATAGTTGCACTTTGAAGAAAGACCAGCTGCAAAAATTTAATAAGAGATGGTTAGAATATTTATACAATTTATAGAAATCATTTAAAGCTGGTTATCAGTCACATTTAAGTCGAAAAATCGAGATTTTAACTGTGCTCAGTGTCCTAATATATGTAATATTAATGTATTCGGAAGAAGTAATTGACTTACAAGTACGGTATATAGTTAATTTCTTCTGGGCGAACAATAGCTTTGTGTGCATAGTAGAATGCAACGATTGATGAGAAAAGAAAGGACCAAAATAAGAAATCAGAGAGTATGAAGCACACCAGAGTGAAGTAGAAGATTTCCCTTTAAAAAGTAGTCATCAGATAGTGGAAATATAAAACGAAGGGTCCTTGAGCTATTTATATTACGAATGTCAGTGTAGATGAAGAAGATTCAATATTATGCAAATTACAACGTGGTTCATCTATGAGAAGAAAATGAGCAGCCAACTAAAAGTTGCGATTGCTACGTTCCTAACTTAATTAGTATAATTTACTGTCGTGGAGTGGAGAGAGGACTTACTTGTAGATATTGTACGTAGTGTATGTAGTAAGAATTTCTCCGAATATTTTCAATATATCACTGGAAATGTAAGTTATTCATGAGTCGAAATAAATTCATAAATAAAGTTGCAGAAATTTGTTGCTTTTTTGAAATAATTGCCGAAAGCTTACTGTTGTAAATCATTGAGTGTATCGGTATAATGGTTTCCTCTATAATATTCCCACTCGAATTCCCTACAACATGTAAAATACAGTAATATTGTATTGCTAAATATTGCAAATAGTTTTCCTTTATAATTCCTTTTTTGAGAAGAAGGAGTAATAGCTCTTTCTGATACACCGGCATTAATGCGCCGTTTAAAAATAGTTCAAATATGAAAATAATGGGAGGAACATGAAGATAAATAAATTGCAGCCATTTTTACTCATAGAAGAAAGTCACTCGAATATAAGTGAGGGAACTCACCTTACACCGAATATTGTAACACTCATTTTAATTTCTGAATATATATCAAATCCACATTCTAGTATGATGGGTGCTAGCAGAAATAGAACAAAAATCTTTAAGAAATCCCTTTTCAGAGTTGTTGACAGAACGAGAACCAACAAAGATAAAATACATTTTGTTACTAGTCCAGCTATGTGATAGAAATTTGGATGATATGAAGAAAATGGCGCTGAAAAAAGACTATATAATAAGAGGTCTGATAATATCCAATATATAATATTTTGCCACATACTAGAGACTCTAAGTCACATGCAAACCGCCTATTGTTGGCAAGTGCAGTTCTCATCCTCTTAGTGGAAAAATTAGTTGCCCTTTCCCTATTGTGTACCGATATGACTTTCTTTGAAATGAACGGCAACCAGCAAGTTAGTCAAGAAGAGGAAAAACAGTGATCAAATGCCATCATATCGGAAGTGAAACGAAGATAGAAACTTTTGCAGTCTATACCTATTATAGTGGCATTAAAAAGAATATTAGTGAGGTTCTCTGGGATATCATCATCATTAGAAAGAAGAGTCTCCGAGAATAGTTGCTGAGTGACGTCATCCACCGGCAATTCTCCGCTGAACATTAGATGATCGTCATCCATCTGCCAAAAATGTAAACAAATTTAAGCAATAGTCATTGAATCTGATATAAAACTAAATTCCACTTGACAAATTAATGTTATTAACATGCTATGCAACTTTCATAGTTAATATTAACGTAATGATGTGATTACGGAAAAGATTATTAATAATTCTAAGAGCGAAAATTCGTAAAAAGCCATTTACATTAAAATATTAAAGGATTAGGTGATGCCATGGTCTACTTTCATCTGTGGTAGGGGCTACGAGAATAGAAATAAAAACTGTTTCGATATATTAATGGTTCAAGCATTCAGAAACCATAGTTTTTTCTTTTCTCTTTTCTTCTGTCCTTTCGCACGTTCTCTTTCTCTATTTCCACTCAACAGGAGGTAATACGTAAAGAGTAGTTAAAAAGATAAATGATCTGAGTGCATTTCATACTCAGCTTCGCTTCGATTTGGGTGACGGATGATATCAATGATAATGCTAACTGCGCGACCGGCGAATAGAACAAAGGAATAAAAAATGGAGCGGTAAGATTTCGATCGATCGCTTCTGTTCATAGTTTAAAGATGTCTCAGAAACACATGGTAAGCAGCCGACTGAGGTGATTAACGCCAAATTTACAACGCGCAAGCGAAACGTTGTAGGGAGAAATTACTCTCAAGGTTGGCAAATGGGAAAAGGCGAGAAAATAGAAATAATTGGGCTATAAGACAGGATATATCGGCAAACTGTAGATAATAAG
This sequence comes from Heterorhabditis bacteriophora, assembly GCA_964036235.1. Lineage (NCBI taxonomy): Eukaryota > Metazoa > Nematoda > Chromadorea > Rhabditida > Heterorhabditidae > Heterorhabditis > Heterorhabditis bacteriophora. The sequence goes on from OZ038429.1 coordinate 10,641,648, forward strand.
AAAACAGAAATAACCAGCGCAGATCTGTGAGAAGATAAAGATTTTTCTTTATCGAAGTTTTTAGAGATATAGAAAAACGAGGATGAGCAGACGTGAAGCAATTTGATACTATCGAATCCCATAGTTTATTTTGATACAAACAATTTCCTATTGATTCATATGAGCCATGGTGATATGCCACCAGCACTTGTTGAGGCTCAAATTTCTTTAGGAAAAGAGAGCATAGAGAACTGAAACACGACTCTAAGATTATTGTTGTAATAGAAGGGATAGGTATTTTAGGAAGACTGACAAATCCATTCATAAGTAAGAAATAAATATGAGAGCAATACTAAGTTATTGAAAATTCAAATCAACTATTGGTATAGTTGAATTTTCGCAGCTAGCTAGGCATTCTCTAAAGAATGTGCATTTATTGTATGGCCGATTGCATGAGACACGTTGGTATCAGCACCAACAATGGATGTTTGAATCTGACAGCCACTAATTCGCAATTACTGTACTTCAATAACCATCGTAGCCCTTCCTTCCCGCTGTCTTAAGCAGTAGAAAACGCTGCTTTCCACTATACGAGCGCCTACTTCACCTTTTGCAGGAATGCCTTCTATTAAAAGCACATTTAATTTTCTTTCAACTGCGTTTGGTGCTGAGGAAATTACTACTGTTTTTTGTTGAGTTTAATCACCAATGGAACAGTTGAGTAATAAATGATAGCCGAAAATTTCAACTTTTCTTGGAAATATGAAGTGTTTGTTTACCAAATTATTATTCTCATAGTTACAAATATGTATTTTGCTTTATGCACATATAATTTCGTTAAAATTTCTATCAACAGATCTCTATTTCATAGATCTTTATTTAAAATGAATATATTTTACGAAGTTTGTACTCATACATAACAGTGTGGGAAAATAGTCTCATTTTGTAAAAATAATTAGTCTAATATTTATTATGCAATATTTCGAATATGCAAAGTAGATGCATGATTTTTTTCTATTATAAAAGCCAAAACGTAATCTACATACTATATCAACAATAAGTATTTCTGATCACAGCTAATGGCAAAGCCATTTCTGCTACCGAATACATCAATAATCTAGTCACAACTTCCTAGTTATATCCGAAGCATTAGCACTTCTAAACCTCCGGTGCCAATATCCAGGCTTATAACCCTATAAAGGACTTAAAGAGTGAGAGTACGCAAACCAGGGTGTACACTGTGCGTTGCCATATAAACAACAAAAGAGAGTGATAAGAATAGATAAAAGTAAATGTGTGACATTTTTTATTTCGATAAAATTTTGCATAATTTAGTTATCATAAATTATAATTTGTTTCATGTTCATCTAGAAGAAATAAACCGTCATAGAACACTACTGCATGAATCAATAAAGGTGGTAAAATTGAGGTAGTTAAAAAATATATTAGCTGAGGTTTCAAAGAAGAGATGAAAAGAAGGTAAAGAAAATAAACTAAATAACGATTCTACTGAAGAATTGAATTCAAATGAATTTCACTAGTAAGTCTTCCCATCATGTTTCCACTGTTATGAATTGTTATCTCAGATAGATGGTAGTCATCAAGTTGACTTAGAAGCTGAAAAGTAGTACTATAAATATAAAAATTATATCTTATAGGTTACAAACCGGTTTTCTTAAGAAACTAATTGTAATACAACAAAGATGATGAGATGGCTATTAAGTGTGACGATAATGGCCCGCAAAAAAAGTTGGCGAGAGCGACTGGTCTAAAGCACGTCAAAGAACTAGAGATCAAAACTAAGTGGTCATGGCGCAGAAGATCGCGTTGATTGCTCCAAAGACTGGCTGAACTAGGAGGAGGTTTAGCCTTGCAAACCAAAGCAAAGAGAATGGTAAGACGAGTTATTTATTGGCACACAATATTGTTTGCTGTAAAGATCGCTATCCTAGATTCTACCATATGAGAAACAAAAGATGAATCACCTCCATATACGGCATAACTCCAAATAATAGTGCCATTCTACTAGTACTTTCCATATGATTCAGCTCAGGATGAGCGTACTTCGACTGCTCCACTAGTGCTGTGCGGTATTTGTTGAGGGCCATGTCCACTAGCATTCTTCCGTCTTCAGACAATGGCACATCATGTGCTACAATATACGAAATCTATGGACTTTCGCTTTTTATTATTTCAATAATTATTTAGATAACCTACAGTCTTCGAACAGCATCACCAGCTTCATAAGAATATATTCATCCCTCAAAAGTCTAATTGTTCGGAAGGTTGAAACGACTCCATTGTGGATCACATTTGATAGACTTCCTACGTAATTCTTAATGCTAAAATGGAATTTTTATGTACTTGAAAAATATGATCTATATGCGACTTATTCTATAGTAGGTTTTAAACTCACAGTCCCTCTGGACACTGTTGAGGGTCAAAATATATCCCACTACCAAAGATGACTCCATCATAGTTCTGTTCGTATGTCCAGTAGGAAACTGTTAGGCAAATGACCTTGCATAACTGGCGAGTTACTAGCTTAATCTAAAAAATTCAACTTGAAAATAAACCAATAACTATATAAGTGAATCTGTATCATAAATAATAAATAAGATATAAGGCTGGACCTTATCTCGATCACAAAAGAATTTAAGTTCGGGAATGCCAGCAATCCATTCGAAGTAGTGTGCGACAAGCCGACACCACATATTTTTTAGGTTTCTTAAACTTATCTGATGTATACGTTCACCATCAGTCTGAAATTAAAGAGAATAAATCTATCAGTGTTATTGGTTGATACTTTCCTTCTAGTGATTCAAGCCTTCCTTCTTTTTCTCTACCAACTGGTATTCTTCCAGATATTCTTTGCGGGAAGTGAAACGCCTCTTCTAGTGAGACGTCAATCGAGCATTTATTTGACCTCTCATACAAACTTTCCGTTGGAGCATCACAGTATCTTTAACATTAACATTTATTTATTTATTTGTTTTCTTGGAAATCAACTTATAATAAAAACCTTTCGAGATTACTGAAGCATAGGAGAACCTCTCTAAAATTGCTATTAAATCGGAGATCAATGGATTGACGATATCCAAACAATGAAACAGGCTGAAAAGAAAAATAAAGCTGTTTTAATTTCTCTATTTAAAAAAAATCACTACTAAATAGTGATCGAATAATTTAAAAGGCTTAATATGCTTACAAAATGACTTTCATCGTGTACAATATCAGGTAGGGAGCTAGGAGTACCTCTATCTGAATTTTCTTCATCAGAAGCAAAGCCAGAAGGGCCGACATCCATCTAGAGGAAGTAAGTGGTGAATGATATAGGCAGAGCAACGATGATACAGTTCTTAATTTTCCGAACCACACCTACGTGGTTTTACGTACAAATAAGAAGGTTGCGTGCAAAATAACAAAAGATCAAATGTAAATAAAAATAGAGCACCTATATATAATATAAATATTAAAGTGGGAAGATATATAGCGTCTATTTGCTATTTTATATTATTACTTCTGTAATAGAAGCATTTACATATGGTGTTGTTGTGAAAGATTATTTGTAAGTGAGAAGTCATAAGATAGATAATCCGAAGAAAGCGAAGGAGTGAAAAGTCAAAAATGCGATGAGAGAATAACGAGAAGATTCTGATCCTAACATGAGACGATTTCATCGTAATCTGAGAAAATGTCTCATGGGGTGAGCACAGCGTTCGCACCGGCAGGGCTGCCAATGGCACATTCTGTGTTCCGCAGAGCCAACTACATCGGAAACATCAACATCATATTGGAGCACAGCTGGTGTTTTCATCAAGTGTCTGGGATATACAAAAGTGTGAAAAGCATACAGAAAGAATCAAAACGATAACGAGGCATAGCATGGTTTCTTGTCAAATATTAATCATGTAAAGAGATGATTGAATGAAGGTTTTGTCATCAATCATACAAACTATATTTATGCATTTAACTTCGTTATCGTACCGTATAATATTCAATGGAGGTGTGGATATGCTATCAAGTAATAAAAAGCCTGAAGTTTAAATCTGTGATATGAAATGGTCTATGGATTTTGTTAAATTATGTAGGTGAAACGCCTGAATATTGAATGCCGTATTTTTCCCATAAATTGAAAACGAATAAGACGACAAAGATTATATCACCGACTTCCGGATGATGTAAATGGCGCTAATACTTGAATATACACTAAAACCATTATTACGCTCATAGATAAATAGAAATGTTTGTATATGTATGACAAACGCTAGCATTGTTATTGAAATATTGAAATCATTCACAGCTGAATGAGGTGATAAAACGGTTTTTACGACGGATGATGTTCTATTCACTAGTAGCTCAAACTGTTTTCTGTGAAATAATGTCGTAATCTGGGAACATCCGCTGTTTGTATCGAAGTTCTCCTTTCTCAATAACAAATATGAATACTGTCGTAGTGAAAGTGAAGATCGCGAAGCTTTCATATTTGTACTTGATAAGCCTATAGCTGCAGATCAGTTAAAGCAACAAAACAGAAGTATAATCCAACCAGATATATTAGCCCACAAACAACAAAAATACTAATCCTACATATTTTAACCAACTCACTTCTTCAAGAGCTAAACTTCAAATTCTAATGTGGAAAAAGTAAATGGATAAAGAATTAGTAACTGTTAGTAATTAGTAGTTGAAAGTAGTAATGAGAGATTACTAATCTTTGGGATAAGTGATTGAACATCAAACAAGAATAGGTTGGTTCACATAAGTTTGTGTAGCAAAATGTGATATCAGATAAGCATTTTCAATATTTACATATAATTTCCTTTTTAAATCAGTAACTAATTATACTCCTGTGATTTAACAATCGCGGACTATTGTTACCGAAAGTATGTCGTGAAAATATTCATGTGCCACCCAGAAGAAACATTGCTAAGTCTCACACATTTCGGAACTTTTAGATATTATACACATTTCATGAAGGTGTTACATCATGAATTTTTGTTTGAATTGGAGTAGTTTTGTTTATTTGAATATTGTACTTTAGCCTGAAGGTTAGTTTTTCCTCTTTCATTCCAATGTTATTTCTTTGTTCAATATTGAATTTCGTATTCTACGCAAAAATGACATATATTTTCAATTCAAATCACTTCTATACTTTGACTAAACTTAGAAAGATTCGTAGTTTGTGGATGGTTGACTCATAAGAGCGAGTGACTGAAAATTGTGGTTGAACGGTTAAAGTAGATGATAAATGTTTCTAATAGAGAGATGGAGAGTGTTCTACCCAGATTTGCAATGTGTCGAAGATCTATAAATTATATGTGTGAAAGAGAGACTGGGTACATCTAGAGTTATTTTGTTAGCACGGAGGGTGTTCCCCTCAGTAGGCGTGGCCAGAGGGGATAATAATCAGCTGAAATCACGACAGCTCATTAAGTTGCTCTATTAAAGCGGCCCGGGAATGTATTTACTTCGTCTAGATCCATGCACTAGAAATTAAATACGTGATGTGAAAGCGAAGTACAGAAAACAATACGTTTCCAGAAGTATGCTTGTCATTCCCAGTCTGCTGGTAATAGGGGTCTACATTTCTTTCCATCCCATTCTCTAATGTCGTATGCATAGCAGAATATCGCATTCCGAAAATAAGTTATTTCCTTGCAAGGTAATATATTGCACCACTCCGATAACCACCACAGCTGCTTGTTTCAGCGTCTTGTCGACATCACAGGACTACAACCACATTGTTCCCCTGTAAATCTTACAATTAAATAAATCACACGAAATATGCAGTTTCATGCAATGGTCTCACAAATTTTTTTAGCACCTAATGAGCTATAACTTCTGCTTCGAGACTTGTAGTCCACCTGGACCAAACGTAGCACAAATCGAGTAAGATACTATTTGCAGGAAATTTTAAAATGCAATGAGGCGCTTGAGCTCGTTGATGAGAACAAGTCACCAAATTATCGGTTCCATCAATTAACTAAGCTCACTGAAAGAGCACTAGAATTCTGGTTTGGCTATGTAACATACTTGTTCACCTTTTCCATGCTACTAAAGATTTATTATTAAGGAATGTGGTACAGATCCTGTCATTTATAACGATCCACATCTAATCGGAAATCTTAAATCTAACCAACTTACGATTAACGAATAAAACCTACGAACATTATTTATGACAAATGTACTAAATATGCGAAATTATCTATAATTTATTCATGACCCAGAATAACATATACATCTTCACAAATAAAACCACCTAATGTTATGTGCCTATTAAATATCTTGCTAGTTAACCGTTAAAAAATAAGATCAAATAAATATTGCATCAAAATTAGTTAAATCAAACGATCAATTGGAAGTTATGACTGAAAAGCTGTATTGAATATTCTGCATCATTTATTGTTAGAGTAACCTTCGAACTATTGTCAGCGGAACAGCTTATTTTCGTATCATCTACTATATTTCCGGTTATAAATCGAGGAGAATATAAGTATAGAGAGTGTTCATATGACATGATACGTACATTAGAACATTTACATTTCAGGTCCAAATCTGCATAATGTTTTTTGTTCACACAAATATCGACTCAGCCTATAGCCACCATATGAATGTCTTCTTTGCAGCACGAGAATTATTCGCCAATCAGATAATTTCCCAAGTACGGTGTTTATAAATAAACTGGAAATCACTCAAATATTATAAAATATGCTTAGAGAAGCGCTAAACTCGTAAGGATAACTCAGACTGCATACGACTAGAATTGTTCTGTGCCAATATTCGGCTTAAGTTAATTGGAAAGTATAGATCTGAAGGCCAACTATAATTGATTCGATGACATTGTTTTTTTCAAAACCTAGTGGAATATTAAACATCTGCGAACATACAATCAGCTTAACCGGATTATGTATGATCGTTTCGACATGATGCCGTAATCACATTATTTTGCTAACAAACCCGAGAAATATGAGCGAAATAGGAGGTGATTTCTTGAGATTCTTGCTTAGATTTCTCTTTTTCCGCATATTTATGTTTTCCCTATGTTAGTACACACTAGCTTTGATTGCAAAATCGTTCTGAATGATCTCTTTCCTCCTTACATTTCCTGCCAAGTCTGAATTAATTGAAACGTCTAGCCAATGAATTGTCAGGCTTAGTTTGAGTCATCAAACTAATAGTTGCAAACACGTATATTCAGTACAAAAAAAGCTCCTAAAATAACGCAACTGATTCCATTATTTTAGTCGAACACGTACTTAAGTGACCCGCCAGCATTTCCCGACTGTGGTGAATGGAAAACAACGGGAAAAAGTAGTTTTCTTAATACTCTTCCGTCAAACCTCGCTTAGCGTTGATTTACGGGTTAACAAGCTTTGTGGTTGATATTTCACATGCAATACATGCCATTCCAGATATTCTCTGTTAGATAAGTTTCATTCTTTTATTTCCGCTATAATTTTTTTCATCCAAAGACTGATCTTTGATCGCAAGTATGGTAATTGTATTGAATATTATAAAACACCTTTGCTGCGTCTTCCACACCTAAATCACTGCTTTTGCAAATCCTTCTCCCAACTTTTTATGTCTGAATCTCCCACACCCGAATGAACTTTGAATACAAATATCAGAATTCGAAGAAATGGAACTACCAATTATCACTAAGCGATTCAAATGCATTTAGATTTCATAGCAAATAAGCATAATGATAATAAATTAAAAATAGTCGCACCAAAATCGAATAAGCTAAAGATCAATTTGAGGTCAAAAGGAAACTAATCAGGCCAACAACATATTTTGTCTGAAGTGTGCAACACAATACAACAAGATAATTGCTAAATAAAAAGTATTATCCGTGTTGTTATGGTGAAGTGTGCGTAGTCGCTCTCTTAAATACCATTGTCAACGGGATACGCCATGCAAACAGAAGTCGTCTGATGGGCTTTCTTTCGAAATTATTTGTGTAAATCAATAAATTACATGGCTTATTTCTATAAGGGAGTGCAAGTCATCTAATTCGTCTTCAAACACCCACATATCCCTGAGCTTGAAACGTTTAACATCAATTCTCAAACAAATGAAATTGTGGTTGTTATGATGAATGTATAATATAAATAACACCCACTGTATTTTTACTAATTTATACTTCTACAGTACGTCTGCCAAAATACATTCCTTACCGTAGAGATAGCAGTTCCAAAATAAGTGACTACATCAATTGATTTTAAAGGAGGAACTATGTGCTTACTGCTGAATAATGCATGTCACTAATGGCAATAATGTTTCTATCTCAATCTACCATACTTTAATTGTTTTAAGAAATTACTCATAGAAGTAACGGACAAGACAAATATAATTCTAAATCTCTTTAACTGAATAACAACCGAAAAATGCAGTATCTAACAGCTAATTATGTTCAATGCTTTTTTTTGCTTTAGAGAGAAATAGTGGTACTATGATTTAGAGGAAGTAATTCTTTTCTAATAAATTCCTACCAAATAACTCAGATGTCATAAACGACCAAATATTTGATAGATTTGATCTTTGTTCACTGATCACATGGTGTACTTGAAATTATCTACAAATATGTGCTCATCGAATGTAGGTAAATTTAACAAATAGTACAAACAAGAAAACAAAGAATTGTTTTTTCAATCATAAATAGGTATGCTAACGAGCGAAGAATGATTTGATTTTTTGTGTTAATAACGAGGAGAGCTGACATCGACGTACCGAAGGTGAAAGTCCATTGTTACCTTAAGGTGTATTTAGCACATGTACCACAGATAGTAAATTAAATCAGTAATTTAATATGCTTTTATGAACTATCTGGTCTCATTTTAGTTCAAATCTCTCCTTACTGGCCAATGATAATTATATGAGCATAGAAAAGTGGCATGCGAAGCACGTGGGACAAGAGAACAGCTGGATTATTTATGCTAAGGCTGAAAACTAGTGGGACCTATCTGGTAATTATAATGGAATTGTAAACGGTTTGATGTATACTGTAGCATCCATTTAAGGAAGTGATACTACAGCAGAACATCACCATGATCAGAGTAGCTTTCATTAAGTAATTAGCAGAAGCTGAAGCCACATCGAAGCAGGACCATATTTATCTCGTGCTATATGTTTAATCATTTTTTCCCCCACTTAACTAGTTTATTTTAGAATAACCATAGTTATTGGTTAAGTTATAAACGTCGCGAGAAATTGGCCTGTGTTCCAGAACCCATTAACGAAATAACAATTTCTTAATCTATATTTAGGTATAAATTCATTGATAGAGGGAGACTGTGATATTTCCAATCAAGTAGTTTCATATAATCCATCATATATGTTCAAATACCTCAAACAAACAAAATGGTGGACACTGAACATGTCAATTGATTGCATTTTTGGTATTAGCTCTTCAGACACCTGTTTCTGTTTAAAGGATTAAATTCGCTATCAAAAATCGTGTTTAATAAGAGGGGACATGATCCTCTTATTGTCATAACAATAAATAGGAGTTAAGATGATGTAGTTTTATTGCAAATCCTATCTGTATTTTAATTTTGGCATATTTTTCACAGCATGTATAAACAACCTCTGTCGCCAGATATATTAACAATGCTGGTGTAAAACATCCTTATTTAAAAATTTATTCAAGCTTAATTGTTAATTAATTTAAGTACTAGTAACATTACAGCGGGAAGATCAATCAATTCACAAAGAAATGGAGATCAAGTTCCGGTAGAGTCTCACATGGCACACGAGGACTGGCACTGGAAGGAAAATGGGACCAATACCAATAGACAGTTATTACTTGAAAATTCGTTAGTGATGAGCTAGTGTCCAAACAACTGGGATGTGCAATATGAAATAAGGAAATGGTGTTCAGAAAAAACTCACACGGAAAAGATGTTCTTTCCTATTATCTTGGTCTGCTTACTGTTTTCACAAATCACTTTTGAGAGAGTTGTTTGACGTATTGCTTTCAGCTCGTCATGAAGTAGTCCTCGGGTACGTCTAACCATGTTTTCATAAAAGAACCTGTCACCTCTCTTAAGAGCAGAAAACTGCTCTGCTATAATAAATCCACCAGTACGGCCTATCTGAAAAGAAATAATGAAATAAATGTTGTACCACTTTAAATAACAGATGTTATTATGATGACTACGCACCGATCCTCCTTCGTTAGCTTTCTCAAGCATAATTCCTGTATAGAGATCAATGTCATTAACATCAGCATATACTTTTTTGAGAGCTTCAACATTAGCATCATCTATGGAACTATCGTTTTTTAATTCATCAAATGTATCCACTTTTTTCAAGCCGGCCATTTTTCTAAAAATTACCATCAATGTGAATGGGAGATGATTGAAAGATTAAAAAAGACTTAAATTTTTGATCATTTATACCTGTATTCATTATAAGGAAAGAGTCCCACATCCCTTCCCCTCATAATATTAATGGATACAAGATCAATACCCGATGCCCGTTTGCCTCGAAGTTCGAATAACTGATTTCGAATAGGAAAAGAAAATTCTCGATCGACCTTCATCACTGGCCTTTGCAGCATACCTGAATATAAACAGTGAGCTTTATATAGGCAAGTAATAAGACAATTACGACTTATAAATTTATTCCAAGCCTAAGAATTATGGTTGTTATAAAGAATGACAAGAGTAGTAAACCTTCTAGCAATGATTCTGTGCCGCCTTCAGTTTTTTGGTAGAGCGATTCTGCGTAGAATATGTTATTTCCCAGATCTATCGAACTAGCCATCGTAATATTTGTATTTGATATTCTGGATAAAAGTAAATAAATAGCAACCTCTATCCAGATTAATGCCTATTTATTATAGTTAAATTCCATTGGATATCCGAATTCAGAATATGAATTTTATAGATGAAGAAATTAGAATTTTTTAAAATACGCCCCAATTATTTATATTACTCAAATACATTTGTAAACACTTCTATATATTATTATCTTCATGTACTACAATAAGTCACTACAAACTTTACCTAGGTAGGTTTTTTCTGACTTGACTATGCCCGAATCGAAACGCAGCAGCAGCAAATTCAACTGATAGGGTGGCTTCAATAGATGTGGAGTATCCTGATAGAATTTACGTTTTTCTAGATTTCTAGAATTAAAAATAAAGATCGTAAGAAGCCTGACTTATAGCATCAAATAATTAACAGGTAGAAAGGCTTACTAGTATGATAGCCTTTAGTTCTCGGTTTCAAATTAAACTGTCTCATTAATGGGTCTCCTAAGACTTTGGGAAGGTACTCCGAGTATACATGATGCTGGTACTGTGCAATGTTAACACGACGAGTTTCCTAGATAGGTATAACTATTTTGCAATCTAGGCTTTCTCTCTATAACTGCTCTAAGATTACTTGATAAATTTTCTCATCGTCCCATATCGGATTATATTCCTTAAATTTTTTGGCGATTCTGTTGTGCTCCTTTATATATACAGTATGTAGAGGAATCAATCCAGGCTGTAGTGAATTCCGAAAATCACCAGCTACAAAGCAAAAATACGGATTTTTCGATTGGCAGTTCATATCCTACAAAATTTAAGAACATACGTAAACGCGACAAATTATTCAGGACAGAAATCGTGTACATTTAAAAGGAAAACTGGCTTAGGCTATAAATGATACTAACTTGCTTTGCTTGGGGCGGAAGAACATATCCATTATCGAAGGTCTTCAGTTCACCGTTTTTAAATGATCTCACTAATGCCGCTTCACAGTTGTCGGAGCCGTACACCACCGAGAGATCAAGGTAGTGTGTGTTCTAAATATGAAGTAAGCATCACATAGAATTTATAATATCTACAAATATGTACCTGATTAATTTGTATTCTTTCGCCGAGAATATCTTGAGCATTGAGAGCACGGGTAAAACGCATGCACCTGCAGAAAAGCACCTCATTCATTGGCATAGTTTTACACATTGATTGATAATTGTTACATACTTTTCAATGTCATTTTCCTTGCTGGGAAAGTACTCATCATCGGCAGGAATAAATATTGGGGAGCAGTTATCCGTAATGAAAGAGGAATTGCATGAGGAGCAGTCTAGATTCTCGCCTTTTGGACCTAAGAGAGGTGTAAAACATCAGTGGATATGGGCCGACGTAACTCGATGATATTCAACTGAAAAGCTGATTTTTACCAACTGATGACGGCATGTGAATGATGTCATGTGCTATCCACTGTCCGAATTGCATATAGAAGTGATTTGTGTTGTAGTCGAAACCTGGTGTTGCACCCTGCAGTTAAAGTAACTGTGGATCTACGTTGCATACACATGGACTTTTCTAAATTTACTTAATTTGATATACCTCTTTGTGCAGTTTGTTAGAGATTTCTCTTGGGGAGGGCAAAAGTATTCTCTTTGTGGAATGTGTGCGGATTGCATTGAAACCTAGATAATAGAAGGGAAAAATTAAATATTTTTAGGTGAAGATGATATTTACAGGTTTCCTACCATCGGCATAATTTGCTATATGTTTCAGTCTTCTTAAAGGTGTCACTGCCGCTCCAATTTTGGGCCGATAAAGGTTATTGCAAATTCCAGTGATGCTGCGTACTGAAATTATCTAAATTCAATTAAATGAGGTTATAGGCCACAAAATTAAAAAAAAGTTAATAGCATCGATATTTGTGTACAGAAATATGTCAATTGATGATTTGAATTTTAAATTCAAGAGATCACGAGAGGAAAATAATCTGTCGATCGTATTAGAGGAACGAGAAAAGAACGCCATGAATCAACTGATATTATTCCTCGTATTACTCAAATAAAGTTGAAGCATTCGTAGATGCGAGTCTCATCATTTATATTTTTCATAAGAAACTGTAGCCAAAGTTGAAGATATTCATTTTTTAACTATTATTGCTGAGCATATTTTGTTTTAGTCCAATTTAGATTATACTAGTCTAAAATAATAGTGATAGTGATTTAGGTTTGTTCAAGAATAAACTAACTGTTCCGATTTTTGCAAACAGAAATATCTTCACTGCAACTATTCGAAGGTGAATTTATCAAGTTAATGTCTCTCTTTTTGCGGACGACGCCCAGTTGTTCCATAATGGCTTTGATGTCGACTTTTCTTAGCTCCGGCAGCATGTTTACTCCGTGTTGGCCCACAAGAATCTACAGCATTTTACTTATCTCATTCATCGCATTAATTTTGTTCTTAACCTTTCACTATTAAATCTTCGTTTTGCTTGTTTCCCTAACCTTCGTCGTCTCCATGAGAAGATCTCCTCTTATTTGCTCTAGTTGAGCATCAACTTTCGCCTTCTGTGCTTGCATCATTTCCCTCCCATCTGAATATCAGATTATTAAGGCAGTTATTTTCGTGATTTATTTGACATGAACCCTAATCAACCTTTGATGATCTCCACGTTCCTGTCCCTTTCGTTTAGGTTTTCTTGGGCGATTTTGATTGCGCCTTTCACTTCATCGTTGGTCAAATGTGTCAAACTAAAGCTAAATAATAAATATCAATAAATGAAAAGCTGGTATACCAGTTTTCTGCAACTAAATTATCCGCGATTAATTTTTGGTTGACGTAGATCGAATATGCATAGATAAGTGAAATATCCTACGGTTTCCTACAATAGTTTATCCTAACCAGCGTCATTATCTGGCAGAGCTATCACATGTAAGTAGAATTATGCTCAGAAAACTGATATACTAATGAGTGAATGAATGAGAAGATGGAACACTCACCATGTACTTGCGAGTTGGTAAATAATCCAAAGCCACATTTCTATATCCCTTCCGGATTCCGCACATTTTATATTGGGCTTATTTATTTATTCATCTGAATTATCGCCTTTTAACTCGGGTACCAAACGTTCCGCGACATGTTAGGTGACTCTTGTTTTGGATGCGGAAGTATATGAACAAACGCTAGCCATTAAAGAGTTTTATTTACTTATATCTTACTCATTATCTATTCAATATAACTTAATACTAAACGGAATCTTTTCGAAATATATTAGCTTTAACAACAAAGAAAGATATTTTAAGACCTTCAGCTGTGCCATGCACTCTGTTCTTTTTATTTAATGTGATTACACTGTATCAACAGTAGAATCCTGATGTGATAGGGACAATTATTGGATGAGAAGACTTGCTTAATAAATTCTCCTGTATACTTTGATTGGTATAATTGTTTAAAACTATACTTGGGTAGATTAAAAACTAATTTGTAATGATATCATATTCAATTTTGAGTAAATTTATAATTTTTTCGTAGTAGACAACATGAAAAAAGTATTCCTAAAAAGTTCCACTAACTATAGCTACCCCTCTTCGACAATAACGCTCCCCACTGTCTGGACATAACTGATAGCCTATCACCCCCAAATTTCCTCGAAGTCTAGAAAAACATACCAGTTCATAGTTCTAAGAATAATCTCGAGAATAAGCACTAAAGCTTAGACACTGTTGTTTTAATGCTACATATGATTATTCGCTATAATAAAAGGTTTGTCTAAATAAGTAATTATTATTAATAATCGGGCAACTATTTCCCAAATAAACTAATTAATTTGTTTGAGCATATTTAGGAACAAACAGCATGACCAAATAATCGGCACCTGTGCATAGATAACATTAATTTAGAATCAACGCCATACAAGTGATTTCAAACTATTTCCGTTTTCATAAAGCCATTGCTCACAGTTCACCTCTACGATAGATGTGATCAAGAAAAAGACGGTTCATAGAAGTTATGGTAGTGAGTAAATAAAATACTGCCATATGACAGGAGGAAGATAGAAGTGCATAAGAGACACAGAACATTGGTAGTTTTTTCCCGTATTTCATCACATTCGACTAGATATTAGGTATTTATTCATAGCATTTCCACGAAATCCGAAGCGTATCGTAGCTGGAGACCCCCGCTGCTTCTTTTCAATGGATGATGAAACATTATCAAAACTCGTAAAAACGCGTTCCACAACAGACAAACAGTGAGAATTATCTTTACCGCCACATCAGACGGTCGTCGATTATGTCCCATACCGAGTTTCATTACGTTGAAGTTCACTCTTTTGTTTCTTAATAGGCTTAATTTTCTAATCATTCCGTTGTTATTATGTTATTTTGTTTGTGCGAAACGGTATTTAGCTTAACTTAGTCTAGTATTATGATGTTTTGAAAGGAGGTGGATTTGAATAATTCTCTGCATGATAATCCTCCAGATGAAGGTTCATACCGAATTTGCGCACGCACTCCAGTCAATAGTACTCACTCATCTCTCAGCACCCGTCTCACTATCGTGATCTACCACTGTTAAACACAATTACTTACGCTGTGCAAGGCTTATAATTTTCGCAATTTCATTTCTAGAAGCGCTTTTTCACGGCTTAGGGTTATCAGAGGCATTTTCCACGATAACCCACTCATTGCGCACTGCATACTGTCAATAACGCCTTTCCAGAATTGGCTGACTGATAGTGTCCTCTGAATTTATCTGGGTTCATGGCTGGGTATAATTTATTTCTACAGCTTGATGTATTTCCGGTCGCTAGTCGTTTATCTCAGTACGTGATAGCTAGGTCATACAATCTATTTGTCAGCATTGGAGACCATTAACTATCAATCAAAGATTATATTCCTAGGGCACTTCTCATTTCTCGTGGCTTCTAAGTGCAAGTTCCTATTTGTGGTCTCACCATTCTTTTGTCAAAACATATAGTCTCCTGGTTTGTTCTTTGTCTGGGGGTCTCTAAAATGTCTGGTGATATTAAATCTTATTAAAAAGGCAATCACAATCAACATTGGTGCAATGTACATAGCAAATATCAAACTAGAAAAGTATTCTATGGAATACTAAGAGTAGAGTTTCTTAATCCCATGTGCCTGTCACTATTCATCACTTCAGTAACTACTCCTTGCTACCTACTAATTCCCCAGTACAGAAGTCCTACAACAAGTACATTCCTAGTCTCCATTTAACACCCAACCGGTTTCGTACCGGTGGATTATTCGTGCTTTATGACCTAAATTTTATATTTAGTTGTGCTATTGTTGTGAATAAATCGCATAAGGTAAAGTTTGCTTGCTAAGCCTACTAAGAACTGTATTATATTTATTTTCTTTTAATTCGCACGATTTTTAGTCCACTATGCACATTTCTTTACTATAAGAATTGCCATGGGAGAAGACATATTGACACTCCTACGTTTCTCTTATCTGTATTTGCAACATCATCTGGGGTTAGCCGGTGGTGCAGCCTCTTCCAATTCTACGTAACACCGCGATCACCATCACATGTCCTTCTGCGTGATTTTTCATAGTCAATAGTGTTCAATGCATGTAAACAGATATTTCTCTCTCTGTCATTATAATTCGATTCTTTACACGTTTATTTCGTCTTAAATTAAGCTATGTTTGCTCTCATCGCATTAATTACTATGAGTGCCTACTATACGTCCTATAGAATTATTTTTACCAATTGAACATAATTATATTTAGGCTTATTTGAAACTACGAAATGACTGGGAATTACTTGCCAAATAAAGTAATTCGAAATGTGCCAGGAATTTAGTTTTTATCTAATAATATGATGAAAAATTACGATTTTAATTATATAATTGACTTGATTTCCTCACTATTTTTAATTGGAAATGGATTTGCCGTGCTAGTTTCTAAAATGGTAGCCGCCGATCCATTGATGAAGTCACTAATAATCTTCATGACTACGTTTAAGTTAATGTTCATAAAACTGAGAATTAAGACTTATCCATGCCTCCTTTCCCTTTAGGGATTTTTTCCCTTATTTATCTGTTGATGTTTGGTGTGGGTCAAGTCTTCCGGTAGCCGCCCATTCACATTCACTGCAATTCATATAACTGATAAGCAAAGTATTTGCCAATTCCTGTGTCCGTTCTCTTCGCTATAAATTACTTCTTATAATACAACGAAGTTCCAGATGGCTTCCTCTATATCCACCGCTCTTCCGGATTCCCTTGATATTATCATAAGTTCTACTACTAAACTTACCACTAGTACAGGTATGGAATGGTGTAATTCAATCACGTATTATGTTGTTGATAACTCAGACAAACAAGAATCTATAATAATTTGTTATAATCAACAAATTAACTACTAACAAGTAGTAGAGAAGAACTGTTCTCTCTGCATAGCTTTCAACTTTATCTATTTTTACATTGCAGTGGAGCAGCAACCGACCCAGCTGTGGGAGATGATAGTCGTAGTATCTTGTCCAGTTCTCTTTATCATTTTTCTTTGCTGCTGTATAATCTGCATGATCATCAAGAATCATGACCGTCGTGAGTATCATTATTTTTTGTCTACATATTTAGAAATAATGCATATCTAATTGTAAACAAAGTTTTCCACCAGGTCTGTTTTGCAGTGATCATGTTGCACTTTTCTCACTCTCGCTCTCCCTAGGACACAATATACAATGTAGTTGGAATGGAAAATATTATTTTTGGCTTGATTCATAACGGTGCTTTTATGATGTTGAAAATAACTGATTCTATGCAGTTTAGGGTTATATTATACACTAAAAGAATTTTAGGTCTAACTGTGGAACCCCTGAGAAGGGGCAACCTGGCGACAATAATGCGACAATTACCTCCTCCTCCTAAATATGACGTTGGTTGGTACCTTGTATATGTGAATATATAGCAGAGTACTACTATCTGTAAAAATATAGATTAAACATTGAGCATTAGTGCATATTTATTGATTTTTTCCAGCTATTGCAAGTAGTCAAACCCCACCGCCTATGTACGCAGATATTGAAAAGGGTGTGGTGTTTGATCCATTGCACTCTCTATCACCTCCAAGTTCGGCTCCCTCCTCACCTACAAGTCCAGAGGTATCTCTGTTTATCCAGTACCTTTATCCCCCCTGCTATGAGATGGCATCAACAGAGAGCACAGTGCCTTCTAGACTAAGCCTTTTGGGGAGTCCCACTCATAGTCACTCTTCAAATTCCCCGTTATCTCCACCCTCGATCTCACATATACAGCCAGTCAGTAACGGTGTTAATACTATCCCTAATCTAGTATCAGCAAGTTTTAATACCAATGAGTTCTCTCGGTAATGCTCAAGGACTTTTTCTTTGTTTTATTTCTCAATTAGCTTGTGATTATTTGATAATTCAGTGGTTGCTATTCTGATATTCCAGTTCACATCGGGTCATTTGTGTACATTAGATAGTGCTTTAGTCGTATGGTATAATATTTGTTTCATTTCATTTATATATTATAAAATATCACAGAAATATATTATTGACAATTATGATATTCCAATCACTCCTACTCCAATATGAACATAAACCCGAAGGAATCCGAATCGAGGGCTCTATTAAAAGTCGGGTACTAAGGCAGATAATAATACAGTACAGGATATTGAACTACCTTTTTCCACTTTTCTAGCAGTTATTATTTTAAAAAAAACCCTCGGAAGGCACATTACATTTAAACTTTAGCATGTCACCATACAAGCAAAATATAACCTAAACATGGTCTTGAAAACTATGTAAACTTTCCCTAGGAAATAGGAAAAAGAAAAACTGGTAAGATTATCAGTGTAAAAAAGAAAATAGATAACAATATTTCTGTAAAGGACTTAGTATTTTCATCCTAGATGTCAGTTACAGCTCCGTTTTTTGAAGCAAAGAATATCTCTTTTCGCTTGGCTTCAACTGTTTGAATACAGATGGTGGCGGCGTTGTATCTTCGGGACGAATAGCAGGCATTTTAGCCTGAAAGAGAGTTAATCTACAAATTATACTTGACGTAGAATGTTCTAGATACAAGAATATCTTTTTATGCTTACGTCTCCTTCTCTATTATCATCGAGATCCTCATCTGTTATTCCATTCTCTGCTTTGAATTTGGCCAAATCAAGCATCTTTTGATCAAGAGTTTCGTGAAATTCTTTATGTAATTTTCCCGAATGCAAATCCATCACAAACTAAAATTAATTGTATTAGAAATGAAATTAAACTGATATTAATTAAGAAAATGTCCATTTTAGTGTGCCAAATATTTTTATTTTCCAAATGAGATATCAGACTATTACAGTATAAGATATATTATTGACAAGTGAAGCACTACTTATATTATAAACTACACCAATTACGTTGTACATCTTCAGAAAACACCGCATGATAAACAACAATAAAAAAAGCTAAACATAAGCTAGAAATTCTCGTCACCTGTCTAAGTTTCCCTGGCACCGTTAACTGTGAAGTGTCAGGAAAAAGAAACATGTGTTGGAATGAGTCGATGGCCAACACTGGGAGGTCCTGCAGCAATAAGATAATATTTTATTTAAGCATGTAATTACCTCTATATTACAACATATCATCATAGTAACAATAATAATGATAATAGTAATAATGGATTAAACGTAAAATAACTTACCTTTCCTGTTTTTCCGAGATGTTTTAGAGGATGAGCAAATTTATGACCGTCTGCTAGTAAGGGGTTGACAGAAGCCCTCTGGTCATATAATTCACGGACTACCTATAATTATCTCAGTAATTTTGCGAAACGTTTATAGTTCCCATTAAGCATCTATGATTTTCTAACCAAATGAAATTTTCACTTCGAAGTCTTATTTGTCTATCTCTCGTTTTTCTGTCTTACTTGTTCGGCAAACATTTTGTCTTGTTCCTTTTTTTTTGGATCGCGGAAAAAAATAAGGAATGGTAATCCTTCCTCTGTTAGTTCCTCAACATTCTCGAATGTTACTTCTCTGAAAAATTGTCATGTATAATGTCTATAATTTCTTCATATTGTTAAAAATTAAAGATTAACTAACCTCACAAGAGGAATACACTTATCAGTCACCCATTGCTTTAGGAATTCGTAGTCTTCAAAGTTACCAGAAAACTGGAACTCTGCCGTTAGTTATAAAAAGTAGTTTTTGAATATAGACTTAGATAAGTTATAAGTAGCAATATTTAAAAAAAACTACCTTTTGTTCTTCTAGGGAATCTGGATCAATAAATGAAAGTTTGTTGCTATCTATGGAATTGGCAACAGCTTCATTTCCAACCCAAAAAACGCATTCCTCGCGAAGAAGAGCTGCGATTTTCTTCAAAGAGAGCTTTTGAGTTTTACTAACTAATTATCTGGATTTTTAAATGAAGTCTCTAGATTATATGTAAGCAATTAGAAAATAGTTATTGCTGCCATACTTTTCAATTTTCCTGTCCTCACCTTAAGGTTAGCATAAGCCTCTCCCTCCCTCTTTATCCATGCAACTATATTCCTCTTCGATTTGTCCATTTCTTGCTCCATTTCGTCGTGTGTGGCAAACTCATTGATGGCAGTGGAGAGTTGGTACTTTACAAAAGTAGTTAGAGCCTCCACAGAACGGGTTGATCTATATATAAAGGGTTGAGATCGCGTACCACTATTTCTAGATATTTAAGTACACAACTTCTTTCTAATTATTGGGATTTAAAACAAATTCCAATATCCATAATTAAAGATTACGAAACTACCAATAAAATAATAAATAACCGGTACTCCTTTTGGATGAGCTCGCCATTGACAAAAACCTTCATTGTGGGATATTTATTGACATAATATTTGTCTCCAACATCGGCCTAAATAACGAATTATTTTTATTAAAACTGATATTTTTCATTATAAATAGAAAAGAATAGCAAGTGAAGATCAATGTATGGCCCACCTGCCTAACACTATCTACGACGGCCCACACAACACTTGCTGTAGGGTTTTCCTTCTTAAAAACCTTAGCTGATTCTTCGAAAATTGGTTTTAATCTTCGTGAAAACGGACACCAGTCAGCACAAAAAGCCACAAATACTACCTGAAAGGAAGATTTAGTATAACGGATACATATTTGGTATTTCTAGATAAGCAAAAGTACTAACGGTATCTAATCAGTACAGATTTATTAGGAACGGTTTCCATTAAATAAAGTGATTATCAAAGTAGTAGACTTTTTAGATATATATGAAATATAGAGAAGATATATACTTGCGAACTAGATAGAATTTGGTCGTGATTATCCATGCTTAGTTCGACAACTCCATCCTGTGCGAAGCACGAGAGTACAAAAACGATTAGATATAAAAAGGATGATTGCCTCATTGTGGAGGTCTGAAATAATACAGTAATAGAGTCATAATTATGGACAAACGTGTTAATTAAATATTTCAAACATACAAATTAATAAACGACCACAAGGACAACAATCTCAATAACAAGCCAAACAATGCTTGTTAACTATTGTGTAAACAGACACCCAGTTATATTCTCCATTAGATCCAAAATAAAGCTTAATAAGTGGACAGCTAAAAATATCACTGTTGGTCATTTAATAAACTATTGTCTCTCTGATAGAAAAAGGATTAGATTGAAGGATAATTTAGTTTTAATAATATTGTACATGAAATAGATTGGAATTAAGTATGCAATAAGCACCTTTAGAGACACTATTATTGATAAGTGAGTATTCAAATTAATGTATGAACAATTGTTGATGAATCGATGGTGGATATGAGAGCGAAGAAAAGATTAGGTGCGTGCGCCGCGATCTGTCAATACAAAAGGATCGATAGGTCAGTCGTGAACGGTCATTTCACAGGATGTGATGGTAGGAAACGAGGAATTCCCATTGTTTGAGGAGATTTTTGAAATCACTTCACACTAGATCATTTTACGAAATCATTTAATTAGTTTATAAAGAGACACTTGGAGAAAACTTGCTAGAATCTATAAATAACTCATTGACTAACAACGAAAATTACAAAAGATCGATATTTATCAAAGCACATTATTTTCGACGTACAAAATGACGAGAGGACAGTGTACAACCGGTTAGCACATATAGGTCAGAACGAGAATGGTGAATGATGAAGACAATATTGTAAAATGAGAGAATTAGTTAGAGATGAAAATTTTAGAGGAATCACTATCGCCATTCAACTTGTTCCTATAGCAGCAAGCACGGAGGGATGAAACTCGCCTCGATGGCGTCTCAACCAGTTCACGTAAGAATCGAATTCGAGGAGATTCCCTAGTGGAACGAAAACCTCATTTATTTAGAACTTGCAATTCAAATCAATTCATGCAGTAATGAAAAAATACAATTGACAACAGTTATATAAGGTTTTTAAATAAGAAATTAGGATATACTTTAATTTACATAGATTTCGTATCATAGCAATATATCCAAGATATTTGTTAATAACATAACCATCACTAATTTCGTGGTAATAGTAAGTATGCATAAGAATGGACTAAATATGTAGGACCGATCGAGGACACGTTTTTAGCCGTGAGATGACCGACTTTTTCTATTCATTTGTTTTCCCTATATCCATAGTTATCGGAAATCACAAAAGAATAGATTTAATTAGTGTTAACTTTGCTCAAGAATAAGAGATTAAGATTATCCTCTTTTTTTGGTCTGCGGTAGAAGATGCTGAACGGAATTCCATATTCTACATTTTAGTCAACAGATAGCTTTTCTTCATAGTTAATGAATATTATTAAAGATTTTTAACACTTTGCAATAGCACTGAAGCATAAAACACGTTTACCAATAAATAAATCTTAACTAAAACTATTCATGATAAATAGGTCTTTAAAAACTAATAGTAGTAATACTTTCTAAGAGAATATTCGGTATCTAATGCCGCATTGAGATGGCTGACATTGGCTCGCCTAACTTCTAACACGTATAGAATAAAATGCAAATAAATAATATTTATAGCACTTTTTGTAAAATGTGTCATCTCATAAGCATATTTTAGATTTTAAAGACTCAGTTTCAACTAGCAAATGCTGATGATTAATGACTCCATTGGCATCGATTTCCATAGAAAATACTTACACACTTCGCTTGTTATGACTTTGATGAACTTTTAGAACTATAATTCTTTATATCATCAAACCCTCCTAATGTATTCTATACAAAGGTATAAAATTATTTAATGAATATTAAAATTACCTATTACAGTAATAAACGAACTACGCATGGAGTTGATGTCATGCTTTCACCTAAAAATAGCTTATTTTTGATTTAGTGTTAGTAAACACGAACGAAAGATTTTTGATTGATAATTCTAATTCTAAGGTTAGTGCTGCTACCTGAATTGCCATATTTTCCGTCCGTAAATGAAGTGTATTTCAGTTGCTCAACGCTCCTTTTATGAGAATGTGAGCTAGTGGGTATATATTCTCTTCCGTAAGACAGAAACCATCTTAAAGTATTTTTTTCGAATTCTGAAATTCAAAGTCAAATGAACTATAGAATGTATCACCAATGAACTTTCCCAAACGGACAACACTTGGACTAATTAAAACTTTCTAAGTGCTAAAAAGCGTTCGAAAAATTAAATTTCTTCACACTAAATATGGATTTAGAGTTTCTTATGAGAGAAAAGATTTGCCCATAAATGCAAAAATGATTTGAAACCAAGCTTATCTTATCATAAGATTTCAGTTTTGCGCACATGTCATCGTTGGGGGCCACAAAACGAAAACAATGTGCGTAGACGGCTGGGACTATAAAGTTTCATCTTAAATGTATCTTACCTTTCAAATAATTTCCTACTACAATCAGAGTCATAACATTTGCTCATCTCTAGATGTAATTTTCAATATAAATATGACAGACTAATGAAGAAGATTAAATAAATAAAGTCTAAATATTAGACCATTTTGCAGGTTCTTAGAGTACTGGCGTTGACTATTCTGCTTACTTTGTTCCACCAACTTCTAACAATATAGACTATTCTTACTTCATTAATGTGAATTGAACTGTGCCTCTAAGAGTGATTTATTTAGAGAGACAAGAATGCCACAATCAAGACTATAAAAATAAAATTAGCATAAAAATAGGGTTGTTGATCTAAATTACTAAACTACATTGCCTTTGATGAATAGGAAGTTTTTGGTGTTGTTTAGTGAGGTTGGAAAAGGTCTTTAATCGTGTATCATCTCAGGCTTTCAGCCAAACTGAAAACTTCGAAATCTATTTCATTTTTCTGAATTGGACTTTTTTGAAAAGTAATATATTATAAGTTAGTCAAACTTAGGAAGTCTTTGGCTTGTATGTTTATGACGAACGGAGTGCAATAAAGAAGACTTCTCACTAGTAGTCTCAGGAGTACATCAAACTATGATTTATATTGCCGTGTGTTTAAAGAATGTCTCATGTTCAAATTAAAGCTTGCCTTTTAGCACTCTTCAGAGCCATTTTAGTGGCTCACTGAATCGAATTTCCTCCATTTTAGATATGATTGTTGAGTCGCATTATTTCGAGTTAATGAAAAATACTAAGAAGGAAAATAATCATATTTCTGGCTCACTTAAGTATGTCTGCGTGGGAGAAAGTGTACACATGCAGAAATATACAACATACATTTGAATTAGTTGGCATCTAAAATACAGTGACTGGAAAACAATTGTACAAGAAACTATTCAACCAAAAAACAATGTTTTAATTCCATACTAAGTCTGCATGCCACGCAATGTTGATTCTTAATTGCTTTCTGTAGAACCATTGCAAAGAAGGCGTTTTTTTAAAAATTTCATCTGTCAGTATTGCAGTCTTTCATCTACAGGGATCTCAATCACACTTTGATCTACTTACTTTTCACATCCTATTTAGGGCATTTAAAATACAGACTTAATTATTTATTTTTCCAATAATTGAGTTGTTTATTGTCCATTTAACTGCATACAGCTATAGAGAGATTTGCAAAGCTAACAAATTAATTAAAGCTAAGTGACCATTAGGCTTTAGGCATATTTGACGTTTGATATTTTTATTGCTGACCTCCTGTATGTTAATTTCACTTCATTTGACATTAATACTATTACTCAACGTCATATGACGTGATAATCAAGCACAAGAGCCAAATCGAGCCGTTTAATCAATGCATTGTGTTCTTCGAAAATTGTGTGAGTAAATTATCGGCATTGATAAAGTGAAGTTTGTGTATTTAATTGACTTCCACTACTAATCCGGTCGTATGCCTCCTTATTTATAGTTTTTTTTTGTTGTTGACAGAGTTGTTTTCAGAACAAAGGTGGGATGAGTGAGACATATGTTTGCTCACCCGGATAGTCCGATTAGCTCGGCACCATTTTCCGGATAGAACCAGATCATGCCAGATTTCGTAGACCACGTGAAGCGCAGTTATCAGCGCCGAACATCTTCCAGTTTGATAACATATTCTGTCAGCAGTTCTCTATCTACGTAATATAGTGGTCCATTCAGATATTGATTAAATGGACATATTTTTACATGACCTTCATTAATATTTTTGAAGAATATCTGAAGCTGACTAATCTAAGACAAATATTGGTGTAATTTTAATCTTGTCAAGAACCAAATAAACATTGTACTCGATAAACCACCGTTCCTTTATCACTTTATAGTGTAATTAAGAAGTTATCTTAAAATCTTCTTTGTATTTCTCTCTCTATTCACTTTGTCGTGTCCTGTCCCATTTTTGATTAATCCATGCTAATCTACGCTAGTTTAAGTGAGATCCATACTTAGCCACTTATTCACTTTATAAAACGAATATAACTGTGTATTATTAAATGTTCTTGTGTCTACCTGGATTATTTTTTTCATCTGACGAATTTTAGATACGTGTTTACGCATTGTGATTGTTTATTTTCAAACATGTTTGTCGAATGAATGCGCATTATTGGTATTAGAAAAACCATGAAATTTCACAATGATGAACTCTTGGCTCATTCCTCACGGAAGCGTATGTGTTTCTACTGAGTCAGTTCGATCTTCTCTTCGTATAGCTTCGCCGCTGAATCATCGCCATTATTCCGTTCACTAGTCCGCGATTCTGCCGCCATCGATTTCTGTACTGCCTTAAGCAGCACCCTATTTCTTTTTTCTTTTCAACAATTCACTTTTTAGAATATGTTTGTATAGACATCGTATATGCAAAAGATGAGAAAGTTAATCAATAGAGAACATACAAAGAATTATCCAACATCATTTCTAATGTAAACCTTTATCGTTGGGTTTGGCAACCGCGATTGTTTTGGTCATATCTAGAATTTCCCCTTTTCCTATGTATCCATTCTTGCGCCTGCCCTGTCCTTATTTGACCATCCACTGACTGCCATTGATACCTGAGATTCGTAGACAAACACCTGCGTCAC
Organism: Heterorhabditis bacteriophora; assembly: GCA_964036235.1. Lineage (NCBI taxonomy): Eukaryota > Metazoa > Nematoda > Chromadorea > Rhabditida > Heterorhabditidae > Heterorhabditis > Heterorhabditis bacteriophora. The sequence continues at coordinate 10,667,819 of OZ038429.1, forward strand.
ACGCAAATCTTCGCTTGACTCAACGGCGCTCCTCTACCGGTTCTTTGTTCATAACCAGTACTCAGCTAATTCAACTGCGGTCACAACCTCCCAGCGTTTATTAGTGTATAATAATATAATAGCTTAATTAGAACTAGTTGTAAAATGGTAAAGTAATGTTATGCTCATTTATTCTTCATGCAGTCCTCATTAATAATTCTTTATTCAGTTCCTTAGATAGCATGTCCATGATTGCACACTTTAAAGATTTATTTCAATAAGACAAAAAGCTCTAGCCCTTCTCTATATGGGCATGTAACGGGAATAATTTGTGCAATATATGTAGTCCGATTCCTTTTCATTTCTTGGAATTTTTTCTGTTTGATCCTTAATGGCCCTCTCATAACGCGAATGTTTCGCACATCTCTTGTTCAAACAAACGAAGGAATACATTTGTCGCTATTCGTTTGTTAAGAACCGCTATTTGTGGCTTTGCTAATTGCAACATTGTATCTTACGTTTCGTGCCTTTACATATAATCCTTCCTTCTACCCATGACACTTTTAGTTTTTCCACTTACCTTCATATTTCTAATTTAATATCTACAGAACCCGATTTCCATAGTTTGTTTACTTTACATGATCATATTTTATACATTTAACCTGTAATTATATCTTGAATTGCATAAGAAATCTCCACTTAAACATTTTAAATGTGGCCTTTTTGTCTCCCGTAAATTTCTACCACATCGATTGTCCAACTGATAAGAATTGCCTAGTAGAGGGCAGTATGCCTCTCTATATCTTTGTTTTCCTTTTGTTTCTCAAAGCTAACAAGTTACAATTAGTTTTAGAATGATACTCCGGCTACTATTGATATTCCCTATAATCTTGTCACAGTACGTCGGGCCAACAACAAATGGATATCGAAATTACAACCAAAACGAAAATCAATATGACCTAAACCAAAACAGTGTCGGTTTTAATGGCATGAATGGTTACGATTTCAGGAGAGGAGTCGTTAAGCAGATATTAACGCCTTATAATATAACATCCAATGTGAGTCAAATAACAGAACTCACATATATTCAACAAGAAAAACTTATTATCAAAGTTTAAAGTATAAAATTATCCTTTTAAATTACAGAACAACACATTAGCAAACAGTGGAGTAACGATACAGTTTCAACTTCGCGGATATTCGAATCCATCTTCTTCATTACCGAATGGTTGGACCTGTATCTGTCCTGCAGGAGCCACATGTAGCTATTTGAAGTCGTTGCCAGCCTGTTATATTGGATTTACGTTTATCATCTCCAGTCCTGAGTTAGTATTTACTTAAATATGAATTACGATAACTTGTTATTGCTAAATTGCTGTCCCAAACAAACGACACTTAATATCTAATACATTAGGAATGATTCATCAGCCCTTTTAATATCTTTTTATTTATGAAAAAACATCAGTCATTTGGAGTTATACTTTAGCACATCAGTACGACACGTAGCTACAGACTTCATTACCCTCGATTCGAATGGGCAGTTAGCAAAAACACAACAAAGTAGTTGGGACCAAAATTATGTTGTCCAACTCCCAAGAAAACCCGTCAGTTCATTTATACGTTTAACCCCAATTTCATTACAGTGTACTTTTCTAGTGATTGAAACTATATTTAAAAGTCATCACAAATTGTGACTCACTCACCAAATAATAGTTGTTAGTCATACTAGTTTTATTCTTAACAAATTGAAGCCTCTCTACGATAAAATTTAGTCTTTTTAAGCAGAGGGTTTGAGCTTAGGTGGAGAATTTCAAATTACGAATGATTGTTTACTCCTTATTGTTATAAGTGATGCTAGATTTTCATTTAAGTCTGCCATCGATATTTTCGCTCACCATCTTGGGACGGTAATAAATGCTGCGGACGGTAACATTGTATCAGTGGATACTTTAACTCATGTAGATACATTTGTCGTCCCCCTCTCTGAAGCCTTACCGGCAGTCGATGGGGTGCAGAGCATGAGCCAACAGCACAGTTTCAGCGGGAAACTACTTGGTACAACGTTAGTGAATATTTTTTTTCGGCTATTCTTTTATTCAATTATTTATACATAACTATCGCTATTAGCAAAACCATTTTTCTATAATCTAAGCATTTATTATGCTAACCAACTGTAGTTAATTTTCGATCTAGTCAATCTTTAACGACATGAATTCACCTTTTATCAACTTTCAGCCTCATTCTATCTTACTCAATCGCTTGCTCTGGTTCCCTGATCGGTCCTTCGTGCGACCTCACCTGCAACCAATCTCATATAAATCAAAATGTGGCAGCTTGTCGGTCAAATATTACTGGTTTCTTCATGGTCTGTAACTATCAATCTGGAGGACAGGTAAGACTACTCCATCGCTTGTTAAAGCTCTTAACTCATATCTAAATATCAATATCATTTTAGGTGGAATTTATGTATTAGACATTCACTTATACATTTAGGTGAACAACTGCAAGAATTGTCCTTGGGGCATCAAAGAGAGTACATATTGCCAAGATGAGGATGGATTAGTTCTTGATCCCCAACAAGCAGTGAGTCCTGTTTACTTTTTCAACATTATTATATAGCTTTGTTGTTGTTGTTTTAAGAAACTTAAATTTAGTAGTTATCCTTTAAACTATTATTATTAGGGAGTGGTTGACACCAGCTACAAGACTGCTACAATTATCCTGGCAATTATTTCCATTATTCTTTTCCTTCTTACAGTTATTGCATTAACTGCAGTTTTCCTTTTGTGAGTTGTTATTAGATTAAATATTTATATATCCATTACTAATGCTAAAATTCATTTTCCAATCGTTATATTTTCTTAGAAATAACATGTTATTTCAGTGGAAATTCAGTTACTCTCATTTCAGACGTCGTGCACAGCAAAAGGATAAAGAAATGACTATTTTTGCACGGTCTGAAGGTGCAGCGGCTTATCCTCTATTACATGCCTCTTATCGATCTGACAGTGGTCCACCTACTCCTTTCCCCCGATCTCAACCTCCTAGTCTCGATGCAAAACCAATAAGTATGATCCATTTGGCAACTTATTATATTATACAAACATTATTTAGAGTTATACGTCTTTAGGCACTTCTTGCTCAACCACTGTCTGAGGGTAAGAATAGTATTTGATTGAGTGCTTATGAGATGCAAACTTTCAAAATTCACTTATATTTAATTAATCCATGTGCCTTGTTCAAATTAACCTTTAATAACTTAGCGTGGTGTCAACATTTAGCTTTAATCACATAAAACACCATTTTCTTATGTCATAGTCATGGTATCATAATTTATATTTCAGAGTCTTCATTACGAAAGCCGATGGCTCCACCTACTCATTTGAATAGCACAAGAGACACAAGTTTAAGTAGTGATGTCCCAGTCAGACCTAGTCGCAGCGAAATAGTGTGATAAGAATCTGCTATGATGCGAATTATGAAGTGCCGCATCCAATTATTTCGCTTTGATATTAAGCCAAATATGTTACATTCGAAAGTACTGTAATAAGTATTGCTAGCAAATAATTATCGCTGAAGTTCAGAGAAATATTACTGAGCTTTTCTACGCCTTACATAGGCACATAATGAGAACACTGGTCGCTATGTACACTAAACTAACGTATCCTCGCACGATGCAATCATAAGATATCCAGGTTGTTTACAATTAACTATGCACTTATGCTAATCTTACAGTAATCACTTCATTACTGTCTTTGTTTCTTGTTAGTGTCTTCTTTTAACCTGTGCCTCAGAATAAGAACTATCCCAAGATGAATTGCACTTAGATGAGTAACACGAGTCAGTTTTCCTTCTCATATTAATAATGACCGTTGTTCTTTAATTAACAAATACTTATTTCCTTTACTATTTCTACATTGCCACGTCTTATTTAAATGTGCAATTGAAATATATATTATGTATAATGCTCATTGAAATGTTTATTTGTATTATTATGCTTCCACAATAATTACCCTCTATATGACAAATCTTTAAAGTATACCGGCTGGTAAAGCACCTGATCGGGGTTTAAGGTTAGTTAAACAAAATCACCGTTGTAATGACTAGCAGCGACAAATTATGTAATACAGAGATAAATAGTACAATGATAGTTTATGTTAACCGCCAAATGCAAAATATCTATAGAAGAAACGGAACTGAACAAAATTATGCGAAATTTATATAGAAAGCATAACCTGAACAAAGACCCCGAAGAACAGCACGAAAGGCATAATTAAAGGAGACAGACGTATTTTGGACCAGGCTCCATTACAGTAGTGACGATCATTACAGCAGCATATGGTGCCTTGCATCCCAGACAGCTCCATTTCCATGCATGTGTTTCTCAATGCCTACATGAATTTTCATAATGTCACCTTTTCTAGATGATCACAAACATGGTATGTTCCTTATTCACATTATTATCGTGTGTTCTTTGCGAGATCTGACTCACGTTGCATAGTTTATTGGAGCAACCCATCTTGACGATCTCATTAATCCTGGTCTCTTCCATGAACTTATAGCAATAAGCTTCGCCTATACCCAGAAAGCTACTGCACTCCTCTAGAATATACCTATTTCCAGATAAATCACTTAGTCGCAGGATTTCACTAATACATCCAACTATTATAAGTAGGCTATAACTACTCTTCTATGGATATTTAACTAAACTGACCTGAATCTTGATATATATCTTGTCCTACTACGTACTTCAAACTAGAGTAACATCGAATAGCCTCTCCATAAGTTAGGAGAGATAATAGTGCTGTTAGTAAAAGTCTTGGGATAGTGAAATGCCTTAGATACATGGGTATAATTCAACTGATAACGAAGAGTACGTAACAAAACAAGAAACTACCAGTTTAGTGGACCGATCGATCGAAGTGAAGGTTACCGACCTATCAGAAATAATGAACATTCAACAGAAACTCGTGCTGTAGTGGCATATGGAAAAAACCGCGAATCACTATAAAATTGATGGTGTGAAAATTCACAAAACAAGCAACAAATGATAGAAATTCTATTATGCATTCTCATTTCAATGCCACCACTGCTTCATGTAACAGTTGACCTACCGACATAGCTACCATTCATAACTTCAGCACTAGTTCATGTAGATCAATAATAAACAATAACCGAATTTTAAAAAATAGAAATTAGGTACGTGACTATGCAGTCATAGCCGCACTACACATAGAAAATCTAGATAACTAATGATTGTGTAAAACGTTAAATCCCCCCACGTACTAGGAAACCCATCCTAGTTCTACAAAGTATTATTTTCAAACTAAATGGAGCAAAGACATTGTAAAATTGGATTTCAGATTTATTGCATGGTACATTTACACTTAAAGTAAAAATAATTTGTAGGTTATAAAATATATAAGACTAATTTACTATACATACCTAAGTGACTCACATAAGGAATATTTCAAATAATAAAATGAAATCCATCACATACAAGCATAACCACGGAATGGTTGACAGTAGACTCAAAACGATAAGCAATACATATGGAATATAGGTGTAAAGGAATCTTGGCCTATGATAGCGAATAAAACCAGAAATATGATAACTATCTATAATGATTTTGACATGGCTTATAAAATATAAATTAGTCAAAGAATTTTCTGTTCTCATTGGGACCGAATAATGCTGTGCGAATTTGCGGTATAATCTGTAATAGTAACAGCTACTAATATGGTTATTCTTTTAAAAATAGTTAATAACAGTAAAACAAATAAAAATGTCAAATAACATTTTTAATGAAGATAAATATGTACCTGACTAGCAATCAATTCCAATCTGCTCTCTAATGTTGATGATACCTTAATCTTTCCTCCCATTGCGGAGATTTCTACTCCTCCGGCAGATTCAGAAGGAAGAAAATGTTGCCTGTCAATTTTTACCTAAAACGTTGTTTAGTAGGCAAAAAAATAAAACATTATTAGGTAATAAATATAAGTATGTCAACACTCTTAATATAGCGAAAATTAGAACAAAGAATACAACAAGAAGATAAGAATACTTACACTGCTCCTATCTCCCCACGTCTTTTGTAAATCATCAAGACACTCAGGTACCAGTTGTTCAACAAGATTAAGGTCCTTCTCACGACAACGGAGTACCACATCCTTCTCAAGTAGCTGCAGGAGAGCCTAGATACAGAAAACTAAAGATAGTTTAAAAGACAATACAAACATCGAAAAACTTCAATACCAGACCGATAAGAAAGGACTGTAATGAATTGAGTTAAATGAAAGGTTCAGGCTTATCGGAATATAGCACATAATGTTTAAAACAATTTATGAATTAGTATTTAGTTTAGATATTGTGTGGTAGTGCTTGTTAAAATTATATTTAAAATTACTAGTTATTAAATTCACTTAATATATATTTTGTTTCTTCTCCCCTTTCTGCGTGAATATATTACTATGAAAATCAATAAATAAATAAGTAATTAATATTACCTGCATAATGAGACCCTTAAGAATAGATGGATACCGACTTTGGTCGCTAGAAACCTTGGATAAGTTTGTTTTGGCTTCCTCAAGAACGTTACGAATGTGGTCTTCACGAGCCTAAAACTTTTCAATAAGTACAAAAGTCATATTAAAATATGAAGATAATCTGGCTATAACAATAAATATATTCATAGTTAATGTTGGTTTCTACAATTTAAAGGGACGTCAATAGAATATAATAAATTTTAATGTAAACCTTAAGGCACATTAGTCGCCCTGCGTTAAGTGAGTTGGATGATTGAATCTTCCTCTGCAATTCGACTTGTTTCTCTCTCTTTTCATAGAACTCCATAATCTTTTGGCGTTGCTGCTGAACTAGTCGTCCCTTAAATAATACACTTTGTCGAAATTGTGAGACATTTTGTGATCTCATTAGTATAATAATAACTGATTATACAAAAAGCGAAAACATTATGCAGTCCATATTTTTCAACCTTCTCAATATTGAATTCCTCTTCAGCTTTAGCATCAATCTCCTCAGCCTTTTCGTTGGCCTCTTGTTCTATGAATGCCATCATATGGCGAAGCTGTTTCTGCACATCATTGTCAGATATGCCCATTTTGCCTGATCAAGGTAGAAATATACTCGTGCGGGTTATAAAAGTTATACGTTGTTTATTAAATAGTATAACAGTATATCTTCAGTAAAATATAAGCACAATATATCTTCACAATATTAACAACCAAAGCATATGGGCATCAAGATTCACCACTTATACTTTAAAACTTGTCTTATTATAAAAGTTAAAAAAATTACCAGCATAAGCTATAATCAAACAAATGACCACAATAATAGAGAAATTCCTCTCTATAAATAATACTGATAAACGCTCTCCTCAGTATGAAAGCACGAAATATCGACCGATGGAGACCAATAATCAAGCCACGGCCTCTCAATAATTGTGTGCCGGGTTTGTCGCTTTGAGACCTTTTCTAGTCGAAAGATAATAATCTGTTAAAACAATGGGAAATTTATATGCAGGTTTAGTTCACATTGAATAAATTTAATCCCTTTTAACCTCAAACTTCCAATATAAGATATAAATAGAACTTTTTGGATTATCCTTTAGAACATCATTATTAAACTAATTATGAGTTATATTAAGATTCTGATTTCTTATAAAGTTACTAGGACAAAGTTAAATCAAATAAAGCAAAAAATAGGCCCATTCATAGCTTAAAAACTAAAACGGCTCTGTTACCCAATCACCGGAAGGAAGAATAGTGTATGAGAATAAAAAGGAGAATGATTTCCTTACCGAAGTATTTCTGAGAAAAACATCCTCTAGAAGATCCAGCTCCCACTCTACTGCGATCAAGTTAACCACCGATTCCGAACAGTTAAGCACCAACTTAAGAAACTGCAATGTTTGCATAATACATTCATTAAAGCTTTATATATATATACTGAAGTATCATTTGCGATCGTATTACTGTTTGTCTTAAACGTGCGGATCCCTATACATAATAATAGATTATTATTTCCATTTAAATAGTCTATCTTAAATATTCAAAATATATTTTTCTTATATATTCTAATAATTAAAAGTAACTACTAAAGAAATTTAGCTTTACGTCGCTAGTTTCAGATTATTTCCTAAATTTCCATTAGAATTGCATTTAACATGAACTGTGGAAATAAAATAGATACAACAGACACAATTAGAGTCAGCTCGATTCTAGTTTTTTTCTAAATACAAAAGAACTTTGGTCTGAATAAATTCTCTCGAATTTGCTTTGGCTTTCAATGTATTTTTGAGCTATACGTTGTTCTCATCTTTCAAGCAGACACTGTTTACGTGCAAGTTTGACGATGCCGATTTCTGAGCGATTTATCTACGTCTGACGAAAATTGTTTTATGCCAGTGTTATAATCAACTCATGAAAGTTTAAAATAACAACTTTTCAAAAAAGGAATAGGTGAATTTTTGGTGAAATCTTGAAGGAAATGCCTAAAACAACAGTACAAATTTATCTACAAAACCAATAACAAATAGTTTAAAAATTGCTGAGGGATAGGACACCATTTTAAATTAAATCTACTACAGAAGCAATCCAGGTAAGAAGCAAATGTGGGTGGATTCAGTAGAATATGAACAAATTAGTGGAATGAAGGGAGTAAAACGAGTTGGTGAGCTAATGACGGAGAACAACACTTCTGGACACTGCTCATGTAAGGCATTTGTTCCCTGGAATGTCTAAATATTTTGGCATTCCGGTATGATTTACAGATCTCCGCAAAATTTAAAAACGCAAAATTATTGGCTGTTGGCGATGCATTCAGATTTATGTTGGCATGAAAGAAGATTTATTTCATATCCAAGTAAAATCTTCATAGAAAATCACATGCTCTCTCAGCCTTGGTCTAAGTTGGAATTCATACAGTCATTAATCTTTGTTTTTGATACGGGAAAGTCACGCAAAAGTTGGCAGTGTCATCCCACTTTCTGATAAGATACTTACCATTTGTTTAATTTTAATACCTATATCTATTGAATTTAACTATATGTTTTAGAAATTAAACAGGATCTGGTCTTCCGCAGGTTAGAAAATATCTCCTTTTTCTCTTTCTATCAATTTGTTCCGTAAGAATTTTCCATGCTATCACTTAATCCTGTTTTTGGAAACTCTGAGTATTGAATCCATCAGTTACGTAATTTCTTTACCTAACTAACTCTCTTTCTGCCCCTTTTTTTCTTGAAATCATTATTTCCTTTGGTTTATTTGTATTGTTTAATATGCTCGTTTATCTTTTTCATTACTTCGACCAATATTTCAGTTTTCATTTCCCTGTCATTTATATTGTTCAAAATATATTTGATCAATAAACCACTATTACTATTGCTGTATCATTTCTCGCTTTGCAGAGCATGTGGAAAGATCACGCGATAAATAGTCCTTGTCATTCGTATTAGGCGATAGAATTCTTGGTTATTGGTCGATATTCTTAGTAATAAATTTATTCTTTCATTATGTTCTCATTTATGCGTAGTTTAGAATAAGAAATAAGAGTATTCATTCACACTAGGGACCTCCCTAATCATTAGAAAAAACTATAGTCGGCAGATTAATTGTTCGCTCTTTTTATTCTACTTCACCATCCACAAAGATAGTGATTACTAACAAAATCAACACTAAATGTCACTTTCCATTAGAGCAACTCAGAATATCACACACTACTTATTATCGGTCTATTCACGTTAAAGATCATAGTCAAAGGCGTCATACCTAGTTGTATCTTCCAAGTAGCACACAACTCCTTTTGAATCCACTTTTTGTACCTTTAGATGTTTCGGACACACGTAAGGTAGGCAGTTCTTCCACATCACATTTAAATACCATTTTCCTAAAGTCTAAATGCCATACGTCCTAGTAGCTTTCGGAATGTTCAGTTGTTAATAAATTAATATAATTTTGTTATACGGATATTGAAAATAATTATTCTAATCAAAAACATCTTAGGATGAGTGGTGAGCTAAAGTCTAATTGTTGCGGTCCCGGCTACGCGAGTCCAGAGGAGGCGATGAAAGGACCGAGAGAAAAAGTGTTGTTCGTCACTTGTGCACATGCCAAAGAAGGTGGAAGGGACATGCTTGCAACTGTTGATGTGGATCCGGACAGTGACACATATTGTAAAGTAAGATAAAATCATCTTATAATTTGTTAAATAGCAATGGGTACATCACTATTCCTAACATTATCATTTGCAGCATTGCATAGTATCACTCACTGAAACGTTGTTTACTTCTGTCTACTTGAAAATTTTCAGGTTCTTTCTAAAGTTCAGTTTCCAAATACAGATGATGAAGTCCATCATTCTGGGTGGAATGCCTGTTCCTCCTGCCATGGAAACCCGAAAGCTAAAAGGTATCGAACTCCTCTATAATAAATAATGTCACAATATCTATTTAAGAATCAAAAAATTTTATACATTCAGCATGTTTTCTATGCTGTATTATTTTACTTTACAGAACCCACATTATTCTGCCATGTCTCAACTCCGATCGTATCTATATTGTCAATGTGCAGGATGAAAAAAACATTAGGCTTGAAAAGGTTACAATTACTATTAGAATTTCTAATTTGGGTCCTGGAATGGCTTTAATAGCAGAGTGAATCTACTCTAATAAATAAGTTCAAGTATAGATAGCTGGAATAAGGCACCATCTGAAAGATTAGTTACATCAGCCAAAGATTTAGACATTCAGGACTTAAAAACTTAATCTAATGCCCACGTTGTGGTTAACTTTTAAATTTAGACAATAGATCAAGATCAACTAAAGGCTCTGAATTTATCTTTTCCCCACACAAGTCATTGCTTGGCTGATGGAACAATTATGATCAGTACCTTGGGTGATCGCTATGGAAACAACAAAGGTGGGGGTTTAAGAGCGATTATGCATATAACAAAAAAAACTGAATTGACGCCTAAAATTTTAGATGAGATTACTTAATTTTCGACAATATTTTGTAGTTGCAGTAGTTTCACACCTCGCACAAATAATCGAACAACGTTCGTACCATAACAATTAGAATTACTCTCTTTCTAGTGTTTTATGCAAATCAGTCACTCAAGATTTGTTCTTTAAAACATAAGTCCTTGTCATAAGCGACTAATATAAAAAACGTAATTATAAATTATTTGTCGTTATTAAAACAATCGTCTAACTGATAGACTATATTCAGGAAATTTTCTTCTCCTCGATGGCGAGACTTTTGAACCTAAAGGTACATGGATCATGGGAAACCCTAGAATAGCATTCAATTATGATTTTTGGTATCAACCTAAGAGAGACATAATGATCTCGACGGAATGGGGAAATCCAAACTTCATCAAGGAGGGATTCGACCCTTCACACGTAGCACAGGGTACATGCTGTGATATTATTACTAATAAACTATACTTAATTATAGCAATTTTGTTTCTAAAAGTAGTCTGTGCAGTGAATTAGATGATATATTCTTGTCTATTTCAGGATACTATGGTAATTCCCTCCATTTTTTTAAGTGGTCTACCCATGAACACTTCCAAACCATCGATCTTCCGATGCCGGAAGGTGCTATTCCACTAGAAGTTAGGTAACGTCATAAATGCCAGAAATCATAGCTTCACTACCTACAAGTTACTTCTAGGTTCCATCACCAACCGACTAGTCCCCATGCTTTTGTAGGAGTCGGCCTGGGATCTACCGTGTTTCACCTTCATCCAGAAACAGAAGTGAAATACAATATTTCTAAATAATTTTAAGAGTTATATAAAATATTATAAGTATCATTTAGGGTTCCGAAAAATATGCAGCAAGATGCTTGATAAAAATACCAGCGAAAACGGTAACAGGATGGGCTTTACCACAAATGCCAGCTCTAATCACTGATATTCTCATATCAATGAATGATAAATTCCTTTTCACTTCTAACTGGCTTCATGGAGACATCAGACAGTACGATATCACAGATCTCGCAAATCCCAGACTTGTTGGGCAGGTTAGTAGTGAATGGATGTATAGTGAAATGAAACCCATACATTTGTCTCCAAAAAACCCTTTACATTTAGAAAGTTTATTCTTAATTATATTTGTCTTTCAGATCTTCTTAGGTGGAAGCATTCACGTAGAGAGCGGTGTTACCGTTACTGAAGATCTGGAATTAAAAGTAACTAATACTGTTTGGAATTCGTTTTAACGGTTTAAAGAAAAACTAATTCTCTTAGAAGTCTAGCAATAATATTTTAAAACACAGGAACAACCACCTGCACGTTATATCAAAGGAAAGAAAGTTGAGGGAGGTCCTCAAATGTTGCAGATGAGCTTGGATGGAAAGAGGCTGTATGTTACGACGTCGCTGTATCGCAAATGGGATTACCAATTCTATCCTGAATTAGCGAAGTGGGTCAACTACGATAATAAAAAATGGAATATATTTATTGTAGCTAAAGGAAATATAATAAGATATTAAGAAATCAGACGTTATAAGAACATGAATAAATAAGAAGTGATTTAAGAGGAGCAATAATGCTGTGCATAGACGTTTCTGCGGATGGTGGACTTACCCTGAATGAAGAATTCCTTATTGACTTTGGTGCCCTCGAAGGTGGTCCGTTTCTTGGACACGAGATGCGATATCCTGGAGGAGACTGCACTTCTGATATATGGATATGAACTTCTCCCTCGCTGCTCTTAGAAAAATTAGAAATTGTGCATCTGAAAACTAATGTATACCAGGACTAAATATTTTTGATTTATATGATTATATATGTTCCTACATCTTCTCGCTTCTAGGTTACCTTTAGTGTAGACTTCATATATAGAATAAATAAAACAAACATTATGTACAATTATTTTGTCTTTATAACAAATAAATACTACGTATACCCTGCATATGAGACAGTATTGATAAGTATGACAAAATATACACATTACTAATAAATATCTGTGATGACGGTGATATCAATTGCTTCAACGGCCACCACAACGACAGTTATCTCTCCAATTGCCATCCCTTTCTCGAATCCCCCATTTCGTGAGAATGAATTTTCCTTATTGGCAAAGGTCATAATACTCCAAACGCGTCAATCACCCTAATTCTTCAAATAATACCTTTGGAACGAGTCAGAAAGAAATACCTCTGAGGTGGTTTCTAACCACTTCGGAACATGTTGCTCCGTGTGATAGCTCCGTCTCAAAGTTGAAGGTGAAGGATCTATCTTCGTTTTCAAAGAGCAGGAACTCATGATAAATGAGGAATATGAAATACAATCAAATTAGATTTTACTAGTATTAGTTTTGAAAAAAACCCGGGAACAAATGCCTTACATGAGCAGTGTCCAGAAGTGTTGTTCTCCGTCATTAGCTCACCAACTCGTTTTACTCCCTTCATTCCACTAATTTGTTCATATTCTACTGAATCCACCCACATTTGCTTCTTACCTGGATTGCTTCTGTAGTAGATTTAATTTAAAATGGTGTCCTATCCCTCAGCAATTTTTAAACTATTTGTTATTGGTTTTGTAGATAAATTTGTACTGTTGTTTTAGGCATTTCCTAATAGAAGAATGAACAGTGGAGGTTAGTGTTCATGGAATACTAGATAGGTCAGAGTTAGTGTTAAATCTTAAAAATATTATGAGTTTTATAGGTTTTAAGAGCGACAAAAGAAATAGCCTTCTTGAGGTAGAATCGGTTTTAATTAAGGAACAAATTATAAGTTAAATTAAAACTCAAAATTTTAGAACTATTATTTATAATCTACATAAAAATAGTTGTCCAAAGATGAGAAAAGTCAGCTGAGAATTAGCAATGAATTGTTTATCATAATATCGTCAGCGAAGATGACAGAAATACAGGCATACATATAACGAAACGCAGATGATTTGTTTTCCCAACTATGTATAAAGTCAACTTCTACTTGCTGCAATGATTAAGGACTATTTATAGTGGTTGCCAGGATTACTGGTGTCAAAGTGAACCGAGTGCACTCTCGATTGCAACTCGCTTCCAATTGATCTATTTTGTATTCCGAATTCAGATTTGGAGTCAGCATCTAATTGCGGTTCTTTTCAATATAATTTGCTTAGTTATATTCAAAGTTTTTGCTGAAAAAAAGAACATCTCAGATACAAGGAACTATTATGAGAATATAAGTAGACAATAAAAGGCTTAAAGCGTTAAATAATATGGTTACCATTCTGTAGTTCATCCTTTCTTGAAGAATTGTTGTACTTTTTACTTCCACGCTCTGTTAGGAGTCACCAAAGGAAGGACCACCAAGGGGCAATGGTATTTAATATTGAATTTTGGGAAAAACTACAACACAAAAACGAAGAGATTATTATGCTACGTATCCTTTCTCTGTGTTTACGTCACATCCTGTGGTGGCCTTGTGGTGTAGGTCACATGAAGTGGGAAGAGAAACGCAAGATCGGTTCCGTTCAGGCGCCGAGAGGCGTTCTCGAATTCCGCATGTTCCTTATTGCCAAACTCGTCCAGCGGATAGCTCCGCAACAATTGTCATCCTGTGTGTGGGGAAAGTTGCCGAAATTTGGCGATTTCATCTAAGTCTTTCACATGACAGGGAAAGGCAAAGAAATTCCCTTGCATACGTTAAGAGATACTTTGTGGCGAGTGCGGAAACGATAGCCTAAGAGCGTAGAAATAGAGCAGTCTAACCGAATGATACACAGCACCTTGCTTACTCTATTCGCCTTTCTAGGCGAAAACCTGATTATAAAAGATATTAAACAAATACCTATAAATAAATAACAATATGTACATATTCATTGCACACTAAGAGCTTGGAGTGATCTACTCATCTCTATTCTTAGCTTTCTCAACCGTATCGTCATGGTCTAGTGGAAGATATCGGTGTTCAAGTGGAAACGTCGTGGTATCAATTCCTGACCACTGCTTTTGATCTTCTCAGCTATTTAGTGATAGCTGATTATTTAATGTGCGTGAGTGCAATCCCGGCTGAAGTACGGAAGAGGTTTAGGTGGGGGTTTCGGCTATTCATGAGACAAACAGCAGACGACGCAGCCAGTGGTAACTTTCGATGCACTTGGACGGTACGTTTGGAAGACTCCGAGGAATGTAAGTTTATTGGTGAGTTCTTCTCTCTATTTTTCAGGGCTTTCTTGAGCCGGGGCTTTGCCTCAGTGCTCCGAAGAGCCGGGGCTTTGCCACAGTGCTCCGAAGAGCCGGGGCTTTGCCTCAGTGCTCCGAAGAGCCGGGGCTTTGCCTTAGTGCTCTTCTCCCACTTCTCCTTCGGGAGGAGAGTGGCATAATGTTGGACGCTTCTGAAGCGTTTGGCACTTAGGTGCTGAACTGCTTCAGGAGCTTGTTGGCACCTGGGTGCCAAATATTAAGTAGTAAGGGGAGGTCATGCCAAATTTTTCAACATTCTAAAGTAAACTAATCAGTTATATCCATTTATATATAGATAGAACCTTAGCTACCTCTAGGCTAAGGGCTCCAAAATTAGAAAGGATACTACCCCAACCCTTAAAGGGTATAGGGTAGTATTCCCTCCAAAAGACTATATCCTACCTTCCCTTTCCGGAAGGAAGTTCTGGTCGTGTCCAGCCACTCGTTGTGAGTGGCTTTCAAAGGGCTTTTGAAGCCCGAAGAAGATAGAAAATTGGAAAATATAAATTCTTTTCGGTTTCCGTACCTTACGCAGGTTTCGTTTTTGCCGTCGAGAGATAGGAGACGCAGAGATAAAAAATTGGGCACAGATTCGTCTTTCCAATGTTTTACAGCGTGACCCTAGCGGGTCAAATGGCACCCAGGTGCCAACAAGCTCCTGAAGCAGTTCAGCACCTAAGTGCCAAACGCTTCAGAAGCGTCCAAAATTATCCCACTCTCCTCCCGAAGGAGAAGTGGGAGAAGAGCACTAAGGCAAAGCCCCGGCTCAAGAAAGCCCTGAAAAATAGAGAGAAGAACTCACCAATAAACTTACATTCCTCGGAGTCTTCCAAACGTACCGTCCAAGTGCATCGAAAGTTACCACTGGCTGCGTCGTCTGCTGTTTGTCTCATGAATAGCCGAAACCCCCACCTAAACCTCTTCCGTACTTCAGCCGGGATTGCACTCACGCACATTAAATAATCAGCTATCACTAAATAGCTGAGAAGATCAAAAGCAGTGGTCAGGAATTGATACCACGACGTTTCCACTTGAACACCGATATCTTCCACTAGACCATGACGATACGGTTGAGAAAGCTAAGAATAGAGATGAGTAGATCACTCCAAGCTCTTAGTGTGCAATGAATATGTACATATTGTTATTTATTTATAGGTATTTGTTTAATATCTTTTATAATCAGGTTTTCGCCTAGAAAGGCGAATAGAGTAAGCAAGGTGCTGTGTATCATTCGGTTAGACTGCTCTATTTCTACGCTCTTAGGCTATCGTTTCCGCACTCGCCACAAAGTATCTCTTAACGTATGCAAGGGAATTTCTTTGCCTTTCCCTGTCATGTGAAAGACTTAGATGAAATCGCCAAATTTCGGCAACTTTCCCCACACACAGGATGACAATTGTTGCGGAGCTATCCGCTGGACGAGTTTGGCAATAAGGAACATGCGGAATTCGAGAACGCCTCTCGGCGCCTGAACGGAACCGATCTTGCGTTTCTCTTCCCACTTCATGTGACCTACACCACAAGGCCACCACAGGATGTGACGTAAACACAGAGAAAGGATACGTAGCATAATAATCTCTTCGTTTTTGTGTTGTAGTTTTTCCCAAAATTCAATATTAAATACCATTGCCCCTTGGTGGTCCTTCCTTTGGTGACTCCTAACAGAGCGTGGAAGTAAAAAGTACAACAATTCATCAAGAAAGGATGAACTATAGAATAGTAACCATATTACTGAATGCTTTACGCCTTTTATTGTCTACTTATATTCTCATAATAGTTCCTTGTATCTGAGATGTTCTTTTTTTCAGCAAAAACTTTGAATATAACTAAGCAAATTATATTGAAAAGAACCGCAATTAGATGCTGACTCCAAATCTGAATTCGGAATACAAAATAGATCAATTGGAAGCGAGTTGCAATCGAGAGTGCACTCGGTTCACTTTGACACCAGTAATCCTGGGCACATTGTATGTTCCATGCGTTTAAAAAATGATAGATACATCTTTAATTATCCCTTCTTTCTTTGATACAATGATTATTTCTTTCTGTTTAACATGGCCTGCTCATTCATACATGAAATTTCCGGTTAGGGTATCACAAAGGGATATATGACTTTAATATTCGAACTAATGAACATTTGAATCCATCACCTAATGGAGAACTCTCCTTTACTATGAAATAATTAATATAATTAATATTTATTATAATTGCAGCTTTTTTTGCTATAACTATATATTACTTATAAAATGAATAACATTAGTGGCAGAAACTATCTGAACTGTCAGATTTTCTAAGAGTTAATATCAATAACTAATCAAATTTTTAGTATTCAATTAATTATACTTTCTTTAACAATTTTTATAACGTTTTAGAATTGTATATTCTTCGAATCTCACCGAAAATGTAATTTCCAATATTTTCTTAAGTGTATGTGTCCTCACCATGTTTAAGGACCATATTTCTAAACGGGAGGGTGTGAAGTTACAGGCTAATGTTTTCCATAACCTAGAAATTTGAATAGTGGCTAATTGTAGTCTTACTCCGACTGATTCTCTCCCAATGCCAATGTTCCTTTCTTCCCCGCCCACTTCTCTCCATACTGAGCGGGCATATTGGGTGCATTTACACTCGTGAATAGGTGACCCCTATACGGGAGATCGCTGCCAGATATGTCTTTTGCTATATTATTTATCATCTGGTTTCTTGACCACATTCTCCTTCCTGTTAGATTTAATATTCACTTGATAACCTTTGCATTCATAATACTATGCCCTGAGAAATGTTTTGTTTCATGTCTCCTTTACAATGGGCGAGCCAACACTGTGTTCACCTACTGGTTTACGCCTCTTTGCACTTGCCTGGATCCTCACGACCATTACAAATTTTCCCGCTGCTTTCACGCATACATCAGTAAATTCGGCTGTACATAAAATAAATGAATACCTCAATGAATCATTCACCGAGAGGTATCGCCCACTTGAGCATCATGAGGTATGTCGTAAAGTAATACAATTCAAAAATAATCAAATATTCGTTTCATTTATTTTAATTAAACAGGTCTCCCTCATCAAATCGGGTATCAACAGTGTATGGTACATCGGCCAAGTGGCGGGAGCTATGATAAGTCCGTACATCTGCGATAACTGGGGGCGCAAACGTTAGTTATAAGATTTAAAACAAGATAGCCTAATAAAATTGTCAGTGGTGATTCTGGATTAACAACGTATTTGCTATCAGAGGTTTTTATGTTTTAGCCGCCTACATAATCTCCGTGGTTATGATGACTGCTGCCTGTGGATTGCAGATGCTTGCATCTTTAACTCCATTTCCCGAAGTAGGAAAGTGTTCACTATATTTTGAAATATATTATAGCCTAGATTGGAATACTTCTGGTCACAACTATGTTATTTAGGTACTAATCACCGGCCGAATTATTACCGCGGTTTTCTCACCGCTAAGTGATGCCGCTCTAATTTTATATCTACAGGTGTGAAGATATACGTTGATAACTCATTAATCTATAATTACCATATTGGGATGCGAAGAAATGCTTTGACAAGCTATTTGTAGGAACAGTGACTTAGTAACACCAACTACCTTTACTGACAGCTTATAGATAAAACAGTATCATGAGCTAATATTTTAGTTCTTTCGGCCATAATATTTTTTATATTCGTGCCTGCCTATACTTTTAGTTTCTTCACATTACTATTATAGATGGCTATTAATATTAAAGCTCTTTTTTCCAACATAAATTGAATAATTATCATTATCTATAAGTTCGTAAAAGATTTGTTTATGAAACAAACTAAATAGAAAATCTGTGACTTGGAAACTTTGTGCTTATATTTATTTTTATTTTTGCTCTCCACCTCCTCTCTTAGGTAATTCATGAATAGGTAGGCATGCTTATTTAAGATTAGGCAAATGTGCAATAACTGATTTAGTAAGTCCAAATTCTAATAACAAGAAGTGAGTGGACACAAGTTTAATATTTATTCACTACGACGAACTCCTTCATCCTTAATATTATTTATGGCTAAATATCTTCATTAACTAAATTATGATTTATAAATAAAACTAGATAGTTTTTCGTGTTTATGGTTCTACTGCCCCTAAAATGTTGTCAATATAAAATATAATGGAAATAAGACTGTAATTAGAAGTATATATTATATAATATTCATAATAGTCTTACAAAATAAATTATATTGGTTTATCATATTTTGGCTAGATATTTAGGAAGTGTCTCCGTCTTCTTTAAGAGGTACGATGTCGTCTTTATTTTCAACGGGATACGCTGTGATGTGTCTCTTCGGAATGCTACTTGGACATGAAAACATTCTTGGTTAGTTACGGTAGTTTAGAAAATTATGAATTTTTAAGAAAATAAATGCATCAGAAAGACGAAATAGAGAGAATGAATTAGATATGTGAGTAAAGGGATTGTACTGTTTAGATCAGATTGGAACAATGTTATCAGGTCACTCACTCTCGATGCTTCTTTTTGTTCCTGTTATTCCTGGAATCGTCTCTATAGCGTTCATGTACTTCGTCCCAGAGACTCCGAAATTTCTTTTAATTTCACGGTAACTGTGTTTACCAATTTTAATTAATATTTTGAACTGTTTGTAAAAGGGTAGTGCCTTATGTTTAGAAAAGACAAAATTTCTGCACTGGCTTCGCTGGAGTTTTTTCAAGGCAGAAGAGATGAACAGGTAGAGCTATTAGAAGGATTGCAACAAGAGGGGAAAACAAGTGACACAGAAGAATCAACTGGAGTTGTGGTATGTAAAAAAGTTATAATTTAAAAAAACAATTAGCGGATTTAGATTAGCTTATTCTTTGTAGAAAATTTTGTGCACAACCCATTTACGTCGAGCCTTCACCCTATCAGTGGCAGTGCTCATCTTAACACTACCCTTCTATCCAATTCTCCAGAGCAGCACTCATTTTTTCACACACCTCGATATACCAAAGTTAGTAATGTTTCTATCTTTTCAACAATTTACGCCTTGGTAATTTTAAAGAGATCCATTTTTCAGTAACACTGCGCAGCTGTTGTCTTCTCTACTTATGGTACTTCTAACCTGTTCTTGCCTTGTTTCGACTACAGTGGTTGATAAGCTACCGAGAAGGTTCAAATTCTCAATTAATGTTTATTACATTCGCCATAAAGGTATAGAAAATACCGATAAATCCTTAAATACTTATAGTCTACTTTATTAAAATAAACTCAGGTTCATGTTGCTGACCGCTGGCATTGTTTGTATGTCATCACTAACTTTTTTTGTATTGACTGCAGAACTTAGATGGAGGTATATGGCAATAATATCTCTATTCATATTCGTCTTTTCCTATGGGTAAGTCAAGAATCTACAAATGTGTTTTCACTATGTTACTCTTATTATTAGGATATTTCTTAATATATACGTTTTATGTTACATCTATATTACCACAAAACACATTGTTTAGAACATACATGCCATTGCATACTTTTATTCACTTTGTTTACAGAATGGGAATCAGCCCTGTTGCGTGGTTCATCTCTCCTGAACTAGTCCCTCTTCCTTACCGTTCAGCTATGTTTTGCCTTTGCTATGCTGTCCATAGCTGCCTGGTTGTACTAACAAATTTTGCAACTATTCCAATCTTCGGAGTTAGTCTTAAACAATTTACTTCAATAATTAATACCAATCTTTTCACCATATTTACAGCTAGTTGGAGCAGTCTGCTTCGTCCCTATATACATATTGCCCTGCTCCTTGGCATTGGTATATGTCTACATCTATCTACCAGAGACAAAAGGGCAGGAGACAACAGATATTGTCAATAAACTCAAGTGCTTCGGAAAGGTTGCAGAAAAAACAATTGAGGCTTAACACACTTTCATTACACTATTTATTATACATGTTCCACTCATCTTGGTCTCAATATTATTATTCAAAAATCATGTTTAAATTTTTAAAGACTTGATTTTTGTGTACATATTTCATTCACTATGAATATAAAAATCTTCATTAGGAACACTGTTATATAACAAAAAAAAGCCATAAGACTTGAAAGGCTGGAAACTTGAAGATTACATCACGCATCAACAAAACAATAACTAATTAGCATAGCCATCCATTTAGTTGGGCGTAAAAGAGAAACAAAATGAATAAAACTAACGTATTTTAACCTTTTTCGCTATTATCCTAATCATACAATTGTTAGAGCCCAACTAGCTACGAATGAAGATAAAGAACAATAAAGTCTCAATGTTTTCACCACATACATAACTTTCACGCAGATTTTAGAAAATACAAATATAAAAATAGAACTCGATGAAGACCGCGTTGTTGAAGAAGGTACTTGAATAAATAACATACGCGAGTTGCAACTTAAAATACCGAGCGAATTATATTTCTGTGGAAAACTCATTAACCAAACCAGTAATTCTCCCAGCATATAAAACTAGATATGTGGCAGTATAAAATCAACTAACATTTAAAATATCAAATATTACTGACATTATTAAACTGCAGATGTACAACCCGTGCTCAGACCGGTGACACCGTCTATCACACAACATCGAATACAATCGATGTGCTCATTTCTAATGACAGTAATGGTAGATGCATATATTCACAAAACCTAATTACAGAAATTTACACATCAAAGGATTCAGTAATGGTGGATGATGACGGAGCCTTAAAACCGTAGGAAGTGCTGACTACCCAACAAAATGAGTTCAAAATTGAAAGAACAGAATAACAGGAACTAGAGCAAAAAGAAGCCGTGAAACAGAAGTGTTTGACTGATACTCGTATGAACGTACTAAAATTAGTTCATCAATAATATATCTATAATAATATTCAATAGTTTTGAACAGTTGAAAAAATTTTTTTTTGGTTAACATCAGAAAAATTTAAATGTCACTCTTACAATTCAGCATTTTACAGTAAAGTTAAAATGTGTTTAAATCATCAGTGAATTCCATGAAAAGCAATGTTTTGAAGTTAATTCCCTTAAGTTAAGAATAAATTGAGTTTTGCCGCCTAGGCGCTTTACGGTTAAATTGACTTATTAAATATAAGCCATACCAGTAAATTGATGAAATGAACAAACAAAATAAAATTGTATAAATACTTACCGACATCTTCATGAACTATGAACGACCCTTCTTCATCACCTATTCTATTTGTACCGAGCAAAATATTTTCTGATGCTCCATTAAGAACGTCTGTATATATAGGAAGGGTGTCCCACCATGTATCTCGTGATGTTTCTTGTACAGCTTGCTGTAACAACTATTTTAGTGATTACGTAAAAATATGAGATACTAAGATATCTTATCTTACTTTTCTATCGGCTTCTGCTGGTGCAGTATAAGTAAATGTACCAGTGGCTCCTTTTTCCGCCAGGGCAACAACCTGGAGCATCTTTATAACACAATCTCAACTAGTTAATAAATTGGATATATGATATGTAATTAAACGCACCCTCTGAAATTGTTTTGGAGTGAATCCATCTGGTATCTGTTGTTCTCGACGACGAGGAACTGAAGGCTGTGCGATAGCAGAAAATTTCGGGTTTACTAAACAGGAATTATATAAAAATCCATATCGAAAATTGACATTATTCTTTAGCAAAATTACAGTAACGAACCAGATGGAATGGTTGAAGTTGGGGCTGTTACCAATCCATTGCCCACAATGATTGTCATGCGCATGTTGTCTGCCTGACACATACCGAACTGACTATTGTTGATACCCAATTCATCTCCGCGGGATGTAGCTGCAATAAACGATAAAAATAATCAATAGCGTGGAAGGTACATATTTTTTATGTGACGCTTACATATCCAGTAATAGGTTTCTCCTGGCTCGAAGAGAAGAGCATCAGGTGATGGCATAGGACTAAATCTTCGAACGCCAATTAGTGTAGGTTTTTCAGGAGTTGAAGAGTCATCACAACTCATGACGAGAGTTTTGTCAGTTTCCAAAAGACAATCCGTAAACGATAAACCGCTTACCTACAACTGACTATAAAAGTGGCCTGATTTTATAATATTTTAATACTAGCATTTTAATTAAAATTAACCAACCTTGAAGACTTTAAGGTATCTCTTATCTGCATCTTTGTTTGGACAAACAACACGCAGAGTATCATCAATGTTAACGCGTATTGTGTATGAGGGATATGGCGAAAATCGAAAGCTAAAATTAAATAATTCAAATCTCATTTATGCTATATAAGAAAAAAGCAACAAGTAATTGAACAATATACTCTTTGACAACATTTTTATTGTTATTTCTATACTGACAGACCTATGAAGTCTTTTCTCCTGGATGCACTTTTAAATCATACCAGTCTTTGTTAACATGAGTAAAATTAATCCTTAGCCGGTAGGAATAGCACCAGCCCTTGCGTAATCGGTCAAAGGGTATATTACAGGCGGCTTTCCGGTCACTGAGCGCTTGATGCAATCCCATTAATATACCGTCTTTGTCGGCCTACATCTAACACCTCTAGCACAGCTAGATTACATTGGTTAAGAAAAATTTCGCTATTTTACTTGTTCCAAATCGGTGTACTAAGTGAATACTAAGCAAAGTTTCCTACAAGATGATTTAGATAAATATCTAACCCAGCAAATCAAAAATTACATGCCACTCCTTTTAGACAGAGCAGTTTGCTGACCGACTGACACCTGTCCTAGTAATTGACGGACGGACAGTAACGCTCGCAAAGCAAATAGAACGGAAATCAGCTGCACTTATTCACCTAATTGAATAATTGCAATGTTTATAGAATATTTATTTAAAATAAGCAAATAAAGCTTTAGAGATAAAAACCTTGCATTTCATACTGTAATATTTAGAAGAATCTAAAAACTTTTAAACCTTAGAAAATACCAGTAATTTACTTCCCTCAACAACACACCTGTGAATATGTATGTATCCTAAGTTTGCGCGATGAGAGAATGATAATGCCATCTGGACGGAGAAACGTCCTTATCTGTCGCGACCCAAACTGTTCAAAGTCGAGCCGCCTCTCAGCCGCGCGTATTTACCGCTCTATTAACGAACGCCCGGCTCTTTTCTGTGAGATAATTAAGAAGACTTATAATCAGTGAACCGATTACTATAAATTCGTGGCAGATTAGATGTTGATATGTGTAGTAGTGAGACAAATAGCACGGAAGTATGTTTGTCTATTCAATTACGCTTCACCAAACTATTGATGACCTATAACTGCATGCTGAGAAGTCGTAAACTCTATAAGCATACATATGCAAATAACATAACAATAGACGATCTGTCAGGTACCCAGAATCCCATTCAACATTGACCTCAGCGTAGGCTCCCAAACCGCTCCGATAGTGGCATTCATTGGCATAGGTCTTTTTGCCACTAAAAGAATGGGAAACTTTCATAGGGCATCGTGAATCAATCTCGCGGTACATTAAAGACTCACTAGACTCAAGGTACTTGGGCAATAAACCCTAAAAGATTGATAACATTTACAGAAATATTTCCACATATATCTTATAAAAATTTGGCTTTCTAAAAGTATTATAAGTTGCTAGGCTTGACAAAACACGAAAAAAAGTATTTGTCTAGATATTTTCGTTTGTTATAGTGTATGATTAAGCAAAGAAAACAAGTGGAGAGCAGGTGACGAATTACGTGACACCATCTCCTCGTAATAAGCTCAATTTCTGATCAGCAGTGACCCGTCCATGCCACATACAACGAATGAAAACCCCTCAATTAGAAATATGCACTCCCGATTCCCCTAATTTGAGCAGTATTGAGGTGCGACCTTGGATCACTCCACACTTCCGAAGAATAACACTATACTAACACACTTGCTCATAAATTGATGGCTATATAGAAACGAATCATTCTAATATGACCATATTGTAATTATACCTACACAACACTAATTCTAAAACGTCTTTAATTCTGCATCTATTCAAGGTAAAATGTGATTTAGGAATAATCATTGATGACAGGTCACCGCTATTTTTCAACCGCTGCAATTTGCGATGAACATAAATTTTCAATCGCCAGCGGTCCACCATTCATGCAGCGCTCTGCGAACACCTGAGCTGTCATATCGAATAAGAATTATAAAGAATAAATCCAAAATACGTAGACTTCGATAATTAGACTTCACTGTAAAACGGCAACGTTGTTTAGAAAGAAACTAAATTGGTAAAAACTCATGGTCAAATTTTTTCGGAGGATAGTGGAATGAGTCGAACAAAAAGGAAACGGACGCCAAATTTAGATACCGAAATGGGATATGACACTGCCCATAAAACATTATGATACATGGCTATGACTAGATGGTAACAAAAACAGAAGATGGATGCATTTTTCTACTTTAGAATTAGAATAATCCTAGACTGAAGTAGTAGATAAAGTAATTTAAATTTAATATGGCAAGTAAAGACATTATTCTTCATTAATTCTATTACATTTCGATTTGATAATTTCCTTACGTACTATGTAAATCTCATTCTCCTCACCCAACCTCATGCCATGTGACGTAACTAAATCCGACAAGCCAACACTGCCTAGATGTGACAATCCCCACTTGCCCTTTTTCCCTCCCATAACAGGATAGTGTTGGCAAATAACAATACGGGTGCACAATTACTACTCAAACTACAGATTGCCATATATGACCATAATCATAATCTTATCGAACCCACACCTTAGTATAATGACCTAGCTACCTTATCGTGATAATTTATGCTTACCACAATAAGTTTAACAACCAGTGTTATTTTTACGAACATAAATAGTATAAAATCTGAAGACACTTAAGTATAAATTGTATCCTACTTGTATTTACTCAAATCTCTAATAGGGAATATAGATGTTTTGAACAACAACAAATTGATACTAAGCGATATATTTTAGTCTGCTAACATCAGCTCAAATTTGCGTTAATAATCTAGTTTGCTTCTACAAGTGTTATATGAATGATACCATAAATGGGAAAAATGTTATTAATTTCACTATATGTAATAGTTAAACTGATTTTGTCAATATTTAAATGACACTTGAAGTTTACTGATGAGAAGCCATTTGACTTTTTATGCAACTCAATTACACGATAGCAATCGAGTTGAGTGCATAAGAAAAGTTTGTCGCATGCCACAGCAATCTTGCGCAATACGTGAGTCACGGATAAACAAGAGTGGTTCTCCTCAAATAAACAATGGTAATATTATAGTTTCCATCATATTATATAAACGTAAGACGATAGAATCGAATTGCAATAAAGTGAAGTATTCAATGACATCAAAGATATCTCATCAATCTACTGACGGTCTTACGTGTGACGCATATCATCCAGTAATCTCATGATGACTGATAAAACTGCCAACTGACAGGTGACTATGTCATATGTAATAATGTGAAGTAGAAGGGCTTTTTTTTTAAAGTATTAAGATAGATGAAAACCAATTATTTCTTCAAAAGAACTATGAGCAATTATGACCAAATAATATCCTACAATTAATATTTTATAGATTATAATCATTTCCAGTATTATGCTAAGCAATATTCTTTACCTCCAATCCACTATACAGTGACTTCTTAAAGCTACATATACTCACATGAAGTGCTAAATCGTTCATTCCTTCTATGACATGCCCTTGGGACAATTAGTGGCGTAACCCTGCCTTACTTTCCCACAATTTGTCTCCATCTAATCCTCTCGTTGCGTGGCTTGGACGCCGTTTTCCGGATGAACACGACCGATTACCATCACATCTGATCTTCATTATCCACATCACATTCCAATTACGGCCAATCGCCTTGAAGCGATATCGACTGCCGTGTGGACCGTAATCTTCGCGGCAAACAGCGGCCCACAAAACAACGGAACCTCTTCACTAGAAGTAGTTGACACTGCCAGGCTGCAAACAAGTAGCACCATGTCAAAAGCCACTTATCAAGGCTTATACTGTTCCTCAGTAGTATAGTCAACACTGTAAAAGAAACTAACAGTACCGCCATACAATGAAGAATGTCTTACTAAATCATGATTGCCTTCCATTTATGACTCCGCTTTCTTCTAGCAATATGACACTTCTATAATGGTGGCCAAGCAAAGACCATATTTATCCGGAAAACACTAGGGTTGAAGGTAATTAGGTCGTCCCCTCGGGGTCAGTGACAACACTGAGGGAACAAAATGCATTCGGATTTACCACAACACACCTCATAATACTCAACTAATCCCAACATATCTGAAAACCCTCATTAGCTGATTGGAGTAGCATTAGCGTATCACCAATGTCCGCTGACCTAAAAATAAAATAGGTAATCTACATCTAATTTGACGACTTACTGTTTAACTCTAGTATAATAAATCAAACATGAGAGCATTCACGATGTTTAAAATTCGAACGTAGTGTGAAGCTTAGAACTATTTCTCCTTGCCGTGCGCTACTTAGTAAATCCGAATTCTAATGCATGCAAATAGATTGCCTGAACGGAGTAAAACGATGAAGCAATCCACATAATGAATGAAAGTCATCGATCCATTCCATGTTCTGCCGACCGCAAGTAGATCATATCACCCAACTTAAATACAAGTCTGGTTTTTGCGTATTCATTAAATAAAAAATTGAAGTCGTACTTTAATTTGAAAATTCCATATGGTTGCGCGCTGTCAGCTTGCATAATCCTCAGCACCAGATTGCAGACCAACAGGCTGCGGCAATATAGCCCATTCATTAAACAAGGAAACGAATAAATCTATCTACCAAAGCTTTTTCAGTGGTATTAATTTATGGGTTAATCATTCTAATGAAAAGTTATAAACGCTAGCCGCCGCAGAATGGTGGTCTGCTGACCCTTGAACTACAAAAGACGCGGCATAGTGCAAAGGCCGTCCCATGCACATTAGCTGTAAATCGCGCACGAGGTAGGTTATAACTCACACATGCCATTGCCTTCTCAACTTATCTCTACGACAATCGAATACATGTGGTTCGTGTCGGCACTGTTTATCATACCCATCAGCATTACAATAGCTTTTACAGTGTGAACAAAGAAATATTTGTGTTGATCATGTAATATGTATCTTAGTGAGCTAAGAGTACGATTTCGGTCACATAAAAGAAATTTGGAATACTAGGGTGATAGACGGATACCTAAAACGTGGTCTATAAATCTATCACTGATTATCCGGGAACGATAGTGTCACTACAATTATAAGAGAAACATTGCATTATTAGTGCTATGCGAAATTAGGTTTAAAATAAGTAGTTTTAAAATATGGAAGTTGGTAAAGCGAAAAAAAAATTTAACCATTAAACAAATTATTAACCTGCTATTAAAAATATCTTTACAGCGCGATAATTCTTTACTGTATTAAGCTCACTTAGATCAACAGTTTGTAGAATATAATCATATTCGCACCTATCTCATGGTAATACCCCGTCCTAATCGAGTCACTGGAAAAGACCAACATACTTCTTCCGAAATGCAATTCTAGCCTATTGCGCCAGTGCATTATCCTTTTCGCAGAATACATAGGGGTAAAATGTACTTCTACTTAAATCGAAGTATAATGGCCCGTCCACTTGGTTTTTCCTACAACAGTGAAGAAATAAAAAAGTGACCTAGAGGTATGCCTGTTATACTTAGCATCCATTACTACTAATGTCTTGATTTCACGTGCACAATAGACAAGGGCTCTTGAGGGTATAAAAGTACGTGAGCTCCTACTCTCAACTCTAATACATCCAAATATAGCATATGATGACCCTCAACCTATCTCACCTTATCCACTACGCCATCAATACCCAATTAGGTGATAGGCTCTTGGAACATTCACCAACACATAATTCATACTTAGGGTATATCTTATCTATATCAGGGAAAGAGAAGAAAATTCTCACAAAACTAAAACCTTCCATCTTAATATTAATAATAATAAGAACAAATGTAATATTAAGTATTACCATTCAGAAATAATAAGTTCAAGGTCCAGTGATAGTTTCACTCTATGCAAATAAACGTCCCTGGCCCGTTCAGTAAGCCAGTATCGCTTTAATTAGCCACTGGATAATACAGTTCTCAGATTTATGCACCACTTTAACGTACGAGATGACTAGTGAGAATACTGTTTTACTGAGAAATACGTAAGAATTAATTACCTCTAAAAGAAATCGAGTCGTTCTAATTATAAAAGAACGTACTTTAAAACAAATTATTCTGTAAGTCTAGCATAGTTTATTGAATTAGCGACTTTTCATATTATAAACATAAAACAAACCATAATTAACCATTTCCTTGAAATAAGTAAAAACACTACGTCTAGTACTAAAACTAGTAGCATAGCGAGTAAAGTTCTTATATATATATATATATAATCTATCTCTGAAATCTCAGCTTAAAGCTTAGTTATCTGGAGTATATACAAAACGAACAAATAATAAACTAACTCTGGATTAGAAGTATTCCAGTAAATCGTATGTTGTGTGGCAGATGTTTCAAAAATTTGGAGATAGAAAATAAAAGAAATATGGAACAGCAGAAGAAGACACATCCTGCGAAAAATCTCTCTACTTGTTTGTTGATGATGAGAGTTCAAACTAACATTTAGAGAATACCTGCAAATATAAGTTCTGAAACAAAAGTGCTTAGTTTAAATATAGTACATACCTACGCACATAATATTTAATATGAAGCAAATAACATCATGTAGTATTAAAACCTTTTAAATTCTAGACACAACACCACTAACGAAAGACATTATATGCATATAAAAGGTGGGCGGAGCAAGTGAGCGGTGGCTGGTTGCGAGAAAACGGCCGTTGGCAGTGCTATGATCCCGCCCACAAACTCAAAGCGTCAACAACAGTTATACTCGGAATAACAAGGCTTATATAAGAATACGTATCCACTTTGTCAATAAACATAGTTAATATTAAATCATTATAACAGCGAGCCAATTATTCCAATTTACTATTGATCTATATCAAATATTAAACTAGTTACCATTTAGAAGGTAGTAGTAGTAAAAGATGTACTATAACTACATTAGAACATTTTACACATTCCAAAATGAATTATATATTTATCACTTTTTATGGAGTTGTCAAATACTTAAAAATTCCTGGATATCGATAAGCCAGAACTTAATAATAGAAAGTATTTTCACATTCCACAGATAGTAAATCACCAGTCAGTGACTGACTAACGAATCTAATAATTGGCAGCGCGATATTGAAACCGGAAATGACGTCAAATGTGCCCTTACACAACTGTGGATAAATTAAAGTTACAGTACGCAGATAAATTCTCATTGTTCATTTTCTCATCACTTTATTTAGAATATCATTTTATGCTATAGTATTTTGAGCAGTAGTTTGATTTGAAGATAAAATCTACTCTTGATATATATATGTATAGAGAATACAATAGTGCATTTTATAACAATTAGTAGCAGATGAAGGATTATACATAGTTTTCTACATCATCTTAAATTTGACTGTCGATAAGATCATTAAATGGGTCAAACTTCCAAGGCCGATAACAATGCCCCGAAAATAGTTGAGATCTAACTTCTTTGTGCTGCTGTTTCGATTTTCATGTGTTTTTAACCTGCTTTGTATTTCAGTGAGATGGCAATTCTACTTTTTCTTATAGCAATTTTTGTGCCTCTAGATTGCAGACGAGGTAAGGCTAAACTATCCATTTACTTAGATTTTGTAACCAGATTTATCTGGTTAATGTCGATTGGTAGGAGAATTTTTATTCTAGCTCTAGTGGACAATGGGCATGAATTTTCGGAGCAGTCCGTGAAACACTATGACGAGAAAGTGAGATTGACAAATGTTTACGAAAACTTATAATGATAGAATTATGTTTTTACTAAATTTATGAAATAGTTGTACTGAATAATTCATAGATCTAAACATAGATTTTTATTCTATTGTAGAATATGTTGTTTCAGTTTCTTCATAAAATGAAGATGGCAGACATTGCCTCTCTATATACTGCTTCTCAAGAAATGAGAGAGGTCCAATTAGACTTCAAAATAGATTCAAGTGGTAACCAATTGCACTTATATTTATTTAGCGAGATACATTAAAAATTATGTACTAAAATTGGAATTCATTCAGAAAGTTTTCAGTCTAGAGTTTTGGTATCAACGTATTACACTTAGCATATAAGAATTTAATGGTTAAAATCTTCTAAAATCACATTGCTACATTTGGAATTAATGGGTCTCCGTTTTAATAGGAAGCTATGACTCTTTGTGTACCTTTATCAGCAGATTATCTTAGGTTTAAATAAAAATTAATAATACTGCAGAAAACACCTACATTTTCCGATCTTAGAATTGTTTGCATTATAAGGAATAGTAGTATATATTGGTTAAAAATATGAATAAGTGCTGTCACTGAACTATTGCGGAACAATCAATTAAATAAATCACTTAATTATTAAAATTATTAGTTATAAAATAAAAGTAATAATATTTAGAAATATTACTGTATAGAATTCTCAAAAATTATGCATAAAAATATTTGTAGTATCATACTATAGAATTATCTATATCGAATTCTGTTGTTTCTTATAGAATTCTACTGGAAAAGTGTTTACCATTATTTAAGGTGATTCCTAAATTCCAATTGTCTTTTAAAAGGAAAGTAGATTTTAAAAACTAATTGCTAGATAGTAATGGAGTGCAAATTTTATGTGGTCTTAATGTGGAGTAAGAGTTGTGATGTTAAAAGAAATCAAATTGAAGAACAATTGCATGATTTCTAGAAACGCCTCACAACAGTATTCGCCGGTCACCACCGTTGGACATCCCAGAAATTCGTTTTCCAGAATTAAGTGACAGCACAATGCCTTTAGACAGTTTCATGACATCTACGAATAACTCGGTATGTTCTACGATGAATCTTCTTTTAGATCTATGTTGTTAATACATTATTGAACTTCAAAAATTAAATCATGAAATATTATTTTTAGCCTTTATCTGATTTTCTTCTGGAAATTAATAACACATCTACGCCTGATTCTACTCTTTCTAATAATTCGGCAATAGCGGTTGATATACTCCAATCTTCTTCCACCGTCGTCAGGATGACGCCGTCCGTTGAGACATCCTTTTCAAGACGACCTCATTTTGATTTTATGCCACATTTCGAACACAATGCTTATGACTTCATGGTTCCTGAAGGGTCAAATGAGGTTTTTACCTTACAGCTCTTATTTTTAAAGTCTATTTTCTCACTATTTTTCTTCCATATACCAGGTATTCGGGTAAAAAGACCAATTTTAAAAGTTTCATAATCTTCCTCAATTGAAACTAAAATCGTTGTTTAAAAGTATTTCTGAAAACTCTAATATCTGGCTTTTCGGCTGTATTAACTTCACTAGCATATGTCATACGTAAAAAGTACAGTTATGGATTTTGTGGGAACAACAGTTTTCGTGCTTCCAAACGTATTTGGCGTCACTCATTTCGGATTTTCACTACTCTACTAAATAAAAATGGATTTTCCTCTGTCTTCATATAAACCGACGTAATATTTCATTGTTACCAATTCAAACTTTATTGTATCGCAATTAATCATGCCCTTCTTTTGCTACAACAACCGTCTCAATTCTTTCTTCGAATTCTGGGTACCATTTCTTGTATGTCTGATGCTAGTTCGTCCAACACTTCAATTATTCTTTGCTTCAGATAATCAATGGATTTGACTCCATCTTTAGAAAGCTCGGAATTCTAGTCATGCATATAAACTGTAATTACAAGAATTCAAATCAAGTGAATTTGAAGGCCACTAACACGGGATTATGAATCCAGGTGCTACTTTCATCAGGTAGTTTACCATTTTTTTGGATACGTCAGATGGAGCAGAAATATGTATAAAAGTGAATCAATTTGGATAAAAGAATCTACAGTCGGAAATGACGCAGTTATTTAGTAGGACGTTGATCTAGTAGATGAAATTTATCTTCACTCCAAGCTCTACAAAATGCATAAATGTATTTACATTGCAACTAATTTCTATACCGATCACACTATCTACTTCAGTGTTTTTGCAGACGAAAAATGGTAATAGCATTGAATATAGTGGTAATCTTTAATAATCGTTAGATCTTTCACAGAACAAATCCATTTTTATTTAGTAGAGTAGTGAAAATCCGAAATGAGTGACGCCAAATACGTTTGGAAGCACGAAAACTGTTGTTCCCACAAAATCCATAACTGTACTTTTTACGTATGACATATGCTAGTGAAGTTAATACAGCCGAAAAGCCAGATATTAGAGTTTTCAGAAATACTTTTAAACAACGATTTTAGTTTCAATTGAGGAAGATTATGAAACTTTTAAAATTGGTCTTTTTACCCCAGGCACCCTTTATATGTCTAAGCCATAAAACTTTATATTTATATATATTTGAAGAAATCATCCATTTTGGCCGTAATTTACTTCATGGGAAAGAAAGGACAGCCGGAACCGACGTTTAAAATAGTATTCGATCGAATGAAGTGGTTCGAACTGGGAGAAATAGTGAGCAGAGAGGTGAGAACCTTATTATGCAGCTGGTTTTTTCGTATACGTTTCCTTTTCCTCTTGCAGACCGAAAATTACATGGAATATAAGCTGACCATAAATCAGAGGGCAGAAGTATATGTGCAGTATTCGTTGACAAAAGGAGGAACGTACAAATTCGAAATCGAGGTCATTTTGTAATGCTAATCATATCTGAAGCTAAAAGAAAAAGTACTATGACATTTGTTTGCAGGCAAAACAAGGTGCTTCAACGAGTTCAGCGAAGATTAGAGTTGATGTGCTAAGTCTTTCACAGAACACACATGGGACCAGCAGAGTTACAGACACAAAAACTACCATTTTACCAATGCAACTATCAACAAGTGAAATTTCTTCTATAAACGATGTTCTGAAGACAAATTTCTCAAAAGAAATGGAAACATCAACAATGGGAAGCGTCTGGGAAACAACACTTAAGATGAAGACATTTACGATAAAATCAAAACATTTTGTACAGAATGCTGATAAGTTGCATAAAACAGATATTTTAATGAATCAAAATGAAGTAATAAATGAAGAAACGACTCCTAAATTTCCGTTTAATTTGGATAAGGAGAATAACAAGTTATTGAAGAGTACTTTCACTGAAAACTCAACGCCGAATCAAGTTAAAGTGAATAGACCAGTTACTGAATCAGATCCGAGCATTCAAAGTGCTACTGAGAAGTCCTCAGAAGAGGATGATCCACTAATAAATGCTGTTACTATCGCCACTGCTATCACCCAGAATTTCATAGATTTAAGCGAAGAGAAAGAAGAACCGACAAAGAATATAACTTTAATGCAGGATCCACCAAACAGTAGGAGACTATTCTTTACATGATCTATTTTTTTATTAATATAATATTTCTTACAGATGTCTTAATAGTTGTTAATGGCACTGAAGACAACGTATTTCACATAAAGCAACCACTACATGCAGGAGATATTTTGCAAAACTTTACTGTTTCAATAAAAAACGAAGGGAAGGTAAACCTTATCATATTATCCTTATGCATATCATTCCTTTGATACACTGTGGAATAAGAATTGATACGGTTTGATAAAATAAATATCTCATTTCAGTTTACTACTGAATTGGTGTCACTCTCTATCGATTCAGATTTCTTTGAAATAAAACCCAAAATGGTTGAAATGGGAGAAAATGCATATTTCTTCGTAAGAAATCCTTCAATACCAAGAGAGGATCTTAATCTCAAGGTGATGTATGACCAAGTGTTTAAATC
This sequence comes from Heterorhabditis bacteriophora, assembly GCA_964036235.1. Taxonomy (NCBI): domain Eukaryota; kingdom Metazoa; phylum Nematoda; class Chromadorea; order Rhabditida; family Heterorhabditidae; genus Heterorhabditis; species Heterorhabditis bacteriophora. The sequence goes on from OZ038429.1 coordinate 10,702,824, forward strand.
AATGCATAAAAAGCCAAAAATTGTAACTTAATTGTCTAATGTATGATATTTCAGATATTTGCTAAATTCCAAGGTATTGTATCAAAAGCTAATGTGACAATTAGAACAGAGATGACCAATAATTCAAAACATGATCTTGACCAAAGCAAAGTTGCCAAGGTCTTAATGTATACCTTTCTCGTATCGGAAGATGCTCCATCGGGAACTACTATCGGTTCTATAGGAGGGGGAGGCAACAAAAAAATTATTGGACATCCTGGATTGTGAGAGAATTTTAATATTAGGAGGAAATTCTCTTATTTTTTCTTATGGAAGTGATTCTAGATTTGCATTTATTGGTGATGATCTAATTCTATCGTGTCCTGATGAGGGAAGTTGCCTTGACTATGAATCTCAAAAGACACATTATGTTCTCATAATGAATAAAGATGGTGGGAAAGAATTATTTAATTCTTATTAATTTGCAGCATTCTAAGAACGAAAAATAATGAAATTGCTATTTTCTAGGTTTAAAGTTGTCACCCATTCAAATAACCATTAATGTGCGCGATGTCAATGATCATCCACCTTCTTTATACCTATCAGATTCGATTATACGAATTTATAACAATGCTCTTTTGCTTCCATTTGTTATTCAGGTATACTTTATAAAATTAATTTTTTACATTATGCTTCTTTATTTTTATGCTTTCAGGTTCGGGATGAGGATTCCAACACAGCTAAAAATGAGCTATCAATCGATGGTTCAGCTTCTCATTTTCTCGGTCTAAAAGATATCTCAGATGGTCTTTATCAGGTTTATTCCAAACACCTTTAAAGGTACTAATTCACATTAGAAATTGATGTTTAGGTGGATCTCATCGGATTTGCTCCAGTTGGAAGACATCATTTAAATATTCAAGTAACAGATGGATTGTCTGAATACAAGAAAATAGTAACAGTGGAAGTACAGGTAAGTGTTTCAGCAATTAAATGAGAAATTTATAGATTAGAAGAATTTATAATTCCAGAACTCCCATTCACAAGCCCATTTTCGAAATGCCAAATATGAAAGAACAATTACTATTGATAAAATACACCCAGGTAAGCAACAATGGAGAAGACATACCAATGACAATACTTTATTATTTTAGTTATTTATATTTTTTTGATGTAATAATTATAAATACTAAGTCCTACAAACAAAAAATTATTACAAGAATGATAAAACATAAAGGATTAATTAATGCGGGCAATTGATCACCGTCGGCAGCGTGGTGAAAGGAAACAATTTGAAAAATTGTTATAGGCTTATTTCTATGCCATAAATTATGAAATTAGGGAGACCTATAAAAGAACTATACATGATTAAGTGATGATTCATATAGAAAATGTTATTTAGGCAATGCACTGCTTCAAGTTGAGCTTGAAGGTATTCCCATTGATGAGGCTCGTTTTGTTATTTTACAAGGAAATCCAGGATGGCTTACTGTGGCCGACTATGGAGGCCGAGTGTCCATCACAGAATACTTGGGGTAATTTAAAATTAAAATTCAGTCTATTGGTTAAGAGAACCAATTATACATTAACTATAATAGTACTCCCATCACGGCAACATATTTTGTTCATATCGGAGCGATAGATCGGCTGAGCAACATGCTACTTGCTGAGACACAGTTAGTCATCACCGTGGTGGATGAAAAAAATAGGACGAAGAGGAAAACATTCGATAAAGAAGTGTATGAAAGCACATTTGATAGAGGTAAGGAAAAGATAAAACCAATGCCAAAGGTCGAGACTATCGAACGATTATGTTTGGTTATGGAATGAAGACTAGTGAAAATATGTCGATAATTCAGAGAATGCTGCCAATTTCCATATTTTATTGAATCCAGTTGATAAAGTATCTCGTGACATAAATATAGAATCAACATTCGCTTTGGACGAAAACGGGCAAGCAAGAAAGCTAAATAAGGTATTTCCAATTGCTACTATTTGGTTCTTGTATTAAAAAATAACTTTCCAGGAAGATGTATTTCTGAGTGAGGGTAAAGTCGTATTCAAAAAGAACAGTTTGGCGAATTTACGTGTAGTTCAAGTGCAGCTGGTAGCAGGAAGTGAAAAAGGTTCAAATTTGTATTTTTAATATTAAATTTTTGTATATGTAAATTAGCTTGATCCAAACGTATTTATATTAAGCCACTGTAATCGCTCATCTCGTTTCTTCATCTGACTTTATCGAAAAAAAGTTGAAACATGCAGCTCGTCCCATTTTTCCAGCACCGTGGTCGAAGAAAAATAACCTGATTGAGGTAATTTAATCAGCTTATATTTGGTGTGGAGAAAAACAGCTACATTATTTAATTCAACTTTATATATTTCCATTTGTCAACATAAATATATCCGTCTATAATCAGTATTCAGTGTTAAAAGTATGATCTAGGTTGTTATTTCTGAAGAACTCCCTCAAGGATACGTTGTTGCTGTCCTTCCTGCTTTGAATCCAATAGATGGCTCAGTTTTAGAATCAAAAATGTCTGGAGATATGAAGGATTTCTTCTTATTGAATTGGGAAACGGGTAAATAATGGGACAAAAGCTAAAAAATTTCGGAATTTATCTTATCAGTTTTTTTCAGGTGTAATCAGCATATTTAATCGTCTTGACTTTGAGTCTCTCTCTCTTGCGAATAGATCCTTTGATCTTATACTGACGGCTGGTCAAACCGGATACGATACAGAGGCAATATTGAGAGTTACTGTTACTGATATTGATGACAATCCTCCCATTATCGAGAAAAATGCCAGACTAAGAGAGGTGAATATTTGTAAAAGTTATTAGACAATATATTTATATATTCAAATACAAAAAAATTTCTTTCCAATAATATATATACATATATAGTAGACTACTAACTAACTAACTACATTCTATCCTATTTTAGCTACTGATTTTGGAAAATATTCAACCTGGTACTCCAATAGCTCACTTAGCTTTCAATGATGCAGATGAAGTTACTGGCAATGACGACATATTTGTAGAAATTTCCGGAAAAGATAGCGAGCTTTATATGGCAACAATTGTTAGTTTAGCAATATAATAGCAATAACAATTTATAAACGAATCTCGCTTGCTTAATTTCAGCAGAACAATAGCCTTACTGTATTAGTTGGAAAAAATACTTCTCTTGATAGAGAGACATCGGATAGACAAACATTGTTAATCACTCTAAGAGATGCTAGTGGTAACGAAGATTGGATTTATGTATGTTGACGTCAAATTTAGCATTGCATTTCTAGTATAATTAATAGTGTCTTTCATCACATTTATTTTAACAGATATTTATAACATTTAATTATTACAGCTCCAAATTGTCATTCTTGACGTTAACGATAACGTTCCTCGATTTTCACGAGAAGAATACGTTGTGCAGGCTGTAGAGAATTGGCCTGAAGGCATTATCCTCGACCGAATCCGTGCATTCGACGCGGACGAAGGAGACAACGGCCGCGTGAGATATACTCTCGGACTACACAATGCCAAACGTGAGTGAACTCGAATATGAGTGTTTTTCAGCGGAAATTGTGCTGGTTTTCCTTCTTTTATATATATATCTATCATACATGAATACGAAATATTAGAACACTACAGATTTTGCCATTGATCCAGTAAATGGACAACTGACGATCTCCGAAGAATTAATTGGAATGGCTAGAGACAAGCTGTACACATTGACAGTAATAGCGGAGGATGGAGGTGTGTTCCAGACTGTTATTCTCAAACTTTCCTTATTTGCGTTTACTTATATTCGATCTGTGTAAATACTTCACAAATAACGTTATACAGGTACTCCTCCTCTTAGTGCTAACGCATCTGTTAAGATCAAAATTAGTGAGCCTCTAACTGATAAAGAAAGTAAAAAAGGTCATGTCCAGTTTATTAATCCGCCAGTGGATTTTGTGCTTAACATCAAAGAGGTGAAGCAATATTTGTTCTTTGGGAATCCTTTGGATTTGTCTCTTAATTTTTGCTTGCAGGATACGCCTGTGAACGAACACATTTACTTCTCGAAAGCACACCTTGTTGATTTCGGAACTGAGGAAATGCTGAATATAAAATATTCCATACAGGTTATTAAAAACGATAGTCTAATGATTAAAAGATCGATATATCAAGATGAATACATATTATTTAGGATATTTCAAAAATTAGCAATCAGGCCTTCGGAATCGACGAATCTTCAGGCGAGGTGTACGTAACGCAGCCACTTGATTACGAGAAACAACGACACTATTCGGTTAGTCAAAATATCCATTTTTCAATAAAATGACATATTCTAGAGGAAAAAAATTAATGAAATTATACATCACAAATATGAATGTATGAAACAGAGATCTATCTCATAGAATATCAAGAAAAAAATAATATAGAAAAAACTGAAAGTAAAAACTCATTAACAGAGAAAGCACTAGACTATAGTGCAAACAGAAACTTAGTTTTTTTTACATGCACAAAACTTATGGAGGCCTGAAATATCTTATTGTTGAAATTCCTATTGATACACTTTATCCCTATTTCAATTTTTTATTCGTTTTTTTTCCTATTCTGTCGCGTTTAACTCTCCCAATGCGGACTCGTTGATGCGAACTCTTTTTGTCCCTCAAACCAGTCTCAGCACAGAATAGGCTGATCTAATTAGGATTTCCTTCTGATATTACTGTTTTTTCCTGAAAAATTTAATTTCAGTGTTTGCATAAATTTTCTGTCTCTTTTACCTTTTTTGCTCTTCAACGTAGTCCCAGTTTACTAATGGTGTACCTCTAAAAGTCCAGTCACTGAGCAACCTTGGAAAGATTTTTGGTGTTCCTTTTAATCAATGCTACTTATAGTGCAGAGTTCATACTGGTTGGGTATTTATTTCTATATTGAGTTGTTTCGATTCTATTGATTCTATTCTAGCGATAAAGCTTTTTTATGATTTGTATACATTTCGTTGTAATTGTATTTTCGGAATGACTCACATGGTCATAACTCTCTTGCCAAATATATCTGTTCACTTCCCCACTTATATCAACTTGGCTAGATGATCGCCTTTAAACAGAATCACTCTGATAATCGTTGTGTCCAGTCGTTCAGACGTCATTTAGAGATTTTTTTCGGAAGATGAATGGCGTCAAAACTGGGCAAATAAGCACAATTTGATTGATAACTGGTTATACTCTAAATAGTACATTTTTCCTTGAGTTATCTGAAAGACACCATAGAAATAGAGTACACAAATTGTTGGTAAATTTCGATGATGACTTTCCGAAGTTGTGGAAAACGATACAAAAAATGATCTGAAATTGTGCCAAGCTTCAAATATATCTTGAAATCTTTATTGAACACCGGTAAATAACCTAAAAACAACAACAATATGTTATGACTATATTATAACTATATTATTTAACAATATTATATTATATGAGATGATTTTTATAGATGAAAGCGTTTTCCATACATTTAAATGCAGTATTTTGATTATTTATATTTAGAGTTATTTAAAATGTAATTATAATTTGCTTTTTGAGATCCGTGAATTTCTAAATATAGTAATAGTTTTATTCATTGGATTTTTAAACTGTTCACACCTAGTTCTTGATCATTTCGGAAATCAGCTGTCAGTTTGTTTTTCGGCTCTTGTTGCTTACCTTTCTTCGTTTTCTGCTGATTACTGTCTGTTAGGCATTGTTTAACTTCAAACATTTCCTGGTAGATCATATAATTTTAAATATTACAGCTTGATTGATTTTATTTAAGTAGGTGAATGCTACTTTGAAAATAATGTCATATTGCTATGAATCACTTTCCCGTTATTTTAAACTCGTGATTCTGTCATAACTTACAGTATCTTGTGTTCCAGTTTCGATTTGCTTCAGCGCAACGGGTTTTCTCTCCACTCATCCCTATTCGAGGATATCTCATTCACAACTTTTCTTTGAAGCTATTCGAAACGTCCACAGGAATATTATTAATATTATTACACTCTAAACTGCTATTGTGGTTTCCAGTGAAGTAGGTGTTTCTTGCTATTTTTCTAGTAGTTGCCTTAACTTGTCACTGAACAAACATCTATGAGTGCAAAGTACTTGGTTCTATAACCCACCAATGCCACCAATAACAATCGATCTTATTTACATATTTCATTAGTAATTATTTCAACTTTTCTCGAATTTCTTGGGCATTTCGCGTTTTTTCACACTCATGTCGCGCTTATCACTCTGCATGCCCATATTGTGGTGACGGCTCCGTTTGTTATTCTGCGGCCGTTCTCACGGGTCCCTTCTTCACACTCCTGGTCTTTACTCTTAGGTTAAAGGTAAGAGATCCCGATACAATAATCGTAGTTCATTTGATTTCTTTTTGTCATGAGAACCAGCAAAAGCCTAGGATAAAACGTATCCCTTGATCAGTGCATATGGTATCTGTCGTTGCTCCTCAAATTTGTTTTTTTTTAAGCTGTTTAATTTAAAAGCGTCTTCGCAACTGTTTTGTTGGAAATTTGAGACCTCAATCTTATGCCTGTCCTTCTTATTTTATCAAATCGGCTAGAACTACGCAATAAACACATCGACTAAAAACTATGTAAAAATAATAGCAGTTCATAAACAAACTATTATTTTTTGGGAAAGAATTGATAAAGTTATAAATATATAAATACGTCTGTTGGGGGTAATCGTAATGACAATTATGCTCACTGATACGCATTTATAGCCATATTTGTGGTTGTTCAGTCGTCTACTCGTTTATTTTTTTTTGACATGGCACCGTCTGTCGATTTACTGTTTACGCGATGTTTAACAACATTTGCATAACAAGTGGGCATTCGTAAGCGCAATTGTTTTATTTACTTAGAAGATTATCTTTTTTTTTAAACTACGATATGGAGAGCCGTTATTCCTATTTTTTACATCTCATTATCTACCATAATTTTGAGATTATACTTCATCAAGGTATCGTGTGAAATTTACTTCGATATGTAGTTCCTCTTAACTTCATTATGACTTCTCACCTACTTCTAATATCATTTCTAAGCAGTCTATTTCTGAGAGTATCGTAATATACTAAAAAAAATTTTTTCAGTTAGAAATAATTTAGCACTCTTTCCTTCTCGTGTGCAATTTTTTTAGATTAGCGCCAGATCTCTAGTTCCTAGATAAATAAAATCTGCCATCCTAATATTTGCAATATCGCTTCAGTAAAGTCGACAAGTGTTTGATTATTTGAATTAAAAGCACTCTTGATTTAACCTAATTGTATGTGTGTGATTTTCGATGTTAGCTAAACAACAGATTTAAGGAACCATATGCCTTGATTGTTTCCATATGAAACCAATCTAACTGAACAATTTGTTTTTTGTTCTATCCTCTTATTGCTGTTAGTTCTTCACTGTATTTCTCAATATTTCCAAGTCTTTGATACTTCCACTGATCTATTAAAGTGACAAACAACATTTGAAGTCACCAATTACTACTGTTTTTCCCTTAATTCGATTTATTGCGATCGGTCTAGCAAAATTGTAGAATATTAATACTTACAATTACTGTATTCAAGGAGAAGACTCCACCCCCTTTTCTGCGGGGTTTCGTTGCAACCAGCCCATTCTCAGCCAACTGAAAGGGTTATCTTAGCTATTTAATACTAACAATCATAAAATATTGCTAATTAATATCTAACTTCTCATAAATCAACTAAGAAGTTTTTACACTTTGTGTGACTGATAACTTAGGTTATAATAATATATTCAAGTGTATATAAAACTATTTTTACAGATTTCTATCTGCCAATTGGTAGAGAATCCTTCAGTATGGATAAACTTGAGAAATTATGGCGAAGAGTTCGCGGAAAGAAGAGAAAAGAAAGACTAGAGCTGAAAAGCAGAGAAATCGCACCTGTTCGTACATCGAGAAACGAGGAAGAGAACATAAAACCTACAGCCTGCAAACGTAACGGTCGGTCGACTAATCCTCAACCACTAAAAGGCGTACTTCCTCCTATTGTCATTCAAGAGAACTTCAATTCATCTCTGGTAGAAGAACCACCATCATCATCTGTTTCACAAGCTGTTGTTAAACTTTATGTTATGGCATATCTAAAAGTTCTTCAAAGTGGCTTGACCTGTCAAACAGATTACGCCTTGTCGCAAAATACTTCAAATTTTCTTCAAGAACAACGAAAGACATCTGTCACCGATTTAAGTGAGTCATATGACTCTAACTCTGACTACAACACCGATTACTCACCTATGTCATTCTTACCTCAAACGAATCACTCTCAGTACGACAGAAAGGTGCCTCCTAGTCATGAGAGTGGATACCAAACTTGTTCACCGCGAGATTTAACGAGTAGTTTTGAAACTCTATCACCTATATCACGATGCCGCAAATCCCCATTTCCAGCTCGAAAATATTTCGAAAAATCTCAGAAATCACTCAGTTACAAGGAACGAAGTATTAATCCTCTACGAACTTATACCGCAAATAATCAGTTAGAAGATCCTATCAATTTTTTTCTAAAAGACAACATCTATAAAACAAAATTTATTACATGTACATTTGAAGCAAATAATGCTGGTCTAGAAGTGTTGCTTGATGATATCATCGAGGAGTTGAAATTTTGGTTTACTGGGAGAAATATGTTGGTTGTTGCTGTTGAAACGCACTTTTCAGTACCAGAAGATAAGAGAAGCAGAAAACAGGAGTGCAGGCGAGTAATACTGTTCAAACTGAATTCGTACACTTTATGTGAGAAATCAAGTTTAGGTTAAAGGATCACTTGCTTCAATCTCTTCTCGTAAATAACAAGCGAATACTGCGTCTGAGAGGTGCAGATGGAATGTTGCCCATAAAAATAGCCGAATCACGAACGGAAGAGAACATCTCGAAGGATTCAATAACAAATTCAATCCAAGGTGTAACATCATTTCTATTATCTCCACTTAAAAATGATTATTCTCAATATATTTGGTTAGTTAACGTTTCCACCTAATGGAAATGTGCCCGCATGTTTATGCATCACTGACGTCCTACAATATTTCCCTGTCTATAAATTGTTTATAGCAGTAACTAATAGCTTAGTAATTTTATAAATCTAAAAATATTGACTAATATTGGACATATCCAATCATTTCCTTCCTGATCACTTCTTGTTGTTCCGACTATCATTCTTACCTATTTTTTCAAAACACTCAAGAATTTGTGGTCTTATCCGAATTCCAAACAAGGGTAGTGAAAATACGTGGCCCTATATTCGAAAACTGTTATTTTGTTCTTCAACAGTTAATTTTTCAATCATAGTTACTTCCACTTTAAACGAATATTAAATCTATTGAGAACACCAAATTCCATCCTCCTGTGGATTTCTCTAAAATTCCTACTCCCATGTTGCTTTCAGGTGTATACCAGCGTGTCTACAATCGACTTTTACCATTTGTACATCAGGAGACTCCAGTCTTGCACTCTCCTTATTGGAGACTTTCACAAAATAACTCGCTTCGTCCTTGCTCCTTCTTCATCGAAGGGAATATTTCCCGATTACGAACCACTTCAATTATTTCGATAAATATCATCGGCCTGTCAATCCGTCGGAACAACAACTATCACGACGTACAGATCTAAGACTTGGGGAAGATTTTTGCCTACTGGCTGTTGATGATTTTCTCTTTACAACAAAAAGGTTCCACAACCAGTCCGCTGTCCAATCTTTATGGTCCAAATAAGAAACGACTGTGTAAAGTAGACTTGAACCGTGCAATAGGTTCCATGAAACAATTTGAATTCCACATACAACTATTACCATGCCGGGTTGTCCATAAATATTTCTCTTATTGTATTAATTTGTTTGTTTTTCACCATTAGACTTATAAACAGTAAACCACCAAGAAAAAAATTTACTTGAAAACGTAACGTTCACAAAACAATAGAAGTTCAATTACACAAAATAAATTATTTTTAAAAATTTTACTTCGTAAAAATTATTCCTCATATAGAATACAGATTTTTTGAGTTAAATTTAGAGCTAGACTTGTGCTCACTATTATGTTGTCTTTGTGGTTCAAGATGTAAGTAACCTTGCTTACAGGTCCTTAGTAAATGCTGTACACTGAGAAAAGCTAGTCATGCTTATGGAATGTACCTAGTAGGAATTTCTTATCGTTGACACATTCTATTAGTACAACACGTATTTAAACCATTGTTTACGAGTCTGCTCACCAAGAGGCTAGAATTATATGTTGTTCTACAGAGAGCTAATTATAGACTTCAAGCTTATCAAGCATGACATACAGAATATACTCAGAGTAACAACTTAAAAATTAAATATATCATCACAAATGAGTTCATTCCCTTGCTGAGAAAAGACAAACTTATTATCTTAAAATAAAAATAGATAATTTATAGTAATCTTGTTTTGTAATTATAATGAGTAATTATTGTCATCTCATAATAGATGTGGGTAGTTCTATTGAAGTAATTGGAGATTTCTAAAAGAAACAACCTAACGCAAATTTTTTACGTATTTAGAGAAATCAATGTTATTACACCTATTTAGCTCCTAGTGTCGGCTTGGAATGTACTAGCACCTCAGAAGAATGCAACTCGACTCCTACGTGTTAGTGTTGAAGACGTTGACGATAACGAAGCACAATTTGCACAGGCCGGTACCTCATCTAAAATTTTCATTTTATTATTTTCTTCAGAAATTTTGATTTTCAGAATGCATCTCTGTTTTTCTCTATTAGTCCTCACCCGCATGTCCCTGAATTTTCCTTCGGTCGTGTAGCTGCATATGATGCCGATGGTCCGGGATTTAACGATATCTATTATTATTTCTTGTCTACATGTAAGTGTTTGTTTAAAACGTTAAAAAAAATAAGCGTACTATTTGTCGTTAACAATAGTTGTTAATAATTAATTGTACTCTTTATTTCATTTTTTATCGCGTTTCCTGTATGTTTCTTGTTAAATCTTAATATAATGATTTGAAGCTTTAAAGTATACTTGCTTTATAACATTAAAGATTATAGGTTCACCGGAAACTGTGTTTTTTTTAATCGATAAGGAATATGGCGAACTCACATACATTGAGAAGAACTCTAAAATCAGGGAACGAAGAATTGAAATATGCGTATTAGCGAGGTAAATAACTATGGATATTGACAAAACTACAGTACTTATCCATGACGAAGTATTTTAGTGGATCTCCTGATATTGACCCTTCAAATGTGATATTTGACGCAAGGAACGCTAGTATGATTCGCATTGTAGTCCAGGTGATGGTAGATCAGCCTATTCCACAGCTAAGGATGTCAGTAGAAAACAACACCGTTACACTCATTGGTGAGATGAAATCGTAAGAGATAATAATAAGATGATTTTATTTATATTTTGTGAATTAAAAATTGCATTTATCGCTTGAAATGGTTAAATAAGTCTGATCAAAAAAACAGCTAGGCGATCTTTAATGGCCTTTCTTTCAGGGGACCATTTGATGAACATTAACGTGCCTATCAGTAAAATAAGCGACCCAATGCAAAGAGTACGATACTCTCTAAAGGAGGTTGAGTTCACACCGTAAGTTCTATCTTAATCACATGCATATTTGCATCGTATTAATTACTGTCTTTCAGAGCACAGCATGCTGCGATGGTATCAAGTTCCACGGACAGTTTGTTTCTCGTCGACCATATGTCAGGAGACGTTCGAGTGTCACCGACTCTTGTATCACAACCACAAGGAGTATACCGAACAACCATTGAGGCATTTGTTGCCGATATCAAAAAACCTTTGGCCTTCTTCATCAAGGAAGTAGGGTATTACTTCATAAATATTATATATATATATTTTACAACATATGCTAATCTGTCTTTGTAATTGTAAAAAATAAATACCTTTTTCTAAATATTCATTTTTAGTTCCATTATGTGAAGAACGAAATGAAAACAAAGTACATGCTGAATATGTCTCCAGATGAGTTTGGGAAGAATGAGGACCAATTTGAGAGGTAGGTCAATTAAAATAATTATTAAGCAAAAGCGCTGAGTTGTCATGATTTGTGTTTAGAAAATTGCAAAAATCGTTATCTTTTGACCATCCTGAAGGGAATATGAAAATATACTTATGGGAACCACAAATAGATCAGAAGAATTCGTCCAGGTTTGTGAGATTAATTAACTAAGAAGTATGAGCACTTTTAAATTGTTATATTTCCACTTATTCAGGACATCTGTGTGTTTCCACTTAACAATGAATGGAACTGTGCTAGATGATAAGTCAGCATTAGCTGCTTTGTCTCAGTCAATAGCCGAAGACACTGAACTTTCCAAACTATACCATGTCTACAAGATCATTAATATCGAGGTGAGCACTGATGTATCAAATTGGTTTTATTTTATAAAGTGACATACTACCTTAAGATACATATGTCACCTGAATATATCTCATTGCTTTTAGCGTTGCACCCCTGCATCTGATTCTTCGATTCACCAGTCAGCCCTCTACCTACCGTCGAACGTCGTTGCTATGATTGCTGTTGTAGCAATTCTGATCCTTATACTCATTACGCTCTTTATCTATGTTTGTTTCGTCACACGCTACAGAGATCATTTGCAGGCTAAAGAAAGAGAAATGAAAGGTTGTCCATTACATATTATTTATAAGTAAAAGCATATGAGAAACCTCTTCTCATATTTTTACAGTTTGCGAGAACAAACAGATTTTAATATTTACAGCAAATAAAGAGTTCCCGGGTTCCTACTCTTATGATGTAACTCCAACATTTGTTCTTCCTGCAGTTATGTAAGTAGAAAACTTAGAACCTCTATATTTAGGAGTAAATTTTTAGTTTATGACAAGTAATGTGGGAGATCATTGGAAAATACAACGAAAACGAAAGTCTCACATGAAATAGCATTTCAGCCCATCAATAGGCTACTATTGAAGAAAACATCGATTATTAGAAACATTTTTCTTAATTTTCCCAGATTATGTTTGTATTTGAATGTGAATTTCTGTAAATTTTTGTTGGTGGTATTCCGAATTTTATTTGTTCTATTTGGTGCTTTCTTTATTTCTCTGTTCCTTGCTTCCGACAAGCTTCTGTACATTATCTCGTGCCCGTTTTGTCTTGATAAGCATAGTTATTTGATAGAAAGTACCAAAGAAATAATTTCCGTTGCATCTGTGGCACTTTCAAATTTTATTATAATGTATTTAAATATTTATCATATTACTTTTAAAGGATCGATATTGAATTTAGATGAAAAAGTTGAAGAATTAAGTAAACATTTTTTTATGATTCCAGGCAACAATGAAAATGTTATTTTCTGTGCTAGTTCTTTGTTTTTTTTCTACTGCTGACAGTACCGCCGAATTCTGCATTACTATGGGTACTTCTGCTTATGTTTTAATAACCATCACATCCTCATTAGATTATGGCGACTTCCTAGAACTCTTAATATCCTACTCTAAGGTATGTTCATTGGTGAGATAGTTATGTTATAGACATGATTATTGTACTTATTTTCAAATTCTATTACGTCTTGTTTGTTTATTATTGTCTTAAAAAGGCATCTTATCAACACGTAGAACGAAGCACTTTTAGCGGTAGTCTTCTGGGCACATCAAGCCTAGAACTTCCGTTTAGCGTCCTTATGCTAATGAATACTTGTTAGCGAACGGCACTAATTTCCTTCCGTGTCAAATTTTTGTGTTTCTTATCATACCGTCCTATGTACATTCTGATTCTCTTTAGCTGCCTAACACACCATTGCTATCTTCTAACGATGTTCTACGAAAAGTAACCTGTTTCCACGACACCTTAGAAATTCGCTCTGAAAAATACTAGATAAGACACATGAGAAAAAGCTAGTTTATATCTGTTGTTCCCCCAGCTTTGATCTATGTGATATGCTTTTTTAAATAGATGAAAATGTGCAATAGATGACTAATATTCTAGAAATTCGAAATAACAAATCACAAACAAGTTATGCAGATATGCTTTTAAATGGCAGAGGTGCAGCGAATGAAGAAGGAAATGTGGAGATGACGCGGAAGTCACTAGCGACGATGATCTAATTTCCAGCTGATGCCAGTCAATGAGACTATCACATACCAATTTAACTTTGGAGATAATGAACCAAACGTGATTACTTCTGATAATTTGGAAAAGGACCTCGAAGAATGGATAAGTGATTCTGCTTTCATGAAAAAGATGTGGAACTTGTCTAAAGTAAGCAACACTCTTGAAGAATCACCGATCACCGCTATACACTCGATATTTCATAGAGTAAGTGGAAATAAAACTGAAATATATTTACCAAACAACTCAATTTGTATTACAAGTATTGCACAATAATTATGTTTGAATTGACAAAACCACAATTTTCTATGTAATTTAAACGAAAACAAATCTTGTAGTTATTGATAGCGGAACGGATTGCAATATAATTACGGAAATTATTTTAATAATTAAATAATCTAAGTGATTTTGGGTTTATGCATAGGTTAATGTGCTTTTCATTCTTTATGAAGATAACACTTTAATCATTCCTCAACTATACCGAATGTGACTTATAACGAAGAAAAAGTCTTAAGACTTTTAAAGAAACTACTTAGCTCTCGTTCGATGGCTTTAAATTGTTTCAAAACGCGGAATTCAGAGCATTCTGGGCAACCAAACCTAAGACCTGTTTAGAATAATAGTGATATTCTCTTAAGAACTTTTAAGAAAACTCTTCTGGAAATCTCTAAGGCAAAAATGTTCCATTATTGAAGTTAAATATTCAAGATTCCCACTATAAAAGTGTTTAAATTTCTTGATATCCTCGTGGATTTTCAAAGCAGTTTTGTTCTTTGAGTTGTAAATGTAAGGCGTATTTTCGCTACACGTCAGTTGTTTTCCATGCAACCTCTTTGTAGTAAAATAATCTCATTGTTTATCTACTATCCACAAGAATGACTTAGAAAAAAACAGTGATTTATTGTCGTGGTACAAACATTTATGTTGATTCAGTCACTGAGTTTTCTAGTGTATAATTTCCCTTACTAGACATTATATTTTAGTTAACAGATGACTTGGCTTCTATTAGTATTATTTATGTTGGTTATGATCGTGTCATTCTCATTTGATTTTTGTAGGGATATCAGTCATTTCTATAAAATGTAACTACAAATTGTTTTTATGATGGATTACCCCTCTTTGAAAACACGCCTATCTCCTTGTTATTTATTAGAACGATTTGAAGTTTTCAGGTAGAGCTCTAGAAGTTTGATGTTACAATTTTCTGGCAATTTTAGAAATGAGATTAATAAAACCATAATCGTGAAACCTTTCTATATAGTTACGTCTCTTATTAAATGCTCAATGCGAATAAACTTATATTTTGGGTTCAGCACTATTTGTTTATAATTTCACTTATTTTTCAAACCGATCACCTAGATATTCAAATTGTGTAAATCGCAAATTTTATGTAAAGTATTGAGTGAATTTCGAGTGCACAATCTATTCCTGGAATGTGAGGCATGAAAAAATATTGCCATTAATAGTCATTAAAATATGAGTAAATCAAAAATTACAAAAATTTGTACTCGGAATTAACATCATAAAATAACTTTAGTAATTGTTGAATAAATGGATAGAGCAGTCATGTTACATTAATTTTTAAATATGATAGTGGTTGCGCTGCCCAGAATACTCTGAATTCCGTGTTAAAACAATACAAAGTCATTGGACGAAAGCTGAGATAGTTTCCCTAAAAATTCTACTTCAACTTTTTCTTTGCTACAAGTCACATTTGGTACAGTTGTGTGAATACAATTCTTCAATCAAAGAAACGACTGCTACGAGAATTTCAAAATACGCTTTTATAGATACTAAATCAGTATAATTTTTTTTTTCGTACTAATAGTATGGAAACTTTAGATAGGCACTGAAAATCAACAGCTGGACAAAGTGATTATGAAAAAACAGGTGGTGCTTCTGACTGATTACACGCCTTTGAGCATCATCTTGATAATGAATAACGATACACATGTGAGGTCCCTTATTTCCATACATATAAAGTTTATATAGACTTTTGTCTTTGAGAAAATTTTCAGATAAAAAATGCTATTTTAATTGCATATTTATAGTGTGCAAGTATGTCAAAGACATAATTACAAAAATTGAAAGTACTTTTTAGGTAAACGAGCAGAAACTTGGGCTTTTCCATCAGATGAATACATCAAATATAGAAGACACTGCAAACTTTCCAGTGTACTCAGTTGCTGAAGTTATGGAAAACAGTCTTTTGAGCAAAGAATTCCAGAAGAATCTAAACTTTAGTCAGCTCAAATACTATTACGGATTTGATTTATAGTCCTGTTATTTTGTTTAATATTTGAGTTTTCGAAACTAGTGTTTTGATATGTACTTTCGTAAATTCAGAGTTCCCCACGATAGTACATGAGAGAAAGCCTCCCGTGACTAATTCTATTTTTTTGACAACGTTCGACTCATCTGCGTTGACTCAGGTAGTGGATACTACCACAGCAGGCGAAATGTGCGTCACTTCTCAAGATAAAAATAAGATGTTCAACGACTTTATACTGGTTCATTATTTGCATAATTATTCCATTCACGGTCAGTTGTTATCCCTTTAATCGATTTCTGTTAATATCACTACTCTCATCAATTAATCCTGAACAATATCCAGTCTTCATTTCTTTGCAGATCTCACTATTCCTTTCATTGGAAGTAAAACTTCACTGTTTGCACACAACTGCATCAACCATATTTCACAAAAAGGTATTTATAACTTTAATCTCCTCTCTCATATTAAATATTGCAAATTTCACCTCATGTTTAGCTGACAGTAAGTCGAAAAACTGCGAAAGTGTGACTTCTTTGGTAAATGATTTCTTCAATCACACGCGGTTTTTAATGGAAAGCCAATATTCAAGTATATCTTTCACCACTCTTATTGTTGACGATATTACCTGTGCTGCACCTCTTCTGACTAAAGTCAACAGGAGTATCAATAAATCGGTAAGGTGAAATTCAGTAACAAATTTAAATGCTTTTTGTGTTTTATAAATAATGCATCTTTTATAGAAGTTATTTGGTATATGTCTTCGTACAGCTGATGATTATTTTCAAAGGTTATAGACTGCACTTTTAGATTTATATACGAATAGTGACAACTGATTCCTTGAATGAGGTGTACGAAAAATTAACTCTTCCTCTAATCAATAAACATTATGTGCAACATGATTTGGATGAGCAAGTGATCTACAATAGTGAATTTTACTTGAGTAATTACTCAACTACTTGCAGAAAGTTTGTTCCACAAGGTATATAAATAGAATGGCGCTTTAAAATTAAGTTAAAACAAATGTAAATACAAAATTTATGCAAAATTTGTCTATATGATTTCAGTCCCTCTTTTTCCTGCTAGACCTTATCACAAACCTAAGCACTTCTACATTGCCCTTGATGACATGATATGGATCTCTTTATGTGCTACTATAAGCGTGACGACATTTGGAATTTTGATATATCAATACGTGAAAAAGCAACAAAAAAAGCAGATGGAGTTGCTTAGCGAAATGATATTACAACCTAGAGTATACAAGTAGGTTTTGAAATAAAACATTTATTAACATAGTATATAAAGTCACTACAAGTTTTTAAATTATCAGAACAGCAAAGGAGTGCCCTAAAGTGGCTAGGCTTCCTTGGGAGATCAAATCTGATCGTGTCCATATTGATAGGGAGTTTTTGCTTGGAGAAGGAACTATTTCAAACGTGTACCTAGGTAAAAAAAGAACCATTAATTTGATTCTTTCGTAAATTGATAAATAATTAATTATACAGGAAAATTAAAAGGAAAGGCTCCGATCCTTCAATGGATAAATAGAGTAGAAATGAAACAATATCAGGATTGTGCAGTTGCTGTCAGGGTGAGCTATTCTCTCAGTTTCCTAACTATTGTAATGCAACTTTGTTCTAACTTTACGTCCATATTAAACTGTATGTTATCTATTCGAAAAAATTTTCGGTTCCCCGTCATTTTGATGAACCTGAAGAAGATCAACTATTTCGTGAAATATCATCAATGAGAAGACTCCGTCACCATGACCATATTGCTCTTTTTCTTGGTAAATAATTCGTGTCTTCTAAAACTTAATATCTATGTTATTTTGCAAACATAATTTAGTTCTTAATTCTTTAATTATGATTGGTATAGGCTGGACAAATAAAAACGATTTGGTTTGCAGTCTACTCGAATTAACACATATGAATCTTCTTAAGTACCTTGGACAGATCAGTGAGACGTATGATTTCCTCGTTTATGCTACTATTTTCTATATCCTTTAATGCTAAATGCTATATTCATTTCAGAGTAACGGCAAGCGGAGGAGGAATGACGTCATGTATTATTCCATATCAAACGCTATTCAAGATAATTTGGGAAATATGCGATGGAATTGTGGGTTTAATGTTAATGAATTACTTATACTTAGTATGGAATTATTTCATTCGAAATAATCTCAGGCTTATATCCACTCCCGTAATTTAATACATCGAGATCTCACTGCCAGAAATGTACTCCTCACAACTGGACTTAGAGCGAAAGTGAGTACTAAAGAAACAGTATAAATAAAGATTAGTAGTTATGATTAATACAGAGGATTTAGTATTTATGTGACATAGTCATTTAATGTAATATTATGTTTTAAATGGATAATTCTTGAAAATTTATAACTTATTGTTTAGAAGAAAACAACAATTGAATATTGTGATTTATGCAGATTTCGGGTTTTGGGTTCTGTTCCGATCCAGATGACCCCAAATTCGCAGGAAATTCGCTAGCTCTCCGCTATCTTCCTGTTAGATGGCTTGCACCAGAGAGTTTTCAGGGCAGATTCACGCAGAAAAGTGATACGTAAGCTTGATTTTATTCTAGATAGAATATCTGTTGAAAATTGAATTTAAATTACTACTGAGCGTTGAATTACTACAGATGGTCGTTTGGTGTACTTCTGTACGAGGTATTTACCCTTGGCGAAGTCCCCTATGAAGATCTCCAGAAACCAGAAGAAATCATAGAAAGCGTTCGAAAGTCGCGAATACCTGCACACCCCAAATTTGCATCAAAACAAACGTTTGTACTAATCAAGCTTTTCCATTTAAATATTGATCTACCTTGGACGAGAACAATGAGCATGACTTTAGGTACATGATTATGCAACGATGTTTCCATAGCTTTGCTGATCGAAGACCGAACTTTAATCACCTGAAGGAGATATTTCAATCTGAGATGGAAAATTACTATCAAAACCAAGCCTTTGAAGAGGAAGAGGACATGTTGTAGACAGAGCAAAAGTATGTGTTGAATGCCAATCCTTTGCAATCATCTGTCTATTACGTTAGCAATTGTTTTCTTAACTAAGCATTACTACATTTTAAATCCCAATGTTGATCTCTACCACGGGTTTATTGTTTTCTTGTTGTTTATATAGTATGAGCAAAAAATGTTCAGTGCATCAATTAGTCGGAATGCTTAATTGACTTTGTTATAATTATTTATATGAGTGTCGTTTGGAAGAAAAGTAACTGGAAGAGGAATAATCGTTTGTTACCCCTAGACAGTTCGTTCCTTCAAGTCTTAAAACGTGATCATCTATGAAAAAGAAGACCCTAATTAGGGTATTTTTTTTCTGATGACGTTCACTCAGTGCTCCGGTAGATATTAGACATACACCCACCATGTGCACGCTACGGTATATACAGCGACTGTATTCGGATGATACTACGTCAAATAAGCCATTTCAATAATCTCCCAACAATAATCGCAAAAAAACGAACACATAATGTTATCTCTTAGCCAGGTCTTGCTGGAACATTCGCTAGTTCTTCATCGCATCACATACATTATTCTTAAGGGTTATTCTCCCTTCGATCTCCACGCTTGAGAGCAAGTTGTATTATGTTCCTATTGGATTAAATTTTACTCTTATATTCTTTATCAAAGATTAGTGTTGTGCAAGAAGTTGAGTACCTTTTAGGATAATGACTATGCTCAGAAAAATCTCTTATTTATGTTAACTAAAGTAGGAAGAACAAATACACGTATATTGATTTATTTTTCCATTCTTGTCTGGTATAATTTTTTTATAATTCTTAATAGATTGAATCATTTTGTCGAAAGTGAAGCTGACACGATGTTATGATCAATGTTTGACTGGTTCTTGGCCCATGAAGAGTTTTCATTCACCTAGGTGTTACATATTAATTCATCTCACCTGGTTTATATTTTACTATGATAACATATCCTGAATATATTTATACATAATTTCTATATAAATATACTCATATATTACTGAGATTTGGCAAAAACCTCTTATCGCTCTCAGATTGAATTTCCGCACAATTCGCACTCGATATGACTAATAGTATTACAGAAAACAAGCATATTTATTCTTTCGTGCTATTTTAATACAGAACTATATTGTCTTGGTGGTGATGGATTTATTTCCATCTGGTTGTCAACTGATCATTGTAAAAAACACAAACAAGCGATTTACTCTAATAAGTATTATTTCAAAAGTCAGTCTATCTCACATTGGATTGCTCATATTTTTGTTTGTCAATAGTATTGAGTTTAGATTTCTATTTACAACTAATAAAGTATTGTAAATGGCTCTATAAAATGCTCCAGAGGAGCTCTATTATTTGTCATATTAAACTATTTTAGTAGTTGCATCGTACATTTCTGTTAAATATGCCCTAATATCATTGTGGGAATTAAGGCCAACATTTAAACTAAGTAAGCGGAGGATCTACAAATGTCTTGTGCTTGTTATCGCTGACGACAGTAAAGATGCGGATGCGTCGTTGATTGAATGTCGTTCTGAGATGTTTTGAAGCGACAGATTATATATAGCTTATAGTTCAAGGAGAGAAGTTTGGTTATTTAGGCAATAATGAGGTAACCTGGAAGTACATCATTTTTGATTATTTGATCACAAATGGCATAGTATGATGGATTCGTACTAACTAAGTTGTATTCATACTCGTTCTAACTATTCATGTCTGACAATTTATGATTTTATAAAGGAAGTAACTACATGTTTATGAAATCTTCTGCTTCCGAAGGACGTAAATCTTCACACACCTGAGGTGTAATAAAATTATTTTTTCTATTTTTTGCACTATTAATTGATGTCTTGTCTGCATTGGATTGATTGTATTCCCCTATTTATCTATTTGTAACCTATTATTTATGTATGATAAAGTATTCAATACATTTTTTAATGTCATCCATACGCACAACCTCATCAGCATAACTTGGTCGTCTGGTATTCATTAATGCTAGTATGATGCCAGAGAACTAATACTACCCTTCATTGCTATATTCTCCTGAGGATGAAGGCCATTTCTATTCGATTATTATTTGGCGTTATTTCTAGTAACTAATACCGTAGCAATACAAGATCTGTCTCTTCTATCAAATCTTTCAGGTATCGTATGCGGTTTCTCGCCATTGTGTTAGCGATTGTTTTTTCTTCCTCAGCAATTGGTAAAATGGTGGCTGGAGATGCCAACTACTATTATCAAGTGCTAAGGTTAGTTGTCTTATCAGAAGGAATAATTTCGGAAAGAATACGTCACGAGTGGAAAATATGTCGCTAATAAGAATGTATTGAACTCACTGAATCTCTTGTTTACTGATAATTTTGCGGGACCTTTACTTTAGCATTATTTTCATAAAAGGGAATTACTGGAAAGTGTTATCATTATTATACTAACATCAAAATCTGCATAGTTTGCATGTACGAAATTATTTCACTACAATAAAAATGCGAATGAAGGACTTCAAATGAAGTGCACAGGACAAACATTAGTGTAAATCTGGACATATCAGCCAAATAAAGACGATTTCTGAAATTTGATCTATCTATTCAGAATGCACAGTCCGGGGAAAGCACATACCATCGCCAGTCGCACTCCTAAGCTCGACAGAAACTGCTTCTTCTCTCCAGTCCAATGCATGCTATCCAGTAACAACGCGTTGAACTCATTCTGATTATAAATAGAAATTGTTGTCTATTTGTATATTATGCCATCACAGTCTTGGATTTCATAACATTTATGTCTTCTGCGCTATTCGGCATTATGTCTCAGATATTGATTGGCTTGTAAATCAAAAGAACAAAGAAAGAGTGGCATAAATAGCTATAAATATAAAGCTGAAAATCGTCTTTTAGTGTCTAATCCATCATTTGACACTTCAAAATAAGAAGCGCATTACGTGAAGACAGGTGACTTTGCAACATAATACATATGCACAGATTTCATAGTCAGCACTAGTAGATTTTAGGAGCATCTACTGAAAAAAGAATAAATATGTGAGTTTAGTAAACATGGAATTTTCGTTATTGATCATTTCAAATTAACTTAAAGAGCCTCGTGCCTCTTCAGTACTTTATCCCTCTTGGCCTAATTGTTTGAGGACTGCTCGAGGGATTTCTTCTGACACTTGCCATACTCGGCCATCACTTGTGAACACTCTCTCCTCCCCTGATACCCATCATCGTCTACTGTATGCGGCACGCATCTCAACTTGTCGTTAACTATGTCAAGTTGAAGGGTTGCTGAGACAGAACCGAAAGCGACAGCATAATCAGACTACGTCTGTGGTGAAATCTAGCCTTTCGGCAAAGTCATTTACGCAGATGTCATATATACAATGCATATTACACCAGTTTGCCTTAAACCAATTATATATATATATATGTATATATATACTCTTAGGAAATAGTTTCTATCAGTCCCCTAGTAACAATAACTTACAAAAACTTACGTCCCATTTCCTGTTCTGTTATTTGTAGTGACCGACTTGTATACGGTGCCTGCTAATCAGAATAGAATCCCTTCATCCGATTTCTGATTTCGCGGCTGGCCGGTAGCCCAGAAATCGAGTCAAACCAGGGTTGATTGTTGCCCACACCCCCTGAAATCAACTTCTCGCATCAGGAACAGCCGAGCAACCGCCACCAAAAACAGCTGGTGTACATAACAAGATGGAAGTTGGAATGCCGAATAAATGACAGGGTGATATTTTGAGAATAAGATCAAAGTTGGCATTTTGGAGAATATATTTAAGTAAAACATGAAGAATATCATGAGAAATACTTGTTGATAATATAAATTATATGCTATATTTTGAACATATGATGACAGATGCAATCAGTGTTAAGAAAGATCCCAAACAAAATTGAAGATTTCTCAAATCATATTGTTGTCTACTGTTTTTTAGAATTTCGTTAAGCATTCATTGACTACACACTGGCTCTTGTTCATTTCCATGACAGCGAGTTCCCGAATGACATCCAGTCAACCACCGCGTCCATTAGGCAGCTGCCTGGAATTCTCGCCATAGCTACATAGTAGACATGAAGATGACTACGAGGAGATTAGGTTCCTATCTTAAAAGTCCTCCCATTTTGTAATATGACAAAGTCGCCTCGGTCATCTATGCCACTTGCTCTCATCGGTCGTCATAGGTATATTTATATCTTATATAACTCGTTATTGTAGTTCACTATCAGTGTTTATCGGGTATTTAGTGGAATAAATTCTGCTGGGCGGTGATAGTAGTATGGCACTAAATTTTCGCATCTGGAAAGAAAAAACAAACAAGCGGCTATGTTGAATAATTGTTGTCTCCAATCCTTGCAATATTTTGAAGTTTCTTTACCTAAGCCTATTGAAATTTATTAAAACAATTACAAGCTTTATTAATTTTTTAAAATTTTTTAATATATTAATTAGTTTCTACGATAATTTTCTACTCCTTTCTTAGATTCTTAGTTGGGATTTCTCGATTTTTGTATAGTACGCTCTGTTTGCCTGTCAAATATTCTATGCTGTATGTACTTATTAATAGTTTTCTTTTTATCAGAGCAGGTTCCCAAGCAAAAGCTTACTATCAGCTGGCTAGCCGATGACCACCGGGCAAACGGCAAAAACTATACGAAAGGCAGATTGTCGCTACGCCTCTGCATCTTTATGTTTCTACAAACCTTATAAATTCAACGCTTATTATAAATTAAATATATAGTGCCGTTTTTATTTCGTATTTTCTAATAATACGATCAAAAAATAGTTGACGTTATGCACAGTGGAAGGGAAATTTTAGATGCGGTATTAAAAGGGAAAATAGTGAATGGGTGTGCGTATTATGAGGATTGTAGTGGTGAAAGTGAGTATAAGGTTGATCAGTTGGTGATTGGCGATAATATGCAATGATGAGGATAATTGGAGAGTGGATTTCACACCCTTTTGATCCTTCTTGTCGTCCAGATGACCCTGTGTAACACTGACCGGCTGTCTTATGTCATAGCGCATATTTCGTATTTCCAATGTGCTCGCGCATTACAGCATCCGCTTGTCCCTCATAACTTCAACCAGCGAAACTAATAACTGGATTGGCTCACATTCCCCGATCACTTGTTTACCATATCACTTCTAGCGTATACTTCAATACAAAATTACATATTATACCTTAGAAACGTCATTCAGTAGCGTACATTATAAGGTATTTGAGTTTATTTTGACCGCCATTTCTTATCAACCTTTGATAGTTTTCCCCCGCCTATTGTGTCTTCCTATACACGTTCATAGCCCAGTATATAATATTTAACTGTATGGGGATAACTTTATATTTTCACTCAGATTTCCGATGTTTTGAGTTCATTAAACCTGTATATTCTATGATATTCTATTCCGATATACTTCTTCTTCTCCTTTTTTTAAAATGAATAATTTCAATTTGTTTGTACTTAGTGCGTTCACCATATATCTTTCATTGTTCACAACATTACTATACTTTTATAAAAAAATGAGCTTGTATAGTTGTAATTGTCCATAACTGTCTAGGAATATTCCCCTACGGTTTTCCATGGGTGGCGTGTGATCATCACGTATAATGGTAGCCAACGAGGTGCTCATTGGCTCTGATTTATTTCAGTGCTGCGATGCTAACATTCCATAGCTTCCAAATCTACGTAGTCGTTTCTCACTGTTCTCGCGACCAGCTGGTTGATCATAAGTGTATGGGACAAATATTAGTCATAAAAATCTTTCATTTTGGTAGACACATAAGTCAAAAGAGATCCTAATTAATCTTTAATATACTTTATTTTATACCAGCAACTTTTCTCATTAGACCTATGCATATTTCTCATGACTACAGATAGCAGCTAATCTTGCATAAGATCAGTTGTAAAAGTGCAAATCCATTTCAGCAGTATTATTGTGACTAGATTCACGTTTGGTCTCTCTTATTATATAAGATAATTTCCTAAATCAGATGCTGATATGTTGAGGCTTATCATCCGTTTAGTCACACAGCTCTTCAGCCACACTGCAGCAAACGAAGTGGTCAGTGTGCGCCTGTTGGCAGTCTGCCACTCCTTGATTTATCGATGTTTTCATCCCAGCTGACCAAAATATGCGTTTGTTAAACGGCTGATAGTGACAGATCCATGAATCGTAATATTCACTTCATTCAGAGATCTCATCACCAACCCACAGTACTTTTTTTGTTTTCCCCTGTGTATGGTTATTATCTCTAGCTTTGTTTCTATGCAACTCTTGAATAAAGTTGCCATAAGTTTTTATATAGGTCATAAGTTTTCCTGTTAAAATAAAAAATATTATTGTTACCTAAGGGTTATCTTAATGAGTACATTAAATATATATATATATATATATATCTTTTCTTGTGGAGCTCTTATTTTTCATAATATGCCTTTTTAACATCAGCTGTTCTCTCTCTCTACCATTCACGCAAAACTTCTCATCATTTTACTAATATATATATATATATATATATATATATATAAGGTTTCAGCGTATAAGTTGCTGAAAACCAAGTATTCTGTCTTGATTCCACTTAATTTCCATCGATCACACTGATGTATTAGATAATTAAATGTACAATAGTGTGATTAAACAATCCGACTTATCCATTTATAACTTTTGTTCTAAGATATTCTGCTGGATCTTAATATTTTCTATCGAAAATATCACCAAACGTCCTTGAAGTATTTTTAGAAACTATATCTCACAACTTATGTTGTATTAAAAAATATACATATGTATATCATTAACCAATTATATTCTGTTTCTCTACTTTATTTACCCGCCTCCCGCCCCCTCTTCCTACGAAAATTGTATTCTTCATATATTATCATGAAATTTCCAATCACTTCTAATACGAATGATGTTTAATTTTAAATTCTATTTTAGACGTTTTAGTGACTGGATTTTATAATTATCCATCTTTATAATCTACCCCTTGATTTTTAAACTTTATCTGTCCTGATTTCCGTGTTTACTGGACAGCTTCTCCCTAATGGCTCGTGAGGTATGACAATCTTGTTTTCATTATAATTCCACCTGCTATTGTTAGGGTTACAGCATACAAATATCCTGTAATTTATTTCTCATTTGTACCATTCGTCTACTATTCTGCCTCAGGGGGATGACTCACCGTCTAACTGTTCACCAAACCATATCAGCAAATAGAAGCCACAACCAGCCGTTGTGCTATGCAGGACAGTGTCCTACTATATACTACTTGATATAAGCGCCCATTATATTAACTATGCACTTTACTATTTTAATATTTTGTAAATAATTAATCTCTAAAAAGAAGCTCTGTGATTTGATATGATTGTATTACATGCATATATCTGGGGGAAAATGACGCCAAGAACAATAGTAGTCTCATTAACTAAAGTGTGGCTACCAAATCTGATTTTTCCTTGCTTTACAAGCCTTGTGCTTGCACATTCCTTTCAACAGCGTTGATCGGTGTGCTTTCATGGTGTAATAGGTTCATATTTATTGAGAAAAAAGCCCGTATATGAGAATGATAAACATTGGACACGGCCTATTACCTCAGGGTGGTCCCATTGGATTATGGTAAGCGAAGGTCGACTGGATACTCAATAAGCCATCTATTCAGCTTCACGCTGCTTTAATAAAAATCTCCCTTCGTTAGTATTGATATATCATAGACATCTAATTCAATTACCTAATGGAAAGTTCACTATTTCAAATTTAATTATACATTCTAAGCATCCTTCTCATGCTAATTATGTCTGCTTTCTGATTCTAATGCGTTTCTTAAGTTCATATTAATATTATTAGTAAATGTCGTATGTAAAAGTGTTTTTATAGTTGCACTAAATTGTTGCTCATCTTGAAGAATCTAATATTCCTCATCCGACTTCTGTCTTCCCACACTGTACGATCCCCTGTCTTCCGATGTCGTTTCGTAATTTCGTATATGAATGTATTTCTATTCGTGTTGTGCGAAGAAATGGCGCCACGTAATAAACGCGACCGAACTTTCGACGATGTTATTCGGGACAAATTTCTTGGAAATGGAGCATTTTAGAGCTCTGATAAGGAACGACTCCTGTATTGACCTCAACTTCAACTGTATTTAGGCGACTCAATTAAACCATCACCTATTGTCGTTCTTCATTCACTTCTATGTCTAATTTCATCGTCCGCGCTCCGATAATATTTGATAGTTGTTGTCATACTCATTATCTGACTGTTTCTAGTCTCTGATACATTGTGTCCTACCCTTTATCTTCCTTTGTTGCTTTCCCTCAGTGTAACCCCATGGCCAATCATAAGTATGGCCGTGCTTCTTTGATATGATTCACGCATTTTTGAATAATTCATCACCAATGTAAGGGATAAGCCATTAGGATCGGCATGATTCGTTCCCTAATCATAGGGTTTTTGGCTTCTGAAACGATGCCAGAGATATTTAACTACATAATAGAATAGTGGAACTTCTTTGTGCCGCACTACATTGTTTGGCATTTAAAAAATCCATTTATCTCGTCCGTTCGATTAGAATTTTAATTCTGCTGGTTTCTTTGACAGCTATGATTGTTGAACTAATATCGATATTCGAATTTGATGTTCATTGTGTGCCGTTCTGTTATTATACTTTCTTAATTGAGCACTGGGCTCTACAAAACAAATTTTTTCCTTGCAGTAACACGAAATAAATCGAATCCATCTACAACACCATGTTCCATCTCTGACGACTTATCCATACTTCCACTCTTCTTTTCGAATAAAGAATGATGGAAGCTGGTACTCCCAATATGGTCGGTTAGCAATTATTAAATTTATTTGAATAGTATAAAGGAATCCAGCCATTCTTTATTAATGCTTCGGCTGAAATTTCGAACAAAATGTTCACCATCAGAGTTTTGTTAATTTTTATTATATTTATGTAAAATTCCCTTGTTCATTTCTCGTTACATGTGGCATAGTATTATTCGGATTGACGCACATCGTGTTGTATTGGCAATGTGTATTGGCGTAATCCGCAGTGGTCAACCAACCCGTTCCCCTGCTGGTGGCGTTCATTATCCAAATAGTATAACTCTCCTTTCGTTTACTGTCAGTTGCTTTCTCGAATGATTTCGTCTCAGCCAGTGCTAGCCATTTCACAAATTGTAACTGAATCCCTCTACCTATTAGATCCACCGATCCGGACACCACCGGGAGTGATATCACCGAGAACCCGGTCTTCCCGTGTCTACAAGTGACCAGTCGGCATGGCGAGCAAATACCTCTCAATGCTATTATTAGCCCAACCTGCACGACGAATTCATCGCGCCGCTCTACATAGAGAGAGCCATGTGAACTAACATTTGCTTTTCATCATCAATACCTACACTGCAAAAATAGAACGACAGTCATTGTTCGCTATAAGCATATGCAATATATGGCGACAGAAGAGAAATCACTGTACGAGATGATAGACTCAGTATCTGCCAAAAGGCATGACCTCACGTTAGAGAACCTGTTTATAACTGGCCTAGTTCATTAAATACGTATTGAATGTGAAGACACCTCCGTAATTGTCTGTCATAGAAATTCCTGCACTTATTTCGCCATGAAATAATATTTTGCAGTTTCTTCTTTTGCTATCTAATAATTCATATACATATATTTATACAAATCCAGTTTAACATCTATATACACACTTATGTTTTACTTTTTACTGTCTCAACCACCTTGCCTTGTTTTGTTTGTGTGCAACACCACAGTGGCGTTCATTATTATAGTTCACCTTATCAACGATTCGCTCTGGTCCTGTATTGCCTAATTTAACATGAAGCATATATATTTTTCCCTCGTCGTTCTACCTGTTTCACTCTATTCTCACTGACCCTGATGCGTATGCAACTTATATCCTGTTTCTATTGCGTGGCGGCTCGA
The DNA here is from genome assembly GCA_964036235.1 of Heterorhabditis bacteriophora. Taxonomy (NCBI): domain Eukaryota; kingdom Metazoa; phylum Nematoda; class Chromadorea; order Rhabditida; family Heterorhabditidae; genus Heterorhabditis; species Heterorhabditis bacteriophora. The sequence goes on from OZ038429.1 coordinate 10,732,148, forward strand.
AATAACGGTGAGAGACCGAAAAAAGCGTAGTTTTGGGACCGGTCGACTGCCCGCGTGTACCCCGAGGGCCACGCCCCTCTCTGCCCCTTCGCCCCCTCCCCCGTGGTCAAGCTCGTTCCAAGCGTTTTTGCGCTCCCAAGTACAGCCCGACCCACTTGCGACCGGCTGGTAGCCGCTTACTGACTGGTTACCATTAGCATTGCATGGTGGGTAAGCCCGAGACTTGGAGACTAGGAACAATTACGATGACAATGGGTATATCTCGAATATGCAATTATCGAATAGTTATATATACATTATTGTTTGACCGATTAGAACACTGAGTATCGTACTTTAGAATATTTCAAATGATTCCATTTACTACCTTCTTGTATTCCATATCCTACATATAGATTGGTCATTTTTCTCCCAGCTAGCATGATATCACATTTCCTTCAAATTTTCACCTATTTTTATATATCTTGTTTTACTCTTCTTCATACTCGTTTGTTAACATCCCGGATTCCACTTGAATGCAGCTCCCAGCTTATGCTCTCATTAGCTAGCTCGGATTCAATTTTCCGCACCTAGCCACAAAGCATGGTCCTAACATGATTTAGACTGACGTCTAACAAATGCGACTAGTAAGTACGTCTGATACTTTAAAATGGCAACAACTACCGTAGTTGAGTGTTTTGTGTAGAACTCTCATTATGCCTTCCTACTTTTCGGTAGCTTTGTCTATTTTTGCTCCAGTTTTCAGAAAAAGTAGCTTCAACAAATTCTCTAATTATAAAAATTCTAAGCGATAAGTTTTGGTTATGCTTCTGTATGTTTTCCGTACGGTTCGGCCCACAATCTATTTTGTCGTTCATTTCGTCTGCATGCGGCTATTGGATCACGTCGCCCTTTTGAATCGGTGTACTAACGACTATGCAAACCGATTCTGAGAAATTCTTTGCGATGAAACAAGAGGTGATCGAATCTTAACACATTCCTTCATAGACAAGCAATGTTGTTCGCTATCATCTTGTATTATATTTCACCTACTTACAATTATTCTTGTAACGTTGTTATGCGTTTCACTATATAAGTGAATATGCATATAGAAATATAGTTATGAATGTCCAATATTTCGTACGTCCTTATATAGTCGGCTCCCTTGTCCTTAACTATAACTTCCACTGTCAACTCACCGCTACCATCATCCGATTGACCATTTCATCCAGATTGCCCGTCTGGATCATCCTCGGTTGTGAACGATTTGAAATTAGCCGCGCGCCGATTGCGGATCTCGGCTTTGCGAACCCGTCTTAGATATGGTGCACAACGATGTCTCGAGTTCATTCAAGTTCCCCGACAATCCTCAAATCATAAATGCTTAACTGAACAGCATACTGTATGATATTCTATTCAACAATTCACATCTGCTCCACACAATTATTTAGGACCTAGTGCCAATGTATCACTATTACCGTTGATGGAAACTTGATAACGCTAATGCACTTCGCCATTAATCCTATTGCTATCGTTATTTCCATAATTTTTTACTTCGTTTTTCCCTCAGATACAACTTGTTTTTTGTTACTAACCTTCCTATCTTCGTTGGCAGTGAATGACCAGTCAGATGGGTTAAAGTGCAAGGGCGCGCGAATCCGGTTGTGGACCGGTTCTTTGCGGGATTACAGGCATAAGCGACAAATAGCCGACCGGCCGACGACACCCGGAAAGTGGTGATACGATCATGCGGCACCAATCGAGTGAACCACTACGGCGGAAAGGTGTACTACACCACGAAATATAGGCATCACCAAGTAGCAACACTTTTTTCTGAACCACCACGATTAACTTATGTCTTTTTTCGAACATTTTGATGTAGTGTTGTGTAACCCGAATTTTCGTGAGGGCATAACCAGACTTCTGTCTAGTAGACGAAGAGTATTCAGACCAGCCAGTCACTGTACGGTCTGAAAATGGTGAGGCAACGATAACTGTGAGATGGCCAGGATGCGCAAACATGGCCGCATGCATTGTGTTTCTATTTCGGGAGGGCACGCCTATCCAGAGACACCGCGCCTTTCCACATGAACACTACAGTAATCTACAGCCTCGTTATTCCATCTGCCTCAGACCAGCTTTCACAAGATGTTATTTATTCCCTATAACTAATAGATAGATTGTAAAAAGTTAACGGACAGTCTTTAATATAATTTCTGTTAGTTTCCAGTCAGCCTGCAAAATTTCTTTTCGTTTTAATTACGCATTATTCTGTCGATATAGTGACGAAGGCTTATTTATTTCTTTTACAAATCTAGTATGCCACGTTTATTTAAATATACTTTACTTTTTTCTATAGTATATTTTTATTACTAGTTTTTGTGAACCATATTTAGCAAAAATTGCATCTTTTAGTTATCCCACCTTACCACAGTGTGAACTTCATTTTCAATTTCGTATTTATTTTGCTCTCACTATATTGATAACTGCATTTTTCGAGAAAGTTTGTAATTTTTATAATTATTTAAGTCTCACTTTTAGAAAGCGCCTTCTTCTCATTTCGGATCGCCCCGCTTGAGTATGGTGAGATTTATTTACAATCGTTATTGAAAAATAGGTGCCAATGTCACCTTCCTCCTTTCTCTTTACCCTTGTCTTTGTCATACATTTCTTCTATTTCATGACCCCTGAGAGCCCCTCTAATACGGCTTTTCAATGAGCAGCGCACCAATTCTCACACTAATAAGCTCCTTTAGTAACGGCAGCTCTCAGAAGACACTCTCAACTCGTTCTAAACCTGATTTCACCCTCTTGTTCTGGTTATAATTAGCTTAGTTCAATGTTTCGTTTCTTACATTCAAAGCTCACCGCATAGTTGGTCATCGGCCTTCTGATCTTATCCACAGTATATTTGTCCCTCGACCCGCCGGGAATTGCCTTCTAATATGAAGTGCATTAAGCTTCATTTGACAACGTACCATGATACATCATATGATGAGAAGTTTAAAAACCTCATATTTAAGCCTTCAGTTTGTTTCCATTTTCATCCATTTCTAATAAAAGATTCCCTTCACCGAATTATCCTATCATAACAAACTGATGTTATATCTTGGTGTCATAAACCTCTTTTGACTTTTTGCTTTGAACAAGGGTATCTTAAAAATGCCGCCTCGTTCCTTTTTAGGTCAGGACTGCCAGCTGTCTTTATGGGGTCGGGTAGAGAGAGTGCCGCATGATTTCTTAAATTCTCTTATTTCCTCTCTATTTATAATTTTCCAAACTATTTAATAATCCTATTTAAACTTGTTCTGAATTGGCAGGAAATTATCTTTTCAAGTACGTATCACTTATTTGCTTTTAGTTGTCTCCTATTGGCTATGCTTCCACCTGTAGATGACTTCATTCCGATGTATTATATGTATAAACTATCTACCAATCATTTTTCATTGCTTTCTTTTGAATGAAACACTTATAGCAAAGCTAATATAGAATCAGTTTTCTCTCGGTTCTATGAAAAGTGCAGTATTTTAACATTCAATTATTTTGCTCTCTGCATCTGACATATTTTTCCACAACAAGGCCTTGCCTTCGCCTTCTGAAAGAGAAGGTTGCTGTACAGTTCTCTTGTTTTGTTTCTGCAATCTAAAAGCATCTGGTTTGCCACTTTGTAATACTGCCCACAGTGACAACTCCCTTGTTAGTAGTTGTTATTCGATCCTCCCGTGGTCATTAGCGTGTTCTCACCCGTAATAGTCATTACCATCGCCTTCTCTTCATCATTGCTCTTCCCGGTATTTCATCTTTTTTTGCTTTTCTATTTACCCACCGAAGAAATAGAGATCGTTTTTGCAAGTTCATAGTTGAGGACAGACCTGGCGGTCTAGCGAGGACTGCAAACAGCGCGCGGCGATGACCAGCTACCCTGTTTGCTTTATGTTCCAACTACCCCGATCCTGTCTCTTTTTATATGCAAACTCCACTCTTTTTGACACCTCCTTCCGAGGTAAACCAACACTGCTTTTCTGTTACAAACTTCTATACTATTCGTTTGCTTCGATGTTTCCTATAGTATCGTATGTTATTCTGTCAGATATAGCTGTTAATTAAATCTCTATATAGTTTCAGATTGCAACCTTGTGTTCACTTCAGTTATAACGTCATGTTTGCTCTGTCTGTGCCCTTTTTAGCTTTATCAATTCACTGTTCCCTCTCACATTTTCAACTCAATTATCAGTATCATGTACTTTTAGCGTTGCGATCCCATTGATTCTCTCATTTTTGGTCCGTTATATTCCTTATTTCTATTCATTCCACCCATAGAACAATTTTATTTTGCTTTAAACATTCATTCCTTCTTTTCTTTCCTTATAGAGTGAAGCAGAAATTGTTAGTCATATTTTATAGTTTTGGATGTTGCATATTTTCAAAGCCATATCGGTTCTAAGAAAACCATTGGTCTATTTCTAGAAAATAATGCTGTCTCTTGATTGGTGTTATAAGTAATATGTAGTTAGTTATCATGAGTAGACACATTACACTCAAACTCAATGAGTTCGCTTCATTGCAGTTTTCTCTTGCTGGTCTTTTTCTGCATTCTTTGTTATGGTAATATGGCGTAGTCCTCAGAGTACGATATCTGCATGAACTCAGTAATTGATGTCTAAAAGGGATGACAACAGGTGATCCTAGTTGATTATCAATCTCCCGGGATACGTAGTTCTCTTGTTAGCTCTTTGCATCCTCAATACCTCAAGTCTTGTTGAGTTATTCAGTTTTCATCTGATAACTTCGCTCTGATTAGACTTTTTTCTTCGTCCAGCCTCACAAAGCTCGATTGTCCTTGACCGGATTGCGAATCCCTGAAAAAGTCCCGGATACAGGTTTCGCGCGGATGACAAAGCGCCTTGGCCTGTTCCGAATAGAAGTGCCACAGGTTGGTAGATGTGAAGGCATAAAATAATATCTAATAAACATCGAATATAAATTTACTTAACTTCCGCCAAAAAATTGCATATCACTGCTATAATTCGGACATTCATTCAGAAATAGGCCCCTACTCACACAATGGCCTATGGACACAGCATTGATGTCAATGTTCACTACTACGCAACTGTACAAAATGCAAATTGCGGTGCGCCAAACCAGTTGGACGCCTCTCGGTTAACTAGTCAAGCAATAGCATAAGCTTATATTTCTACCGTAATGCAAAACCTCAGCAATATAATATAACAATTTCTATCTCTTAGTTTATCGTTTGCCAACTCCTACTTACATATGATACCTATTTATTCTCCTACGCTACTTAGCTATTCTTATTAAAATATTAGTAACCACTAAGCCAAAAAATTCTTAGCTTTGTGCATTGCACTACAATTAAAATTGAATGTACTTCACGTTACGACATCAGTTTCCTCTCTGCATCCGATTTGGCTTACTGCAGTTGATCCTTCCGTTAGTCACGTATTACTACCTAACATCTTCACCTCTAATTCATATATACGTCTTCATCATCGTTCAATTTCATACAAGCTACTATTTTTAAATCAATATTTCTGTGCTTTTTATTTAATCCATCAATTCTAGTCCCATCGTTGATTTGCTCATCTTGATGTGGTATTTCAGCACAAGATTCATTGTCTTCTGAACTTCTCTGTAAGCTGCTACTCATAATTATTTTCTTTATATTGCAGTGTCAAATTACGAACCCCAGTTCCTTTTTCCAATATTCACCTCTTTTGCCTTGCAGACATTGCATCATCTATACCGGTTGGCATAGGGCTTAACTTTTGACAGGCTGACCAGTCCTCGAAATAGTGTAGGAACAGCATCGAGTGTTTTGGTGTTCGGAAATAGCGCAGCTGAAGTTAAACACGGTGGGACCGGAATGAACCAGAAAATAGCTCTTCCCCGCCTCCCACATGAACTATGAAACATATACCCTTTTCTCGTCACGTTTCTTTTTTTGCCTTACCTTACTTTAAATAACTCAATTAATTAGGATCAATTGTGTGATTATTTTCAGAATTCCTTATTGAATTTCGAAGAAAGTATGAAACCACGACAGACGTGAACACTTCATTATTCTTCCCCCACACAGATTACAATTAGTTTCGCAAAGTTGTTTGTCTCATTCTATGCATACCCTGATTGTTACAGACCCTCAGCGAGGCCTCTACGGCCACTCAGTTAGATCCGAGCCAACTCGATCTTTCGCGCCCTCTGCCTCAGCTACCTCCAGTATTCAATCCGGCAGTGATGGCAGCACAGTTAGGGATGTTCAACAACCCACAGCTTCTTACTATGATGCAGGTTCAAATCCTCTGTCTTCTTTGTTCGACCTTTCTGCTACTCATGTATATTTTTTTGCATCTAAATCTTCAGTACCTATATATTTCACAATGTTATATATATATATTTGTTTTCTGCCTCTACTTATATATGAAAACGGTTGAAATTAATAGGAAGAGCAACATCCGTAAACTGTTAAAATACATACTCCATTATGACGGAAAAAGTGGACCCCATTTGATGTTTGGTGATTGTCATACCCTTTGCCTTCTGCAATGGTAGCGCTAATTGCCTGCATTATCGCCTACCGGTAAAAAACATAGAATAACAGCCTACAATTTCAGTATAGTTAGAGAAGAGAGACAGACTTAAATGCTTTCTTGACTTCTTACCTATTGCTTCTATAGGTGTTTTCTGTAACTACATGGGATTACTGGGTTTTTAAGCCAGCACTATTAACCTTCTGTTATATTTGGTCTCAAGTTTCCGGTATTAATTAAAATTTATTGCTATAATTTGTATTCAATATCTTCATTTTCCTATTCAACTCATCCCTCTAGCCCTACTCTAGATCTACAGGTGTCCACATGCCAGATACCCCACCATACCTTTCACAGCCTCTCATACACCGGTCTGGGCTATGCATTGGGGCTATTCATAAAACGGGCAACGAATTGGAATCGGCTTGGGTTTCAATTATAAATATACGCTGTCACTAAGCTGCATATGACCTCCTCGTAGCCACATTGATTCTCTTTGGCTATCGGATACTCCACCAATATTGGCTTCGCATGTACGAATAAAACACGGATAAAGGTTACACTTTATTTTTTCTATCTTATCTTAAATTCTGTCAAACCAATCTATGCCCGACTCGCCTTGACTAGGTCCGGCTGCTGCACGCGCTCGACCCCAATTTGCCCTTTGACCTCGACCGCTCCTTGTTTACGTTGCCTATCGCCAGCCGGGCGGGGCAAACAGCGCCTCCCCAGTCGAACCACATTCAAATTCCCGCCGCCTCAAATACCTACCACAATATTTTAATTCTAGTCGTCAGTGGTTACTTAAAAACTTTTTTCTATATCTGCTGTCTAATTAATGATTGCGTAATTTTCATCACTTAATCTATGAAATATTTTTAAAGAAAAGTTAGTCTTTTATAGACAACCAACAGATGTTTTTAAGTAATATATAGTAATTAAATCATATTTGTCCGTAGTTACGATTAGTTAGAGCAAAGTGAAGCTATAATACCACTGAGTATAAGCTTTGCCTATTGGCAAGAGTAATTGGCCCAGAGACTGACATGCCCAGGTCGCACTCTAATACGAATCCGAAATGATGCTCCACTGATAATTGCTCTAGCTATAATGTGTGTCGCTGCTGTACGATCACTAATTGCTATATCTCTAAGTTTACTTTCCTCTACCATGATCATGTTATCCCGTTATTACTTTCTTTCTTCTTCTCATCTTATCTCAGGTTGTTTGACCTCCTTAGCAGGGTCAATCGAGGTCCAACCCAGCTGCGCGGATCTACATTCGTCCATTCGACCTTGTCGCGCCATTGTCCGCGAACCGTGACCCCGCATAGCGCCAGCCAGGATCCTACCTATACCCACTGGGTTAATCTTTCGTTCTCGTTCTTACTCCTTACAAAGTTTAAAAAAATATCACTAATGGTCTCTGTGGGTTACCTTATAATCAGATAGTTAAATCCTAGGAAAATTTGGCTCCTTTCCTTTAATTTTACTACTTTTTTTCTCAAGTGGAATGTGTCCGTGCTGACCTCTTGTCCTGACTAAATGCGTTTGTTTGTGTGTTCGTCCCCGTTGTTATCACCTGCCCTCTATAAAATCCCAACAACGTTGAAATCGTGGGAGTTATTCAGCTAACAACCAGGAATTCTGGATGATTTTCGATAATATATTTGAATTCCTAACACATGTGCGGTGATATTCAGTCGAAGTACTCAGTCAAGCGCGCACTTATTGCCAGCCGACCCCCCACAGTGCCCTTGTTAAGGGCCATGTACTTAAAAGAAGTAAATTGGTGGAAATATAGCCATTCGAACATGTGACCTATGCTAATATTTCTTGTTAAATATATGGCCACTAACATGTCTTTTTAGTGAGATGATGTTTTAAACTCGTATTTCAAGATGTTCCCTTGAACGTTAGCTATGAGTAAGTGCTTCAATGAATCGGTCATTAGCAGTCGCGGTTTAGCGAGTCACACTGAGGATCTGCTCGTGTCTTCTAAGCCGGATATATGATGTTTGATAATATTATAGTGCAACTATAGTTGCAATATCTTCATCGAAGGGTCGTCTGGGGTCGATTCCCCACCTATCTATGCAGCTTCTGATTAATACCGCTATACGTTGTTTTCGAATTCCGCCTGCATATGTGCGAATAATTGTGTGGCTGCGGTAATTTGTAAATAACAACTCTCGGCAGAGACAGCGAACTAGTCAGTTGAGTCCGGCGGAACCCTTAAAACCCTTGACGGGTCATTGGAATACTTACACCTATACCATTTTTACGACCCTACTTTATTTATATGCTGACATCGACAGTTAATTCTCGTATATGTTCATCATGTCATATACAACATATGTACATAAGCCTCTACATTACCCTTTCATTACTCTTATTTGTAGAATCCGCCTAACTGTCACATATGGAAATGACTGCAGCCAGTTCCAATAAGCAAGCATTTGATGTATTAGAGATTGCATTTCCGTTATATATCTCGCCTTAAACATTGTATTTGTTGACGGGGAAAACAAAAAGATCAACGTAAAATACTCACAAATTTTTTGAAGAAAAAGTACTATTTTTCTCATAAATGAGATTATAGGGAAAAAAAACCCTATAATGATTCTAATGAAATTCTGACTTCATAATTTTTAAGAATAACATTACTGGCCTGAATGTACTCGATTATCTGTATGAACCTTAAGGTGCAGCGCAGTTATGTCGAGGCTACGATTGTGTCCTGAAATCGATAGATAGCTCACATCATGAAAACTTGGAAGATTACGCTAGGACACATTTATAATAGGATAATGGAATTTGTTCTGTACATTTAAAGCTCTATTGAGAGTAATGAAAACTAAGCCTAGAATGTTTTTGATATTATTGGAATAGTAATTTCCGCAATGTTTAATGCTTCATAATTAATATCGAGACATATCTTAGTCTCTTAAGAATATTAAGGGTCATATTTTAAATTTTCGATTCATTCTTTTAGTTAGTGAAATTCCAATAAAATGTCTCCACTGCGAAAATGTAGTGATTTAAATCGTTTACGATGTTTATGTACAGGTGCATTATTGGACCACTCATCGTTTATAAGCTGATTTTAACGAAAAAGTTTATGCCTTTTCTCAGTTTCAGCGTGTTATACTCATATTTCTTTCAAATCTTCCAAAAATTCTGGCTGATACCTCTTAATTCATTCCTCCAGGCCGCCGCAGCTCGAAACAATCTTCTACAAAACCGTGGCGTCCTTCCACCTGTTATGCCTAATCTGTTACAACACATATCAGCAATCAGAAACGCACAGGTTCGTCCTTTTCTTCCGTTTTCCGGTTCCATGTATGTTTTTGTTGCCTCACGCGGCTGTTGACCTTTTATATACGGTAGCTTTGATTGTGAACTGTGTGCCTCACCCTTAGCAACCGTCTGGCCGCATATCGTAACCCCAGTCAACAGCTATATACTGCAGTTATCTTCGTAACAATTTTACTAGTTAAACAGTGCCGGCTTTTACTTCATAAAAAATATATTTTTTTATAAAAACAAGAAAATCTTGAATCACTAGTTTTGTTATGAATGCTTACGTGACTACTCGAATTCCTAATCCAAAGCCGTTGTCTACTTGGGATTAGCCGGTGGGAAATGAAAGTGACACGATAAAGTTGCTAATTGCACTGTCAGCGTATTGATTTGCCCTGTGCAGCATCCCTTTATCAAGCAGGAAAAGTGACTCATCCTTGACCCCTTTTTACTCATTATCAATGTTTGTTAGCCACTTTCATTTCACCCATGGTTTCATAGTTAGGGAAAATGAACAGACTGCAAGTTTTCAGTTGCTTATTAAGTGAAATTGTCGTCACAATATTATCATTCGTTATGCCATCGTTGGTTAGAAAATATTCAACTGAATTGCCCTTTTTCAGTCTGTAAGCTTGGTTGATTTTGGCTTATACCGAATTATTTATCATTTTTTGTTGATTTAGTTTTTTTCATTCTACTTATTGCATAATGATCTATATTATCACCTTTATTGAAGCTTTCTCGTATCCATCTTCTGTCTGTTTTTTGTCTCAAGGAACGTGGGCTATCGCGTGCTTCTTAGGCTCATCCGTGTCTGAAACTGGTCAATGACACAAGAACTCGATAATTGTCAGGGTTGTGCTTGTTTAGGAAGACTTAAACTGGACAATGTAACCGGGAACTGTTTCTGGGATACGAAGTATGTTATAACTCTTACTTCTTCCAGGTAGTATTGTAAGGGGCAAATTATCATTTGAGATGGTTTTATAAGTAGAAATTTCTTTCGCATTTCACATCAGCTTCCGTTTTGAAATCCCACCCGCAGGGTCACAGGTGGAGAAGGTCAGGCGCCGCGTTTTGGCGCGCGACCCTCTGTGCGAAACCTGTTCTCGGTCCATTCTATTGCTGGCAGCTCGCCAAGCGACATCTGGTATCAACAATCTGGGAATGTTCTCACCGGGTAAAACACTAGGGAGGGACTTTGACCCTAAGGTAGTGCTCAACAAGATTATCCCTGTGAAGAACTATGATTTAAAGTTATCATAATCATAATAGCTATATGCTATTATATCGTTATTTGAGTAACCCATGAAAAATCTATCCATCAAGCAATCGCTTCCCAGCCGCCACAACACTACCATGGTTGGCTGCGGCCCGTCTCATCAGGCTATATCCATTTGAGTGTATTTATCAGGTGATGGCTGCGTGGCAGCCCGCTATCCGCGGGTCGAAGGTTGTTTTGCTTCTGCCATCGCCCCGCCCAGTAATGATTCGGCTGTGCTAGTAATAATAACCCTTGGCAAGCTGGCTGCGGCGGCAGCGCAATTCCTTAGGAAGGATTTTATCATGAATTGTGGTGGGAAATCTTCCAATTAAGTCCTAGTCAGTGCCAGTGTACATGTCTCTATCACCATTACATTTACAACTGTCCAGCCGGAGAATGAATTTCTCTGATATAGTAAATCTGCGGCTTATTTATCTTTGGTAGTAGGTTGCGTGGACAAAATCGAAGACTGCCACATCTGCATTTTTCCCGGATTAGAACAAATTATTTAAGCTGTACCTAGATGATTGGAGAAATCAAATAGTTCGTTGCTGTCCAAGTTATTGATTCTACGTATAGCAATAGCTCTAGAAAATTAACATGAAGATACGATCAGTGACCGATAATAATTTTCCATTTTCTTTCGAATTTATATTTGTTGTATAATAGTGTACAATTGTGATATCATATCATCCTTTCCCAGAAATTCTCTTTGCAATTTTTGTGTTTTTATCCGAACGTTTATCTTTTTATTTATGTACTTTTAAATACCTTGTTATTTTTTGTCTAGCTTTTTCCTTCACTTGTAACTCTCTATTTCTTTAATCTACATTCTGATATCATTTTTCCATTTATGTCTTTTTCTTACTTCCTGTCCTCACTAACCACACGTGACCTCCCGTTATCTACAACTGAGTGCTTCGTCACTTGACGTAATCAGAGCACTGTTTAATGGTTTATGAGAGATCCTATTTCACAACCCGATCCTATATATTTTCAGCAGCTGAACTATATTTTCAATGAATAGTGTTTGAGAAAAGAATATATTTTAGATAAATGATCAACTGTCAATAACTAAATGATAATTTGTATGGTGAAAGTTTTCCTATAGAAATTGACTTTGGCCACCCGCGTTTCAACAATTTCCAGCTGTTAGATAAGTTGTCATTTACACAGCCAAATGCGTATTAATACTCAGCGTGTTCCGCTACCAACATTGATCGGCATGGCCTTTGACCCTGCGGCCTTGAACACCCATTTGCGCATACTATTTCATCCTCTGCTCATGTTTCTAACCAGCCTCGCGCTGATGATCGAATTCCAGCTAATTTTAGTGCGTACTTCATCAGTTTTAGTTGAGTGGCTTTGAGATTAGCTGTTTATTTAATAAGGAATGTTAAAATATCGAAAGATGTGTCTATAATTTGCACATAATTCTTCCAAAAATGCTAACCTGGCCTATATATCATGTCGTGAGACTCTCATTACCATATAGATCTATACTATGGGGGTCTTGATTAATTGAGAGGGGCATCCAACTTCTTGCTCCATCGGGTCTAATTATGCCGAATCTTGGCTTAGAATGAGTTAGGAAATGCATTGGTTAGATTATTAGAAATCGAGACTGAAAAAGATAGAACTTATAAAAGGAAAAATAGCAAATGGAAGGCAGCATATTATATATATGAGGAGTTGAGAAAGAATTTAATTGTTTAAATAACTTATTTTTCACATCGCTTGTAGTATTACATTTCCTTTTCCGCTCTTCACCCTGCCCTTTTGCCCCTATTGTACATTGTGATTCAGCATCACATGTCAAGCATAACCGTGTCGCAAGCAGTTTGCCTGTATTATCTGTTCAACTCGTTCTACTTTCATAGGACAACTGGTGGTCAATACCTGCTCTCTTGACCGTGGATTACCTATTTAATCATTATTTAATGGAGAATTGAACCAGACAACAACCACTAAGTGATTCCTTCCTGAGTTATTTTTTATCAGTTTGCCATGGGGAACCTCATTAGATAAATGACCAACGCTAGGCGAATACGCTCAATCTCCAGTTTCACACCCCATTTGATGGCTTCCTATTGTTTGCTCTACATTTCACCATAGATGCATTGTTTCTTCTGTTCATTCCTATTAAACACTCGAGTTACATTTCAGTTCGCAAATGCGGGCGTAATGAATGTACCTCGCGTTTCGAGTCCGTCACGCGATATGGTGTCGCGCGATTCTGGGGGAGAGTTGTGCGTTGTCTGCGGCGACAAGGCGAGTGGGCGACACTACGGCGCCGTATCTTGCGAGGGATGCAAAGGCTTCTTTAAAAGATCCATCAGAAAACAAGTATGTTTTTAATTTTTAATATGCCTTACTATTTTGTAATTTTTACTTCTATAACCATATATGGTTGCAAAGGTAGTATTATCGTGGTAATGTCTACTTTTTTAACGATGACTGGAGGAAATAATTCAAGTAAGCAAATAAAATTTGACCACATTCATCGTACTTTATAGACTAAATTCAGGGAGGAGGGAAGAACAAGAATATAGAAAAAGCTTATTATATGTGTTGGTATGCATGAGCATGTTTGAGAGAGATGGAGATGGTCAGACGGAGAGAGAAAATATATGGAGTAGCATTAAGACAAAATGATTTCTTATCTTAGATTGGTTACATCTGTCGTGGAGCCAAGGATTGTCCAGTTACAAAATTCCATAGGAACCGGTGTCAGTATTGTCGGTTAAAGAAGTGTCTTGCTATGGGAATGAGGAGTGAGTGTGAGTACGGTAATCATACTCTGTTGTTTTTATACTAAAGTTATTTAATTTTTAAAATATGTACAGTGGTAACGATGTGAACTGCTGTTTCATTTTTTATGAGTCATACAAGTAGAATGTGTACTATTAAGTCACCTCTGATTAAAATGGCATATTTTCTCTTTTGCGTCTAAGAGCAGGCTTAATTGTAGGTTCATTATTTAAGTTGATGTGTATCTTATTGTACTGTAGAATTTATGAATAAGTGGCTCTACTCTTGTCACTACAAAATGGCGTGAAACGCGACATTTTTCTCGGCTCTTTGACTAATCCCAGGTTACGATGTTATTGCTTTCGCGACAGTAATCGGGTGTCTATGGTAACCCCATAACCCTACAGAAAAACAGGCGAGGAATCGATGGAATGCCGCTTCTATAGCTATTCTAATTAGCAGCGGTCATGTCACGAATAACAATTATCGTCGCGCTACGCATACACAGCTGAATGAGGGCCATCCGAGATTGCGGAGGAGGTGGAAAGCCAGAGCAAGCACATTTTCTACACTTATGCGAAAGCGTGAATTTCGTGTAGTTGCATACACAGTTCTCACTACTTAGGTATTTCACCAGTGCTGATAAAGCTCTCTTGCAGAATAAATGTATAGGTCTGTTATTTAATTGCTTAGTTCTATCACAGTTATTTATCGGTAGGTGATATGTGTTTAGTATCAAAAACAAGTCATAATGTTGTCATTCTAGCAGTGCAAGCTGAGCGACGACCGGTCCAGCAGTTGTGTGCCGACAGTCCACCCACCATGGTCTCCAATGTTGTTGCTCCTAGAAGTTCCACGGTACGTATTAGTTATTTTTGATATTATATTATGTCTTTATGAGATAGGGTGTAGAAATTCATAGATAAAAAATATGGTGACAGATTAATTGTTCCTGGCATCCTATGCCGTTCCTCGTTCTTTCTGGGTTAATGACTTCGGCATGACGAATAGTGTCAGCACGAGTTGCACTTTCTTTGTACAGAACATCTAGTCACTTGTCTTTTGTGTTCCCGACAAAACAACAGGTCTATGGACTTGGCATACTCTTCTTGGGAGTTCATAAATGTGCCTCGTACGAAATCCATCATATAGAACTTAATCTTATTAACGATACATGGAATTATCCCTAATATGACAGTTAAGACGCGTTTTTTGAATATGAAATAACAAAAGTACGGTAAGTGAGGAAGAGTAAAGATTTTTTAAATGTTGCAGCCTTTGACAAACAATCCTTTGATGAACGGACTTCTGGCTATAGCGAAAACAGAACATGAGAATCAAATGGAGCGGGAAAAAATGATTATGATGGGAATCAAGAAGGAAGAAACGGCTAGTTCACCTATGAGCGGAATGACACGACCGAGTAGTACTAGTCCCACCACAGATTATGGCTTAAAAAGGGTGAGTAAACTGAGATAAACTTCCAATTATCTTTAATAAAAAAGTATAAAACTAATTCAATAATTAAGCATACAAAGAAGAATAAAGTTTAATTAGATTAGTTAATAGGAATCGATTGGGGAGGACGAGTCTGGTATTGACGTGATGACCGTAATTGGCTTAGCACCTTCGGAATCTCCTTCATCTTCGGGTGCTGGCTCTTCTATTAGTGAAGACGGTCCAGTATTTAATGCAGAGGTATTAATTCGACTTGTGAATATACCACATAAAAAAATAATGTTTCCTGCTTTTTATTGTTCTTTTAAGCTATTGAAACATTCATCGTTGATTGAATACCTTATTGTTCACATCCCCATTTCTTATAGCGCTGCCGGTTTGAACTTCCAATACCACATCCGCCTCCCGCTGATCTGAATATACAGTTCATTTGTGAGACGGCTAGTCGTCTTTTGTTTCTATCTGTCCATTGGATGAAGGATGTACGCATTGGAATCAAGTCAGATTTTCCTCATATCATTATTACTAAGTTATGAGGTTTTAAATATCACTTATGTCGATTGATAATTTATCCTAAAACTACAAGTCGACAAAATGTGTGATATGGCGCATTGGTTAAGTGCGCCAAAGATAGGTCTAGGCTCGGGTGTTCGGAGTCGCGCGATGTGATGAAAGTAAAGTGCATGAGGTTGTGATTGCGAAACTCTAAGAAGTTCTGATTCGCGTTGTTTTCGAGAAATCAGGTTCTTAGTTATGGAAAAAGTGCAACCACTAAATATAATTTAGTCCACACCTTGCCAATTTTTTTCAGACCAACTACGTTAGAAGCAGTAATGAAAACAAAATGGTGTGATCTGTTCGTCCTGGGACTTATGCAATGTGCCGATAGTGTTGGTTTACCAAGGATGCTGGAGGCAATGAATAGTCATTTAGCTGCTTGCAGTAGAGTTGGTAGGTCCTTCTTTTATTAGCTTTATTTCTTCAACTTCTGACCACGGGCTCTTTTATAGCTTTCCTTATATTCGGTTCTAGGTCAGTTAAAGCCCGACAAATTTGAAGAAGTTAACCATCAAATAAACTACCTTCTTCTTCTCGTTCGACGGTTCAGTGAATCAAAATTAACACCTATGGAATACGCCTACCTCAAGTTAATATCATTCACTGCAAACGGTCGGCATTCATATAATTTAATTAATTATTCATAGAAACTAATATTAGTAGCTATTCTAATATGATCATGTTAGTAAGAGTTGTGGTACAACTCATCACCGTTTCAGATATTCCTTCATCAGCATGTAGTTCTGAGACACGAACGATTAACATAGCAGCTTGTCAAGAATTATATGAGCATGTGATCATGATGTCATCATCGAATGATGATTCAACATCAGAGGATAATGAAACGCATATGACCTCAACATCTATCGTTGCCGCAGTCGAAAGGTAACTTATTATTGTCCAAACGTATTTTAAAAATATATATAGCTGCACACATATTCCCTAGAGATCACAGATCGAAATCTAAACTAAATAGACCTTATTATTCTTTATTTATTTTGTCACATGTAATGATTTTTAATTTTCCAGATATTCCCGTCTACTGCAGCTATTACCCAGCTTACGGTGGTTCCGTGAATCTATTCTTGTAGAACTATTTTTTTCTGGTCTTATCGGCAATCTCTCAATAGAGACGGTGATACCATTCGTACTTAAAATGGATGTAATGAATGTGTTTGAATCCCCGCAAGGCTCTGATTCGCTCCTCCCCTCGGGATCTCTCGCGGGGATGTTAGCTGCCAAGTAACTGGCCATTTTCTTCTATTTCTTTGCCGCGTCCAGTTGCCACTAGAATTCTTTATCGGTGTCTACACGTGATGATCACCCAGTGTACATATATTTTCAGATTATCAAATCATAGTTCACTAACCCTTTCGTGCTTTCTTCCACTGTGAGACCTTACCATATATTTCGATCATATCCGTTGAGCCTAGAGATAGATATATTTCCACAATCCGTGTGTTATATAGTTCCGGTGTAAAGATTTATATATCCGATGATACCCTAATTCTCGAGTCCTCTTCCGATTAACTCATATTTCTTTAGAAAGTTCATTACTATTTTCTTCTAGATGAAATACATAATACGTATAAGTCACATGGAAGAGAATTCGTGGGCGGTCTAAATGGTTTCTTTCTGCCGGTTTGGCCCCATATACTGTCACAATATTTTGTGGTATATCGGACCACCATTATTTTTAGGGGCTTTACTGAGAGCTTTAGGTGATTGGCTAGAACCTGCTAGATAAGGTCGTCGAGGATTCCCCTTTCAAATTCTCATTATACTGACAAGTTTTAAGGGTTGAGACTCCGCGGTGTCCTATTAGAGCCAATCGTTAGGCTCTTTTTTGCGATGTTTATATCTATGTATCTTGCTTTTGTCGACGGACCTCTAAAGGCCTTAAGCTAATCGGTTCCATTATTGAAGAAATCGGAACCGATTGGACTAGGCCGACTTTACGAGAGCAAGTAGGTTCCCACCGAAGTTTAGACTATGACTATGTAGAATGCCGCGTAGAACTGTCGCTAGATTCAGTTGGACCCTCGGTTGTTGCAAATGTTTTCATGTCCATCGTTGCAATGTCAAATTATATTTTTATGGCTTATAAATTATAATAAAGTATTGTCATCTAATTCAACCACTTCATAGCATATAGAAACTAAAATACACAAAACAATTAAAGCACAGTTTTTGATGTGTAGATATGTGAAGTAATATTTGCTTGTTATTGGTTTCATAGTGACTTGATACACTTCACCATGGTTAATTTTTTATTTCTAGATTCATATGTAAATTAAGTCTTCACACGACATGAATTAGTTCAACTGTAAAATGCGTGTTAGATTATTATGAAGGTTATTACGAAAATAGGATAATTACCCACTTACTAATATCGCCAGTCATATGAAACGCCTGATTACGAGTAGAAAAATGTGTTGTGGATACGCACCTGTAGTTAATTTTGCATTCCGATTTTCTCATAAATATAGCCATATCATGCTGTCAACTGCTATTCATCTGTAAAACTAAATTACTACGTTATGTACTTGTCGTATTTTGAATTCTTGCGCATATTATTTTCATTGCAGTGATTAAGGTCAGTCCATCGTCATACTTGACACATCTATTTCTTGATTAAATGAGAAAGAAGCGGTTCCAGCTACTCTTGGTTTGCCAACACCGGAAACTAGACACTAGTCGGGAAGAAAGCATTACTTACTTATAAATTGCACAGAGTGCTGTTGTATCTTTTATTTCTTATATTACTTCAGAAGTCTAAATAACTCATAAAGTATTATTGGTTTATTAGAGCAGACAGTACTAGAACAGTCTGTCTCAGATCTTATCAGTAGATTTGATTGATTTTCTATTCGATTCATCCAGTAATACATAGTAATAGTGCGCAAACAAATACAATCATGTGTAATAACATTAAATAATTCTATGTTTCCTTGTAAGCAAGTAATTACCCACTAAATACTGGAAGTAGCTCCATACACTAGTCATATGTCACCATTCACTTTTCATATTATATTATTATGGCTTCTTTACTTATCCACGACTTTCCTTCCGCGTTTTGGCATATTGCAGTTTTTTCGCTTCGCTAGCGAGTACTTTACATCGTACAGAGATAACACCACGTCCGCTAGCGAGAAAATTGAATCAGTCTTCCATTTCTAAATCTGTGCTTTCTTTGGCCATTTATTTCATAAATATAATTCTAAACAGATGCCACATTTATTATTTGAAATAAATATATAAGAAGAGCTTTGTGTGCTACACACAGCATTGTTCTACAATATTTAAAGCCTTTTCCTAGATCGGTACTCTTTAATCTGTCACTCTTGTGCTTTTTGTAGCTGTCCTACACAAACAGGAATAGTTTTTCTTATATGGTCCGTTGCTCTGTGAAATCACACCATTACTATATTTACCACCACATCTTTTGACAACATTACTCTCTGACGATCGACACCAACACTAGTTTCCCTTTTGCAGATAACGAGCAATGTCTTGCCTCTGGTCCTGCATTCTACTTACATTAATAGTGGTGGGTGCATGTCGCATAGATAATTACGCATCATACACGTATGTATTTAGTTTATTTTAATAATCAAACAAGCCAAATATAAAAGTATTAGATGCTATAAATGAGCGGTAACCAAAGGCGACTGCATAACTCGCAGGCTAATGGCTAAGTGAACCTACTAAGGCGTAGTACACGCACGGATATCGGCTGACACACTACCCTCTATAAACGGGAATTGCTCTATCACCAAAACCATCGATCGATTACATCGTACACAGGGTCTGAACTTGTCAAGAGCCATTGATTCGAAATGCGCGTCCAAATAGGCACGCTATTGATATATGCTATGACCATTCAGACCACATTCAATTACTCTGACGAGGAGGACTTTAAGGATGTGGATGTTTTGGTGAGCGCTTGAGCATGACGCGACATTCTTTAGGCGAACTGATAAGTGACTTGAAAGTATAACTAATTATTCATCTCGACTAGCGCATTTGACTTCACCTAAATATAGCTTTTCTTTAGATACTCCCATCCTCGACGCTTTCTCCCAAAGAAGCGTGTGATGTCTGCCAAGTGGCCTTACGCACCATCTATGGTCATTTCGGAGCCAATGTTCCTAGTAGAAGAAAACTCGTACATCAGTTGAAACACGAGTGTAAACGTCATTTTAATGTGAGTGAAATTTCAAGATCAGCGATAAACGACTACTACTAAAAATTAACAATTCTCAACTTTTATAGTAGTTCTTATGATTGGATGTCTCAGTATCGTCGACGTTGTCTTCTTCTGGCAAAACAACATAGCGAAATGGTATTCCGAGAAATGACAGGAGGATCATTTAAACCTATAAATGCCTGCCTTGTGATGAAGGTGGGAAATGTTGAACTCAAACAGTCATAATAGATAAAAATGGTTCATAAGTTCATCATATTTTAATAATAACTTTCAGGAATGTAAAACACTCGACTCACCAATTAGTGCTGATTTTACAGTGGCACTATTACCGGAGTCGGAAGACTATATCGAGATAGAAACTACTGTTCAACCTCAATAACCTGACTCAAGTTTGGACTATTCACTTTTACTTCAGATTAAGCCTAGATTTATGTACAAATGTGTAGAACCTATTACATCATCTAACTTAAGCAATCTTGAAATTTACCTCAATAGTCCAATTTATCTCCTAGAATTACTGGGATATTCGAATTGACGACTTTTATTAATCATATAATACGATTCTGCCTTTTAAACGGGTTTCCTCGATATATTATAAAGATTACAGTCCACAGATATAACATTTTCTGATCTCTTCATTCTAACTTAGTTTATTATTTCAAAAGCGATTTTATGGACAATAGAAAGAATTCTATACTTTAAGATGTTTTAATAATAAAATTAAGCAAAACATATATTAATGTTACAAATGACTACAAAATTCTAGTTACAATTTCGAGAGTACACTATCATTAATAACGTTCTCTCCAAGCGAACACTGTTCCATCATTTTAGGTAGATCGGCTCTTATTGCACTCATCTCATTATAGCCACCAATAAATCTGCGGGTTAATAAATAAAGTGGAAACGAGATAAAAAGACTGCAGATACAACTAACCGGCTACAGACAAATATCTGAGGAATCGTCTTTTGATGTGTAAGACCGATTAAACTCTTCACATACGATTCATAATTGTAACGATCCGAATTTTGTTTCTCACTGAGATTCTAAACTTAGATGCAAATGAATAGAATAGAATCTGACTCAATCGATGAAACAAAAACAACACACCTTCTCTAAAAAAGCTATTCCATCCTCATTCAGTTCGTTTTTCGTTTTAATACAATAAGGACAATGATTCTTAGTGTATATTACAACAGGACTTTCCATGACCCAAAAATATAGTTTAAAAATATACAAACGCAGGACTATAAACTCAAACGAAGGTAGTTGCTTTTACGCAAAACAATTACTAACTTCCTTCAGAATAATTTTTGAATCCTCACACATGCCACAGACCAGTATTCTTAGTGGTTAATTTCACTGGAGTAGTATAATAAGTTTAACGAAATGTGAAGTGAAACATAATCGAATACTAAATAATCAATAAAATGTTAAACATACACACATGCAATGAATATATTTTATTCAATAAAATATCATACATGCGTGTGGCATACAATTGAAAAACTAGGATTACCATAAGTTATATTCAAGTATAATACAGATAAAACTCTTCTTTAGCAGATTAATACCACCACCAGGAATCCAGAAAGGCGAAGAATATTTAAACACGATGCATTCTTATTGTGGTACACTACAGTGTAACTAGCGATAAAACGAAGAAAAAAAAAGACTTCATTGATTAGTCAAACGAAATGAGCGGTTGATCGACGACTGGTGGGGTCAAATCAGTTGCAGCTACAGCTAAATGAAAACATAAATTGAGAATATAAAAGATCCAAATAAAACATTAGAACCTACAAGTCTGTTGCTGCACTGGAAAACCACTAGGTACATTAGTGTACTGTGGTAGAATACTAGAGTGAGCAATAGGTAGCGCAACGGATCCCACGACTGGAACCTGCTAAAAAGTACGGAATTATTTCTCTAATATAGTTTTAATCTTACTAAAATAAAAAAAAACCAGTTCAAGACAAGTTATAACTCAAGCCTTGCTCTAAATTAGATTAGATAGTATATAAAGATGTCAAACTTATGATTTTAAAAACGCAATTCATATAGTTCTCACCTGTTGGTAAGGCATAGGGTAATTTTGCTGATAGAACTGCTGTTGAACATACGCTGGCTGTTGCACCATTGTCGATGGCATAGTTTCATTCGAATGCTCTGTATGTGGACAGTATGCTTGAGATGTATGATGATGCCCATTGGACGACTGCATTTGTGCAGCAGATGCTGCTATAACCATAGTTAATATTTCAAAAGCACAATGATTACCATATTCTTGAGTAGCATGGAAGTCAATCAAGTTCTAAAAGCGAATATATGAAATAAACCACTCATTACTTTGAGAATTTAGATCTGGTAGAAACTGTGGCTGTGAATTATATGTATTTCCATTCGTGGTCTGTGAATACTGCGACTGAGGAACATAGTTCGCATAACCATTCACGTAAGCACCACTAGGATGACCTGGAAATAATGTTGTAGCATTAATACCTATGAATAAAATTATTAAACACAAGTAATTATAAAAATATCTACCATAACTAGCACATGCAGGTGCGATTGAGGCACTGTGTGGCTGGTTGTAACCATGAATAGGATAATACGCAGAATTCTAAACAAACAGATGATTAAAGCATAATAAATGTACAATCATAAGAATAAATACAATATGAGTATGTTTGAACCTGCCCACGCCTGGCCTGTAGTTCTTGTTGTTGGAATCTTTGTAGAGCCATCTCACGTTGTTCGAGAAGCATGGTCTGATTAAGATAATATTTAATAATTTTTAAAAATAAGTATTAAAGGAAAAACTAACATGTTTTTTCATCCGCATCATCTCTAGAGTTTGCTTCATTTGAGCTTGTCTAAGTCGTTGTTCTTCAGCCAGTTTTTCTTGTCTCTTTCTCTCATGTTCCTGTCGTAATTCATTAACAGCTAGTCGAGCCTCACTAATATGACCCAGATGGTCTTGAAGTGACTCATAGTAAGCTGAAAGCACAAATAACGTTAATATACGAACTTACTAGATTATCTATTATCTATGACAGATATTTTCTGCTGGTTACATAAGTAAAGTTTACTTCTTTCCTCGTCCAGTTTGCCCATCCTAGCCAACACTTGCGAATGCAGTTCAGTTAATCTCATAAATAATCCTTGAATAGCTGTATCATTTAAAATCGGTCTTCCTCGGGCACTGTTAGATCGAATTCGATTTTCCATTACTCCGACCTAGTAATTAACTGTTTTAATACTCATAGAGGTATCATGAAATTATAAGATAACCAAATAGTCCACACCTGTTCTTTTAGTTCCTGACACCACCTCATTGTGTTATTAGTTTGACATTTCATGTCCTCATCAACCGCTGGAATAATATCAGTCCCATTCTGTACCAATGTTAACTGTGCTAATTCCGCGTGAGGCGAATTAGTTCCAATTACAGTGTTGGCAGCCGAAGTAACAGATGATTCACTGGGAAGAGGAGCTGAAGCTCCAGTGTTTCCCGCCCATTCTTCGATCTAAACGTATATAGATGATCAAATGAAATTTAATTACAACTTTAAAAAAGTAAATAGGTAGCGTACTTTTAGTTGAGAACCAGCCTTACGCTGTTGCCAATAATCACGGTTTAAATACCTAAACATAAATTAACCGAAGTTTTATATAAATTTCTCATTAATTTCAATGTTTTACCGTGCAAGAGGGTCATCAGCTGCCAGACTGTTTTCCGATGGTGATTCGGGAATGCTTGGTGCCACAGAACCAACTCCTTTATAACCCAATCCCATTTCAGAAGTATTATATGAAGAAAGTGAAGTGGCATCCTTCAATAATAGGGTTTTCATGAATAACAACAATATAAAAACTATAAACTCATAAAGTAAGCATAATAAACGAACACTGACATGACTACCACCCATAGTATCTCCATTGTAAAGAGAATATAAGTTTTTCTGTCGCTCCTGTTCCTAAATATTATTGATTGAAAGTATGGTTGAAAATATTCATTATCAAATAATACTAGTAGCATAATAGAACTAGAAGCAATGAGATAAGTTGGTAACTATTTGTATTTACATATAGAAAAATAACAATTTTTCTTCACTATATCTGGTTAACTATATTCAACTGTTATTATACCTTAGCTTCCGCTTCACTTTGACTAATAGCTAGAGCCAAAGCTAAATCTTCTTCCTCCTTTTCACGAAGAATTTTTTCCTTCTCTTCTTCAGACACATCCTTGTTTCCAACAACAGATGATGACCCTGGCTCGCTCTTTAAAACTTATACATCATGACTAAAAAAAAAATATGTTTCTAAGCAATATTACA
Source organism: Heterorhabditis bacteriophora (assembly GCA_964036235.1). Taxonomy (NCBI): domain Eukaryota; kingdom Metazoa; phylum Nematoda; class Chromadorea; order Rhabditida; family Heterorhabditidae; genus Heterorhabditis; species Heterorhabditis bacteriophora. The sequence goes on from OZ038429.1 coordinate 10,756,559, forward strand.
AAAAAAAAACAAGTATACGAACCTTTACCACCTTTTGTTCTCCTCCTGATCTTACCATGGCTTTCTCAAAACATGCATCACAAACTCGTACCTACAATAGAGTACAATCAATGGAACAATATAAGCAGAATAAATTCAAATATTGATAAAATAAATAATCGAAATAACATATTACCTCTTTTTCAATTCCAAATTGCGGAAGAGTCATTTCCTTACTACTACACTTATCACAAAATATTTGACCACAAGCTCGACAATGGTGTTTTCGAGTTATGAGGCCAAACTCTGATCGACAGCTAAATTGAGTAAACTACCAGTTTAACATACATAGTAAAACCCGAATACATGTTTCGGTTATTTATTAATCCAAGATAATCCTCACCGGAAACATTCATTACCATCTTGCCAATCAGGAGCCACCTGAGCCATAAACATCGCATCGGCCTCTTTTATAGATGGGAAATCAAAACCAGCTAACTTCATAAGATTATGAGTATCGACTACAATCTTATACTCAGGTTTGTTGGCAAAAGCCATAGCCCAACACTGAAGCATCTCAAGTACCTTATTTTTCACCTGAAAGACATTTCAGTTGGTAGTTTTTAAATTATAAATTAGGCTTCTAGGATTTCCTTCATGCATTTTAGAAATGGGCAGACTGGTTGAACTAAAATTCCATAAAAGTAAATTATCCATAAACAAAAATATACTCCTACATTATCATATTTACTCTCTATTCCCAAATTCTTGAATTCCTCCATAAATTCTCTTGTAGATATTTCAGTGTGAATCTGAAAATCATAGTTTAACTAGAAAATCATATCCATACATTAATACTTCAATATACGTGATATGTTACCTTATGCCCACAATTCTTGACACAGGCATCAAGTACGAGTAAAGCATGGATTACAACATGTGGATTTTCATGTTGAATTCTTTTTCGGATTGATTGCATAGCAGATTTCGCTCTGAAGTGTCATGCAAAGATATGAAGTCAAGAATTACATCAATAACTACTAACTTACGGGACTTCTCCTGCTCTAACAGAATCGAAGCATGCAATGATACCATCCCAATTAGGTTCAAGCAAAGTACTATCGGTAGCTGCTTCTATAATAATACTGTATTTAATATTTAATATAGTACAATAAACTTTAATAAGACACTTGCCCAGCAATCTTTCAAATTTCTTTGACATCACTTGAGGATTACGGAAGTATTTAAAATATAAAACCTGAAATTTAAATATAATGTAATAGAAAATACATCACTAAATATATTTTGCATTCCCCTAAAAGCTAACATATAATATCCACTTAATTAACAACTAATTTCTATGGTCATTAATAGCTACTCTATTACATACGTGAAAGTAAAATAAAATATATAAATATTAGATTCCATGATGCTTAAATCAAGATACTCTTAGCGGTTAGCAACACATTAAACATAATTTCTACAAAGATGAATATATATCTTAATCGCTTCATTTGTGTGCTATATTATAAACCAACAAAAATATAATAATGAACATTGTATTAAAAAATAAGTTTTGATGAAAAATGACAGTAATCAGCTGATTGATTGTATACAAATACCTTCGCACTGTATTTAACAGTACACTTTAAAAAATGCACAGTCACGCTGAGACGCACATAAATCCACCGAGTGAGAAATCAATTACTAACTTCTATCAACTACTAACCATAGTTTTATTGATTGTTTTATTTTTTCTGTTTCCTGAATTTTTGGAGAATTAGCAAATAGTTTATTTAATTTTATCGTGATTTTATTTTTTCATAATCAATACTTCTTTTTCAACATTTTTCGAGTAACTGACATTTATCCAAAATAAGAGATCTTACTCAAATTTATTTTCTTTCTAAATGATGCATAATAATTATAAACCATATTTTTAATTTCATATGCAAATTTCTTTGACGTATCGTTAATACTGTGTGAAACTGGAAAAATTAATGTGTAATAAGCATTTTAAGTATCCGTACATTTGTTATCCCGTATTTATTGTATATCATTTCGTTTAATTTAACTTGCTTCAACAAATCCTAGGCTTTTCTTACTTGTACTGATTTTATACTAGTTAAATTGTAAATATTCTTTTGAAAACTGTTAAGGACATTAAAATGTTGAATAAATGTCATGAAGATTATCTAACGTATATTTAGTTATATATGTCCACTTGCTATCCTCCCGCGCCCAACATGACAATTCTTCATGACCGAGCAGGTAACTTTTACTATTAAAGTTCACAAAACTTACTAATTTATTATGGTATTAATATGCATATATTAGCAGGTGATAGGAGAAAGAAAAGACCACCAAACACTGGATCAAAAGTATTAGAGACTCAAGAGAACCAAATGCTATTTTCTATACTAGGGCAAGATAATGTGTCTCTTTCTGCCGCTGTAGTTGAGCTTTTAACTGTTGAAGGGCGTCAGTGGAAGCTTATGTTTCGTGGGGTATTGTCCTTGGTTAAGGTTGGTTTTGGATTAATCTATTATATTTTAAAATAGATTAGTATTTTGTCAAGTTTCTAAATCAATTTTTTCACAAGTGTATTTGTTGGAGATAAGGTGTAGGTCGACATCTCTTATGTTATCTGTTGTTTAAGATACCCTGGGATGTTGTTAGAAATTCAATAATTGCATTTTTACTGTTTTCAGGATTATCCTAATCGTGCATATTTTATGCGACTGTACGATATTCTCAGCGGAAGAGAGATGTGGAGTTTTCGTTTGTGAGTTGAACAAAAACATTTTTCTTCGTGTAACAAGTGTCATTTAATGATTACCTTAAAATTCTCCATTTATAATAATATTTTTGCCCATTATTTTAGAATAAAATTTTGGTTTACTTACGTAAATTTCTTTAGTAAATGCCTAAACCAAGTATTTTCAATAAAATTTTGTAAACTAAATATCTTCAGTTACAAGCGTATTTTTAAACGTATTAACGGTTTTAATAAGTTGTAAATAATAGAAAGATATTAATTTTTTAGCTTAGTATTGGTTTTTTAAAGACTAGTTTCTGTACGTTAGCCCACATATACTTCTGCTTTGTTCATTTTTACTAATACTAGTTCACCAATTTTGTAATCGGCTTTGAATAGAGTAGTATCACTTGTTTGTTTTTTGTCCTTTTAATTTTTTTATAAGCAACATTCTCTATTTAAAATACACAATTTTTCAGAAAGTTTCGTATATATTTTTATGATTAAATAGTGCTATTTCTTAATTAGTTAATATTTAGGTACAAAGGATTTAAATCCATTGGATATGGTAACTGTCCACACCTACTAACATTTGAGGACGAAAGTCATAGACTAGTTTTTGGTCTTAACTTTGTAAGTGCTGAGGAATCAAAGGACTTCAAAGGTCATCTTGATAAGAGGCACGAGGCGGAAAGCAAATCTTCAGGTTGGTGGAATAATCTGTTGAATTATATAATACTGAGTAATTTTTAGTCCTTAAACGATTTGTATGTTAACTATGAAAACTGAAGAAATTTTCTTTTGTTGGTACATGCCGCTAAAATAATGTTACTTGTACTTTATTGACGCTATTTCACCATATAACTTTAAATTATCAGTCGGTTATGTACTGTTGGAAATGCGTTTACACTTTGAGCATAAATTATATTGTTTTAGAACTTAAATAGTATTTCCTTGTAGGTAGTAACGTATTAGATTTGCACATCAGTTTTTGTAAATTCGTCTGAGTTCTGTTTCTCTGATGCATTTCAATAGCAACGGTTATTCGTTTATACTTCGGATGTATTGGCTTCCTTACATTTAAGCTTCGATTAATAGACCGGTTCTGTTCGCTTCCGTTCAGGCAAGCGCCTGTCATATGCCCCGCCCCTTTCCGCTCACAGTCCATTTGTCCTACTTTAATCCGTTTTGCATGCTCAACTGGTTATTTCAATACTAGGATATAAAATAATCACCTAATATTTCAATATTGATGCTCTAATTAAGCCGCGATAATCATGTGGATGGTAGTAAGTGAAGATCCGGGAGGCCATGTACGATATAAATATCATAACCTACCTAAAAGCTCTTCTACAGTGTATTCAGAATATCTTCGTTATTCTAGAGGATGCCTTAGTTTCCCTGATGCAAATTTTTTGCCATTCCATAATTCTCCAATGCCCGTACGAAACAGGTACGAATATGAACAATACGACAACGTTAGTCCACATATACCCAGTTTCCGTTATTCATATAGCCCGATGAATGACCATTATCGAGATCCGAATTCTTCCGGATCGACTTCATCTTCAGAATATCAAGATGTATTTCACTACAATGAATCTCAATTTGCTAAACTATCTAATTATTCACGAATTAATGACCAATCAATTTACTACTATCAAGATGAACATGTTGAACCAGAACTACCATCTCCAGATTATTCACCTCCAACTCGTAAAAATCGTGTTCGTTTCCACCTACCTGATTCATGTATCTCTCGCAGTGAAAGTATAGGAGCAAGTCTTCGTTCTAAAATTCTGTGTACAACAAGTTTATTGGCGGACGAAAAAGAGGTTTCGAGATGCTCATGTCCTGATAAATTCCATATAACTTCGCATGTCTATCGCGGTGGGAAGATATCAATAAATGTTAACAATGATAATCTACAACATATTAATGATAGTACGGGTATTTATTGCTGTTTTTCTCCTGATTACGAATTAAAAAATTCTACTAAAATTGAACCTCAATTCACTAAAAGTCTGCCATCGGAGTCTCAACTGATGCGCAATAAAAAGCTTATAAACCAAGGTTTGTATTCTATTCTAATCATTTTTTTTAGAGATTTACAAAACACTAGTTGATATAGATGAAGAGATGTCTTTGATTTTAAATAATTAACTATATTTTGTCCTTTTTATGCTAAATGCATTTAATTGTGGGAATTAGAGACTTCCAAATGTATAGTAGTATTATGCACGTCGTAGAGCTAATAAGTGCGCGGTCAAGTACCACTGTTGAAAATTATGTGCAAACCAATTGAGTCACGTATGATTGTACTATTTATGTATTTAAAGAAATATAGCAAAAAAGCCGTTTTGTTGCTTTATTATTAGGGTTAGAATGTGTCTTATCGTTTAACAGACAGTGGGGACAATTTTCTTAAATATTGCAATTATTAAAATCCCACTCTAAAAATTAAAAAAAATTTTTGTTTGAGTATTTGGAACAAAACACTTGAGGTGGTCAAATCAAGACCTCCGACTTATAAGCTTAGATTAGTGCAAGACATGAACAAACAAAAGTCGGGACCTGTCTAGAAGATTTAGTAAATTATAAATATATGCATATATAACCTAAGAACAGTTATTTCATGATATAGTAATCACTTAAGTGGAAAAATTAGATTATGTATATTAAGGGTTGTTTTAAGTTTTATTTCTTTTAGCAGTTTCAAAAGATTCATTGCGTGGATCTTCTTCTATTACTCCGTTTGGAGTGTCTTCTATCTATGGTACTAGCTCAATCCGAACACCTATTCAATCTGGGTTCAGCTCTGGTGGAGTAACACCTATTGGTACTATGGTTCATACTGAGAAAAATTCACCATCAGAGAGTGGAAGTCGTATTTTCTCGAGGAAAGAGAGGAAAAAAAAGGAGAAAAAACCACGCATTCGTAAGGAGGATATCAGTAATCCAACAAATTTTCAGTAAGTTGAAATATTTTTAGTTTTCGAATATTGTTCTAGTAATAAAATTATTGGCTTAGGATTGTTTAATATCTATTTATTCTTTCCCGTATGATTCATATGTTAGATGTGTGCATGGTATGTGAGTGAGGTGGAGTGTTTACTTTCAGTGTGCTAATACTTTATCGATTGAATTTAAATGTTGAAATAATAGGCAATCATGATTTGAGAAATATACAAATTAGTTCGTAGATAGCTCAGTATTGATTTAGGTTAGAGAATAATTGTTTAAAGTAGTTATTAGCACGATAAAATCTTGTGCATGGTTTGGAGGTTTGGTACTATATCTAGTCGTGGCATCAATGCTGTTTACCTGAATGCCTGTACTTTTTTATCTTGACAAATACGGGGTGATACAAAGAATAGCTTCATCTTGTACAACATAATAGCGTCTTTGGATGAAATGTTTGTGAGGGAAGTAGCCAATGTAATTGCTGCGATTATACCAGTTTCACGGCATTTTAGACATAAATACATGTTAAAAGGGACAGTTTACCAGATTACATTTTAAGATTTTAGTAAATATTATATACATACTAATATTAAATTTCATTAAATAAAGGAATGGATATTCGTTAATTAAATGTTGAAATACTATGACTTCATTTATAATTACCTAGTATTGAGGCTCATATAACTGTTTGTGGTGTTCTTAAATCGGCAGTTGCGTATATTTGCGTTGCGGATTTTTTACCACTCAACGTGTGAAGGTTTTGATTGAACAGCGGACAAAGCGACAGTTTGTAAATTTTTGCAACTAAAGACGTTTTTGGTTATGGACTATCATAAGACTTGACAATCAACCAATATTTAGACACAAAGCGCATGTTGGTTGGGATCAAGATAATGGATTTTCCAATAATATGTGTGATAACACTCCAATGGATGAAAGTATTAAGTATGTTCAATTTTTAAATTTTGCATTAATCTATATTTAGACTGGTATTAGTCATTTCTTTTTCTATATTCTGGCTATGTCTTTCAAGGAATATTATTCGAGCAGCTGGTCAAGATCCAAGTAATATGAGTAAAAAAACTATGAAGTTCGTGTACGATTTCATCGAAAATTACAAGGATGATGATGCTATTACGTGAGGATATTGGACTTAGTTTCTATTTTTTCAATGAAAAATGAACAGAATAAGGTTTCCAACCAAATAATACCATACAATGATGATTGATTTCTGTTGGTATTATATGTAATGTTGATGAAGCTGATCCTCAATCAGAGTACTTATAGCTACTATCGGAACTTAGCTATTATTATTAAAATGTATATATACATATTTTAAGTACCTCGACACCTTCATCTTATAAGCCACCAGTACCAATTTCTCATCCAATATCTCAGTGGAATAGTCCTATTCCCCCACCACCTCCATCTAGAACTGCTTCACATCAAGCTACTCCACCTGCTCGTCCTCCTCCTCCTCCACCAGGAGGTACCATTAGCCGACCACCAAGTAGACCACTTCCTCAGGTATAATGATTTGATTTGATAGTTGCTTAAGATAATTTATATATTGAAGAGAATATCTAATATACTCAAAAATATATTGTAGGTTCCTCCTCTTGAGGTAGGTCGTCCCGCTGGAGTACCTCCACCTCCACCGCCGCCACCATTTATTGGTGTGACAAATAATATCCCCCCTCCGCCACCACCACCACCCCAGTCTTTAGGTGAGATAGTAAATAAAAATTTCCCATCTATAACAATAATTATGTATTTTAATATTTTTCAACCACCGCTTGATTTTGAGTCGGAAGTATAAATGATATACGTTTTTCTTCACTATCTGATAAAAATAACTTGTTATTATAATAATGAACGGTTGCACTCATTTCTGTAAGTCTGATTTTTATGTCTATAGAACGCTTATTTTTAGGAGGAGGAGCACCTCCACCTGTTCAAAAAAGTGATCTCCCTACTGCTCAACCTAGTAGAGGCAATTTATTAGCAGTTAGTTTTCGGTTATTTTAGCTGTTCATAAACTACCAAATCACCTAGCTGTTTTAAAAATCATATTTTTAGGAAATTCAAGCGGGAAAACAATTACGGTCAGTGGGACAAAATATTGACAAGAAAGTGGTATCAAGCGGAAGTGACGTTCGTGAAGATGTGATGGCACAAATAAGACAAGGTGCACAACTCAAACATGTACGTGCAAGTTTTTATGGTATGCTGTTTTACGTAATCTGTATATGTGGATCATATAAGTGTATACTTCATATTTACAATTCCAGTACTGTAATATTTTATACTAGTGCAAATCTATTGATAATAAAAAGTTAGAGAACTAATTTAGGTGGATACTACCGCAGAACAAGAAAAGCGTAGATCTGGAAATACATTAATGGAAATGGGAGGAATCGCAGGAGCTTTGGCCAAAGCTTTGGAAGAAAGAAGAATGAATATGGGAATTGATGACTCTAGTGATGAAGATGGTAAGAAATTCAAACTACATAGCATTTAACAGTTCTATGCTTATAGTAAATGCATATAATATTAGTGAATGTTGTTACTGTTCTTTTCAGAATCTGATGAAAAGAACGAATGGTCCGACTGATGTATTGCCTTACATATTTTACTATGGCTTCCATATTAGCATAATCTGGGTTTTTGCTTGTGATGTATTCAGTTTTGAACATTATCCCTTTATGAATTAATATTTAGTCTAGAGCTTCGTTATTGTCGTTCTGTATTCGGTGATGAATTATTAAGAGAGAATTGGTAGCATAATCTTCTTGTTCATCTGATAGTGCATTAGCGTCTGTGATAATTTTTAAATTTACATTTTTATGACATATATTGCAAAACTAGGGTTTCTACAAAATTTTGGATGCTGTGCATAATGTTAATCACATGAAAATGTTTCTACTGCATATTTCATTCTTGAAGTAGGAAAGTTGGATTATTGATTGCTCAAGATTGTAAATATTTTTTCACCTTATATTATCACTGTCATTTTTGAAAACTGTATTGTCAGTATTTTGCTTGTCAATGCATATGAAATCAAATGATTACGTAATAATTACAATTGCAAATATAATTACATTCTTTCTAACCTACTTAGGACTGTGCCCGTCATGTAGTTATCCGTTCATAAAGTTTATTTGCTGATTATTTTACTCAGTTCATTTTGTTATTGTCTGTTAAATACCTAATGATAAGTACAAAAATCAAACTGTAGAAAATTGGTAAGTAGTTGCTAATTTATAGCAGAACTCGAGAGCTGAAGGGTTTTTCGACTAACCTTATGCCATCACGGTGTGAATTATGCAGGATAAATTTTGAGACTTCCTTGGTAAGCTGTAGCTTGTATTTTGACTGATCACATTTTCTTGGCTGCGGATTTTTCGCGCCCAGCCCGTTTTTGTTTGCCTTATACTGCCTTTGTTTCGCAATATCAGCACGTTAACTTTTCAGTGGTTAGGAGTGTAACATTTTAGGTTGTGAGAAAAAGAGATAATTTACGGTAATATTGTTATTATCGAATTATAACTACTTTTACGACCGATAGTTACTTTTAATTTTACTGCAAATATTACAGGAATTAGAAGTTCACGATCTGTCACTTAGTCACCACATTAAACTTGAGGCAAAAGGTTCAGAACAACATTCTTGTGGTATTTGTAGCTTTACTTGTAGCACTCTATCCGAGTACTCTAAGGTATGTCTCTATATTTCTAGAGTCTTGTTTTTTAAACATTAGGTAAATAGTACTTCTTAATAGGTGCAATATTGTTTTAGCACGTGGATTCAGAAAGTCATCGGAAAAAACGAGACCGCCTTCGAGCAGTTATTGATACAATGGATGCTGGAGAAAACAGAGTGAGGCAAATGAATCATAGAATTCTGTTTCTTCTTAATAATTTATTTTGAAAGACCACGGATTATTAAAGTGCGGATTTTAATTGTTTAGACTTTAAAACGAAGAGGTCAGTATGATGATCGTAAACGTCAAGTGCTAAACAACTACATGGAACCCCGGTCTTCTTTTGTGAGAAATGGAAATGGAAGGTTGTTGAATTTTTCATAGCTACGCATATACATAACCTTTATTTATTTATTCTAATGTTTTTGGCACACACGTATCTTAGGATGACATATCCCACACCAAATATGAATAATTTACCTACGGGACCACCACCAGCTCGTACCCAGTGCTACGTACCATCCAACTTTTCAACAAGATGTGGACGGGATAAATACAATGAATGTCCACCTGCAGCCTCATCGAATCACCACTACGCAAAAAGAGTGTGTAAATATTTTTGAGCAAGTCTTGTTTTTAATATGTTATATTTAAATTTAATCCAATAATTTGATCCTGTTTAAAGTCGGGGCATCATGAATACGATTCACCTTGGAATGCGTCACAACTTCCACCGTATAATCATGGGAATAAAGAATGCTACAATAGAGAGTCTTCAAGTCCTAGGTTCTCACAGCAAAATACAGACAGAAAGTGAGAATTTAAATGTTTAATTCCATTGTACGAAAATAGCCCAGACATATTTTATGATGGGATTATTCATATACAGCCTTCGAATATAGGTAATACAGAATTATGGTAGTTATCGCGGACGTTCACGCACTATGGAAAAAAACGATAGAAGAGATAGAAGGGATGAGAGAGAGCATCATCAAGTAGAAGAAAAGAATGAACCGCTACGCAAGAAAGTAAGGAGCAACGAGAATCCTGACGTTGAGGATCTTCCGAAAAGAGGATTACTGGCAAGATTATCTCTCAGAGTTAAGAAAGATAAGGTGAAAGAAAAAAAAAACTGAGTATATAGATATATTTTGTTTCTTGTCAAGTTAATATTATTTTTTTCATAGGACTCTTTATCTAAATCAAAAAACAAGGAAAGGGAGAAGCAGAAATGCAAACCTAGTTCGAAGAATGCGGATGATACCATTTCATCAACCAATCAACCTTCCTTTGAAGGTTATTATGAGTTATACGTTTAGTAAATATTGAGGAACTTCAAATAAGTGTTCTAGGTCGGGCCCATGCTAGTGAAAAGAAAACTAAGCGGAAGAGAATTGTTCCATCTCAAGTTTCTATGAAGGATAGAACCAAGAAGTGGGTTATTTAGAGATATGTGAATTGGCGAATTACTATTAGTAGAGGAATAGTTCTAATTTTTATTACCATTTTATAATTTTTAGGTGGGAATTGGTAGCAGTGAAAGGAAAGGCTTCATACTTGAAGAATAGAAGCCAACGCATGATGAAAGATCGTATGAGTAAATACCGACTTGTTGATAAGAATGGGCGAGTATTTATTTACTTTAAATTTCCTTTTAATAATTTTATTAATTTTTTTATAATCTTAGGCAGTTAGTGGAAGATATCCCTGAAGAAGATGGCCAGACTGTTTCGGCTTTGAATCATACTGCTTCCGTATCTAGTGCACCTAGTCATATTTGGGGTACTGGTCCAGAGGTTCATCAGCGAGATTCTCATAACAGTATTTCAATGCAAACTGAAACGTTCGTTTATTAAGGAGTTTCTCTTTTATTTGCATCTTATTGGAACATCTATAGTCATACATTGATATTGGCTTTTCTATTGTCTAATTTCAGTAATCCATTGTCGCAAACACTAAATACTACACCATCTCTTGGAGTTGCTGCTATTAATGAGACTTCAATATACGCATCAATGCATTGTGAACTTCCAATGAGTACTCCTAGGCATTATGGGGATGCGGTCAGGGCGTATGAAAACTGTAGTAATATGTCCATCAACCATGTGAGTAGTGACATTGGTAAAAGGGTGGTACATATTTCCGATTTTTAGTCGTATAAAACACAGGTCCTAAATGAGGTGGAATCTGCCGTGAATAATATCCAGATACCTGATGACCTTAACAAAGCGTCTCTATGTGGTCAGATTGGTTCTGATGTACCGTCGAGTAAGAATTTTAATATTTTTTTGAATAGTAATCTTTAATACATTTTATGACTGTATTTCAGTTCATTCTTCTTTAATATTGGAAGATGGATCCATGAGTAGTCGCATGGATATTTCAACAGCTAACTCCAGGACTGTCGAAGTAGTAACTATAAAGTCGGAGCTCAATGAGAGTCCCCCTCCTGAAACTTTACCTAGTCCACCGCAGTTTGACCAAACAGTACGTCATTATAGTCAAGTCTCTAACAGCAAGTATTTATGAAGTGCGTCCAACAAATAATGTTTGTTATTTATTTTTAAAGATGAAGTCATCAATAACAGATGAGCCTTCCGGTTCCAGAACAAGCAATACTAGAGAAAAGGTAATCAGTTGTGGAAATAAATTGTCTAAAGTGGACTATACCTAATCATTATGATTTAGGAACGCGAAGAATTTTGGAAGCTTGGTGTTGCAGAAGCAACAAAAAGTCGCGAAATATATGAAACAGCAAGGAAATTAGACCAGGTTTAGTATAAATTATTTAATTAACTATTTACATGTACTCGAGGTTTATTAGTAGTGCATAATATATCCCTAAATAACTGGTCTATTGTAGCTAAAAATGGAGATGGCAGCCATTCTTCAAAGGAAAGCTGAACTACTAGGTTTTACAGCTCCAGTGTCGAATGGGACAGTTGTTTGAAATTCTTAATCTCCTTATTACTTCATATGCAAATATTGTATATATATATATATATATATATACCATAGGAATGTTCCATTTATTAAGGTAATGGAAGCAGCCGTTCTTTCTTTAGTTATCTTTCATAGTATTATTTTTGTATTTAATGATCAAGAGAACTTTGTAATACACTTTTACTTCCCAAAACATTTTACTTGAATTTTAACATATCTAGGAAGATGTTTCCAGGGGTTCCATTGCGATTCTTAGAATTGTTCCTTTCCTGTAAGTCTACAAGCATTTTTTAAAATGAAAATTAGGTTAATTGCACTGCAAAAATTGTGATGCTCAAATTAGAATGTTTAGAAGCCAAGAATATTTAATTATATAGATAGGCCATATTTAACTAGTACGTAGACTGAAGTCGCAATAATTCCTTTATTGTTAAATTTTAGAAAAGGATAATCGAGGTAGTTAACGCATAATGATGTTTGGAAGATAAAGTTATTGCAAGTAATTTTTCTCTTAAGTACTAGGTGACTTAGTCATCTCTGTTTATAATCTTGTTATCAGTTTCGCTATTCTGTGTTGTCTGTTATTCAGTTGAATGAGATTACTCGTTATAAATTGCTATCTGCTAGCCAGATGTCCTAATGATGTTGTAGTCCTACCTGTCATATACATTTTTGTCTTTTTTTTAACAATGTTATGCTCTCATTTTTTGAATCTATGTTTACATAAAATGTTCAATTGTGTATCGTAGTTCTTATTTAGTAGCAGAACCTGTGTTTCACGTACTGTTTGTAATATTAGTTCAGTGTCTATTCCAGTTCATATGTGCATGGATGTAGATAAATTTATTTGGAATATGTCTAGAACATACTAGTTGTTTGAAATGTCAATATTTTTACTTAAGCTAAAGTAATACATTAATACATGTGTGATTGTTTATTGGTGCTAATGGTAATTGCAAAATGAGCTGTATATGCTATTCTAAGAAATTTTAATTCACCAAGGGAAAGCTTTGAATAAATGCATGAGTGACAAACTAAGAAGCGCAAAATTTTGTCGATTATGCTTAGTATTTTTAAGCGAGAAATCCATAATTCTCTAATTTCAACATTTTGCGATTTACCTATTCTTATTTTATCATGGATGGTTCAATTTCTGCCCACAATTTATTGCCACTTCGTTTTCTAGGTTTACAAAGCGTTTAGTAATATTCATCATTTTTTTCGTTCTACATCGGATACCGCCATTCATATTATACGATGGCGTTCATCTTGGAATCAGGTGAGGAGGTGTCGTACCATGATGTCTGCAGTGAGGAACATAGTTATGCTTTATCAGCGATGCGTGTTGTAATTGACATAATATTTATCATGGATTGGACATTTTGTGTGACTATCAATTAATATGAGGCAAATAAAAATAAAAATAGGTATATTGCAAGAAATATTTGTAACACATTTGCCCTCAGAAGAGTATTCAATTTCTACCAGTTTTTCATATATAAAATAATGTGTATGTATAAACTCATGAGTTGCTTAATTTACTAATGGATCTCAGTGCTGAGCTTTTATTTCGTCAAAGATGGATAAGTCATTTGCTTAGATATATGGAGAACATAGATTATAAGTGCATAAGCTTAAAAATTACTTGTTTAACAATAATAATAAAAACAAATTCGAGCTACATTTTGGTATAAAAGATGCCTTAATTTAGTTTTGAAAGGTGTTGAACTTATCATTTTACATCTGAGAGCGGCGAGCCAGGTCAAGTCATCCGTGAACTCGTACTATCCGAAAATGTTTGCCATCGATTCCTGCAGAATCTCAATCGGCTTCGTGGTCAACTAATGGTCTCCATATGAATGGTCAGGACTCTCTCGTGCAACCTCTTCTAACCGATTTTTACCAAGTCAGTTTTAAAAAACTCCTGTATAGACCTATCTTATTGGAATTATTGGCAGATCACTATGTGTTACGCATATTGGCGCGCTGGTACTCATGATGAACCTGCCGTTTTCGACCTTTTCTTTCGAAAAAACCCATTTCACGGAGAGTTTACGGTATTCGCTGGTCTTGAGGACTGCCTTCGGTTTGTAGAAAGCTTCAAATTCAGCAAGAGTGGTTCGTCCTCTAATTAACGTGATTTGTAATAATTCATTTTTAATGTTTAGAGTATTTGTTACTTATCCTAGTACTAATGCAGATATCGACTTCCTTAAAAAGATATTACCGGAAAACGCGGAACCAGGCTTCTTTGAATATTTAGAGAAAATGGATTGCTCGAAACTTAGGATAGAAGCTGTTCCTGAAGGTTGTTTTTAAGCAAATACCAGGTTTGTAATTATCAACCTAATACTAATTTTGTTCAGGATCTGTTGTTTTTCCGAAAGTACCACTTATAACACTTGAAGGACCTTTGGCAGTTTGCCAATTGTTGGAAACTACGTTTCTTAATCTAGTCAATTATGCTAGTCTTGTTGCAACTAATGCGTCTCGATTCAGACAGGTAATCTACACCGATTTAGCTTTTTTGTTAAAACCATTAATAATATGAATACTTTTCAGGCTGCTGGAGAGAAAATACAGATGCTAGAATTTGGGCTACGGCGTGCACAAGGACCTAATGGAGGATTAACTGCCAGCAAATATTGCTATATTGGGGGTAAGTTACTGTTATACTGATTTATATCACTTATACCTTATTTTTTCTATATGTTTTTTTTTATAGGTTTTAATGGTACCAGCAACGTTCTGGCTGGAAAGCTATTTGGTATTCCTGTTAAAGGCACTCAAGCCCATAGCTTCATTTGCTCTTTCTCTTCTGTAAAGGATTTGAAACTAAGGCATTTGAGGGATAAAAATGGGATTGAAGTAGACTTATATGTGAAAAGTCTCCAGAAAAGAAGTTGGATAATGGACGAAGTTTGTGCAACATTCTTGTGAATAAATGAAGTTAAACTAATATAATAAAGGTCTTTTAAAGTTTATTTTCAGTTTTTTGCTTTATTGTTAAATATTTCAGATACAGTGGGGTGTGGCACAATCGGAGGTAAGTGAGGGTGAATTGGCCGCATTCGTCGCTTATGCTATTGCCTTTCCTGATACGTTCCTAGCACTGATTGATACTTATGATGTCCTTAGGTAAATAAATTCTCCTATTTTAATCTACAGTGTTCTGTGATTGAGTAGTTTTAAGAAGTGGCGTGATTAACTTCATTGCCGTTTCGCTATCTTTATTTGAACTTGGATATCGATCTCTTGGCTGTCGTATCGATAGTGGAGATCTCTCGTATCTCTCCAAGGAAATCCGTGCTCGCTTCAAAAGAGTTGCACAACTGTTAGTGGTACTTATAATTAACTTGTAATTATAGTATTTTTATAATTTTATTTATAATATTTTGCAGCGATGCTTCTTTAGAATGGTTTGAAGCAATGGTCATAGTTGCTTCAAACGATATAAACGAAGAGACTATCATGTCTTTGAATGAACAACAGGTAATAACATATGATAATTTTATTTGAAATGGTGACATTTAATTAATTTAGCACGAGATCAATGCTTATGGTGTAGGAACCCATCTTGTCACGTGCCAAAAACAGCCAGCCCTTGGATGTGTATTTAAGTTGTGTCATATTTCATTAACATATTGCAGTTAGAAAATATGTTTACTATTATATTTTTGGGTAGCCCAACTGTAAGTTAACAAAAGACTTAAAGTTGTATTACTATTATTTTAGCTTGTTGCACTTTCTTCTCAGCCCAAAATTAAGCTAAGTCAGGAGGTATCAAAAATTACAATTCCTGGAAGGAAGAAGTGTTATCGTATTTATGGGAAAGCTGGATATAATATTCTCGATTTAATGACCCTTGAAGATGAACCAGAACCAAAACCTAATGAACAAATATTATGTAGACATCCATTTGAGGTGAGTATAAACAAATTACAGAATTAGTGTGAGTAATAAACTTATTCGGCAGGAATCGAAACGCGCCCTTGTAATTGCGAGTCGTGTCGAACTTCTTCATAAACTGTTCTGGGCTGATGGTAGAATTCAACAAGAAATGCCTAGCCTAGATCTTATCAAGGTTGATACTCTTTTTTTGAGTATTTACTATTTAAAAAAATCTATAGGTTTCCTGTTTGAAATATATTCTAGAAGCACGTAAATAGTTCTCTAGAAACACTGAGGAAAGACCACCGTCGTTACTTGAATCCTACACCATACAAGGTTAGTTCTTTCACACTTTGATTTTTGGTTGTCCCTATAATTATCTGTTTTTTCTAATCTACTAATACCTTCTACTGTATAGAAGATGTATGCAACTTTGTCTGTTATCTGAAATCAAAGTACTTATATTGTCACATATGCAATATTATTTATTTTAGGTTTCTCTCAGTGAAAAACTGTACACCTTCCTGCATAGTATCTGGCTTCAGAATGCGCCTATAGGTCAACTTGAATAGTTTATTTATAAATATACTTCAGATTGTTCCGTCTACTTTCAACGATTTTATATTTGGCATTTACGAAATGTCTTCATAGATTATAGTAATTGTATTAAGATAATTTTCTTTCGGTGTTTAGATAACTAAGTTGCCGTTTTGATCTGCGTTTGTCCTGTATTGATCGATACTTATTTGTAGCTAGTTCGATCGTCAGAAGTAGTTTTTTTAGGCCGATTGCTGCCGTGTCTTGCCCTTTTATCTATTTATTTCCAGCACCTTTCATTGCAAATGAATTGTTTTCATCGCTATATTTTCACGTATTATAATATGACGCAACTATACTTCGTTCATCATTATTATGCTGATATTTACCTTTATTGTTTAATTCTTAACAATACTATTGTAGGTTTATATAAAATAGATATTATTTTAATTAGCTTAATTTTATGTTTGTATAATTATCAGTAACTTTCAATAATATATGAAGTAATTATTACTTGGTTGATTAGGTAAAAACAGCAGTTATTTAGTAAATATTTAATCCTCGGTTCATATTCATATTATAACTTAATAGCAGAAGTATCAGATGGCCATAGCCTATTTTAAATAATTTTAGTTAACGATAGTCGCAATGGTGAAGAACCACATATAATTGGAAGTGTGATCTATGAAATTAAATAAGTAACAAATATGAGGTGGAGTGGTTTATGATGAAAATGCATAACTGTTCAATTACATGTGGGTATGAGGAGCTCTACGCATATACAATTTATGGGTATATCGTAGTAACTGAGTATCCAATATTGCCTTAAACTGACGAGATCATAGCACTCGTATTTATCTACGCATGGAGGTTTATTACTCCATGCTTTTAATGCAATCTATATTGTTGGTTTATACCTTGAATACACTATGAAACTGAGCTTTTTATGTTCTGACGAAACCTGTTTGATTGAGCGATAAAGACAACCTGGAACTAGATGTGGCACATGATTTGCCACTAACAGTCGTTATAGTGATTAATTTTCATCTAATCTATTGATTTGTGCCCTATCTATCCTTTACGAGCATGTTTTGCCGAGCTTTGTTTTTATCAGAGTAACAATGAATAGATTGGCAGATTGTTTGTTATTTGTGCTTCTACAATATATTGCCCGTTTTGTCATTTCCCTTAACATCCATTCTTTACTTAATTTGCGTATTTTTTAAGGATCATCTCTACTCAACAATCTCCCAAAACATGAGTGAAAATAAAGAACTTGGTGAGTTCGATATTAAATGTGTGATGTTATTTTATGTGTTATGTCACCTAAATGTTCGATCATTTAGCTATTCTTTCTGTCTCTGACAAAACTGGTCTTCCCGAAATGGCACGTGGTCTTCTTGCTGCAGGACTTGAACTAGTAGCTTCTGGAGGAACCGCTACTTTACTGAGAGAACACAATTTGCCAGTCACGTGCGTAGCACATAATAAACAATACTTATTTATTTACTAACAACATCAATTTTAGAGATGTGTCCAGTATCACGAAATTCAATGAAATGCTAGGTGGACGAGTAAAGACATTGCACCCAGCAGTTCATGGGGGAATCTTAGCTAGGGATACTATAAGCGATAGGAAGGAGCTCGAAGTTAGTTTAGTTTTCTTATAGAATTTTTATTATGAAAGGAAGCACTATCTAGGCGTGGTCATTGTATTTTGTTTCTCCTCCTCATATCTTATTCATGTATTTTCTACGTGTGTCTTTTCCATCCTAGCAGTTTTGTCTTTGTGTCTGAAAGCCCTTAAAAGAGCATGGCTAACTATTACACTCTTTTGGAGTAAGAAGGCTATTAGGATTGTAAAATCCACTTCACTGGAAATTTTTAAAGGAGTAGTAAAAACTGAGGTCAAATTTTGAGTAGGATAGAGCAATTATATTTACTTTGTATCACACAACTGATTTGGCACTTTTTTGACATGCGTACAAAAAACTATTTTGTGGGCTTTTAAAAGTGTATTTTAAAAATCACTGCATTACCATATTTATCTTGCCGCATCAGTTCTTTTGATTTGGTTCTTCCACTGTTTATTTCTTCTGAAGATTAATATTAATTCTGAAATCATTAATGACGTTAAATCATGTAAAAATTCGTTATTTTATGCTGCTTTTTTGTAATTGTTGACTTTTACTAAATTATTTGAGAGTTATGATCTTATTTATTAACCAATATCTTTTATCCAACAAGACTAGCTCAATATAGTGTAGATTGAAATTATTTTCATTAAAAACACTCATTAATACTTCTCTTCGGCGTCTCAATCTTTTTGGTTGTTATTCGTTTTGCCGATATAAAATGTTGGTCTTTCTACCCTGTGCGGTCCCTTTTTCATATTTGTACTTTAGTTTTAATATAGAGGATCTATGCCTTTTATGTGAATTATCTTCACTTTGCCTCAGTCATGCGTTATGGCGTAGAGGCTGCTGTTAAGTGCCTCGTCTTTTCGGACTTTTCCTTATATTTCGCGTTTGCACTACTATTAATGGTTTTTGTTCATTCTACGACTCAATCTATGCTGTTTTGACTATAAAAACCTAGCAATTTCTATATAACTATATAACCACTAGCATTAATAAGTCAGCTAGTAAATGGCAGATTTATCCCGCTGTTTTGTTGTTATTAGCATTTTTAATTGTTTTACGGATTTTTCGTTGATTAAGAGGAGCATTGTTCCAGGCTAACAACTTCCAGTACGTTTCTGTGGTTGTGTGCAATCTTTATCCCTTCCGCTCTACCATTGCTAAACCTGACTGCACAATTGAGGACGCCATTGAGAACATAGATATTGGTGAGTGACTTTTGTAGATTTATTTGTGTCTAATAACCTGTGTACGTATGCTAGGGTCTACCATAACCGCAAGTTTGTTTCAGGTGGTGTCAGCCTGCTGCGTGCTGCTGCTAAGAACCATAGTAGAGTTGTTATTGTCTGCGATCCAAAAGACTATACATCTGTACTAACAGAGGTAATCACTGTTTAGATTAGCATATTCAATAAAGTTTCATTCTTTTAGTCACTTATGTGCAGCTTTTTCGACTATTATGGTAGAAAATAATTATAATATTTTGGATATATTTTTTCCTCCTACGAAGTTTTCATCTTGTGACGGAGTGTTTGCTAGCTGTACACCCATAGTTCTTTTTCTCATATGTTGTCATTTCTGCTTGTCAATTTGGTCTCTAAGGGCGTGCGAAAAAGTTTGATAAGTTAGTTTTGAAATTCCCTCAATACGTCACTCCGAGATTCACATGTGATCGTTTTTGTTGGTCAATTTTTTTGCGCCTTATAATTCTTTAGAACTCATAAGTGTATCATAGCATTCACTTACAAACGTAATTAATTGCTAATTATAAATTCAATATTTATTTAGTTTAACAAGATATTTATTATCCGTAGAAATTCTATATTGCAGATTGCTAGCGGTGGAGTTTCGGACGAAAATAAGAAACTACTCGCTCTGAAGGTTAGTGATCCAACTACTAATAAACTAATTAAAGGCAGCTTTCAGTTTTCAGAGATTGTTGAGGCAATGACTATAGTCATCTCAGAAAATTATGTTATTACATCCAAGTATTTGCTAGTGATATTTAGAAGAGATAATTATAGCAAGTCTAAGCCAATAACTGTATGTAGTCGATGACCAACGTCTAAGTCTTAGGAAATAGACAGGTGAAATCTAGTCATGGTTCCGTACGAATGCGTACGGAGAAAGCTAGTGAAACATATTTGTGCTTGTTACCGGACTCTTATGTGTACGAATGGGTAAGCTTGCCGAATTCCTTTCCTAGTTTGATGCAATGCGTTAATGAAAAATGTATTCAGCCGTCTGCCGACTCATCCCTAGGGCTCATTTGAGTTCAAATGCAGGGGACAAGCACGTGATATATCAAACACATGTGCTATATTACTTAGCTATAAGTTTAGATTAGTTGATTGCTGTGTTTTTGCGAGCAATCAATTTGTTCTATCCTTAAAACTGTTTGTTAAGTATCTTATATGCAAATCACTCAGTACTGTCACTTTTCTTAGTTTTCTCATTAACATTACCCCACTCTCTGAACTTATTTGTTAACTTTTAATATCTGTATATTGGTTGTAGGCTTATTTGTAGTTTTTCGTTTATTTCCTTGTTGAAATAGGACATTCTGCTCGGTTGTCCACGGTCGTTTGTTTTTCATAGATTCAGCGATTCATTCCAGCTCGTTACTCGGCCCGATTCCATTTAGGCAAGGGCCGATGACTGACTTCGCTTTAGGCCAAAGACCAGTTAATCCCTTTTCAACATCCTCTATTCTTTAAAAATTACTCAACCTAACTTTAATTTTCAACACTCCTATAACGCCTCCACTGAACTCCGTGAGAATTTTAAGCTACCGTAGTAAACCCGCTATACCCCGCCCTTTTAGTACTTTAGATACCAAATATTCACAAACTATTTTGTACTAGACAGCCACATATATTGCTGCGTAACCCTTAAGGGCTATCAATCCTTGATTCACGATGTCTCGAATTTCTTCTATGGCGTACAAAAGAATGCAGCCTTCAATATCAGATGATGCTAAGCATAGATCGCAATCTAATTCTCGTCTTTTCGATCGCATTTACAGGAGGAGCAATACTTTCCACAAGGTAAGTATGTCGACGATTACTCATCGTGGTTCATACATTGATTTTTGTACACATCCATGGTATTCTAGGAAAATCTTCTTATGATCTATTTCAACACGTAGTATTATACGTTTGATCGTAGTAGACAGCTTGTCCTCAATAACAATCCAAGTAGGAACTACATGTCCGACCACGGTATTTTCTTAGGAAATTAAATCAGCCGTGTTCGCATTTTCGCTTGAGATACGCTTAAAGAATGTATTCAACGGAGCTTATATAATCTCAATAAATCTACACTTTAACTGGGAAAAATTGGGATTGTTATAGTCTATATGGTAAGCAATATTGAATAGAAAATAGATAGCCTGATATCACTGTAAATCACTACAAAAGAAAAATCGATAATAAATGAAATACGAGAGAATCATGTGAAAAGATAAAGTAAATTTATAGGCTTTTGAACATACTGCATCATACGACGAGTCAATCAGTGGATATATGCGCAGACAATTTGCAGGCAACGGTGAACGTAGTCTTGGACTCCGATACGGTATATCATATATAACGGTGTATCAAACATTTCACTTTGAATTGAAGTATGGCATTGCTTAATTTTCTTCTAGGAACAAATCCCCACCAAAAACCAGACGCTGAACTCTTCACTGTCGAAGAGGAAATGCCGATTAAGGGTGGGTATTCATTTCTTCTACCAATCTCGTTCTATGATATTTTTTGCTGTCTAATACTTCGTTTTTAGAGCTTCAGTGAGCAGAAATTCTTTGGTCATTATTTTACTTGATGATGCGCTGTGAATTATTTATTTTATTATCTACATAAATGCTTTGCATCATCTATGAATGAAAGGCTAGGGGTGAAAATGGGGGAGACAAGGTCCAGTAACTATTGTTAAAAAATTGTAAAGGTATATATTAATGCAACTTTACTGGTGTAAATGATTGTTTATGCAAGTAATACTCAAATTGTTAATTTCCACATATTATTCTATTACGTTCGCTTTGTTCTTATCTACTCTACATTATGCTATTCAGTATTAAATGGAGCACCTGGTTACATTAACATCTTGGACGCTCTGAATGGTTGGCAGCTTGTCAAAGAATTGACAGATGCCACCTCTCTTCCAGCGGCTGCTTCATTCAAACACGTCTCTCCTGCAGGTTTGTTGGAATTTGTCTAGCAATGATCTTAGGCTAGATATTTCTTGTTAACAGTAACAACAAATTATGTAGAATATGCATGTAATGAGCTATAATTGTTACACTTCGTAGAAATCTAAATTTACTTCCTAAATGCAATTTCTTCAAATTTAGAAATTGTAATTTTTATAGGTGCGGCCATTGGTGTACCATTGAATGATGCTGAAGCTCAGTCATGCATGGTCGCAGATCTACCTATCGATGTCAAGAAGCCATCTCTTGCCGCAGCTTATGCTAGAGCTAGAGGTATTTTCGTTTATTGCTTGTTGGTGGAATTTGTTTCTAATTAATGCTTCATTGCATTACTCGTTGTATTCCCCAATACCAAGCACAATCCAGCTATCTCGTTATGGGTTTTGCCTTGTTGTCCTTGCCTTGGTACCTTTAATTTGGCCTCGTATTGGTCACAGCTCCCTCGAGAGTTTGCGCGCGCCGTCGAATCAATCTGTTCGCGAGCGCGTGAACGAGCAATCACTTTGATGGTGGTCGCAAGAAAAAAATTTTCTTTTATAAAGGATCTAACATAATCATGTTAACTACTATGAGTTAATGGTAGCAGATTTAGAAATGTCTGAATTAATCAACTTTTATTTGAGAGCAAGACTGGGTATTGAGTGCAGAAAGAGAGCACAAGTTCACAGCCGTTATCGGTATGTCATAAATTATAAAATGGGGGTGTTCGTTAAGATCACACATTTACTTTATACGAACAGTCTTCCAGCTCAGCCGAACGTTTACTAAAAAGCCTTTGCTATGAGACTTTTGTGATGTGTTGTTGGCAAATTGTGTGAAATAGTAATTGCTCATTTGTAGTTTGTCAAAAAGTTTTCGCAGTTATGCTTTTGTATAATGTATTTAGTGAACAACCGAAGTTTTGAAGTCAGTCTAATACTGCTTTTAGTACTGTTAAATTTCCGTGATGAATGACATCCAGATAGATGCACTTAAATTAGAACTCCATTAACATAATTCTAGATACCTTACTGCAATATTTAGATTTCTCTGATAACTTATTGATGCAGGTGCTGATAGGATGTCGTCGTTTGGTGATTTCATTGCATTGTCAGAGAAGTGTGACGAACTGACGGCTAAGATAGTCAACAGGTGAGAATGCTATGGAGGTCCAGGATGTTAGTTAAGTATAGATATAAATTTGGGGAAGAAGTAGTTATAAAAAAAGTGAAGATGAAGTTCCGTTTCTAGAGAGGTTTCTGATGGTGTCGTCGCTCCGGATTACGATCCTGCTGCACTTTCAATATTAGCGAAAAAGAAAAATGGAAACTATTGTGTGCTCAAGGTAAGATAAAAGGAAGTGTATCCATTTATATATGCTTTTACTCTTCTAGCTTTTTTCAGATTAACCCAAACTATATTCCAACAGAAACTGAGGAGCGAACAGTATTTGGATTAAAGTTGCGACAAAAAAGGAACAATGCTGTTATCAATGCTGAAACTTTCAAGAATATTGTAGGGAAGTACAAAGATGTATGTCGTTTCTATATCTCAAAATATAACTGCAAAATAATAATCAATAACATTTCAGTTCCCCAAACAGGCAGTGGACGATCTGATTGTAGCTACAATAGCCCTCAAATACGCTCAGTCCAATTCAGTTTGCTTCGCTAATCGTGGACAGGTCATCCATAACCATATTTTAATAAAATAATCTATTTCTCACAAATAAATATAGTATTGATACACCACAGTTTACCTAACGATTCTTAGGTAATCGGAATGGGTGCTGGTCAGCAATCGCGCATTCACTGCACACGACTCGCTGGTGACAAGGCTTGTAACTGGTTAGTTGGGTGCCAAAATGTTATTATTCTATTAAATCGATATATGCAATCATTTATAGGACTTCTTTAAACACAATGTTATCAATATTTACTTAAACTACATAAATTTCATTTGTCAGTTCGAAAGAATTTGGCTGAAAAATGATAACAAGATATTTTCGCATGCGCACCTTAATTCCCTAACATATTAGAAATTGTTTTGAAAAGTTTAGTACCAAAGACATTATCAGTGACGGACAAAGATCGGTTTGTTGCAGTTACCTTCGCATATGTTACGCACTCGTTTCCAGTAGAATGCCGTGTTCCTAAAATCACCGAACATCAACGATTCATTTGGAATGATAACTATAGTTCTGACATACTATAACTTATTGGTTTAGAACAGCAATATAGTTGTGCTGGCCCCAACCTTCTTTTCTAACCTTTCGCGACATCCATTGGCCCCCCCATCATGAATCCTTGCTAAAGTTTCACAGTCCGATTTTCCATAGCATTTAACACGAAATCGACTTCCCAATGTCTAAAATCCATAATATGCTATTAATATTTATTAATGATAATAGTTTTATCGTATTTTCATATTTTTCATGGTTATTCAACCGATCGCTGAGCGGTCAACGTCCCCGTGACGAACGCGACCGATAGCCGGTTAGAAATAGTATTGCGATGTGTACTTGGCGCAAATCTGCGAGCACGTGACAGTGTAGTGAATAAAGTTCCCTAATAGAAACTAAGCAAGATGCACATATTTTATGATATGGATACACCGACAAAACCCAAAGATCTCCAATGATATGATGGTATTTTCGCTATTCATATACAGAGATATGCATATTTGTACCATTTGTTAAGTTTCTACCATAAAACTTACCCTGATACATTGCGCTGAACACTCATAGTCCTCTGCGCAGTTTATCCAAGCGATGTCTTCATCCTCGTCTTCTTTTTTCCCTGGCTGGTAGCACTGCTGTAATAGTTTCATATTCTAGTTTGGATTATGATGAATCTTATTCCTACGCTTGCTTCGGCTGTTCTTGTCACTTTTTTCTACTATCTATCTGTCTGCACCTACACTCGGACTATGGACTCATAAATCAGTTTATAATACTTTGTTGTATAAACCAGTCGATCTTCCTCGAGGTGTTTTTCTTACATTTCGTCAGATGTGCACATATTTACTCTATTTTCTCGTCTTAATTTGCGTGTTTGCGAGAGCTTTAAATAATATTTTTTTGCTATCCCCTTCAGAATTGTCCGAAATCTAAATAAGTAGAAATATTGTTAAATATAAGTCTCCATTTTGGAAGTGCTAAAAAGTAATACCTTCATGATTTAATAGTACTTTGGTAGCTAATAATAACTAGTTTTTTTTCTGTAAAGAAACGCGAAGCAGTCATAGCTGTTTATTAAATATGAAAGTTCGATTTTTTCATTAATTTTGTAATTTCTCAGAATATTTGTATATTAATGTATATACTGACCCTAAATTGGTATATGTTGAGTCGAAAATAACCGCAACCTATCCTGTCGAACTGGTCAATTGAACATCCTTTTGGAACACAACCAGAATCAGCATCACACATAGCGAGTAGACAAGCGTTCTCGGATTCGACTAGAAAGCGGATGATGGCATCATTGATCGGATAGAAAGTATAAGTAGAACTAATGCCCAGATTTACCTCTGTCGAACATGAGTAGAGAGTCAGTAAGGCTGACCAATCCAAGCAGTGCTGAAGCGATTCCAATGTACATTATGCATCAAGTCATGGAGGAAACATCTATAAGATTACAGATATAGTCATTGGTTACTAAGAATTATTAAAATGTTATTAAATTTTTATTGTTCATAATATAGTAAATCATGAGATTTTAAGTTCTAAACTTATTAAATTGCTCTTATGTAGCTTATAAGTTACGTAATTATAGAAATTGACTTATGCAACTAACCTGTTTTACAAAAAATTCAACTGTTATCCTCGCTATACTTGGACGTCTATGACGCAACGGAAACTTTGAAAATAGACCCCGCCTTCCTTCTTACCGAATCCGAAATAGAGTTAGAGGCCTTAAAAAGGACAACGATGTATGGAGCTATTTTCATACATATACTCTTATCAATAACTAATTTTGTCAGGGTATCAGAGAATTGTCAAGAATGGAAAAACTATAGAAAATATTGTTTTGTAATGATATTAATTAATGTATCACTTACTGTTGATACCATACGTACAACGCACGACTAAAATGAAGATGGTCCTCAGATCCTACTTTCTATAATTAGAAATGGCAATACTTGGTGGTGTAAACACACAGCACTAATAAACGTTATCAGTGTAGAAAGTGACCAGAAATTGCCAGAGGATAACAATTCATGTGGGTCTGGCATTCATGGCAAATGACTAACTGCCATACAATGTAAAATGATGACTTAATATGACAGTAAATGAGGTTAAAAAATTGTTTATACAATATCTATCCACTTTTTAGATGTTTATGGTGATTAGAAAATCATATTTAGCATCCAAGAGCTCTTATTTCCCTTATATTATAGGTGGCTTCGTCAGCACCCACTTGTTCTTTCTCTTCCCTGGAAGCCAACTGTAAAGAGAGCGGAAAGGTCAAATGCAATAGACGTATTATGTTCAGGAGTACTCGGGCATGAGGTCTCATAAATATTTTACATTATCCTTCCGTTATTTTCAAATGTATGGTTTTTTACGTTTTTGTTTATACGATGTTATCATATTTCTAGGTGTCCTTGAATCAATGGCAACAGTACTTCACAGAACACGTAACTCCTTTTTCCCAAGTCAGTCCATTTTTTTAAACCTTTTCATAGATCTTTGCTCAGTGATATCAAGACCGGTTGACCTAGTCCGGCCTGGTCGAGCGAAGTTGATTATCTTTGAATCCTTTTCACTCTCGCCAATCCTCCCATCCTTCATTCCACACTGCATATAAGCAAAACATACGTCAAGCAGGTGTGACGTAATCTCTATTCATCACTCGCGTTATTTCATGTGGCAAAACGAGTGGCCAGTAACGATAATGCATTTTAATAATTATGCTGATTCATCCAAAATTATTAACGGCATAATAACTGGAAAATAACATTTATATCCTCGAATACTGTGCTTTTGGCAATTATGTTCCACATCTTAATAGCCTCCATACAGGAAGAACGTAAGCAGTGGTTGTCGCAACAGACAGGAGTTGTTATGAGTTCTGATGCGTTTCTTCCATTCAGGGACAACATTGACTGTGCTAAACAGGTGAACAGGGGACGTGATTTCGGGATATTAATTTTTTGAAACAACCTTTAACTACTTTTTGCAGTTCGGTGTAAAGTACGTTGCACACCCGGGTGGTTCGGTACGAGACGAAGACATCATAGATGCGTGCGACGAATACGGAATCACTCTCATCCATACGGGGCTTCGTCTCTTCCACCACTAAAATGTTCTAGAACTTAAGAAACGAGGACTTTAAGATAATGTCATCTTTTTAAATTATAATATTAAAATATCTAAGTAGTTCTTTGCTTGTATTAACAGTTGAACACAGGAAGTGCTCTTCATATTGATATTGACAGTTCATAATTTTGTTTGAAACGACAATAGATTTTTATCATTTAAAAACAATAATTATGTACATTTATAAAATAAACTTAAGTCATAAATATACAAATCGATCACCAGTTATATCTACATAAACATGAGAAGCCGTAATGAGAACAACATATACCAGTTTAGAGCTAGCAAGAATTATGTAACATGAATTACTGAAAGATTGAATATGCGTACGACCTTGTAAGGAAAGATGATGAAATCCACTCTGTACTCACTTCCTTCTCTTTGCTTTCCTCCTTTTTTTTGGTGCATTCCAATCTTCATCATCGCCTGAAGATGTGGCCACAAGTGGTGCAACCTGCATAAACTTTTCTACAATTTATAATAGCGATAGCACACTTAATCTTGTCTTAATACATTTTTCTAGTTTTCAAAACGTAAATTAGTTTATAAATATTTTAGTTCCTTAAGGCTATGACGACACTAGTTTCCCATCAACCATATTACTACTACAAGTACTTTAATAAATTACGAGCTTACCACAAAATCGTCATCATGAAAGTTGCTTTCGGAGATCAGTTCTTGCTCAGCTATCTTCTTGGCAGCTACCCTTCAGAAAGTAAGCAATAATTTAGTCGAAAAATGGTTATTAATTATCTATAATAATAAGATCTAACCGTGAACTACTTCTGCTTCCATCCATTTTTAAGCAATTCAGAATATGTTTCTCGAAAACTTTGGCACCTACATGTCTTCCACAGACGCGACACTTAACGTTTACCTGAAAAAATTATTATACTAAGCAACAAATAATATAAATAAATTCTTAAGGAGAATAAGCATCACCGCCTAGATATAAGTTTTGAAATTTACTCGCACTTCACGCTGATATAGCATCAAGAATATAAAATAGTGAAAAAAATTCCATACTGTTGGAGCAGTATCTGGAGGTTTATTACGTGATATATCTGAGCCAAGACGAGGAGAATTCTGCAAAAAGACATTTATCGTAAATACTTTTATTTAAGCGTAGCACTTACAAGTATTTTATATATCGAAATTGTACCTATGAATTCACAACTGGCATGATCTGCTGAAAGTTTGAATGATAAAGTGGTCTACTCAATGTTTCAGCTTTATATATTTAAAAGATTTCAAATATCATAGTCTTATAAAAAATCATAAAAATTTGCTCTATAATGCTACTTATAACCTAGCTTCTGCACAGCATTATTCGCAAACGAAATAATTATCACAGAATTGGGTTATATTTTTTAGAACCACAAATTTTATAGAAAGAAAGCATTAATTGTCTTAATATTATCTCATCTAGCATTTCAAATGATTTTCCAATTTCTAGAGTTATCCGAAAGAATATAATTTAATGGAGTAATGAACAACAAAAGCTACATTTATGAAAAATGGCACAAATTTAAGCATTATCTTAAAAATACTATAATATCGACAATATCAATGACGGTATTATTTCTTCTAGTGTTGTTAGAATATATCAATGTGAGAAAAAGAAAGCTACTGGATGAAGTTTCATTCCAAATTACTGAGCAAGTATAGAACTTCTAATAGCAAAATGAGTTTGAGAATGAATAATGTACAACTTCAACATATTGAGACTATCAAGTATAAGATATTATACCATCCTTATATCGAATGGAACAATAATTCCAAGACTCAAAGTCGATTGTTGAGAAGGTAATTTTTATCATCACCACTCATCTAACTCTTTAATTTATGTTCATCTTTAGTAATGAGGACAATTAGCGGAATTGATGATAGGAAGTCCTCTTAGTGAAAACTGTTAAAGGCTCCAGTTATATTTTGTTCAACTACAATGAACACAAAATGTCTTAGAATATCATATGCCATAAACTGTCTCTATGTTAACCTCATTTTCCAACAACCCACTTTTCACTTAAATTGAAATATTTTGATGCACTTAGTTATTTCTGCGATATTCGTCAGTGTTAATATTGAGAGCCATCAGTTCCAATAAATTTCCTGGAGACGATGAATAGGCAATGATCGTATCTTAATTTTACCGTTATTATAATTTTAAAAATTTTACCACTAGTTATAACAAATATATTAACTAGACAATTTTATTGTGAGCCAGTAGCTACCATCTTCATTAATTAAAAATATTTTACCATGTCTAACAGTGAGATTACGGAACACTATACACTTAATCTAAATCTATAATTAACGAAATAAGCCAAAACCATCATAATGGATCTTCCTTCTTGGACTAATTTTATGTATTGTATAATTATTATAAAGATGATATTTTATTTGAAAATAAGGTCTATGGAAAATAAATACTCGAAAATCTCTCCATATTCAGATTTCGTGAAACGACATTTTATATTCAATTAAAATCATCTTGTTAACAGATGCAGTGCTTTGAATGAGCGGTTTAATTCATTTAGATAGTTACCAACTGGTTGGAAATTTATGAAAAACAATCGGTTTCTTATGTGAAAATATCAATATTAATGAAAAAATATTATTGTTACGATAAACCAATATAAATATACTGTAATACCTCTTTAACTTGCGGTGATGATGGAGGACTGTCGATTTCTAATTTGTGCCTATGCAAAATGGAAGCCTCTCGATGTACATCAAAACAGCAATCCAGTATTAGAACATCCATTATGTATGTTTCTAGACTTTCTGATAAGGCTGAAAATTAATGGCACAAGATGCATAAACACCATTCTTAGCGATAGAAGAATAGTAGGTGCATACATACCTAAAAGATGTATGGGCAGATGTGGAGGAGGTCTTAGCCTATCATCAGTTGCAACCATTGACTCACTCTCTACTGAAACTCCTTCAATAATTATATCACGCCGCAGATCAATTGCAGATTCAACTTTTAAATCTTGTTCCACTCTTCCTCGATCAGCAGATAACTCTATAACAGTACATGGCAAAAATAAGTTGTAAACCATATTTTAAATTGTTATGTATTTGTTTGAGAGATATAAAATTAAAATGATTATATAGCAATACTATGATAACTGACTTTCTAGTTTTGGAGAGAGCATCCGATGAAGCATGTTCTCTTGAGGAAGTGAACTGCTAGAATACTATGAAAATGAGCGAGGAAACATAGTCTGAAATCACGGGTGAAACAAGAAAGCATATTAAAGTATAATAAGTATTCTAAAGCAATTTTAATTAATAAACAGGTAATAAGTATGCAAATTTATTTCGGAAAAATTACACACATACATATAAAAGGTAGGCAGACCTCTCATAAAGAAATGAAATGAAATTTGTCACTCAAACAAATTACTTTCATCTCCCCCACACACCTTTTTTGGTACACCAAGTATTTTTCAAATATGGTAATTGTCGAGGATATATGCTTCGGAATACTTATGATATACGTACTGTCGCACATACCGTATCCAATATTTTGATATTTTCCTCATTTATGTTACTTTAAAAACTAAGACATAAGCGTGCATATTTATTTTAATCAAATTGTTAAATCTTAGGTTTTATTTTAATCTGTAAGGTAAAGTTCGTGGAATATCACGGTGATGATTGGGATTTTCGCGGATTTTCTTGATTTATAGATAAGAATACATCCAGTTCATATGATACTATGCACTAGTTTATTTTAGCGTGTATAATCTTATTAGAAGACTGGTTATATTTCAAAAAATATATATCTCCTTGGTTAAAAAGTGTTTTAAGTGTTTGAATAATCATCCATTCGCAGTTAAACTATTATAATTTTAGCATAAACAAGAGGAAAATAACACCCTGATATTATATGTACATTTATTAAATATTATAGCAATCTTATTTCTGCTCTATATTTTGGAATATTTTTGATGTGCTTGGTAAAGAGCTTTTCATATCCTTAATACATTTTTCTGGATCGAGGTATTGAAGGACTAGACGAGATGTAAGCGAAAACTTGCCTTCACCTGTAAATAATATTCTTGGCCAATAGACTGCAAAAATTAATTAACCGCCTTTGAGAGGGGACGGAAAATGATGGGAAATGTTCCATAAATTTCTAAAGTTATAATGTAAAAACCTCACCTATATTCAGGTTCATCTCATTGGGGTCAACACCACAAGTCCGCGATATCCTAACACCCTCGCCATAGCTTAGCTCTTCTATAGCATTTTTTATCTCCGGCCACAACATATCCATAATCATGCCTAAGAAAAACAATCAATTAATAATTTTATTTCCATGTATTATTTGAACTTATATTAACATAGTGCTCCAGCTAATTATGAGGGCATCATTGATTTTCAAGCTAAAATTTGTAATTTAAGAGATATTGTTGTATTTTGGACCAAATAGATAAAAAATAATAAAGGATCAGAACTTCGGGTTGAAATTATCCTCAGTTTAGAGAGCTTTGGATGCTTGGTTATGTAAGCGCAAGAGAAATGAATAGGGGTGGGTCAATGGTATTTATTTGTAGTGAGAGGTTGTATCACAATTATTATTATGAATACTTTTATTTTATGTGGTTTATAAAATAATAATGAATCTGCAACTGAGTAGCTACAAACATAGTAGAGAATATACTATGTTTGACCGTCCTCTGATCGTGTTGACTATTCGTTTATATATAACCCCTAGGTCAATTAATTTTCCTAGGCTTTCAGCTGATGGTGATTAGTAAATTTATTCTGAGGTAATAAGAATAATAAACTTAAAACTATAAACAGTAACAGCTGCATGAATAAGACTAATGTCTATGCTTTACATGACAGATTATGTCCCGCATCTTAGTTACGTTAATTTGTTTTTGGAGTTAATCGCTACTGTACTAGTTCCTCATAAAAAAACATCCCATATCGTTCTTAAATGACACCTGCTTTTAAAAACTAGTTATTTAAATATAAACGGATAAATATAGAAAAAAATCATAAGAATCAATTGTACATTAATATAAAATGTCTTTAAAAATGACGTCATATACTGGATCCTTCTAATCGAAGACTTATAAATTAGTAAATAATAGTTCTTATGCAAAGAATAATAAATCAGCCAAATGGCCAGTTAACTTATATCGTCACTTGAAAACATCTACAATGAAGCTATGTCGAATTAATAGTTTTCTTTGAAAATTATATATAATTATTTTGGCAAATAACATCACATCAAACAAATGAGCACTGAGGTCAAACGCAATTTAGCTTGAAGATAAACTATACTACTCGTTAGATTTTAAAATCACGGAAATTATTTGTAATACTTAAATTGTGTCGTCTAATAGGGATTCTGGAAGGTATTTCATACACATATATAGATAAGTGTATAAGTGATAAAATAAGCATTTTTATGTCTGCAGTTCGAAACATTTACATATAAAAACTAAATAAATTAGGGTTGGCATTTGTGAACTCTATGCTGAGTTACCAGAATATTAGTAATCCTATGGTACGAACCATAATATATTAATATAATGGTTTAAGAAATCGATGCTCTCTATACACCCGTTTCCATCCTTTAAGCCGATGCATCACATTTCACAATGTGTGACGAAAGATTTGGTTTGTTAAAAATATCTTAAACTATTAGTAATGTAATTGATGGAAATCAATATTTCATGCATGCTTAAAAGATTGTGGTAAATTTTTAGTCATTTAATGTAAAATTGTGCACCTAATTTGTATGCTGTTTTGGTATGGAAGTCCTAAATACTATTGCCCACAAATAACTACTTATATGTAGGCTAGTCAGTAGTTACCTCTCATTAGATCTTGCATGAAGAGTCCCCAATTCTTGGGAAATGCTCCAGACTCCATTTCTATATTTGTATCCAGAAGTTGTACTAGAGTTCTGGAAGTTAATAAATGAGTTCAAAATTCATAATAGTTAAGTACTTTTGTAATAATAAATAGCATCACACAGACTTACCTAAGCGTGCCACCGTCAAAGGTAGGCCTTACTTCCGCTTGTATAGTGAGAATGAAGGCAACAAACACAGAAGTTATGTTTCTGTCAGGATTAACAACTTGAAGGTGTACCCTGTCCCGTCTGAAATATATGACATTAAATATAAATAAAACATTAATACTTGGTCTAACGTCCAAATCAAATTTACTTTTCGAGAACTAGCGAGCTATTAGTAGCTGACAAAGTGGGTTGTCCCCGTGCACCAACGTTTACTTGGAAGTAGCACTGCGTGCATAGAGTGGATAAAAACTCCCTGAAATAAAGTTATTTTAACTAAATTTAAAATACGATAATAAAATTACGATATGAAACAAAAATGAAGTTTACCTGGAGTCTGGAGGAATGACTGGACTTGTGACTGGAATTCGTTCATTCATCCACTCGAAATTCCAGTCGACCTGTGTTAGAAGTGATATTTTGAATAGACATGATGAGAAAATTCACGAATTTGAAATAATTAAGATGTTAGGTTTTAATAATGCATGAGAGAGGAATGATTTACGTGATAATAAAAATATATAACAATTTTCATTCTTTCAAAAGCTTAGCTAAATATAATTTAATGAAATTTAGTTCATTAGTTTGAGTCAAAGTATTTAAAGATGAAATTATATAAATAAACAAAATCGGTTAGAATGTAATATTTATAACTTGAAGATAAAAGTTTGTACCGGTAATAAACTCACTTGTCCGAGCAGTTCATTGATTATGGCGTCCTCCAGCCAGATAGTCACTCGATCATCCTCTCTCAGGTCTATATCAAGAACTGTGCTGTTCGTAACTTCCAGAAGTGATATTGCTGGAGCGTCTTTCTAGATCGATTTAATAAATAAACGCTTAGGATCTTCATTACGTACATATATAATCCGATAAATGCATAAAGGTTCATTAAGACAAGTTCTTGCTTACTATCTCAATCCATTCAAGCTGAGCACGAGCAGTTAGCTGGTGGTTGCTCACTTCAATATTCTTTAGTCTAAAACAATTATTTACTATTATCACTTATAAAGGCATAAAATATTCACCAAACATATTAATTGAGTTGTTAAAAATAGTGAGCATTGACATACCTGTAATATAGAGTAGTATCATTGGTTGCCAGAAACTTACGAGCCTTCTCAGGAATAAGATCATGAACTGGAAATCGCCTATAATTAGAAATATAGTATTTTGAATACCTATAATTCAACTGACTAGCGAATAATTGATTTTGTTTCAAATAACACAGTATACATTCAAAGTATAGAACGATGTGATAATTTCAACCTGGTGCATCGGCAATGACTATGAAATAAGATATTTTGAAAGAATTTCTTTATATCATCTCTTTCTCTACGCCCCTGTCCTTGACCGCCTTAAGATTATACTAGGTGGCATATTTGAACAGAAGAGCATGCATAGACAGAAATACGACCTTCATAACCTAACCTTTAGCGGGACTGACTTTTAAAATAACAATGTTAAAATAATGAAGGCCATAAAACTTTAGAAAATCAAGTTTAAACCTGAGGGAAAAGAAAATAAACTTGCATAGCTGCAGTATGTCTAATGTTTCCCACATAGTTCCTGAGTGCATTGCAAAGAGTGCTGTCGAGTACAGGAGTCATCAGAGAGGCAAAAGCCGCTGCACTCTGATAAAAATAAATAAAACCATGCAATGCTTCTTAAATGATATTAGATTAAATATCTACACTTCAAATGAACCGCTATAGCTGTTAAATTACGTAAATGATTAAAGTAATGTATTATATGACAGTGTTATGAGTATCCAAAATTCGTAAAAATACACCTTATCAGCTAGCCAATGTTCACGAACTCCTGCATCAAGTGTCGACCCATCAAGAAAGCAAGCGCCTAGCGACATTGAAAATTCATCCATATCCAGACGAATTTCGCCACGGTTAAACTAAAACTTGTGACAAATCAACTAATTTCTTAGAATAATCAATTATTTTCATCTTCCCCTATTTAACATGTTTCATTTGCTCCTGTATTTCTATTTCGTCACATGCTTTCATGACTTGTCGTAAACAGTGCAACCAGTCCCATAAAAGAATAGCCAATTAAAGATTAAGAACTACTGAAATTTAGTTCACTAATATTAGGTGGCATTAAAAGAACCGAACATAGAATGGAAGCGTCGAAATCAGAACACAGCATAGTATATATTCGGGTACCAACCTCTAGATTCATATCGATTAATTGGTCACCCATTCCCAGTGGCCAAAGGAGGTCGGATAGGTTAGCATGAGAAAGCATGGAAAACCTAGAAAATATAAGAATATAAAATTTGTAAGACGAGAATAGGCGAAGTAAAAAAGACTATAAAGAGGTATAAATATCTATCAAACCTATCAACCACAATGTGTACGGCCTCAGGATGAAACTGTACGGAGAGGTTTTTATAAGCAACTCTGTTCAGAATATCCAAGTGAGCTAATGGACCTAGACTCGGCGTTTCCTTCGTTTTCAGTAGCATCTAAATTGCAAGGAAATTAGAACTAAGATTTTTTTTAGGAATTTAAATGTTGCTTCTAGAATTTTATTTCAGTCCAGTTTTTTCTTATACGTTATAAGTTGAATCATCGAAAACATCATTGCCTATCCCTTTCCTTCTATCTTAGCGGATCTTTTACTACCGACTATCGATCGATTCCATGGTCAGTCTAACTGGTTTTCAAGTATAAGAAGAGAAAGCAAGAAAGTCACTATAATAAATGCAAATATATAATTGTATATTTTGCGACTTTTTGCTGCTTTCTATTTTCAGTCATATAGATTGCCGAACTAAAGGTCGGAATCAAACTACACCTCAATTTGGGACACTAATGTAATATTGATTGATATTGCCTATTTATGAAACTTTGAATTTAACGGGTAAAATAGCTATCAATAATGAAAAAAATAAAAACATAAGCAACCTATCTAAATAACTTACAATATCACTAAGAAGACTATTATAGCAAATTGATAGGATGGGATTAAAAATACCTCTACAATCCTGGGTTCGGCAAGCACTTTGGAAGCAGCATGACGGAGGATTTGAGAAACAGCCGCATCCCCGAAAGCGGCACCAAGCTCCGAAGTTATCGAAGTGGAGTACATAGAGAATATGATCATAATAGATAATGCAATGCTATTCGTAGACATTTTATAGAAACAGATTGGCTCATTCGGAAAAAAATTGATTCAGATAGAGGTATACTGTGGGTGGTTAAAGTACTGTAATCCCTGATCCTTCCGGGTCTCAAGGAAAGCGGGGGGAGGGGGGGGGGGGGGAAGGGGCGGGGGCCGACCGGCTACGCGAATCGGTCCATTGACTAATGCGTGCGATTGCCGTCTTGTTTCCCTGTCTTCTCTTGGCGGCCCGCGACTTCCACCCCCTCCTTGAGGCCCCTCCCTCTCTTCCGGGGGTCAAGGTCAGGCTCCATCCTAGGGGCATCGTCTATCTCAACCAGGTACACATGAAGGGAAAAGAGATTAAAAACACTTACAAATTAAATATTATCTGCAGTGTCAGATAGCACTGTCAGTGCCTGGCTGAAGAAAATAAATAAAAAGCTGATAAAAGTAATTCCAACAAGATTAAAGGTTATTATTTGACTCAATAAATACTAGTGAGCCATTAGCCTATTGCAACAACATATCAGGTTAAAACAGCAAAATGAACTGGTTCAAGGCTTGTTTGAAGTGGACTGCTGCATTAACCGCTTTAACAAATGAGAAATCTCGATTATAGCAAGTATTTTCTACATTTTCTGATTAAGACTTTTTCTCTGTCCATTGGTTTTGTTTCGAGTTCCAGATTGCTGCTAATGTTCTAGCGGAACAGCTTCCTCGACTAGTGATTCCCGATGTGGAACATAAATTGCCAGGAGAACAGGGATCTATGAGAATATCCAGAATACGAATATCAAGGTCTATGCTTTATTATATTACTTGTAATCATGATGATTTGCTATAAATTCTTCTACGTATTGCTAATGATAGGTATATATGAGTGATTCACCTGAGATCATTCTTTCACAGATTCCGCCGAGCTCAGTTCCATAATGTGTCAACATCGAGACCGAATCGTATTTCATGGATAATGCAGAACCTGGATTTAGGGTAGGTGAGCCAACAACTTTTCATTTATTATGAGCGATTCTCACTGATTTATTCACTCTAATATTACGCTGAATTATACAAAATGTCTCTCTGTAGATTTTTAACGATTAGATGGTTCTCGAAGACTTTTGATTTGATTTGGAGGTTAAAGTTCGTTATACAAATTTAAAAGTCATATAATCACGAAAACAACCCCTTTAAACCTAAGAAAACAGCAGAAATTAGTTCTTAATAATCTTTCATAATATGAAATTGTTGAATCGATAAGTACAAAAGGAGATCATTGATCTATCCTAATTTCTTACAAGGCAGCTCTAAAAATATCTTAATAAACTTGCTTTGTAAGTCGTTATAAAAAATATTATACTCTTTCCTTTCTACTGGGAGTTCTCCATGAAACATAATTCCAGCCAATACCGTATTTCTAATTTCTTAACTGTGTTAAGAAGGTTTAAAATAAACTTGTTTTCGTTTAAAGTCGACATTTTTGTAAATCCTTTAAAGTAAGACACACCAAAAATTTCAATATTATTAAATTATTAAAAATTTACTGTGTTCATTTCAAAAGTGGTTAATAGTAGTAACGGATGTTTTACAAACTGATTCCAGCTATGGAAAGATTTTAAATAAATGTTGAGGTTTATTGGAGACCTAAGTGGATCTGTGAATATTGTCGTACCATTCAATCTGACGGGACAAGCGGAAGTTCTCGCTGAAGGACTGACTTTTCATCTTGACAGTTCGGTATGTTCTCTGTTAAACCAATTTTTCGTTAAATAAGTGGGCTTTACAAGAGCTCTTTATTCATATATTATAATTTTAACTATAATTATGATTAAATTAGAAGTATTATTTCTTCCAGATGGAAAGATCAGCAAGTGGGTCGGCGCATCTAACTTCATTGTCCTGTCATACGTCAATCAAGTCTGTAGATGTGACTAATCATAATGGCGGACTGTTTGGGCTAGCCGTCAGCGTATTTAAGGTGTTTGTTGCAAATATATTTTTTTCTTTTTGCCAAGTATTGTTATTAAAGCCGACCTTTCGTTATAGCAAGGTGTCTCAGACAATGTCCGACAACTCTTACAAGGCCTGATATGCAAAAAAGTGCGGAAGTATATTGACGATGATCTAAATGAGAAGTTAGCGGAGGTACAGACCAAGAGCAGATTAAATGATGCCATAGAGACAAATGCTATTCGCTCCGCTCTTCTTCCAACGGGTACTGGAGGAGGACTCAACCTTGGAGGATTATTTGGAGAGGTTTAGTTATGATAGCTAACATCGTAGTATTATATAGATCAAAAATAAAGCATTGTAATTGCAGAACTTCACCAAGGATTTCTTCATCGATTTTCGGTTAGTTTCTTAGAATTATATATCATATTTTATTGTTTTATCATCATACATTTAGTCTAAAAGAGCACCCTACATGCGGTACGAACACCGTAGACCTCGCCTCGGCAGGGGAGATATCTCCAAGAGGAGAAGGCGGAACTCCATTTGGACCCCTGGGCATGGTCTGGCCCCGTCAGGAAAATACTTCCATGCTAATGCTCCTCGTCTCTGATTTTCTTCCCAATTCACTATTTTATCATGCTTATAAGCAAGTCCGCTTTCACTTGAAATCAGTTTTTTTCTATATCTTATTTTTGTTAAATATTGGGATTCTTCTAGACAACGACTAATTAAAATTTACCTCACACCATCTACACCTGGTGTCTCCTCATTCCTTCGGACCTCCTGTGATGGCGCATTTTGCATCTCAGACCTCGTTCCCCAGCTTGGCGACTATTATCCTAACGCTACTGTAGATTTATCACTTTCGGCTACTCGAGCTCCTGCTGTGTTATTTACCGAAAAACAAGGAGGTAAAGTCTCACTTAAAGTTTAAATCCCGGTTTTTTAAAAGATAAAATGTGTGCTTTTGTAGGTGCAATTTCCATCAATCTGGGTGCTGTAATCATTTTATTCGTTTCCATTAGAAACCAAAAGAAACAAGCAGCTGTTATTGATTTAGATGTGGTTGCCGATGCTATACTAAATCTACAGGTAGATCACAAAAAGGAAAAATGTTTCTCGTTTTGATGATAGCTTCAAAATTGTCCTCGTTAGCTTCTTAACGCATAAAATAACCTTAAAATAAAATATATGGAACACATGGAAAAGATTTAGAGAAGTTTTTCATACTTAGCTTTAACTAACAACTAAGAATAATAAATAGATACATTAAAATATGATTTCATTTATTTTGAATTCAGTATCCAAATATTGTCGAAAAAATATTTTCAAGTTTGTTTATTTATGGGAAAAGTTTATCCACATAAATTAAAAGAGAAACCAACATTCTTTTTTTTCAATGGCAGTGACATTTAACGATGCTATATTTAGAACATTTTTAAAACAAATAACTACAGTAATCCTCACTAGCAGATTTGGCTTAATTTATCATTAAAATATTAATGACCATGTATTTCTGGTGTATTTACACTTTTCACTTTAGCTCTACTTTTAAAAATATATAAGGCTTTCGCTATTTTTTAAAATAAGTTCTAGAATATTTTGTGGCTTATGATGGCGCTAATATCTACAATAGTCATTATACTTCCGTTACAAATTAGCGTATTCATGAGAAACAAGACAATTGCCTCCATTTATTATTCTCATTTGCCTAAAAACATGACAAAATGGGTGGATGTATTAATGCGTGAATTTCATCAGCTTTAGTACTAAAGAATCTAATTTAAAATGAACAACAATCTTGGAATATATGTGATCTATTTAGGAACACAACATCAGTGGGTCTGTGCATCTTACCAAATTTGATCTGACAAACAGATTCGGAGCTATCCAAATTTCTGACTCTGAGCTTTCCGATATATCTATTTTAGTATCACAGTTGATGGAGAATATGATTAACGAGATGCTGGCCAGTGGATTTCCTCTTCCCGTTCCCCATGGTTAGTAATTTTCCGTTGTTTCTATTTTTATTTTAAAATTATTTTATAGGCATAGCTAACTCTTAGCTTGAAATAGAGATACGTACTTATTCAACTATTATACATTTTTAGTAAAATGGATTCTCACTGATTTCTGTATATATGAGACAGCCATTCAGTAATTTCCCACACAACTATAAGCTTCATGTCAGCACTTTTATTTATTGATATTAATTAGTAAAATATTTATTCCAGTGCTTAAGTTACACAATATCTACGTTGATGTATTGACGAGAAGATTGCTGATAAGAACAGATATCGCGGTAAGAGGAATAGGACAATTTTAGATGAAAGTTGTGGTGCTAAATAAATATGAATCTAAATTTAAAAAACGAAAACAGAAGAATTTAAGAGTTAAAAACAAATATTAATAGTTTGTGATAGGAAGAATTCGAAGACCATACAGTATTAACACTACAGGTAGATGAGCGGAGTCTTTCGAAGTTGGCCGCTAAGACCCTGTTTAATGGTCCATCATTTGGTGGAAATCCGACTTGGATTCACTCTCATGAGAGGACCATAGCCACCGTCAAACAGTTAGGATCACAAACAGCTCAAGACACACCTCAGAACGATAACTTACATTTTCAAGGAACAAACATACTGCGTCATCAGCAAACAACTAATATCGGGTGATAAGATTTCTATTATAATATATGTTGTTTTGATACTTATTTTCCTCTTATTCATTTGTAATATTAATTTTTACTCATTATTTTCTTAAATCTCTCAATCGTTTTCTACTTAGTAGTAGAGACAGTCATTCTTCCAACTATTATTACGGGTTTATATATCAATTGTGAACATATCGAAAATTATTATCTTTTTTGTAAGACTTCATTTTCAAATGGATTCACAGAGAAATACAATTACTTAACTGTTCAATAATTGGTTATCATGAAATAACAAATATGATATGTTAAATGTGTATTTTCTTTTAAAAATTTTTATGAGTCATCATGGTGTTTTGCTTCCTCTGCAGGACCCACTGGGGTTTCATCATAATCAAGGTCGGGGCGACCTGGGTGTGTTTCCTTGATTTCCTAAGAAACAAATTTTTCTAAAAACTGTTTAGTATAGTTTAAAAGAATTGTTTTTACATTCTTACCCTTTCTTCCAACGGCACACTGTCGACATTAAATTTAGAGTAGTCAGGGGTAGCATCGTCTAGTGGTGGTTGTGCATCGTTATCACTCATTCTGGAAGATAGTCATATTTGTTTTATATAAACATTGGAAGAAACAAAGGATACTTTAGACAAGTGAAGGATGAACGGAAAATGTTCCATAGGAAGAAGAAGAAGAAGAAAAGGCAATTACAGTAAATATTACAGAGAAAACTGGATTGTAATATAAAACCAAAGGTGTTGTTAACTATAAAGCTAGATCTCATTTGGAGATTGTCGACTGCTACAGTGGAAAGCTTTTATAGTCGATGCTTGATTGTTTATATGTCTCCATGGCAGCCTGGGTTCGGCAAGTATTTTCTAAAACAGCCATGCGTCATACAAGTTGTTGATTATGACATTCAGTGCATCGTTGCGTTATTAGAAGGTTCTAATTATATAGCTGTTGATTATGGAAAACATTAGGAATAATTTTACGAAGGTATTATAATGTATTAGCACCAAGTTCTAAAAATTGACGCTTGTCATATAAATTTTGAATTTTCATAAAAATCACTTCAATACAATATATTCAAGTGGGATACTCCCCAATGATTTCTCTGCAATAAATTTAGTTTTAGTGGTTGATAATTGGTTTAAATAAAAAGATAGAAGTCTGAATAAGACACCAGTTCAAATATGTTTTTTTAAAATTAGTTATAATGTTCAGAATTACTATTTTTCGTCTCCGGATTTGTAGTTTACTGAAATTTCAGATTCTCAAATTTACTAGGTTTGCTGTTCCTCCACTTCCTGGTTTTCTGATCCTCTTAGCTTGTCTCGGCAAATTCCATTCTTAATCTAGGCTTTTTATGAGTAAATATAGGCCAGAAATGCTCAGTCAGTAGTATGTTATGTATGAAGCACTAAGCCTTTATGTTTTTATCTTTCAACTTTCCCGTAATTCATATTATTACATATGAGAAACCATACATACGATTCATGTTGTATGACTGTTAAATTCATATAAAA
Source organism: Heterorhabditis bacteriophora (assembly GCA_964036235.1). NCBI lineage: Eukaryota > Metazoa > Nematoda > Chromadorea > Rhabditida > Heterorhabditidae > Heterorhabditis > Heterorhabditis bacteriophora. Next base: position 10,799,787 of record OZ038429.1, read on the forward strand.
TAAGAATATATACATTTTCTTGCACCTTACTGAAACCATCATTACATCACTTAAGTATTCCTCCGGATATTAAACTTACATATAAATTTAGATTTGTATGTATATACTTACACATGGAACTAGTATATTTTTATCCATGTTTTACATCTCTTATTAGAAAATAATAACTTAATTAATTCAACTCAATTTAAGAGTAATTCAAATTGGCAATTAGTTCTAATAGATGAGTACAACAATATCTTTCTAGGATTTCAGGTGCACTTTGTAATTCACTTAGTCGTGAACTAAGTTTCTGCTGCCTTTGGTTCTGAATCTATTGTTCTGCTTTAGCATTTTAAATTATAAATTTCTCTCAAAGCATGTTCCTTTCATCAATAAATGTATTTGAAATAGAATTCCTCACTATAAAGGGTAAAACTAGTTCAATTCTAGTGTCTAGACTCTAAATCCCACACTTCAAATACTTTTATAAACATTTAAACGAGTTATTCACATCTTTGATCTCTATAATCCCTTCATTGACTAGTTTTAATTTTAAGAAAATATAGATGTTTAGATCTATCTATTTACGATAAATAAAATACTTATCGTCATCAAATGAAAAGGAATGGTACAATATAACTGATTAAAAGCCAGCTATTATCATGAATTGTGCAAAAGAAATCTGCGTGGGACCAATACCGCGCTGTGTAATGCAACTGCTCAAAGAACTGTGGATCACGTCGAGAGGAACTGTACAATCACATCTCTTTCTTCAATTATTGCAGCTCTTGTTATATTAAATTCTTTATTTTTACAACGAAAATCGTTTTGGGGTCCAGACACCTGTTGTATAAACAATACGTATCTGGCTGAAGGTATCATTTCATGCGTCGTGCATCACATGCAATCAAGTTGTCTAGAATATTCATATGTCTACTCAATTATTTTAATGTGACGCTTCCTTCATTTGCAGATCATCCTAGCAATTCAATACATTTCAGTGTTCAAAAAATGTGATTAGCCACTGATGTGTTGTTTAATCGGAAAATACGGCGAAAAATAATAATGAATCCAACTAAAAGTCGAATATATCACTTCATTCTGGCTCTGAGGGGGCGTCATCTCGCTGCTCGCAGTAACATTTCTTATGAATCTCACGATACTGGCTCATTTCTATCATTCGAAAGTTTTAAACACATTTCAAATCTTTAGTTTCCATAATTCCTCCATTTTCAGATACCTACAAATTATGTATACTTAAGAAATTCAAAGATGGGCTTTGTTCATGTTTTTTCCAGTGTGTAACACCGTAATATTCTTATATATAAAATATAAGATATTACGTAACTGTTATATTCCGTTTGAAAACGGGAATCCAACTATCTGTGAGAATAAACCCACGGTCCACTATCACTTCAATAATGGTCAAAACAGTCCTATAAAGTCAATCTACAATGGCTACAATTATCACTTATGATAGGGATTAAAATAAATGTTAGATAGCAATTATATTAATGAGAGCAAGCTTTATACTCAAAGAGGATGCAATCTTTTGCAGATCAATTGAAATATTGGATGGGACAGAAGATGTTTACCGATTTCTGTTCACACGCAGTCTTTAGTCGTCGGATGTTTATTCGAAACACCATGACTTGAAAAATGTATATGCTCCCCTGATTACACCGACCACAACCACAAACAAGTCTGCTAATTGCAGAGATAGCTCGTATCTCACCTTCAGTGAGTACGATAATGTATATAAACATGTATGAATATATTTGTACACAAGCAATATATATGTATTTTACTACTTTTTCATATCTATTCTGCAATTTTTGAAAGTGTTTCGTCAAGATTATAACTCTAATTTATATAAAGTGTATTCCATTCATTATTTTAGTCCAAAACAGAAGGATCTGACGAAATAGGTAGCAGAACACTTTCCTTTCTTTTTTCATCTCGGTCATCCGCCCTAGGAATAGTCCAATTTTCCTTGTCAGTTTCCAATTCGTAATGCGACCCATTCACTAATTATCCCCAATCCCTTCTATCTAGTTACATTATTGTGTATATACGTCTATATTATGCATAACGAATAATATCCATAATATGCCTTGATTTTCAACTTAAAATAACATAGATTGCAGTCTGCGAATTCAAAATTCAAAACCTCGCGAAAATCGACGTATTTGCTTTATTTTTAGTGTAATGACAGAAAAACTTTGTCTTCTAACTCCTTTTTCAGCTTGTTCTTGTTTTCTTACTTGACTAACCATAACTCAAGGAATCTTTTAAATCTCTTTACAATTTGCTAACAATTTTTGTCATTATACATAGGTTATTGTATTCGATGCTATTCTTGCTAACCACCAATACTACCATCTGTTTTTGTTTATTTCAATGTTGCATTTATTTAATTGTTTGTTAGTAATGAAATTAAGGACTACATCGAACGAATTAATCATCCGTAGTTGTATGAAACTCATTTGGTCATGTGACTTCCATTGTCTGATTCTTCCACCACCATATGAAGCCAAGTTGCACATATCCAAGGCCAAGAAGTGCAGATTCTGGTTTATAGGTCATGTAAACGTGATTCCTTGGTTAATACGTCGTATTCTCACGAGGACTCATTAGACAACCACGCACAAGGGGAAATCGGATACATTGTGACAGAAAAAGCAACAGAGACTAGGACATATTATTCGCAACTGTGATGAGTTTGTTTGTTTGTCATATAAAATGTGTTTGTATTGATATTCATATAGTAATTTGCAAAAAGATAATTTCCGCATACCGTTTGATAACTGCAATTTACTAAAAAATATAAGCCTTATTGTCTAACGCTTTCCCATTTATTTCATCTCAAATTTCATCATTATGCCTTCCATTATCCGCGTTTCTATTACATTCTGTACTATGCAACTCTTGTCTCATTTCCGTATTTTCCTCTATTCCCTGATTCTCAAATCTGGCTCCTCTCACAATCCAAACTCATTTGTGTGGGCACATCGATTTTATCAGTAGTCCAAATTTCCCTCAGTGATTTCTCTTTCTGCATTGTTCTGGTTTCTTCTACACAACACAACAGTTACTATCCATAATTTTCGTTACCAATAATAGTCTAATTGTACTTAAGAATAACTACATTGTATTTCAATATAATATATTTAAATATTGTCGCAGTATAGCGATACAATGAGACTGTTATGCATTTTCTAGGCTTGTCTATAAAAAAGGATGTTCCTATATTAAAAACAATAAGTAGCTACTGTCGTCATATTGCCTATTATGATAAGAAATCTATTCTGTCTCATCACTACAGTTGAACCAATTCTCCTTTCTACACCAGTCCATAAATTTCCCTTTTCCCCCCATTAACAACATAAATTATTAAGATTCCTGACGTGTTTTTCTATTTTTTTGCTAAGATTAAATGCCAATATTCATAGAAAATTTTTATTGTTAGATGTTTCTTCTTTTAGATCAACGACCACCTTCGTCTCTTTCGTCTTCTCAATTTTATTTCCTATCCGCTCAACTCGCAGTGCGGCGCATCCCAATTAGAGAAAATCACTGCTCCTCTCTCTCTTTCACCTATTCTCAGAAAAAAGTGTTAAATATGGCAATCGCATAGTGTGTATTGTTGAAATAATACCATGTCACTGTCATCATAGAGTGTCTCTGAGAACAATTTAAAATGTTGCCTTAATTATTACCTTTTTGTTCAAATCAACAATTTTTAGGCTTCACTCTCCACCACGTTTATCCTTATTTTTCATATGCGCAAATGACATTTAGTGAGAGAGAAAATGTAATGACTATTTCTATATAATGTGAATCCTTTCACACGCCATAGGATGCACCCAATGGTATGCCATTTCTGACATGGAAATGAACTAAATGCGAAAATGAAGACGCGTCATGCTTGCTAATTCCCTTTTCTAGATTAACCAAAACAGGTTTTCCTAACTTTTCTTTCTTCACAGAAACAGCTCATAATTTATGTTTTTTGAATTCATTAACCCTATTTAAACTATGCCTTCGTAATCAATTAATTTTCTCACCAAGCCAATCACTAGTTACATTGAGAGAGAAAATGCATCAATTCATTTAGTGACTGTAATACTATTTCCTATAAATAAAGATTGATTTTATAACATTGAATCTGCTAGTTAAAAAGCCTTTTTTTCAAACGCTGAGCATCATATAGGAGACAAATGACAAATTCTGAGAACAATCTAGTACATTTCCAAATAACCGCCAATTTATCCATTATATTGCCATCTATTCTAGCATTGAAATTGGACATGGCATGAGACAGCAATGAACTCGCCCGGAATATTAAATGACGTCAAGTTACTGACAGTCAGAAATACTACTGAGCTCGTCTCTCGACCAATAATTCTGTACCCTCTTATCTTCTTACCTCATCGGCATTATGACTAATCTGCATACTAATTATATCAGAGAAACGTTTATCCTATAACCTATTTCCTCATCTTCCACATTATTCATTAATCACCCTTATATTATTGTAATACATATTGTTGATGATATTTTTTTCCATTCATTTTCTAAATATTATTCCGTGCCAATCGTAGTACTATGCTGTTTCCACTTAATTAATCTGCCACATAATATCATATTGTCCCCATGTATCTTCACAGCTTCTCGTTATACATGCCACCCCTGTGCCCTTGTAATAGTAGGCTCCATAAACCCCTAGTTTTATATTTAACTCATAGTCTCTCATTCGATTTAATTTGTACTTTTTATTCACTCACGTTGTATCCGAATTTTTCATTAGCCTATCATTATCACGTGAATAATTGTACTATTAATCCACTTCAACATTTGCGTCAATAACCTTGTTTCGCATAGTATTTGCAACTATTCAACCATTATCTTCCCTATCTCGCATTCAGTTTTCTTTTAGGGTTTCAACACGACGCGGTCGTCATGATCGCGCCCACATGGTACCGGTTTCATAGGTATGCTGCTATTTTTCAGCCCATGTTTACAGTTATGTTTATGATACCATATATTTGACTTTTAATATATTCAGTGGAAACAATGTCTGGAAGGTGATACTTTCGATGTTTTTCTCACATTAAAGAAAAATCACCACTCTAATTGGTTAATATATTATGTTTGAATTATAGCCCTCCGTTACTGCTGGTGCTGCTACTGCTTTCCTCCCTTGCCTTCTCTGAAGGCAGTGTGCGGCTATGTGGTCAAAGACTCACGCGAACCCTCATGGCCGTATGCAGGAACCAACTCTGCGGGTCGTTTGCACAAGTTAAACGTCAGTATTTTTTTCCTTTTCTATTTTGCAGATACCTGTGATGTGAAGAGTTTTGACCAAGTATCTATAAGCATTTAAAAGTTTACTGGATATCTGCTACTATAATCAGTTAAAACAGGTGATAGCAACAAAAACGGATGTGTCCTACAATTGTTCTTCGAATTTTTATTTCCACCCACTACAGGATAAATATCTAATTATTATTTTTGATTACATTTTAACACGGCAAATGAAGTCACTATCATAACCACAATTTCCGCATAAACAGTAACTGGATAACATAGTTGATTGTGGCTATAATGGAAATAAAACTATATTGTATGAATAAGCGCTAGTGACAATGCAGACAATTGTTAGGTTCTAGAAATTTGATAGATTTTTTGCTACAATTGAATTTCATATGTTATACAGATTACTAATATAGTAATTTAAGTGCATAAGCCTAATAATACACACAAAGATTTGTTTTTTAACTATATAACTTTCTTACTTTAATTACGTCACTGCTATATTTTCGTTGTTTAGAATATCTGCCCTTTCAGGATCGTCTGTTTGGCTGCCTCCATCAGGCGGCCTGCGTTCCGTCCACTACGAAGCCAAACGGGCGGGAATTGCCACGGAATGCTGCGAGAACCGCTGCTCCTTCAATTATCTCAAGACCTATTGCTGTAACAAGTAGAATTTCCTTCACAGTTTCACTGTCTATATGGCTTTATTCGTACTTAATTCGATGAATTTCAGTAACTAGAAAACGTGAAACTGAGAGAAATTCAAGTAGTTGGGATATTTAGAAGATATACTAAATTTTAACTAATCTATCCTCTTTGTGATATTATACATAATACTAGTCGAACCGAGCTCCGTTTAATATATGCTTTCTGCGATCGCTTGCATTTTGGTATGGTAACACAGGTCTGATCTCTCTTTGCTATCTCTGTCTCGCTTGCCTTCTCTCTCTCTCCTCTCTCACTCATTCTCATTTTATGAGGACCAACCGTATGATATTCCTGCTATAGACAAAAACCGCGTAGTTTGATTTTAAAGTATTATTACCTTAAGGTTGAAAAAGTTCGTCTCTGTTTTAGATAACTTCTTGTGATGTGTCGAGTTTTAATTGGAAGCGAATAAATAATTGTTGACTGAGGTTGGCACGAAGAGTGACGGGGAGACGATAATTGATACTCTGCTGATAACGAGTAATTGGAGACTTGTGACGGAGAGGAAGGATGGAGAGAAGGAGAATAGAGAGGAAAAAGAAACTAAGAGGAATTGGAATGAGGAGGGGTCCTGCTATTGTATTAAATCTGAATAATATGTAATATAAAAGTAGTAACTAAAAATTAGAAACTTATTGTAAACGTGGAAAGTATTTATCTATTTCTCATAGAATTTAGAACGCGAAACTACTAGAAAAGTTGCAGTAGAAAATAGTTTTTTAATTACTCAAAATTTTTAGATGTTATTTCCATCCTTTACACTTAGTCGTGGAGCTGTGCAATATTCTTCGATTTTCAAATGATTCCGTTCCAAAAAGGGTTTATTTTATTTATACATGTAGTGAGTGGTAATTGCTGTTTCGAGAAAAATCATGACAAATAGACCCTTCTGTTATTTAAAGAGGTGAGAAGCAAATTAACTATGAGCTTAGCGAGATGCTGTCTGATAGTATGCTTTGATGGCTCACATGACACCATTCCAGTAAAGTGTTTAATCGGTGGTTACGCAACTGGAATCAAATGAGCCGCGGTCGGAGCACATCTGCTAAGGTCCTAGAAGACGACTCATGAACAAGAATTATAGTCGTTTTCATTAGTTACAATTGATTGTTAACATAGTAATTGAAAATGACTGAAATTGCTATGCAATCCGAAATGCAACAATACACAACAGAAGAAAAAACACATTTTCTTAGGGATTCAATGGTTATAGCTAATCCTTTGTTAAGTAATTATACTTATCGGATATCGTAAATGAACAGTTGTCTTTGATTAATAGAATGGCCTATGCTCTATAAACTCCAGAATCGTAAATGCCGGTGAACGATAAAGAGGTTTCTGGCACTTTAAAGAAAGAATGTACCTGCTTGCTCTTGTAAAATTAGGATTCTGAGTCAATAAAGAACTTAGCTATGTAAGGAGAAATAAATAAAGAATAACGGCAGGCGGTAAAATTACAAAATAACATAAACACTATGTAACTTGTAATTTGCAATAAAAAGTAGCCGTTTAAATCTGTAGAAGTCTTATTAAAAGGATTGAATAATAACCTTATAATTAGTAATAATCTCCCACCTGTAAAATAATGTTGTGGTTTTCTCCTTAAAAATTGCGCTATTGGTAATTTTTCCATGAACTAATCGAACTATTTTCAAGTTCCTAACATCTTTTCCAACCACATTGCTGGTTATGTTCCAACACCTCCTTCATTACCCAACAGTCGCTTATCTCTTTATGTTCTGGGTGGTTTTGTTGTCCTCTTCTGGCAGGGTGGCGCAATAGTTGCAGCACCGTGCTTCAAAGGGTTGCCGTCCCAATGGGGTCACTCTCCCCTCTGTCCTCGGAAGAAGCCGCCCACTGACACCGTACCCTGCCAGTGGCTAGTATTCTTCCATATTTTCTTGTAACTTACTACAAAAGTTGCTACTGCTTTGTAATTTATGTCTTAATATATAATTCAAGTACATTCGAAAAAAATAGCTAAAAAAAATATAAAATGTAATTTTTCATCTATAATGGTTCTATCTCATATTATTGACACCATTTTTTACATATCAACTGTCACTTCTACATCAAATATTTAGCGTTTGTAACAGTAAAAAAGTAGGTTTCAAGTATTCTGAGTGCGCATTTTTTCTTGTTAATTTAGATGAACTGAAGTAAAATACTATATATAATGCTATTTTCACTCTCATTTTACTTTCAAATATTTGGCTTCCCATGGATTTCACATGGCTGCTAATGCAGAAATTTGAAATTAGTGAAATAAACATGATTCTTTTAGCAGCTTATATCTTCGTTGCTTAATTTATCGTTTATTCAATTTAACTCATAACAACTGTTATAAATAAATATTGGAAGCGTGCAATGTTCTAGTAATATTTTCAATGCGTCATACCTACATAATTATAATTAAATTGGCATATATATTGTCGTCGTTCATTATCATAAGGTCTAGTGCCTCATGCAGATCTAGCAAATTGTCATCTAAAATCATGATTTTGTCCATAAATGTACCATCCAGTCACACATGAGCGTTCTTCTCCAGCCATTATGCCTGTGGGCTTAGGCGACGGTATGAACACCGATGTCCACATGGGCGGATTCTATGATGCTGCAACACAGCAAAATGCATTCAAGGCTATGACTCAGATGTGGCACATGGACCAATACCAGCAAAATTATCCAACCTCAGACGTAAAGGTAAAATATTTCATAATTTTCTATATGACTATTGCTTATCTTCTTATATAGCGCAATATAGCTCTACTAACTGTACACATAGCAAATAAACTTACAGAGCATTATATAAGTACTAGTAACTTTTAGAACATCTATGAGATCTATTCTTAAGCAGGTTTCCAGAGTTTTCTATTATTACCTGCTTTGTTGATTAATTGAATTTATATAAATTTTGGTTTTTACAATTTTACACTGAGGATACACTGAAACATTTAATAATTAAGCTATTTTGGAAATAAATATGTAAAATTAAAGTATATAATTGTTACATATACTTTTTGGCTTTTGTAAATTGATAAAATCGTGCCTCTGAAGATCCTATTTTTAAATTGTATCATAATATAAGTAAGTTAACACTGAGTTTTGAATACCTATAGATGACGACTGCGTTTCCACACCCCTTTGCTAACTTTGCACAACAGCTCTCCTCAATCACACAGAACATGAGAGAATCGCCCGCGCCATCCAAGAAGAAACCAAACCCTGTACCAGCAGAGATGAAGGATGCGGTAGGAAAAACAAAAACCCATATATTTAAATATAATTTAAATGTAGAAGTAGCATAACACTTTTGAAGTGAAAAATGGGTAGATTACATCAGTTTGGATATTTTTGATGACAAAATTCCCACAACGTGGATTGGATAACTTAAAATAGTTTAGATATCTTAAGGAATAGAAGAAAAAAATATTAGAGGAAGTAACGGTAAAATGTCCGGCTTAGGCTTATTATGAACGAAGAAAGCGGAACAACGAATCAGCACGACGATCCAGAGAAGCTAGACGACAAAAGGAAGATGTGAATCAAGGTAGATTGCAAATCTTAGAACAGGTGAGTGATTTTATTAAAGATGACACTAAAGATAAAATGTTAACAAAAACGCTAGTTTTCATGAGAATAATTTAACCATAAAGTATTATTAAAATTAAAGTATTTTAGGAAAACTTTCAACTCAAAGCAGATCTACGTAGATTAATGATAGAAGTAGAGCGGCTCAAATATCTGGCCTCAGTTCAAGGCGTACAGCTGCAATGATATCAAAAATCTAGCGCTTCTTGTCAGATAAAAAAAAATTAGATGAAAACGGTCACATTCATTCATTCCACTTAAATCAGCTCATATAATAGGGGTAGAGTAACATTACTAATACAGCCTTAACTAATACCTAACTTTGTGCTGCCTTATAATAATACGTTATTTATTTAAATTAGTTTGAACTCAACTGTAAATATATACATGTATCAAATTTGCAAGTTCATTTCAATTCAGGTGCTTATTGTCTTACTTCTTTATCATTGGTTATACATTTCTGAATAAACTAATACAATTATGAAGCTATTTTTATATTATCCCCATCAGAAAAAAACTACAATAGGTATAAAATTAATACAAAAATTAACAAGGGACCCAAATAATATACGGTTAACATATTGGTTCTAAAATGTTAATAAAATATTACATCTTTAATTTAATATTGTTTTCCATCTCACAACTTCCTAATCAAGAGATAACAACAGGGATCTGTTCTAGATATCACTAAATAATTAAAAATTAAAACTAACTCAATTGCGTGAGAAGAATGGTATCATTATCTATACGGTAGTAGACTTTGTATTCTTACATTTAGGATTTAGTATCTGTTTTGCTCTCATGGAACCACTACGTCAATTGAGAATATTACATCTAGAACCACTAAATGGTACATGCTAAGTGTTCTATTAGTCATAACTATTATACATACTCATTGAAGGTGGAAAAATAGTAATTTTAATGTAGTAAAATCATATACATACTTTTGTGTATATCTTAATTTATAAATAATCGAAAAAATGGGTTATATTAATTATGGCTGCACAGAACTAATAACGAAACAGTTTAAGTAATTACATATCAAAATGGAAAATTTTAAAGGAATCATATGTGTAGCATTCATTTTCGTCCCACACCTAAAAACCAACGTGTTTCGCTAGTGAAAGGCGGGCTTTTAGTTTCTAATCATTCATTGCTTCATTTCCTCAAGTTTTAGAGAATGGTATCTCTGCATACTTGCTTATTAATAAATATAAAGCTAGTTTAAATGTGGATTTATTTATTTGGCAAGTAATTACTATACTATTTTTTGAAACTCCGTGTATATGAGAATAAACGTTTACCGGTATTTGCTCACATTTTATTTATTGCTTAATATTTTCCTGGTTGATAATATTGGACTAAATTACATTTCACAGTTTATATTTGTTTTGTTTTAATATATATAGACGTAGATTTTTTTAAGAGCTATATAAAATTGCTGCATAATATAAATTGGTGGAATCAATAATTTTAATCTGACTCATTTTATGGGATTTTTTCTCATATATGGGACATACTCGCAAAGGCTACTCTTTATGGTACCTACTACATTTGCTCAATATATAGTGTAGTTGGTTATTCTCGTTGGTTTGCGCACAGCTTATCTCCTCTCGGTCTCTATCTTATATCCGAGATCAGCGCAGATCTGTCGTCGCTGCCGATATTTACACAGGCAAAGGATCACTCTACGATGTGATTCATCACCATTAAATAGAAACCAGCTTTATAAGCTTGTATTCACTAGTTTGGTGAAATATCTCGAATATACTTTTGTAATATTTTAAGCAGTGTAGTGTGGTATGATTATATACTTTTATCTTTCAATTAATGATATACTTATAGTTCTTGGATTTTATTAACAAATAAATGTTAGATTTTGTAACAATCCTCATCTATCGATCGTGCCTGCTTCTAATTGAACTAGGCGCCGATCGATTTTCGCCTGCTGTTTTTTTTTGTCTGCACCACTATGCTAATCTCGACTTTTCAATACAAACCTTTTTAAAACATTAATTATATGTTGGTTTTATAAGTATAATTCAGGCTGAAGTGCTAAGCCAGTATTTTCATTTGTACGATCAATATTATAGTTAATTTTGTACTAGACCTCCATTAAGATTCCATCCAATAATTTATGTTTAGTGCAAATATGCTATAATTCAATTTGATGAATATGCGTTGGTTCTTCTTAGCTTTCTGAAGATGAAAGCCATAAGTCATGTAAGAGTGTAGGAAGGCTGGTTGACAAATGAAATTGATTATGTGAACGCCTTGCCGCATCAACTAGCCAGTGATTGAGTGAAAATCAGGCGTGTAATAGAGTGGTCGGTCGGCATAGATGCCTCATTTGCAGATGGCCAATGTTATTATGCTTTTCATACACAACAAGGTGATCCTGCTTTCCACTTATTTTCAATATCATAATTTGAGATTTATTATTGGTTTATGTTCATAAGATTTGCTGGTATCGTTTGAATGCATGCTTGTTTAATCGGCAGTGGTCGGCGTTTGAGTGCTATATCATCTTTCGTAAATGTCATTAGTCTGTTCCCAGAAACGGCGATGCCTCATTCGTAATACATGCTTAAACGAATGCATTTCTGGTTAGTTGTCAATATTTATTAGACAACCTATTATTCCTGAATTATGTTGTCTTAATTCTATTAGCATTAATCGATATCTTTATTTTTGCAGCGTCTAATTTTGATTTATTTTACATTTCTGAGGAGTTCGTGTTTTGTTACCATATTTATCTATGCTAATTTTTTCAACTACGTTTTTTTGGAAACGTCTAGTTATCTCATTATTTTGGCATAATCTACATTTCTTAAAAATAGTATGCCATATTTTTTAAATTATGGGGGTTTGACTTTGTTGTTGTTAAGAAAAGTGGAGAAGTTATAAATCCATTTGTCTATTAATAATATTTTATAGATTTTTTTTGCAAATTCTTCCAAAATTGTAAACTTGTGTTTAATTGAATCTTATGGCCCTTATAGCTGTATTTTTAATTCCTAATAGAGCAATCCCTACTTCAGACTCTTAAAAAGAAAGCTTGTTGAGAAGTGTTCCAGATAATCAACATTCTCAGATATGTTGCGTTTATTCTACTCTCACTTTTGTGTGACCATCACTGAAATACTGGTTATTCATTCTATAAATCATTGATTTTACATTTCAGATTAATTTTTTCGCTTTCTTTCATTGGTTTATGGTACATTTCATAGTTTTCAACAGTTCATAGTGACTAGTGTGCCTATGTGCTATGCAGAATTGTCTTTATTACAGGTCTTTAAAGTTTTTTTTTAACTGTTCGAAAGTGGATGCATAGTGTATTACTGTTTATACTCTGATTGCTTCAACTGTTACTATAATGTTTATATTTTAATTAATGGTCAGACTTATTCTGATATTTCGGCGCTACAATGCTAGTAGTTTCTACTCAAAATATCAGCAAAATCGTTATATATTTCATGGCATTTTGGCGGTACTTTCGAATGGCGGCGTTAGTATCGGACACCATATCGATCGATCGGGCGCGGGACCCGGCGGACGGCGCATCGCCGGTGTGTCATCGTTCGAGCACAATCAGCGGTCCCTGCCAAGTCATCCACTATGTGGCTCTCCACTCACCCCTTGTTTTCATGATGACACTTCGGACGTCATTCTTGTTTTCCATTCTGTAGTAGCTTATTGTTTGGGTTGAGTATAGATAGTTTCATTTTCTAGGTTAAGAACGCATTGTACGTGATATTATTTAGGTTGGTGAAGAATTATGGGTGTTCGGGCGCGTTAAGTTTTCTCTATTATTTATTCAAGTAGCAGTATGCGGGTTCTAGGGTTTATTACAATTCTAATATCAATATGAACTTAATCAGGAGATATATTTAGAAAATACATCTTTGCAAAAGCATAGCATTTTGTAAGCCAGGCGTTAAAATATGTAGGTTGAATATAGTTTTGCATTTTTCTTACGATTTTCCCGTTTGCCTATCAATCTTTTTTTAAAGGAAAAATGTGACTTTTTAAACGTGCTGGTTTATTTTTGTAGTTTATACGATAGCACCTTTCCCATTTGTAGTGCAAACGCTTAATTCTCATCCTTAACGCTTAGTAGGGTTGTACTTCGAATGTTGCTTTAGTACTCGTTATTATAACCATAATTGCTCTGGGCTATTTATATTGATAGATAATGATTCTACGTATGATATTTTCCATTTAGTTATTTTATAATGAAATCATGTTGCTTTGGAAATTTTATATGTGGTCGGTTACAGCTCGGCTATGCTATAACTTGACCTGCGAAAATTGAGTTTAGAGTAGGTATTTTATGTGAGTTCCATTAGTGAGTAGCTGAGAAATATCATGCGGAGCCTAACTTCCCTGTATTGAAATTCACTTAAAAATATTGCAGTAGTATTTATTCACTGTTTATCCATTGTCAGTAGGAAGCGTATGTGAATGCTTTTATTTGAACTTTACGAAGAAATCATAAAACTCTAAACGTGTTTTCATTAAATATTCGTGATATTAACCTTTCCGATAACCATTTTTTCAATTTCGTATTGTTATACTGTTTCAGGGATCCAAACGGGTATTCCTCCGTAGATAGTAATTATGGCCGCAATTAGAAAGAAGGTTGGTTTTAATCAAATATTATCAAAAGAAGAAATTAGAGAATTGGTAATCATTACTTTTAGTTATCTTAATATTCATTAATATTAACCACAAATTTTTGGAAATAGATCATCGGCTTGTAAATCTGTCCATTATAGCAACCAACATTTTCTTCAGTTGGTGATCGTTGGCGATGGCGCATGTGGTAAAACGTGCCTATTGATCGTATTCAGCAAGGATCAGTTCCCAGATGTGTATGTTCCTACAGTCTTCGAAAACTACGTTGCGGACATCGAAGTTGATGGAAAGCAAGTAAGCATTGATAGTTTTTTTTTCATCTAATAAATAAATAGGAACTTATTTTTTATGGATCATTTATATAAGGTGGAGCTTGCATTGTGGGATACGGCCGGTCAAGAGGATTACGACCGTTTGCGCCCTCTATCATATCCTGATACAGATGTCATTCTTATGTGCTTCAGTATCGACTCACCGGATTCACTTGAGAATATTCCAGAAAAGTGGACGCCTGAAGTTAGTGTTTTGAGTATGTATAGTATAGATCTCACAAATGTAGTTTCCTTTTACTTGACTACAAACAAACTGAAAATGGTGGTGTTTTATATTAAACTGGCTTTTCTAAGGTTGTTTTAGCTAATTGGGAAGAGCAATTTTAAAGGTCAATTGGGAAATTTTATAATGATAACTAGGAATTGCAGGTACGACACTTTTGTCCAAATGTACCAATAATCCTCGTTGGAAACAAGAAAGACTTAAGAAATGATCCTCAAACTGTTCGGGAACTGGCGAAAATGAAGCAGGTAAAGTTGTACGCAGTTTAGTCATGGATATTATTGCTAAATTGCTTTAAAACGCAGGACCGACTATTATTAAGCATTATTTAACCGGTAACAATTTTAGGAGCCTGTTAGGCCAGAGCAGGGTCGTGCAATTGCTGAACAAATCGGGGCTTTCGCATATCTGGAATGTTCTGCCAAGACAAAGGATGTGGGTATCTCTTGGAAAGCCTCAAACAATTGATTAGTATATTTCCTGAATATGTTGCAGGGAATTCGCGAAGTTTTTGAAAAGGCAACGCAAGCAGCACTTCAGCAGAAGAAAAAGAAGAAGAATAAGTGTACTCTTCTATAACTTTCCTGGCCCATAATCTTGTCCTCATCTGCTTCCAATGTACATGGCGTCCAATCTGCTTCGCTTTTGTTTGCCGTTTTGTGTATACGCATTTCTCCCCTTGTGACGAAGTGCATGATGGATTAGCTAGACTGCGCCTTCCCTTTGGTTTGTGTAGGCTGTGTGGAGGGCAGTCCTGTTGTGTTCCTCGCAATGTTCTGAGGTGCTGCCACCTAACTGTTGTTCCTGATCTTTGTCGTTTGCTGTAGGGTTGGTTCATGAAAGCCTTTCTCCTAACTTCTGCTCTCGACGTTCCATGTAGTATCATTCAAATCAGATTTTGTTATAATATACATTGTAATCGATTGATAGTTTTTAAATTTTTTTTAACTAAGATAAAACGAATAATAATGTTTTACATATTATCAGTTACATAAAATCTGGGATATATATTCTCTTTATCTACGACAATAAAATAAGAACGCTCGTTTTTAAAACAGCCCATCGAGAAGCATTTCATCAGCATGTACGGGGAGAGTAATTCGAAGATCCTTGTTCTATAATGAGAAACTTCAGGTTAAGATTTTATTTAATAATTTTAGCTTATACCTGCCGCTGTGTTCTTCGTATCGCCTCTATAGCCTTGTCATTGCCAGACCAACTGCGGCGGGCTACTCCATTCGAGACATCCCACTGCAGCATTGAGGACGCTCGGCGCGCACAATCCTGCATGATTTATATATCCCACACCGATGCGAATTTAGGTTTCTCGACTAACCTCTGACCCATCAAGGACCATCCCAAATCCTCCGTTAATTACATCTCCCCAACCTACTCCGCCTCCATTATGAATGGAGACCCATGTAGCGCCTCGAAACGAATCACCTGAATTTGCTTCACCTCTGAGCAAGTGGGTCATAATAGAAATAAATTTCCTACATTGTAATTTTGGAATTAGTAACATCTACACATGTATTATCACTTGGTACGGTAAAAAGATTCAATCAAACCTCAGATCAGTATCAGAATTCTCACCAATAACATTCTGAACTGCCATATCAGCAGTGAACGCACTACCATCAGTAATATTCGAGGTTTCTCTGAAGGGAGAATCTGTGCCGGAAACGTCATGGTGATCCCTTGATATTACGATTGGTGCCTGTTAAAATGTGGTCATACCAAAGTAATAGACTGTAACTGCTCTACTACTAATATTCATATCGAATAATTATAACATCATCTTGGAACTACTACTGCATATAAGAAAATAGAATTGGAAGTACCGTAAGACTACCGTCCCGAATAGCATCATTAAATGCTAGTGCTAAAGCAATTCGTCCTGCCTGATCAGAGTAAAGAATGCGAGCTTGACTTCCAACGACAAGACTGTGTCTATCAGCTTCTTCGATCCAACGCTTGTTATCTTCATATTGCTGCTTCACACACAGAGGTACTGAACCGTTTTATAAGTGTTTGAATTACATCAACAGAAATTCGATCTGCCAGTCTACATCTATTCTTAACTCTAATAGTGCTCCACTCAAGATGTTGCTTACCATCATCTTTCATTAGATTATCGATTACTTTACATGCAATCCTATCAGTGGCCATCAAGTCTTCCTTCTTTTGTGAGGTGCACACCCAACGGAACGGCCCAAAACCCATGGAAAAAATGTCCCTAAAAATTGCACCTTGAGTACCTAAAATATTAATGATATAGAAAAGTTTCCTATATTGATGAATCTTATTTCTCATATACTATTCTTCAAAATTAAAGCAATGGTTAACCAATAAGATCCCACCCCATGATATCTTGCATATAAGAAGGATAACGGAATGTCTTATCATCCGGTGCATTTTCCCGCAATACGCTTGCACCAGCACGTTGACATTCGACGAGAAATGCATTGCCATAGTCCCAAAAGTACATTCCACGAGCACATAACTTATCAATAGCAGCGATTTGTCGACGTAAACTAAAAGATGCCTACATGAAACATGTTTTTCTAGACTTTCGTTTAACTTACCTCTCTTGTACAAGAGCTTTGAATTTGTTCGGTTCTTTAGTCATCATGATATTTGATTGTTCTATTGTTAATCCTACGGGATAATAACCGCCAAGAAAGGGGTTATGTAGGGAAGTTTGGTCGGAACCAAGATCTACGAGATGATCTGGCTCTTCAGCAAGACGCTCCCTGAAAAACAAAAATTATAATCATATACAGGTAATGTCGAAACATTTTTTTAACTAAATCTTCTGGACGAATAGCCAGATTGTAAATTAACAGTGGAAAAAAATCAAAGCTTTTAAATGTGTGTGAGACAGTTCCATCCATGTTTCGCACATCAATTATTACAAGTAAAACCGGTGTGAAACGTCCCTTCATTTTATTTCAACAATGTACAGACTTCATGTTATTATGCTTCTTCCATTAGTTCCTCTAAGTGAAACATGTTCTCGCTTGCTACCAACACTATCAAGTCCTGTAGATACTCTAAACTCAACGACATCCATTGTTTTAAAGGACCACAAGAAAATCTATGCGCGATGGCTTGAATCTTTCAAAAACGGAAGGATTGATGCATCAAAAGGAAGACATCACCATCATTGGTTTTATAACTGCAAAGGAAATCCTCACGTTGAAAGACTGGACAATGACGTAATTTTTATTAAAGGAAGACAATATAACGTTTGGCACCACTATCGCTGCTACGGATCCCGTGAACACAGAGACCGATGTCCCGGCCGGCCATTTTACCGCACACGGTACAAAAATGGATACGTTTTAATTATATGGAGTGATGGAAGACCAAATGAAGAATATCCGGCTGAAACTTCTCCGTATTCGAGAATAGCATGGTACGGATATTTCGATTCTGAGAAACTAAATGAGCAATATGCTCACTGCGACGAGGAGACATATTGGGTGAGAACATTTTCAACTAGCTAAAATGCAAGTGAAAATAGTAACATTTCAGCGTCCGTTGAGTTCACTACTTCTATGGATGATCTTGGTTATATTTATGATAACCTTTTCATTCTTTTGTTGGCTGTGAGTAAACATTTATCTTTAGAATCTAAATTTTGTACAAAATCTTTTGATTAGCACCTTTTTCAATACCATATACAAATACCATTATTACAGGAATCAACTTCGAAATACAACTGCTGAAGAATCCGTTCATAAGCCTGGTGATTATCATAGTAATCAATCGGAACATCTTTATATTTAATAAATTAAGATCACGTTGATTCATGGTGTTTATACTTACCAGAAAAAATACTAACAGTAGAAAACTATTTTGTTCTTTTTACGTATATTGCGATATTTAAAGCATCCAGTTAAGTCAAAAATAACATAAATGCTACATATATACATAAAACCAGATTTTCCTTTTATGGAATTTCAAAAATATCATAAAAGTTGAAAAATCACCAGAGGTCCACGACATTGCCAAGATAACCAATGCTAACTGCTTGTTGATTTTCACGATGTTTACGGATGAAATCAATTATAGAACTAAGATCATCGGAATACATATCCAGCCAACCTTGATCATAACGCTTCTGAAGAGCCTTGGGACACACCTAAACATAATTTACAGAAGTGAATACAATAAAATAAGATTTGAATTGATTTAGGACAGACTAAAAGAACTAATCGTGAAAAGACCTCGGCAATCACTCCAATACATCCAGCAATCTTGGCAGCTTTTGGCTGAGCCCCGCTCATTCCTCCAAGTCCAGCAGTTACAAATACTTTTCCACCTAAATTGTCTACTTGAAGGTATCGTCGTCCTGCATTTACTATGGTGATCTGAAATGAATATTTTACTAAAACAACTTAAGTAAACATCCTCAAAGACTTACCGTTGTACCGTGAACTATGCCTTGTGGTCCAATATAACAATAACTTCCTGCTGTCATTTGCCCATACTGCGTTACACCCAGAGCAAAAAACTTGTCATATAAAGGTTTTGTCGAATAATTTGAAATCATCTGGTAATAATTAATGAAATAGATAACTTACAAAATGGATAGTATAATTTATATAAGTAAAAAAATAATCCGATGTTTTGAAATAAAATACCATTCCATTAGTGATAGTCATTCGTGGTGCATTAGGATGACTTGGGAATAGTCCCAAAGGATGACCTGAATACATGACGAGCGTCTGAGATGATGTCATTTGAGACAGGTATATTAAAACAAGACGAAACTGAAATAAAAGAAAGTTAACCTGTATAAAACAATACTAACCACCTGTAATTTACCCCTAACCTTCATTTTAAAATAATATACTCGAATTTTAACTTTCACTTCAGAAAGCTATTCGGAATTTACTAAATTATATGCACATAAAATTACCCGGCAATAGATTATAGTTTTCTCACCCACAGAAATAGACTTTACCTAAACTATTTTTTTTAAATCAACTTGCCTAGTTGCAAAAATATTAGAATTATAAAAAACCACTCTTCAGAGGCTAATTTTTAATCACGACTTCAGTGATCTCGGTTAGGATTCATCAGTAGAATGGCACTGGGCGAACACGAACTCTGTGTTAGAAACAAAGACCACCACACTACCACTGCGCCAATAGTACACTGCTCAAATACTCATACCTGAATCCAATTACTGAACACTTGTCCATTTCCACCATACGTGACAAGCTCTTGTGGGAACTGTGCAACATCTGAGTCCAGGTTATTGAGAATCATTAGAATAATTGCTGCTGCTTGTTGCGAATTAGCAGAGATTTCGAAAAGACTTGGAGCCTTAAAAAGACGACGAACTCCCTCAAAATCTTAGTATAACAACCAAACAACGTTTAAAAATGAAGAGCTAGAGATATACCTTTAAATGAAAGTTAGGCATGAAACGAAAAGCATAAATATGTCCGTAGAGTTCCAACTCTTCTGCGAATTCCTTGGCTAAGAATTCATGGTAATCAGCTGGTACATATCTCAGAATGTTGCGTATGGCTAGCTGACAATTAAGTTTTGACATTCATATTCCGCTAAATACATTCAATATGTATGGATTACCTTTTTCTCCTGTTTATTAAGTTCACAAGGTCTTTTTGGAGCATGGGAAACTTCGACTGCTCTTTGCTCAGTCGGAAATGAGACAAGTGGATGAAATGGATCAATAAATAGGCTAGGTAAATCCATTCAGATACCTGAACCTTAGATGAGTGGATAGTGCCGTCAATTCAACTAAAACAATGAACAAAGAACCAATGGAAAATAAAGTTGGAAATTCATTAAAACACAGGGTTCCAACACTTAAAATGGGCAAATGCATGGCGTAAGAATCTCTCCTGGGTTTTATGTGTCTTATGACCTGTTTCCTAAGAGTTTCGTTGCAAACAGTGCCATTAATCGAACATTCATCACCTGATCAAAACTAGACGACTTAACAACGAACAAACTGATGTCGAGGGATACCTACACAATAATTGGTGACATTTCCTCTATGAGATCCATCCGTACTTATGTTTTCCTCCTGAATTTTGAAAAAAAGTGCCACCGCTTCCATTATTTCCTAGCAAGTCGTCCTACCAGCTCCAAAATCTGCAGTTTTCTAAACACAGAAAGTCAATACTTTACGAAGCTGCTCAATAGTTAACAGTAATTTGCATAAAAATTATCATAAGTTACCATCATATATCAAGAATTGCTAAAAGCAAGCAGGGAGGCCACGATCACCTTTTCGGGATCCCGTGACTGCCAAACCCTTCAGTTATCACAATCTATGGAAAATAACGACAGTGTATCAGACGGGGTTTCAATGCACAATTTCACTGGTAACTGCGGGGACAACGAAGCGACAGAATGACAGCGCAGCTGTCCGCAACAGAAAAAATAGAATAAGTTAATACGGTACAAAAACAGGAGCTTAACTACAACATCTTAAAAACAGTATCAGAATTAGATAAATAACTGATAATATGAGATATAATGTCAATGGGCCAATTCACACTAGGGATCTTTTTGGCGACTATTCAGTACTAAATGCCCACCGATGAGACTGTGATTCATTAGGCCCTTACGTATAAACATATCTACTCGTTATCCTCGAGACTAAGATGAGTTATCTTCGAAAAGTCGAACTCGTGAGTTGTACCACGATGGAAGATGTCCAGCACATCCTAACAATAAAAATTATAAACTATCAAAATAAGACTATAAAGAATGAAAATACCTTGCACGTAGTTTCAAAGTGAGTAGTGGGATCATATGATGTTGAAATAAAGACTTGCGATTCTGTGCCAAGATCAGTCGGCTCGTATACATCAGAAACAGAAATAAACCTGTATAAAAAATCATTAATATTTAAAACTTTAGAAAAAAACATTAGGGATGCTGTAAAGACTATTTTATTGATAAGACTAACTTTTCTGTAATTGTTCCAAGCAACTGGAGCCCAGGAAGGATCTCAGCTTCTGGATTATTGGTTTCAACTGTTGTAGAAACCATGGCCACGAACCATCCCTTTGGAGTCACCATGTTAGTGTTCGAGCAACAAGATATGTAAATATCTGAAGTTTTCCATAATAATCGAGTATAGTACAGATCAATCAACTTAATCAAGTTCAACTAACCATAGTGTCGTCCAACTTGCTTCTGGGGAATAATAATTTGACACGATTGCGCATCATTCGTTCCCGGTATCGGATGATTGAGTAGGCAGATAGCCCGAACAACTTGACCCACCTTTTTCACGCGATCGGGAACATATGATGGATCACAATAGACCTAAATGAGGAAAATCTGCTTAAGCTAAAATTTGGAGTAATAATAAAACTATTACTTGCATAATCACAAATTCGATTTCTCCATTATAATATTAAAATCAATTAATTGCTATTAAATAATCTCACCTGCTTTCCTCTAACAGTCTCCTCTCCACATTTCACGCCTATTACTTTGCCATTATCAACCACTAGACCATCAACAGGCTTATCGAGCATATAGGTACCTCCGTAAATTGCCGATAAACGGGCAAATCCCTTACAAAAAGTACAATTTTAATTTCTGGAACAAAGCTTTTTAAAATATTTCACACCTGGGGAAGTTCTCCAAGACCATACAGAGGATACAAATATGGAGATTTCCCATAGCGTGCTAGTGAATCAGAATAAAGACGAATTTTTTCAATTGCAGGACCAAACGGCTGCTGTTTGTGACTAAACAAAAATATTACTGAAAGTAACAGAGGTTTGAAGCAAGAATTTAAATTAAATAAACTACAGAATTCATTAACTCACTCTTCATCTCTAAACAGAGCGAGAGCATGTCCAGTGAAATCTGCTGTATTTTCATCCAGACCAAATTTGTCATATACCTGTAAGTAGTAATGCATTTCTCGGAAACTAGCTTTATGATATTTATCTCTTTACCTGCTGCATAGTATGAACTTCGGGGTCAAGTCCCTGCCACGTGTCCTTATTATTTTTGTCAAAAGCTTGAACCCAGCATAAGAATTTCTTAAAACGACGTTTCTCAAACATTCCCATGAGGCTTGTGGCCAACGCTTCCATTTCATCAGCTGGTACTTTGTATATCTTAAAAAATATTCCTTAAATTAATTTTTAAATTAACAAAAATTTAAATTTCATCACCTTCCCTCCTTTGTATACGTACGATCCTTCCACAGATTTAAACTCGAGATAACGAGTAACTCCTGTGTGAATTAATAGTTTAACTAATGACCCATTTGCCATTAAGAACTTAGGAATCAAATCGACATTCCAGTCACGACCGCGACCCATCTCTGGTGGTGGTTTCGCGTTTGGCCCTGTAATTAAATAAAAACTGAAATACTTCACTGTCATAGTAAATATGGTTACACACCCAAAAACTTCTCGTATAGCTGCTCCAACGGAGTAAGAGAAGCAGATTCTCCACCATAGTAATTATTTCTATCGATATGTAATACCTTCTTCCCAGAAACAGATAGCATCCCAGATATAATACATTCCTGATAATTATACCACGATAAATTCAGCGAAGAATTACAATATATATGTGAAGAAAAATGATCCTGCAAACCTTAAGACCAGTTCCGAGAACAATAGCATCATATTCCTCATCCATCGTAGAATTAACACTTGAAAGGAGTCTAACCGCTAGAATTATACTTTGTACATACAAAATTGAAAAAATAGTATTACATACATTACAAAGGCAACACAGTTGACGGACAAACCAGTGATAATAAACTAATTAACAATATTGCAAATTTATTAGGATTTGTATTTTAATTCTTTCTGGCTAAAACAGCGTAGTTCACACCCTGCATGGAAGTCCACTCCCAGTGATTTTGGATAGGGCAATATGTAAATCCATTCACAGCTCTGTAATACCCAAACATAAAGCACCGGAATTAATCCCCATAACAGACAAATATAATTTAGAAAACGAATGATAACCTGATGCTGCAATCATTATCTTTAAGAATTCTAGCCAGATGATCTGGTTTCACAAATTTCTCCCAATCATGAACTCCTGGTGGAACAATACCCAAAACATTCTGAAAACTGCTGCAGTGTGATAATATATAATAATTTAAAAAATTATGAAACGATTACTTACTTCAGCAAGCCATACTGCTGTTATCCAACTCAAAACAGTTTTGTTTATTGTGGTGAAAAATAGATGTGCATTGGGCTTTGCTAGCCGAGCGCAAGCAGAAACGAAAGAATTGAGATCAGCTACATGTTCTAGAATCTCCGATGCAACAACTGCGTCAAAAGCTGAAATGTGTATATATATCAAATTTATCGACTTGACCTACTCCTGTGTAGTGTACTTGGTCATGCTAACTTAAGTTTTCAGAATAAATACGAATGCTAGAAGAGCAAATCTATATCTGACCAAACTCAATTTACTTTTAAAATAATTATAAACGCATTAAAAATATATACATCAGATTATGCAAATAGAGATCAAGAAAAATGAAAAACCATTTTTCCAACAGATTCCATTTATATCACAGGTCAATAGCCAAAAATATTCGTCAATTAATGACCAGAGTTGCCGATTGAGAGGCGCGGGCACAAAATGAGAGAGCGGGCCACATAGGCCGATCGATACAACAAAACAGCGAAAAAGGAGACGAATGCGGCGCTCACGCGCGGCTAGTGGATGGTCAACATTGCGGATACCACACGTAGATCAACTCATTAGACCCAACTACAAACTACACCTTATTACCTAACGGTAAGATACTAATCAGATGACATCTATGACATACCTAAGAACCCAATCAAAATGATTGCAATATTTCCATTTATGATATGAACACGTTCACGTTTAGAACTAGTAATGTAAAGTATCTAATCATTAAAATCTAAAATTTGAAATAGCAGATAACGAGAATCAGCAATTTTGTAAATATCTGTGCAATTATTTGACAGAATTTCAACAAATAAAATATAATATATAATAATCTGAGAATGTGAAGAAATAAGACATAACCATAGCAACAGTGATGTGAAAAGCCGACAAGCAGACATAATAGATGATCTAGGATTTATCGCAATAATATCCCATACAAAGCAATGCAGATAACAATAGATTCGTTGGTTTCAGTAATTGAAATAATACTCTATAATGGCACTTAAACTATTTTTAACTAATGCGAAATAAGAGTCAATAACCTAAATTTTAAACAAAATTCTAACGTAGAACTATTTGTTGGTTTTTTTAAAATGAAATATTGAAAAATACTAGTGGTGTATTTTTCGCATGTGAAAAACTTGGAATAAAAATTACTACAAAAAAGAAAAAACCCTTAATATTACAGTGAAATATGGATATACTATTCATTCTTTTTTCATATGAATCGCAATCGTTTAATAAAAATAATGCTTATCAGTAAAGAAATTGCTAATTCAAAATTTGATGACTTATATTTAGTTCAAAAGTCGGGAATTTTTTTAAACAAAACAATAATTGTGTAGCTTTCCAGCAATTCACTAGGAATAGCTCTTTTCCAATTAAAGCATTATCATCTTGTGGTCTATACCGACTCATATTATAAAAAATTAAAACTAAAAGTAAGAATAATAATGAAAATGTTAAATTCGATGTCTGACTAGCCTCGGATAGCATATTAATTTAAAATCAAATAAAACGATATTGTTGATGTGAAAAATATACCGTTCTCATTTTCTTCTGCAAATTCTTCCACAGTTCCTACGTGGTAGGAAATCCTCTCAGACACACCACTGACCTTAAGTGGAGGCGACATGAGGACTTCACGAGCTGCGGCAACCTAAATAACCTTAGCTCTTAATATTTGTGAATATTTCCAAAACATCGCAGGACTACCATAAAACCCAGTATTTACAGCCTTCTCTGTAGCATCTAATCCCGTTACTCGCAATCCAGCACGTGCTAAGGGAACAGATAATAGACCGCCACCGCTTCCCATATCTAGTATATGTATTTCCTTATTCTAAAAGAGAACATACCAAATCCGATACGAAGTTATAAAATTCACAGAAAATAACAAAACTAACTTACTTCACCGATATTTTGTAGTATCCATGGCACCCTTAGCTGATTAAGTGAGTGAAGAGCTTTAAAAGGTCCAAATTCATCAGCCCATTGTGATGATAATTCTCGAAACTTTTCAACTTCTTTATTATCTAAAGAGGAAGATGTATTTGTAGAATGCTTCCTTAAAATAGCCCTCTGTCGAATAGTACGAGACAAGTGGCGTAAGGCACCGTGTTCCATAATTCACTACAATACACTTCACTTATCACATCAAATAAATGATACAAAACACTGTAATATATGCATACGTATTACGGAAGTTGCCTCACTAGGATGATTAAATAAGCATAATTAATTTAGAAAGTATTTACGCTTGTACCAAAACTACAGTAATTGTTAAAATACAGGCTACCTATATAAATATGAAGCAAAACATATAAAACCATGAATCTATAATCTATAGTTCCAAATATGAAACTAGTCAGTCCCAGTCAGGAATTTTGAAAGGAAATCCTTCGGTTTCGCTTCGACATTTTCACGGAAAAGATAGTTACGCACATGATCCGGATTGTAGAAAGCATAGCGAATCGAATATATGTGCTAAAAGACGTGATAGCTATCAACCAATCAGGGTTAGCCAAATCAAGATAAAAATATATCTGGAAACTAACTAATTAACCATACCTGTTTAGTTTCGCCGACTAGCCTATCAATAACGCGAACATCTGTAAGATGGGAATTCTTCAAAAACTGTTGCTTTAGTACCGCACGAAAAACTCCGAGAGGCATGTCGCTCAAACCGTAATCCCACCAGAACTTAGGAGTAAGACGTTGCCTAAAAAAACTGAATCTTATTTAGGTCTCCCAATGACAAAAAATGTCTTTACTTACAATTCCTTGTAAATCTCCAGAACAGATCTTCTAGCTTGATCACTGTTGGAAGAAACCACTGGAGCGACGGATTTTACAAGTCCAGAACCCACGCGCGCAATGTTTACAGACTTTGACATTACGACAAAGTATCTCCTTTAGTCACCTTAATATTAGAAAACCAGAAAAAAATTAGAAAATATATCACTGGTAGTAGTTCAAATAAGTATAAAGTAGAGATTTACTTACTCTAGCTTCAAGGAACTCAACCTTCCTTTCCAGAAGATGAAGTCTATCACTTAAAGTAGCAAGTTTGCTCCGACAAGACAGTTCTAAAGAGAACAAACATCTTACAACGTCTTTTCTTACAAATAAAAATAACAAAAATAAAGTCTAATGATGAAATTATACTAGCATTAAGACGATATTATGGAACCCTGATTTTCTAGACCAATGGCTCGATTTTTATAATTGTGCGTTATCCTAATTTTAAACGAATTGAAGGTAAAACTCAATTTATTAAAAATTTCTCACCAAAACTAGACAGAAAGTTAGCGATGTTCTTGATGTTATCAGCAATTATCTGCAAATATAACAGCATTGTTAACCTGTGATGAAAAGATAAAAGAATATTTAGTATAATGGATAAGAAATACACTCTGGTCATCATCTTTCTTATTTTATACCAACTTAGAATCGAAATCTTAACTACGCATATGGAACAAATAAATCCTAGCGTAAATAATAATGTATAAATTTTCAGACAAGAACACATGCCACGACTAGTGATAGGACAAAATTAACTACAACTAGTGGTTTCTCTAACTAGTAAAGTACTACAATGTATTTATTGAAGAAATACCGGAGCAAGAATTATATATTATGATGTAAACTATCCTCATAGCTTTCGTAAAATCACCTACTAAATTTATCCCTGAATACCTAGAATAAAACATGTAACTAACAACTTTATTTAAGTGATATATTAAAACATAAATATATACTATGAAAATTTGTTACAGACCTGTTCGTATTCCCTGTTATCCCAATCGTCGCGGAGTTGGCGCTGTACAGTGCCAACGACGCTCATCCAATAGGAAGTAGAAATTTGCCGCATGGTCTAAGT
The DNA here is from genome assembly GCA_964036235.1 of Heterorhabditis bacteriophora. Taxonomy (NCBI): domain Eukaryota; kingdom Metazoa; phylum Nematoda; class Chromadorea; order Rhabditida; family Heterorhabditidae; genus Heterorhabditis; species Heterorhabditis bacteriophora. The sequence continues at coordinate 10,827,643 of OZ038429.1, forward strand.
GAACACCAAACGTGCGTAGTTAATCAGTTGTCATCTTTTTGAGACCAAAATGTAATATTTTTTATTTACGTTAAATCAAAAATCTTGTGTACAATCAAATAATACCAATATTAAATGTAATGCTATAGATATTATTTTTATTTAGAAAGATTAAGATTTTAACAAAAAATCTATGTCACTAATAATACTTGTCTGATATACTGTAACTTTAATATTCCATGTGCGCCTTCGCAGCTGACTAAACAATCAATACAGTAGGAGTTCGTCTACCCTTGGATTATAGTTTAATGTCTAACAGTCGCAATAGACTATTATTTTGTAAATGGTATATTTAATTACTATATAGATATCATTAATTATTTTAATAGAAATGTAGCCAGGATAATACCTACTTTATTATATTTATTCGCAAATATGCACTGTCCAATAATTTAAAAAATTATATTTACTGCATTTATTCTAAGAAACAACCAAAAAGTTTCTAAAATTAAAAATAATGGTATGTATTTGATTAAAATTTTAGTTAGATTTTTTGATTTTATTACTTTTAATGGACTCTAATATACTTTGATATACATATCATTGTTAGGTGAGCGTAGACGGTTATTTCTCGTTTGTTACTATGTAAAATAATTCAAGCATTCCAGTTAACTAAGGTAGGGTAAACAGATCGCAATGTTTGCCATGATTAATAGAGTTTTGGAGTGGTTCCGAAGTTTATTCTGGAAAGAAGAAATGGAACTAACTCTCGTGGGCCTTCAAAATTCAGGAAAAACAACATTTGTGAATGTTATCGCTGTGAGTTACTTCCTCTTCAAGTTAGTTTTAGTGGATTATCGGAAATGTTTTAAAATATAAAATGCAACTTATTTCAGAGTGGACAGTTTACTGAAGATATGATTCCTACTGTGGGATTCAATATGAGAAAAATTACAAAAGGGAATGTAACAATTAAAGTATGTAAAGAATACCTACCATGTTTTATTTATTGTCAGTTAATGTTTTTGTGAGAAATTGTATTATCCAAGTATTTATTTTTCACCTTTTCTTAGAGACATTTAAATGCATATCAAAAGTGGTTGTTTGTTAAGCTTTGGGATATCGGTGGTCAACCACGCTTCCGTTCTATGTGGGAAAGATACTGTCGTGGAGTAAACGCCATAGTCTTTATGGTTGATGCTGCTGACGAGGATAAATTAGAGGTATAAGTTTGTTGAATATATTGAGTTTAATAGTACTATATTATACGTTCGTATTACAAATGCTAAATTTAGGCTTCACGAAATGAATTGATGCAGCTGTTAGATAAAGCACAACTTGATGCTATCCCAGTTCTCGTGCTGGGTAACAAAAAGGACCTACCAGGAGCTCTTGATGAGCGACAGCTCATTGAAAGAATGTGAGTTCTTTAATTTTACATATTTGAAAAAAACAGGTGAATACAGGATAATGTATAGTCTCATTTAAGTATATTATTTCGCCAATTAAACGAAACACGCACGTTTGGGAGAATTTTGACACATTGCTTTCAATTATTTTAGTAATACATATTCATTTTGTTTTCTTAATATGCCACATTGTAGAGTTGTTAATTTTAATACAAAATCGATAATTCTAACCGAATATATTGGTTTGTGGATGTTTTTTCCCCACAAAACTATTTGTTTACCTAATATTTGTAGGAATCTATCTACCATACAGAACCGCGAAATATGTTGCTACTCGATCTCATGTAAGGAAAAGGAAAATATTGGTTTGTATCCCTCAGTGTACTTTTGTTATTTATATAATGTGATTTACGTATAACTGACAGAAAATGTTCATATACCATTAACTGGTCACTTATATATATATATATATATATATATATATATGTATTCAGATATTACACTGCAATGGCTGATTCAGCACTCAAAGAGCCAACGTTGAATATCCAACTCACACATTTTGTAGTTTTTTCTTTCAATATTGTTGTCATCTCCTTTTCTTTATACGCTGGTTTTGCTATTTCTTATATTCTCTATTGTTTATCCTTTGCTAATTCGTCATGTTGGTATGCATGTATTATAGTTTTTTGCACGTTTATCTTTACATTCTCCTAGGATGACTGGATTTCCGATTAGGATGCTTTTACAGTGTTAATGGCGATAATGGTTTTGGAGTGATACTTTACTAGATCTGTTCTTCATTGATGTAGCTTTTTGGAATTAATATTTATAAATTATAATTGATTATAATGCTTTCTTCTTACATTAAGGGCGTACTCACCATTTCGATACTGAAAATTGTACTTTACCCACGTTTTATAAATTTATTCATAATAAACATATTTATTAACATCAACTTGGAAGGGTTCACGCTATCAGATGCTAATTCACAATTGGTAAACAATATAATGTTTAGCGGTCCCACTCAGCAACTAGGAGTTTCCCACAAGAGAAATATTTCAAAATGAAATTAGAAGAATGTATATATCAACCGATATCCGTTAGCGATGGATTTACAGCTTATTTCATTAGTTTCGCCAACGATACAATTACTCCTTGGTTGTCCATCTAATCTGAGAATACCTATATGACTATGAAACCAACGTTAGCAAAGTGTCCCAAATTCTCTGCTGAAATCAGTCGACAGCTACATAGGTTGAACAGACTTATCCCGAGTAGGCTTAACCTAAGATCCTAAATAACTGAACTGGTAGAATGACATGAGCTCCCACGAGTATCATTGAGGTGTCGCAGGTTTAGAAGCTGTATAAATGACGTTAAATTAAATATGGTGCACCGGAATCGATTACAACGGGGTTGAGCAAGGTGGTTGGGATAGACTCCATTCGTGCGTGGGTGGTGAAAGCTGTGGGGTAATATCTATGGTTCTACTAGCAGGGTAGCTGCGTACTTCGCGATCGCTTTCTTCTCCTTGATGACTTTCACTATATATATTCCTTCATCAGTAGGATCAATATTCTGAAAAAAGATTAGTAGCACTCATTAAAATTATTCTAAGAACTACGTTGAGAACAATGAATGTAAATCTGTTATAGCTTTTTCTTAATACCTTAAAATCGAGTTTAAATGTGTTCCCAGATTTGACAGACTTTAGTCTATCTGATTTTTCAATCTTCTCGGACCCTTTGAACCATTGTACTGTATATCCCTCAGCATTTTCTAGCTCCAAGACAAATTTAACAGTCGAGCCTGATGAGGCGCTCAATGAGCTAGGCAATTTGACGACTGCAGGTTCATTTCTTCCATCTGTAATACCAATAAGGTTATCGGGATTATAACCACAATGTAATATATTATAGGTACAACATAATGCACAGAATTTATTATACCAACCTATAACAATAACTGAGGCTACAGAAACGAGGTTCGTTCCTCTTTTGCGAACTTCCAATTGGTATTGTCCAGCATCATCAGGTCGGACATCATTAATGGTTAATCGGTACTTCTCGCCTTCTTGGCTCATCATTAGTCGATCATCTGATTTTACCTATAGAAAATACTATCGATGCAGTTGTTTATTTATAGTTAATCAAACTCGGATTTAAGGACTTACTTCTCTGCCGTTTTTCATCCATAAAATTTCTTCACCCTCTCCTGAAACTGATGCCTCAAGAGTTCCCACTGATCCAACATTAATAATTTGACCTGTTAGATGACGTACAAGTCTGGAAAATCATTAACTAATTTTAGTTTATGCAGTGAATTCGAATGATAAATACCTCAATGAATCGTCCGATGATCCGTTCACGTGTACGCTTCCATCAGATTTTGATCGGACAATAAGGGTAGCTTTACTCGATTCTTGTCCAGCTGAGTTACTTGCCCTGCATAAATATTCACCGGAATCTTCTAAATCTGCATTTGAGATTCGTAGTTCAGCTAGTCCACCAATGAACGTATTCCGAAATCTGGATTCATTAATTCTTTCACCATTATGAAGCCACTCGATAATAGGCTCAGGCACTGCATTGACCTGAAAAGAATGAGAACATTCTTTCTATATAAACTTAATACTCTATCACTAGGTATTATATCTTATACGTTTTTTTAACTTCTACAAACCTGACAAATAAATTCAGCAGAATCTCCAGCATCCACCTCTATATTATGAAGTTTGGAAATAAATTGAGGAGGTTCTGTAGAAACTTTCATCTTCAGATCATCCTTAGCTGATTTAGTGTCAGGTGAAATGTCTCTTATTAAAGATCTTCTACGAATATCGGTGAATGACCGTGACCTCTCAACTTCCCCCATACGTAGTGAATCGTATATTCTCCTAGTTCGCATTGAGGAAATGTGTGGAATAGGTTCTCCTCCTTTAGTTTGAACAGTAATAATACATTCCGTGTAGTCTTCTCCAAGCGGACTTGTTGCTGAACAACTATAAGTTCCCGCATCATCAAGTTTGGCATTGAAAATCTCCAGTGAGCATACTCCGCTACGGAACGTGAGCTGGACTCTATCTTGATCAACTGGTCTACCATCTTTAAGCCACACAACCTTCGGAACAGGATTGCCTTGTAATGAACAAATTAGTTTGCACTGATGATTTTTTTGAATAAGTCGTGGTCTCAAGTGGAAAGAAAACTTTGGTGGACACTCCTTTTCCTTAAATTCTTCAACTTTCGGTGGTGATGGTGCTTTACGCATTGGTTCTAATGGTTCCAACTTGAATGGTTCACTGAGTTTATTAACATTTAGGAAGACAACCTCTTCTTTGGATCCATAGGAGTTCTTTGCACGAACGATGTACTCTCCTTTATCTTCTATTTTAACTCGGTTAATGGTGAGGGCATAGTCATTATCATTGTACTTCTTCATGTATTTTACACTTTGTTTTAGTTCACGAGAATCACGATGCCAAGTAACAACTGGAGGTGACGAAGCAATGACTCGACAGTAGAAGTTAGCACTTTGACCCTCCGCCACGGCTGTGCTGTACGGTTTAATAATAAATCTCGGTTGAGCTTCAGAACGATCGAAAAATGCATCATGGATACTGTATTCTTGTGGACGATGTTTACACAAAGAACTAAAGTTGGAAATTCTTCCTAATGATGGCATCGGCTCAGGCCAAGCGTCCTGAAATTAAAGTCATTAAACATTAACCATTTATAATGTATATACCTTTTTAATCATTCTATTGTAGGAAAATAAGGACTTACATATTTATGCCTGATGGAATCCCGGATTGAGTGGTATCTAGTGCTTGGAATAACGTCATCACACCCTGCGAGACCACTTGATAACCATGGGTGCTCTAGGGCTTGGTGGATTGTCATTCGGCTGCTGAAAAGAAGTTTTTGTGAATTTCTATGTTATTCTATACTGTAAAATTTGTAATGTATGATTACCTAGTATCTGATAGTAAAAGCTTTTGTATGAAGTCTTTGCCTTCTTCGGAAATATTACTGAAGGCAGGATCATCCATATTCCAATCACAATTCTTCACATTTTTTAAGGTTTCCGCATCATTCTCTCCACCAAAAGGAGAAAGACCAGAAAGAAGAATATAAGCCAGAACTCCTACGCTCCACATATCTGTGAAATATCCCACAGGATTTCCATTCGCTACTTCAGGTGCTGCGAATTCTGCAGTACCCGTAGTAACCTGAATTCAATTAAGTGAATACTTGTAATTATTCTTATTATATTTTTGACCATTTGACAAGTTCCCTCTTTCCAGGACATTTGCGTGACTTAAATTACATTTTTTTTGTTTATATAAATATATGTAACAAGTTATTATCCTCTCTCACCTTTACACTGTTTCTAGGATCGAGATGAGAAGTAAGTCCGAAATCAATAAGCTTTAACTGCTTGCTTTTTTTTGTGGTGAACATAATATTTTCTGGTTTGAGATCTAGATGCACGTAATTCATCTCGTGCATGTGACAGAGTGCCTTGCATACTTGTCTTGTGTATTCAATCGCTTCCAATTCCGACATTTTATTAGAATCGTCAGCAACTTTTTCAAAGAGTTCTCCTCCGGACATGCTGAAATATATACAACAATTAATTATAGGTATTGAATTTCTAAATTGGTTTTTAAACTCACAATTCATATATCATAACCATCTCTTTGTCGTCCTCAAATGCATCATGAAGATTGATAAGGGTAGGGTGTCGCAATATAGACATAGTGTTGATTTCCTTCCGCACTGTGTCTTTATCAGCTTCATGTGGTGTATTTACAAATTTAGCAGCAAATGTATTCCCTGTGGCTCGTTCTGTACAACGGTGGACAACACCAAATGCACCTCTGGAATGAAGTTGTTCATAAAATGTGAAGGAATATTTAGATTAAATTTTTTTTAAATAGTAAAAGCCAAATTTAACTCACGTTCCAATTTCTTCATGGATGTCATAATGATCAAGCACAGAATCATGTTTAATTTCTACATTTTGAGGGTAATACTGTTTCCATAAATCGAATACATAATTGTCATAATTAGAATGCACAGGACCTTTGCCCCTAATAATCTTGCCCGCATCATCAACATCGTATCCTTTTCTTCTAATCCTTTCATTACCTGGGATTACTACTTGCGGTGTTGATTCACATGGCTTCGATATTCCATGTTTGTTTTCAGCACTGATTCTAAACTCATATGTATTTTTTGGCCGACATCCTTCAACGGTGAGATAAGTATAACGAGTCTTCGCACAAGGTGTCCAAGAACCTCCATTTATATCTCTTTTCTCAATTATGTAGCTAGTGACAGGAGACCCTCCATCAAGTACTGGGGGTTTCCATGATAAAATAACAGCTTCATCTAGAATGTTCTCTACTATGGGGAAGCGGGGGGGTTCTGGTCTGTCTGCTACGGTAACAACTACAGTTCCAGAGTCCTGACCGACGGAATTCGAAACAACTACTCTATATTGTCCAAAATCTTCACGCGTAGCCCCATTGATTCGAAGAATAGCAAAACGATCTTCAGTGATTATAGTATATCGACCTCCGTTTTCTATCTTTTCACCATCTTTTGTCCAGCGGGAATCCGCACTGGGATATGCTTTGTATGGTATCTTCAGCTCAATAGTTTCATTCTTCTGACTTTCTAATCCACCATGATATTTTGGTGGAATGAATACACGCGGTTTTGTCTTGATTTGTAGTTGTGCTCTTGTGCTTTTGGTTCCTGATGAATTAGTTGCTCGACAAGTATACTCGTCAGCATCTTCGGGAGTTATTTTATTAATCATAAGAATCTGTACGTCTCCTTTACTAATAATTGTATACTTGGATGTGTCGACGAGTTCCTTTACACCTCGGAACCACCGGTACTCAGGTCGAGGATAACCTGTTATTTCACACTCAAACGTAGCACTCTTAGCAGTTTCAACTGTTTGATCGTTCACTGGAACTACTATTTCTGGTGCTTTACCCGCCCCGGCGGAAGTGAATTGCATTGTCTCCCTGAAAATATGTGCTTTATAAAAGTATATGGAATGAGCCCTGATATAACCTCCTATATAATTTTTATATTGTTTAACATGACCCTTATTGTTTAATACAAGAAAAATCTAATCTAATTCTTTTAAAAAAATGCAATAAAAGCTTACATATCGATAGACTCTGAAAATCCAGCATCGTTCACTGCGAATATACGAAACTTATATTTTCTACCATCGATTAAATTCGGAACATTGAAAATGTTAGGTGGTGAAGGATTCTGATTGCATCTGATCCAAGTATCTTGTCCTTCCTCACATTTTTCAACGATGTACCCCCGTATTCTACCACCTCCGTCCGAAATAGGCCTATGCCATGTCAATGAGACGAAATCAGTTCCAATTTCGCTAATTTCTGGATCAACTGGTGCACTTGGTGGGTCAAACGGAAGCCGAGTTACCACTGAATTCTCTCCAACTAGTGGAACACCTTGTCCATTTTCGTTGACCGCACTAACCCGAAACTCATATTCATGATTCTCAAATAGGCCCTGAACGGTGAAAGAAAGGTCACGCACTGAAGATGCAACAACGGTCCATTCTTCTTTCGTTAAATCTCTTTTTTCAATAATATAGTTTGTGATCTTCGATCCACCATCATCAACTGGTGGTCTCCACGAAAGACAAGCTTGATGCTGTGCTATATTACTGAAGTGCAGTGGACCTTGAGGAGAAGATGGTAGTCCTGTTACATTTAGCCAGAAACCTGTTGAAGCTTCTCCGCTATCATTACTAATAGTATATTCGTAACGACCAGCTTCTCTCGTTGATAAAGAAGGAATTGTGATTAGAATGTGGTCATCAAAATCAACAACTCTAATAGTAGGGTGATTAATATCGATTTCTTCTTTGTTTAATGTTAGGAAGTGACGGAAAGGAGCTGTTCCCGAAAAATAAATCTTTAACCGAACCATATCCCCCATTGGCAGAATCGTATTTGGCACATCTTTCTCAATCACTGGTGGCGCTGAAAATCACAGTAAAAGTAAAATATTATTTGAATAAAAAAATTCTGTATTTAATTTAATCGTACCTTGAACAGAAAGACGAGCAGTTGTAGAATCGTTTCCATAAATATTGGATACCTCACAGGTGTAATCGCCTGCATCAATATCCCAAACTTCTTTAATGGTGAACTTAAAGGTTCCCTCGTGAGACTCAAAACGGTATCGGCTGCTCTCTGGTAATTCTCTACCATTGCGCATCCATCTACATGTTGGGGTGGGTCTTCCTATTGCTTCACAGATAAAAACAGCTCTCCTGTTATATGGCTGCGCAGTATCCTCTGGTTTAACGACAATTTGAGGTCTTGATCCAGCTAAATCTTGAATCTTAATTGGACTGGTGGGAAGCGAAGGAACTCCTTTCCCAGAAGAATTAGTTGCGATAATTCGAAATTCGTAGTCGTGAAACTCTTTGAGATTAGGAACAGTGAACTCTGGATCACGGACATTATAATCATTCACTTTAATCCACAATGTACTACCAAATTCGCGTTGCTCCACAATATATCCAGTAATTTTCGATCCACCATCATCAATTGGTGGCAACCATGTCAGTGTAACATGATTGCGGCCAATAGAAGCGGCATTTACCTGACTAGGTGGCCCAGGAGGTCCGAACTTCGATCGTAATTTTATTCTTTCAGAAGGATAAGATGGCTTTGAATACCCTGCCGCGTTTTTGGCAATTACTCTGAACTCATATTCTCCACAGTCTCGAAGACCAGTGACTTTCATAGATGGATGCTTGACCAAATTGGTGCTGGCATTGATCCACTTTGTAGAAGAGGAATCTCTAAACTGTATTTGATACCCGATAATTTTAGATCCCCCATCAGAAGGAGGGTCCCATTCCAGATCTACCCAAGTGTTGTCTATATCGCGAGCAATAGGAGGATCAGGCTGACTGGGAACGTTGAACTGATATTTGGCAATAATAGGATCGATATTTTCCAGTGGTTCCGATATACCATATTGGTTTTCAGCACGAATTCTAAATTTGTACCGCTCTCCTTCTTGTAGATTGGGAACTGTATACGTGGTATTTCTAACGAATGAAGACACTTTTTCCCATCTAGGATCTGCACCTTTTAAACATAATTTTTCAATGATGTAATTCGTGATTGGAGCTCCTCCATCTGTTTTTGGAGGTTTCCATGTTAAAGTACAGCAATCAGGTGAAATGTCACTTATATCCAAGGGACCTTGGGGCGGTCCAGGCCGATCAACTACTTTCAAACGAACATTGGCACTGTCGCTGCCCATATTGTTCTCCATCTAAAACTATCTGATCAAATAATAAAGAAGAGAAAAATACAAAAAATCAAAAATAATTTTCGATCGTACATAAATGGTGTAGAGTCCACTATCATCGAGTTCGCATGTCTCAATCTCCATAACCGTAAGATAGTCGTTGCACTCGATCTTGTTTCTTTTGTCCCGTTCATCGAGTTTCATATCTCCCTTAGACCATGTGATTTTTGGAATCGGTGTAGCTGCGTATGGAACGAGAATCTGTAAACATTGTGTAAATATACAGACTACAGTTATCAAAAAAGACCGTAACATCTCGTTTATATTTTACTCCTTAATCTTACCCTGGCAGTTTCACCAGCGTATGCAATGATATCCTTAGTTAGCATTGACATATTGATTATTGGTCTGGTTGGAGAACTATCTGCAGCTATAGGTACGCTGTTCTCACTATAAGCTCCACTACCAGCAGCGTTAACAGCACAGACTCGGAACTCATATGTTTTCTTTGGAGTCAGAGCGGTGACCTAAAGATATATTGGTTTATAAATATATATTTGATTCAATTTCATGCTGTAATTTTGGAAATTTGTGGTAAACATGTTCCTATACTAAAACTTCCACTTCACGAGAGGGGGAGACATTATTAATGTAAACAATAAATCCTAAAAACACTTCCAAGTCCAGTTCTCACTCTATATTTGGTGTCAGGAACTGTTCCAAAAGAAGCACGTGTCCATTCTTTCGTTCCAGCTTCTCTTTTTTCGATGATGTAACCTTGAATTGGAGCTCCACCATCACTGAGTGGTCTTGTCCACTGAAGAACAATTGCTTCTTCCGATGTTTCTATAGCTTCGGGTTGACCAGGTGCTCCAGGAGTGTCTGAAAAAAAACCCAGATTACTAGCTTTAGATCTTAAATCATTCACAAATAAATTAAAGTTAAATACTGACCAAATGGATTTTTGGCAACGATTGCTTCATCCGTATCTAGTGGCTGACCAACTCCGTACTGATTTTCAGCCATGACTCGAAACTCGTATGGTTTTCCGTTGTCGAGATTTCTTACTCTCAATGAGGTCCCGATGGGATGTCCCACTTTCACCCATTCTCCTCCTGGAATTCTCTTTTCTACCACATAATTGGTTACATCATCTCCTCCGTTGTCCTTTGGTGGTGCCCAGTGAAGAGTCATCGCATCTCCTTGAATATCTGTCGCCCTGATCGGTCCAGTTGGTTTTCCAGGGGCGTCCAAAACATTGACATTCAGCTTAGCAGTGTCCTTACCAAATCTATTGGAGACATTTATTTTATATGGACCCGCATCACTTCTTTTAGCACTAGTAGTTGTGATGATAATTTCCCCAGGCAATACATCAACAACAGTACGATCATTCTCAAACAGTGGGTTCCCGCCGTTAAAAATATCAACTATTGGTTTAGGATTTCCTCCTGTATAAGGTATCTTAATTTGGATCGTCTCTCCTGCACGAACAGTGATATCCTTTAAGTTCGTAAGGTCTAGACACGGTCTACCAGGTTGTTCTTGAATTACTACAAGATCAGAAGGACGTGATGGCTCTCCCTCTCCAGCAACATTAACTGCTGTGACGCGGAATTCATATTCCTCCTTCTCGCCAAGGTTATCAACAACCAGGCACATATCCTACAATATTTCAATATTTTTACATGATATAGTTATTCTAAAGTATAAATCCATTATAGTTCCTAAATAACGGTATAATTTACTTTACCTTTGTGAGCTTGTCATTACATCTCGACCAATCAGTATCTCCAAGTTTTTTCTTCTCAACTATATAACCATCTAAAGGTGCACCACCATCCCTTGTAGGTCTGTTCCATGTGACTTCGGCAGAATTCTTAGTGATTTTGCCAATTCTAGGTTGATCAGGAGCACCCGGTGGCACTAAATAATAGTATTTAACATCAATGTTCTTATATAATAATTTATATATAATAGAAAGAATTATTTACCAACGAATGGTCTACAAGTAACCGGCTCTGTTCCATTACTTGCTTCTCCCTCTCCTGCAGCGTTGACCGCACGAACTCTAAACTGGTACGTTTCTGCTTCATGAAGACCCGTAATAGTAGCTTCAGTGTTCTTAATTAACGGCATTTTTACGGGCGCCCAATCACCACCGCCTTTCTTTTCGAATCGTTCCACAACGTATCCCAGAATTGGTGATCCTCCATCATCTCTAGGAGGGTTCCAAACTAGCGATACCATATGACTATCGTAACCCGTGATTTCTGGAGTATTTGGTGGACCCGGCGGATCAAATGGATCTCGTATAAGAATTGGTGCTCCGCTGCAGTAATCTGACAATCCAACCATATTTTCCGCCCTGATTCGGAATCTATACTGCTGTCCATTTTCCAGACCTCGGACAGTGTAGGATGTCCCAGAGATACTTCCTGGCACTTTTTCCCATAACTGTGAACCAATTTCTTGGTATTCGATCTTGTATCCAGTAATTTCCGTGCCCCCATCATCTTTAGGAGCAATCCAATTAAGAGTGCAAGTTCGACGTGTTATCTCTGGGTATGTGAGACATTCAGGAGCAGCAGGCTTATCGATGACTGTTATTTTAATATTGGCTTCAATGTCTCCGTAATTATTGCTAGCTTTGATTTTTACAAATCCACTATCGCTTCTGCGAACTGTTTTAATAAGAAGTCGAGTTTGAGTTTCCGTATTTTCAATGCCCGTAAGTTCCTTGCCCTCTCGTATCCACTGAATTTCAGGGATGGGTGATCCGGTAAAGGGAATAACAATATCGAGTGGATCTCCAGCTTTCACACGGAATTCCTTGCCATTAATATCTAGGTCAAAAACGGGTGCCTCAAACATTGGACGAGCAGTAGCAGCACTGGAGGGTTCTGAAGGAGCACCTGGTCCGGCCTTGTTAACGGCAACCACACGGTATTCATAAGTATGGTCCTTTTGTACGCGAGTATCAGAGAAGGCATTGCCTTGCACAGGAGTGGTATTTACCTAAGGAAAAGCTATTTTAACTAATAAAATCTTTCCCACATAAAATTTACAGAACTAATTTTTTTGAGTAAAATACCTTGATCCAACGTCCTGTTTTAATATCCTTACGTTCAATATCATAGTGTGAAATTGGTGATCCTCCATTATCTCGAGGAGGATCCCATTTGATATCAATGTGATCTACATCCGTATCAATAATTTGTGGCTGTAAGTTTTATTTTATATATTAATTATACATTTATTTGTAGAAATGCACAATATTCTCACTTGTCCAGGTTTTCCAGGAGTTCCAAATGGATCCTTTGCGAGTACCGGTTCATTAGTGCTCAGTGGATCTGACCTTCCAAAAGCGTTCTCTGCTGTGACCCTCAACTCGTATTCATGTCCTTCCAAAAGTTTTGGGACCGTGATTGATGTTCCCGTGACAAAAGTGGAGACGGGCACCCAAGTATTTGTTTTTGTATCTCTTTTCTCTACAACATAGTTGCTGATCTCTGATCCTCCATTATCCAAGGGTACTTTCCATGAAATGACACAGCTGTCTTTTGTTACATTGGATACTTCAATAGGACCTTCGGGAGCAGAAGGACGATCTAAAGTTAGATAAGTTTTTTTCAGGAAGTACTATAAAAATCTCGATAAGTATTTTATTAATTCTTACCTTGTACGATAACTTCGAAAATTCCTTCATCCTCGCCAACTTCATTGTTCACTTTTAAAGTGTATGGACCGCTATCCGTTCTTTTAGCCGAGGGGAAAAATATACTAGTAAGACCACTCTTCGAATCAACTAAAAGTTCGGGTGCTAATGCCTGTGCCTCTTTAAATGTCCATACAGCAGTAGGATCAGGCGCTCCGACAAATTCTACTTCCACAGTCTGTGAAAATCCTGCTTTCACTTTGAACTTACGTATTTGAGTCAATATTTTTGGCTTCACTGAAATAATTATGCTTTTACTTGTAAGTAAAGTATATTTTAAAGAATCAAATAATACATTAGTTTGGAATAACTGACTGTATCTAGCCTTGGTGATTTGGGTATCAGTAGGCTCTGATGGATCAGATGGACCTGCTTCATTAATAGCAATAACACGGAATTCATATTCAACACTAGGTTTGAGATGAGTAGCAGAAAAGGTAGTTCCAGAAGTCTTCCCAGCTTCTGACCAGATAAAACTACCCTTTTCTTTTTTTTCTATAATGTAATCTTTAACAGGTGACCCTCCATTATTAGCTGGTGGCTTCCACTGAATGTCGATACGGTCTTTGTCCCAATCAACCACTTGAGGTTTGTCTACAGGATCAGGTACATCTTAAATTAAAATATAACTATAACAAAATAAGAAGCACATTGTAATAAATATTTACTAGTATAAAAGTTATAGTGAAATTATAAATAGCACTGACCAATTTCATTTTTGGCGACGATTGCTTCTTCGCCAGTGAGCGATTTTGACTCTCCTTGCAAATTGACAGCCTTTACTCGGAACTGATATTCTTTGCCAGGGACTAATTTCCCTACTTTTGCGGTACAGTCAGGGAACTCCCCAACCTCTTGCCAAGTACCCCGTGAAGTGTCCATTTTTTCAACCACATAGTGAAGTATATCAGAACCTAGTAACACGTTACATTTGTATATTATTTAATATTTCTGAGTATCTTTACATTTTTGATATGCAGCTCCATCAAAAAATATGATGAAATACCTAAAATTGTACAAAATATCATATTTACCTCCATTATCCTCTGGAGGCTTCCAATTTAAAGTGCATCCTTCCTTGTGAACCTCATTAATCTTCAGTGGACCTTCAGGAGTAGCTGGTACATCAAGAACTGTGACTGTACACTGCGCCTTGTCCTTACCATGTTCATTCTCTACTGTGATTGTATACAATCCAGTGTCTCCACGGATACTCGAGAAGATATGCAACTCGGATGAGACAGGGGTTGTAGTGATATCGATTCGATCCCCATTATCTAGACTAATGTCATTCGCTTTCCACTGTGCTATAGGTGCTGGTTCACCATCAAATGCCACCTCAAGTTTGATTGGAGTTCCAGCCTTGATTCGTAAATCCAGTAGACCAGCAAGGTTAATTTTTGGTGCCACTGTAATATAAATGTAGAAAATAATTTAGCTCCTAATTATTAGTATTTGGCTTAAAAACAGAGATTAGTAGTTTAATGTTTGTATACGTTCTATGTTATACTGTTTCCCGTTAGAAAATATGCTTCTGTTTTTTTCACCCAGTACTAATAATTACATGTTCATATTATATGTATATATACTATCTGTTAAATTATACTTCCACGAACTCTTTCTTGGCTTAGCGACTATATTTTCCGTTGGATCAGACGGTTTTCCTGGTCCCGCCTTGTTAACAGCTTTTACTCGGAACTGATATACTTCTCCAGGCAACAATTCGCCTGCTGTCGCCTTTGTGCAATTACCATGCACCGTAGCACATGGGACCCACTCGCCAAACTTGTCCTTTTTCTCTACTATATACTGGTCAATCTGTGCTCCACCGTTATCTTCTGGAGGCTGAAAATAATTTTCTTTTCTAAAAGTAATTAGTTATACATAATTATATAAACCCCTATTAAAGAGAATGCTAACCTTCCACTCTAGATCTACATGATCTTTATCCCAGTCGACGGCTGTCACATCAGTGGGTGCTCCTGGCTCATCATAGGGATTCTTGGCAGTAATAGCATGATCTGTTACTAGTGGTGCAGATATTCCTTGCCTGTTTACGGCTTTTACTCGGAATTTATAGTCATGCCCTTCATTCAATTTACCCACTTTCAGGTTAGTATCGGATGTTTCTCCACACTGAAATGCTTGTAACCTTTTAACATTTTTAACAACATACAACCTCAAATTTGAGTTTAGAATAAATTCGTATAAAATTAGATGCGCACCGGCACCCATCGTCCATTATCCTCTTGTTTCTCGAGGACATAATTAGTAATTGGAGATCCACCATCATCTTCAGGGGGATTCCATCGTAATGTGCAGCCATCTTTGTGTATATCTTTTACAAGTAGGGGGCCTTCTGGCGCTCCAGGAATGTCTGGTAAGTGTTAATCAATAGCATTTGCTTGTACAGTAAACTAGATAATCACTGTAGATTTTCCTTGGAATCGATATATTTAGCAAAAATATACGCAAGATTTGAACAAGTCAAATTATGTAGTAATTTCAGTAGGAGAACCAAAATATAAAATTTAATTACCAAGAGCAACATGTGTGGTGGTTATCTTACCAAGAACGTTGACATTGACTTGTGCTTCGTCTTTGCCATTCTCATTGGTAGCGATGATTTTATATGTTCCACTGTCAATTCTGGTGGAGTCTTTTGTAGTAAGTTTAGTATTGTTATCTAATGAGTTGTCGATCTTTGTCTTGCCAGTCGATGATAGAGGTGAGCCATTCAGTAACCTATAGTAACTACTTTTTTACGCATCTAAATAAATTAAACAATTAAACAGAAAACTATAAATACCAAATTCTAGAAAGTAAGTGAAGCCAATAATGCAAATTTTAGTTGTTGTCATATTTTCTCCAAACCATTCTATTTTGGGATTGGGTTCTCCTTCCACATTTACGTCGAAATTGATAGCCTGTCCTGCTTTTACTCTCTGGTCCAAAAACATATCGCGATCGATTTTTGGTGGTACTAAAAATTAAATAACAACTAATAATAATAACGAAATACACAGGAACGCATTTAGTGTTTTGAACATATTTTATATAGACCCTCTTACAGTTTCTGGCCTTGGCAATCATAGTTTTGCTTGGATCAGATGGTGTCGATTCTCCTGCTTTATTTAATGCTTTAACGCGGAACTGATACGTTTGTCCTGGCTTCAGGTTATCAACAGTGGCAGTCAACTGATCAGCAGGGACCTAGAAAATATTTGCAACTTTTGTCAAAACGTTATTTAAAAATTACAGCCAAATCTTAATCTACTCTTTTTGAAAACAATGTTTTAAAACAAAGTACTTTTGTGGCTGGCATCCAATCTCCGTTTCCTTGTTTAATCTCAATGAGATATTCTTCGACGGGTGCACCACCATCGTCCTGTGGTTTTGTCCATTTTAAGTCTGCATGGTCCTTGTCCCAGTCGACAATCTCAGGAGTTCCTGGTTTGTCCGCAGTATCAAATGGATCCTTGGCAATTATGGACTGATTTGCCTCCAGAGGATCCGAATCACCATACCGATTGACTGCTTTCACTCGGAACTGAATATGTCCAAATACTAAATCTCTTTACTTATCAAAAATTAAAATTTAATAGATATATTATAAAGTTTTACTGCATAATTTGAAATGGTGATGAACTAACTAGCAAGTTCTATAATATTTTAAATTAATCGCATAGATTATTCTACATACACATACTTGTTTGCGAATTTATTAAAATAGATGTGAATTGATCAACCTTGTATTCATGTCCCTGCACTAAATCATCTACGTGGAAATTGGTGTCTTTACTTTCTCCGCAGGTTGTCCATCTACCTGTGTTTGCATCCTGTTTCTCAATAACGTAATGACTGATATCAGCACCTGAAATTAATGACATATGTTTTAGTTTAGGAATAAAACTTTCCTAACACTACCTCCATCATCATCAGGCTCTTTCCAGGCAAGATCACAACCTTCCTTGGTTACATTAGATACATTGAGAGGTCCACGTGGATGACTGGGATGGTCAAGCACTGTCACCTTTACTTCGGCTGTATCAGTTCCAGAGTCATTCTTTGCAGTGATTACGTAAGTTCCAGTATCACTACGAAGTGCTCGTTTTACTACAAATTTCGTCTGAAAAATACCAATTAATTCCTTTTCAATAAAAGGCTTCTATCTTAATATGAGTTATTGGATAATATTCTATGAAATAAAAGCAAATATGCATTTAAAAAACTCCAATTTACTCTGTAATCTTCATTATTAATTTTAAGTCTATCGTCCGACTGTAGAGGCTCTCCTTCAAAGGCCCAAGTGATCTCAGGTGGAGGTTCTCCCGATACCGGAATATTTAGCTGGAAGTCTTGACCTGCACGTACTTTAATTTCTTGGATAGAATTGCGGTCGATGACAGGCGCAACTAAAACAAAATTATTTATGTTTTATTAAAATTTCATAAATACGTCCTTTGATTTAGTTTGCTAGTATATTATTTAAATGTAATTTAGAAAGGTACGAACGATGTCTGGGCTTGGCAACAACGGTCTTTGATGAATCTGACGGATCACCAACTCCAGCCTTGTTTTTAGCGCGAATCCGAAACTCATATTCGTTGCCTTCTTTCAAGTTGCTTACAGTTGCTGTAGTTTGATCGGCAGGTACCTAAAATGAATCCACTTTGCAAAAGTTTTATGAAACATAATTTCACAAAAAATACAACTAATAACCTGTGCAGCCTCAGTCCAGAAAGGCGAATATTTTTCCTTTATTTCGATCACATACCCCTCAATTGGGGCTCCTCCGTCGTTGACAGGTGGATTCCATGCTAGATCCGCATGATCCTTGTCCCAATCTGTTACCTCAGGAGCATTTGTCTTACCAGGCTTATCATACGGATTTTTAGCAAGTGTCGTCCCAAAGGTTTCTAAAGGTTCCGATTCTCCCTCTGCATTGACAGCAGCAACTCGGAACTGAAGATAATATAGGTATTATTCTATTATTCTATTGTTTTTATTTATCAATTTTAACTGCTCTGAAATAATATGCTCCTTCTTACTTTGTATTCATGTCCCGGAATAAGTCCATCTACAACAGCCGTGGTTTGTCCTCCTGGAACTTTAGCAGCTGGCACCCATCGTCCTGTAGTAGTATCTAATTTTTCTATAACGTAGTTATCAATTGGAATTCCGCCATCGTCATCAGGAGCTCTCCAATCGAGAGTACAGTGATCAGCATAAACATCTAGCACATCCAAAGGACCATTTGGAGAGGATGGTTTGTCTGAATAGGTATTTTAGAACTACTACATTACGGAATAGAATAACAATAAAATAATTAAAAAATACATATCACGAACCTATGACTATCACTTTAACGGCTGCCTCATCTTCTCCGTTAGGGTTTACAGCTCGTATAATGTATGTTCCGCTGTCGGCCCTCTCAGTTTGTCTAATATGCAGTTTACTGTTATAGGCTGGGTTATCCAATTTCACTCTGCCTCCGTTTCTAATTTCTCTTCCATCAGGATACGACCATGTAACAGTTGGAGCTGGTTCTCCTTCTACTGGTACATCCCATCCAATTGCTTGACCTGCTTTTACCGTAATATTTCGCAAGGCGTTTCGATCAATCTTTGGCGCTACTGGAAAAATTGTTTTTTAAACGACATTTAGTCAGTGCATGTTCTGTAAAAGACTAGGCTCCAACATAAAAATGCAGATGTGATCTAATATCATGAAATTATCACTAACAATGTCTTGGCTTTGCTATTACAGCTTTACTAGCATCGCTAGGATCAGAAGGCCCTCCTTTATTGACGGCCACAACTCGAAATTCATATTCTTCGTTTGGTGTAAGATCCGATACTGTAGTTGTTGTCTGACTACCCGGAACAGTGCATGCAGGTTCCCATCTAAGATAAACATAATTCACTAACTACATCGAGATCACGTGTATCATATTCATATTATTTTCATTAATAAAACAGCTCACCTTCCATATTTAGATCTCTTTTCGATTTGATATTCTTCAATGGGACAGCCACCATCTCGAAGTGGTGGATCCCACTTAAGGTCAACATGGTCACTATCCCAATCCGTTGGCTCTGGTCTTCCTGGCTTATCTGGTCTGTCAAATGGATTTTTAGCTAGGATATCAGTTTCACTCTCTAATGGTTCAGACGTCCCTTCACTATTGACAGCTTTGATGCGGAATTTGTAATGATCTCCTTTGCTGAGAGTATCTACCATAAAATTAGTGTCAGCAGTTCGACCACATGGCACCCATATACCATCTTTTGTGCTCATCTTTTCAACTTCGTAATGATCAACTGGTTCTCCCCCATCATCTTCAGGAGGGTTCCAATTAAGAGTAGCTCTATCTTCAAATACGTCTTTGATATCTAGAGGACCGCCTGGTTTCGATGGCTTGCTCTTTATTTTAATACTAATAGTTACTGAGTCTGTTCCACTGCTGTTCGTTGCCGTGATCGTATATTTTCCACTCTGCTTGCGAACAGCTTTGTTGATATTAAACTTGCTTATGTGTTCCTCATCTTCAATAAGTGCTTTGCTCTCTCCTATTCCTTTGTCGTTAAATGTCCAACGCACATCGGGTGAGGGCTCACCATCAATGTGAACAGTGAAGCGGATTTGTTGTCCAACCTTGACTATTGTATCCTCTAAGTCATCTCGATGGATATGAGGTGCAACTAAAATGATGCTGTCTTAGCATATGATGGTTGTATATTACAAAATTTATGATATATTTTGGAAAAGAAATAAACTCCGTAAAAATTTGGAGGATTTATTACACTCCCTTTAAATGTATTTTGGCTAGAGAAATAATTTTCACATAAACATAACTAAAACTTACGAAAGCGGGGCTTAGCGATGACATGGTCGCTGGGATCGGATGGCTCTCCATTACCTGCCTTGTTCTTGGCAATAATTCTAAACTGGTAATCCTCTCCTTCTTTAAGATTACCAACAGTCGCCGTTACTTGGTTAGCAGGAACAGTAAGGGCCTAGACGAGAATGAAGGTCTTTAATTTTCATAATAATAATCTTTATATTTACACATTACTATAATTCATTTCCAAAAATAAAATATTGCTAAAATAGAATAATGCACCTCTTCCCATCGTCCGTGCTTGTCTTTTTTCTCGATAATATATTCTTCCACGGCAGCTCCTCCATCATCGGTAGGAGGTTTCCACTCCAGATCTACGTGATCTTTGTCCCAATCTACTAATGATGGTTTCTCAACCTTTCCAGGAACTTCATAGGGGTTTTTAGCCAAAATAGCCATATCGGTCGTGAGAGGATCCGACTCGCCTTCCTTATTGACAGCTCGGACACGGAACTGAATGAAATTTGTTGTGACATAATAGACAACTTAAACATGTACTAATAAAAGAATACTTAGATAGACTCTAAGCGATAGGATTAAGAACATATTTCAACTAGTTATTATCTACCTTATATTGATGTCCTGGTTGTAAGTTATTTACAGTTGCTTTGGTTGTGTCAGATCTTCCACATGGTACCCAACGACCCGTTGCAGTATCCATTTTTTCTATATCATAGTGATCAATGGGAACACCACCGTCATCTTCCGGTACCTTAGATCATATACATATATATATATATAAGCTTTCGCTATTATATTAAGTTTTAAAATATTAAAAACACTTTAGTTACATATGGTATAAGGAAATAATTATGAAAATACGATTAGTTACATGCTAAGCCTTCAGCTTTTAATAACTATATCGGATTGATTAAGTTTAGCTATTTGAATATGACTGTATCACCTTCCATTCAAGGTCACACTTGTCTTCAAAGATATTGGTCGCATCTAGGGGACCAAGTGGATTACTTGGACGCCCAAGGACAATCACATCAACAGCGTGACTGTCAGTTCCACTGTTGTTGGTAGCTGTTAGCTGATATTTACCAGCATGTGAACGACTAGCTCCTTTCAGAACAAAGTGTGTACGGTAATCTTCGTCCGTGATCTATAGTCAAGATTAATTTAAAACTCCTGTTCTACATTTCATTTATTTCCATAATATTAGGTTATGAGAAGGCCGTTATACTCACCTTGACTTTTGAACTATCGATTTCTTTTTCATTGAACGTCCAGACTTTCTTTGGTGGTGGTTCACCTCTAACGGGTACGTCGAATTCAATGTCCTGTCCTACTTTTATTGTTAGTGTCTTCATCGTCTCACGATTAATCCAAGGTTTCACTAAAGATATAGTTGCATGTTTGTAGATAAAACAAAGAATCTCAGACGATATAATTCAAATAAAAACCTATCATTAAAATAAATATTTTGAAATTAAGATATGATGTTCTTTTTTTCTTATTCATTTCTAAATTAAAATCTAAATTTTATAATCGACAACAAAGTAAACTAAAAGTTGTTTAAATAGTTAATTTTATAGTTTTTATCATACAAAATATTACCAACCTGTTTCTAAACCATATTTAAAAATGCTAGGTAAATGGAAATATAACTTCCCGTTATTATAATTAATAACATACAGTTTCTGGGTTTCGCTACGACTTTTCTTGAAGGATCAGACGCCTCTCCCGGTCCTGCCTTGTTTACGGCTTTAATACGGAACTGATATTCTTCCCCTTCTTTAAGACCAAGAATCTCTGCGGATGTTTGGTCCCCAGAAACCTTAAAAAAATCATAAGCAAACATTAAAGTATCTATATTAATAAATTATTACTAAAGTCTACCTTTCCACATTCTTGCCATTCCCTGCCATGTTTTCCCTTTTTCTCAATGATGTACTGAGTAATAGGAGCACCGCCATCAGATGCAGGGGGTTCCCATGCTAATGATACACGATCCGCATCCCAATCAGTTACCTCTGGGTTTTGAGGCTTACCAGGTTCATCTGAAATAGTTATTTTATCTTTAAAGTATTTAAAAGTAGATTTTGTACTTACCGTATGGATTTTTGGCCTTAGTATCTTTTTCTGTACTAAGAGGATCTGAATGTCCTTCTTTGTTAACAGCTTTAACTCGGAACTGATATGATTGTCCCTTTTTTAGACCATCAATGTGAGCCTTCGTGTCTTTCACCTAAATAATTCTATTTATACATACTCTTTAAAAATATTACTCAACAAATGGCAAGTGTTAGTTATTGTGATTGCCTTCAATTTACCTTGGCGCACGGGATCCATCTGCCTGACTCCACATCCAACTTCTCAACTTCATAATACTCAATCGGTTCACCTCCATCATCATCTAAAAATAGAAGACCGATAAAGTCGATTAAGTACAAATTGAACGTAAAATTTTTATATTGCTCAGTTTGTATTTTACCTGGTGGTTTCCATGCTAGATTGCAGTTATCTTCGAAAACATCTGTCACTTCTAATGGACCTTTAGGTTTTGTTGGCTTATCAAGTACGGTGAGATTAGCTACCTCACTATCCTCTCCATGTGAGTTTTTAACAGTTAGTCTAAAAGCATGAAAACGATACTATTAATAAAACCTGACACTACATCTTAAATGTAATAATTTAGACCTGTATTCTCCACGATCTGCTCTTACTGCCGCTGTTATACATAAAATAGTGTGCTCGTTTTTCTTGGTATCGATGGACAAATTGTGTGACTGTTCCACTGGTTGCCCACCCTTGGCCCAAATCACTTCTGGTATTGGTTCTCCACCAATTTTTACATCCCATCGAACGGTTTGACCAGCTTTCACAGTTAAACTTCGAAGACAATCATGCTTCAACCACGCGGGAACTGGAAAAATATTCACTGAAGCGGTAGTTATCTATTATGCCAAAAATTAAAATCTAATATATAGAAATGTGTGAACTAACTGAATTTCGGCTTAGCGACTTGCTTCTCCGATGCTTCCGAAGGTTGTCCTGCACCAGCTTTATTAACAGCCTTAACCCGAAATTGGTACTCTTTGCCTTCACTCAAGCCTGTTATCGACGCATTTGTGTCTAAATGTTAAAATATTTAGTATATATTGTCATTAAACTCCAATTTATTACTGCTATAAAAACTAAAATTAAACTACTCAATAGTAACCTGGCGATCGAGTGACTTCCTTCCATTCTTTGGTGTTAGGATCACGTACTTCAACTATATACTCTTCGATCGGTGCACCACCGTCTTTCATCGGTGCTTCCCATGCTAAATCTATACGGTCGGCATCGTAGTCAGTTACCATTGGTCTGCCCGGCTTGCCGGGTTCATCCCAGGGATCTTTGATCTGAGTGTACTGATCTGCAGAAAGTGGCTCCGATTCACCCTCATTATTCACGGCCTTCACTCTAAAACCAATTAAAGATATTACTGTGGAGGATTTATTAATACCAATTTTCAATTTAAAACAACAAACTTGCCTGAATTTGTAGTTACCCTTGTTACGAAGGCATTTAACTTTAAGTTGCGTGGTGTTTCCATCAACTTTTCCAACTTCAATGAATTTGCCCTTATTGTCCATATCTTGAGCTTCAATAATATAACCAGTCAATGGATCACCTCCATCATCCTGAAGTATAGATTTTATTCATAGATATAACATTTAAAGTATTTTTATAATCCTTTAAAAGCCAATAATAGGTCATTTATTACTTGCGGAGGATTCCAATCAAGTGTGGCTCCGTCCGCGTGAACATCCGAGACTTCCAAAGGTCCTTTTGGAGGCGTTGGGCGCCCAACGACAGTGACTTTTGCTGTACTGTCCACCGTTCCGCTAGTGTTTTTTAGGGTGATGGTAAACTGGCCAGAATCAGTACGAACAGCATTTTCGATCTAAACAACATCTTATATATAAATTAAATAATTTTCAAACGATGTTATTTTCCTAGCAGAATCGCACCTTTAATATATGTTTTCCTCTTTCAGTACTCATTTTGACTCTGCCGACGGCCTTAAGTGGTTTTTCATCAACAGTCCAGGATACTTCAGGCAATGGTTCTCCCGAGATTGGCACCTCATACTTTATTGTATCCCCAACTTTAAGTCGAAGGTCTTTAATACCTCCACTAGTGAATGCCGGAGAGGCTAAATTTGAAACAATCGTTATTAGTTTAAAATAAACGAGAATTAAAACAACTAAAAGAATATACACAACAACCAAAGCGTTATATTAGCTCAGTACTGTTAGATATCAAACCTTTTTTGGCCTTTATCTTGACACTTTTTCCATGATCGCATGGATCTCCTGGACCAGCTTTGTTAACAGCTTTTACTCTATAGTAATATTCCTTGTCTTCGACCACTTTGTTATCCACCAGTTGATGTGTTCCCATTCCATCAGCTTTTGTGGAACCTACGACATGCCAGTCTTTCTCAGACTTTTCCCTTCGTTCCACAATATATTCTGTGACTGGAGAATTTCCATCGTCCTCTGGAGGTTCCCATTGAAGTGTCAGGTGATCTTTGTCTATGTCTGCGAATTCCATGTGTCTCGGCTTGCCGGGTGGTTCTGAACATATCTCATGCGTTCAGTAGTTGAACCAAGATAGTTACGCTAGTTAGCAAATAGTTATTATCAAACGCCAAATTTAAAGAATAGTTAGACTATAAAGAGCATCTTGTCAGAAAGTTTTCAAGTCAAAGTAATGTAAGTTTACCAATTAAATGGACACTTAGTGAGCAGATTTATAGCAACATATTAGGTAAATATAGGGTGTTTCTAAAAGAGAGCACTCACTATAAGGATTTTTTGCCAGGATTGTCTCTCCTGTAAGTGGGTCAGATACGCCAACATCGTTAACGGCCTTTACTCGAAATTTATACTCTCCATGTTCTTTGAGATCTTTCACCTACAATATTTTATTTAAAGACAAATTAAGTATTGACAAACAATAGATAAACTTGACATATAGCACTTACCTTGAATTCAGTCCCTTTAGTTTCAGCTATTTTTACCCAATTTCCACTTCTTCCTTCCTGTACTTCAACAATATAAGCCTTTACAGGGGAACCATCGTCGCTGTCAGGAGATCCCCACTTTAAATCAACGCCTGGAAGAAATTTCCATAGTAATATATCACCATTATAACTCTTCATTAAAAAGTACCATTAGCAGTGATATTTTTTGTCTCGAGAGGTCCCTTTGGTTGCTTCGGCTTGTCTTTCACAAATAATTCGAATGGAGCTAATGCTGTTCCTGCTGAGTTTCCAAGTTCTAATGCCCACTTTCCAGTGTCAGCCACCTGATTAAATATATTGGGAAAATATCGTATTAAATAATTGAGAACTGTTCAATTGATAAAGTACGCAAGAAATACCTGGGGGTTTTTAAACCTAATTTCAGCAACGTCACCAACAATTACAACTTCAACTAGATCTTTCATACTCTCATCAATAGGTTTGCCATTTCTCAGAATCACTGGTTTAGGATCACCACGCCGTGTTCCCTTGATTTGAAAGGGAATCTATAATATAAGTGTTATATTTTATCATGTCTTATTATTTATATTCTGCATTTTTCCGGGAAAGTTATACGACAGACCTTGACAACGCATGGTTCACCGGCTTTCGCTTCAATTTTCTTTGGTTTCCAGTTGATGATAGGCCGCTTCTCAGCTTCCAACACGGTTACAATGCAAGAACCAATTAAACCACCAACATCGATTTCGTATGTCTCGCCCTCATTCATCTCGATTTTGCTAATCTTTAATGTGTGTGTTCCATTTCGGGACTGGGTCTCAAATTTTCCACCTAAATTTTCATGATTTTTGTTCATAAGAAAAATTATTACATCTATAGTTTCCTTCCTTTCTTCTTTCATAAATAATTCGCTAAGTTTTCATAAACATACACATATATAACTGACTTACCAGGCATACTAGTAATTTTAATCCCGTTTCTGTTCCATACTCCGGGAGTTTTAGTGTCTTTTGTTTGACATGTCATGGTTATATCGTCCTTTTCAACTACTTCTAAGTCTTTCAGTTTGATGATAAATTTGTTCAGAGCTAAAGCAAAGTAACTGAAACTCTTTAAAAAACGATTAATTAAAATAATATTAAAGCATACCGTCAACTATCAACTGAGCCATGGTTTTGTCATCTTTGGTTGTACAACGGTACTCTCCGTGATCTTCTATTTTACATCCATTAACAATTAGCCGGCGTCGTCGGCTTACTCGCTCTTCTTTAAATCTGTCAAAAAGCAACAATATTCGAAATATAGTGTTATTAAATTTATTATTAATGAGGTTTCTGTTTAAAAACTTACTTCTTCCCATCAACAATAATTTTCACTCCATCATGCCACCACTCAACATCAGCATCTTTGTCGTTAACATCACACTCAAGCGTCGCAATTTCATTTTCATTGCATTTTTGAGACTTCATTGGTACTACGAATGTATGGCGAGGTTCTAAGTGAAGTAAAAAATAATAAGAGTATTCAACCCTTAAAATAGTGTTAGGTTAACTCATTACGATAGGGACTCTATCAGTGAAGATTGAGAAACACGTAAAACTAAACATACCCTCAACATAAACTTGAACCTTGCTGAATACTTCATTGGTAATTCTCGCAGTCCATTCTGCCTGATCCACATCTTCAACTACCTTAATAGTTAATGTGCATCGACCAACTGCATCCTTCTCTATAACGAAGCGCGGATCGTTCCTAAGAACAATATATAAGTTAATGTTATTCAAATATCAAAACACTAAAGTGTAGGCCTAGTTCTTACAGATCTATTTCTTTGTTTCCTCTCCACCAAACAACCGGCGCCCGTGGACTGTTTACTTTACAGGTCAAAACTCCCTGTTTCGTTCTATATATTTCTTGTGTATTCGGTAATGGATTGAGGAAACTATACTTCATTGGTGGTTCTAAAATTCAACAAATAAATCCTCTCCCAACCAAATTTATATTACTATCATTTTGTTCCACCGACCTAATACAGTTAGAATGGCACTAGTTGGTAGCCCATTAGCTTCACAGGTATATTTTCCAGAATCTTCAACTTCGGGATTATTTATAATCAACGTACAAACGGATTTCTCGATGACAATTTTATATTTCAAGCCTAAAAAATAAAACCAATCGAATATAATGATCATAGGAGTATGTCAATTAGCGGCTTCATGGAAAACATACCACCGGAAAAGATTTCCTTCCTATCTTTGTACCATCGAATTTTGGCATTTGGACGCGAATATGTACATTTCCACTCGGCAAATTTATCCACCTTAATTAAATTAGTATAACTATTTTAGCATTGCTACTCAAAGACCCGGTTTATATTATAGACTTATTAACAATTTTTAAATCGTTTTTAATAGATCATGGCTGCTTTTTAATTTCTATAGAAATTCACTTATTTAGAACATGCAGAGAGAACCCGAAACATACACGAGTTCTATACCTTTCATTAACTTATAATCTCTTTTACGTACCTGTTGTTGAACAACTTTTTCTTGCAAAGGCTGATCCCATTTTTCCACTTTTTTTCCCGGAAAAAGTGATTGGCGCCGTTCGGCTTCAGTCTTTGGCTTCTCTTCTTCAGACTTCACCATAGAGGGCTCGTACTCTCTAAGAAAAACTAATATTTCATTATAAAACAAGACTAGCTTTTATCTATGGACGCCCACATAGCTTTAAACTAAAAAAAAAGAGTTGGTATCTAATTAACTGTTTTACGCAACTTAATAAATGACATAACAACATAATTAATACTTTGCAAGTAATAGAACTATAAGAGTGAGTAATGGTTTTAGCGGGAAATGTGAGTAGAAGGACAAGGGATGAAGCAAAAGCTAACTCTGATAATCACACCACTAGGGACGCACTCAGTAGTTGACTCTCATTTGTTTTAAACTGAGTGATAAAAAGTTTGTCCTAGTGATGTTGTACAGTAATTTTTCGACTTTACCTGCTCCTCAGTTTGTTACTGCGCTGTTGAGCACTGAAGTGCATATTAGTACACAGATGATCAAGAAATTGAAATGACTAACAAGATCATTTGTGAGAAAACAGCACCTCAGTAGAAGGTATTTAGGAAAGGGGTCATGGTTATGGTAGATGAAATACTGATAAATAATAAATTACTTATAAAGATGAAATCACACTTAGAAATCCCTCCAAATTTTCGTAAAAATTAATAAATATTAAGTGATTATAATGCTTTCATACAAACCTATGTTTCAACATGGCTCGGAAATCTAGTCCATTATCAGAAGTAACAAGCAATTTTATATCAATTGAATCTGAACCACGACCATTGTCAATCGATAGGGTATAGGGACCTTCATCCTGAAGACAAAATACAATAGAAATATATTCACTAGTAATACATATATAAAACATATTAAATAAACTATAAATATTATTGACATAAAACACTGCATAATTCAAGAATCAGCTACCTGAGATCGACATTTGAGCAGAGCTAATGATACTGTATTCGTTTCTCCATCAGAAATGTGTTTGAATCGTCCCCCATTAAGGATCTCACGATTTCCCTTGAACCACTTAACTACAGGTACTGGATCGCCCTCAATCTTGCATTGCAGAATAGCAGTCTCATCTAAAATTTTAAGTTCAAGAAAACCAGAGTACATATGTCAATAAGTAATTTTAAATGAAACTTGTATAATTAAATATGCTATGTAAATATCGCACGGATGATAGTGCTTGTAATTATGGGCGATCTGCCCACCAAAACACTTTTTGTACTTTTTATCCGCTCGCTGATATACCAATCACTGAATAGCCCTGTGAATATTTTTTATAACGAAATCCTTACTTGTAAAAACGCACTAAAATTGGTTTAAAAAATCTAAACAATATACCATTAAAATGAACTAGTGGGATTCTATAGGAACTTAAAGCTGAACATCGAACATCGGTCACTTTGATATAAGAGGCTAAATTATAATTGGTAAGTAGCGAATATTTAATAACGCATATTTTGCTCGTATTTCGAGTCCAATTATCACTAAGAAAAATCAGCTGGTGTTTATGAATGACTTTCTCTACACGGTTGCACTGCGACCGCTAAACACTATCTACCATCTTGAAAGATCTTATTGACTCATTTCACATTCACTCAGATCTCCGACCTTTTCCGCCCACATTCAACGTCATTAATTGCTGAAACACATGTTCCATGCCACGAGTCACGACTTACGCAACACATCCAAGAAAATACATTGATTAAATTTGTTTAGAAATATAAATCTCGTGTTTCATTGCGAAAAGTCTCGAAGATGTTTTCAGCTAACACCAATTGCGAAATGCTTGAACTATTATCCTGATTTATGACTGTCCCTTAAAAGTAGTGCAAACCACTTGATTACTCCTGTAACTACTTTTTACTTGTGAAGACGATGGTGCACGATGAGAAACCAATTCCATCTGTTAATTTTTAACATCATAGAACATATTTATATTGTTCTATGGAATGTTTCCCTTTCACAAGCTGCTATTACAACTCTCAATGACTTCACCAGTTATATAAAACATTGAAGATAAGCAAAGATTCAGAGTATATTTTCTATACTTACATCACATAAAAAAGTAAATGTATGATATTTGGAGACCAAGCATTCGAAGACAGCATTTGTAGGACTATTTACAACTGAGTAAATCAATTATCAGACCTTACTCTAATGATTGAGTGGTGGTCACTTACTTTCAACAACTGTTACGTTTTCAGGAACTTCTACAATTCGAGGAGCAGAGCCCTTCTTCCCTGCTGGGACCAACGGGGTTGAGACACGCTCCATAATCTCTTGAACTGATTCCCTACGCATATCGATACTGCTGCGACGCTAAAAAAATATTTACTAAACAGAGTCATGAAAAAATGGAGCACACCTTCCCTTCATTCTCTTGAACTCAAAGAAAATGAGGGGATAATGACATTCGGAAAAACCCCGTAGGGCCCATGCATAACAGGAGAGCGAGGAGCAGATGCAATTGCTCACGATAGAGTCCCTTCGTGATGGTGTTTCGCCTGGTCGCACTGAGCCCTTCCTTGACATGAATTGGTCGCTGGCGAACATACTACTTCCACGTCGTGATCTCGATTCCCATTCGCTACCTGATGCTTCACTGACGTCGTCATCATTACGGATAACTTTTTTTAGCTTGACAGATTCGAGGATGCTGGCTTCCTGCTTTTCTCCTTTCACGACCCTTTTTAGTTTAATCCCTTGAAGTATATTAGTTGGTTCCTCTTTAGGAGGTGGCTTTTTCCCCACTTGGCGACCTTTGAGGAAGGCTTTGGGATCTGATGTATCTTCCTTCTTCATTTCCTGTTTTGGTTGCGACTGTTGTGGCTGAAATACCCTCATAAGGGAAGCTTAGATGTGAATAAAGCAGGTGAAAAACACCACAGCACCCTTTAGTATAGATGAAATGTTAGTAGGATGCAGGCAAAATTGTCGATACCGTACTCTATTTGGAGAGTCTATCTCTCCTGGGCGCTGTGCTATACTGACTCTCTTCGGAGCAGCTTGACCATTTCCTTCCTAGAAAGGGAACAAGGGTGGAAAGGGATAGAACACACATGAGTTAGAAGTGTATTAAATAAAGGTGAGCAACTGTTTAGATGTTTACATAAAGCGTAGTAACTAAATGCTAATTTTTGTTATGTAACATAGAACGAATCATACTTCTAGAGTAGCAGCACAGTCGTTTTTATCCATTTTCTGTAACTTCGTTAGAGTCTTCTTTAGCAGAGTTGGCTTATTAATTTTCTGTAGCTCAGTTTTTTTTCGCTTTTCCATTGTAAAATCTAGCATTTCATATGAATTATCGTTCTCCTTTTTCATTGTCTTCTCGTTGTTCCCGGTCAAATCATTTTGTTTAACCTTTTTTAACTGTACTATTGGTTTGAATTCTTTCGATTCGTCCTTTGTCTTTATCGTTTTATTCTTGTCAGAAGTTCGAATACTAGCAATGGTATTATTCGTTCTCAACTGGATTTCCCTTATAGAAGTATTTTCAATTTCTATATCCTTTTTCATGATTTTGCGCAAGTTATTCTGAAATAAAGACATGGACCAAACGGGAAAACAATGATTATAACTCAATACAATAATGGTTACACGTTAATATGACAAATAATGACATGACAAGTAGTGATGCAAATTCACAAGAACAGGACCTGTGTGGTGGTAGAATCTGCTTCCATCTTCTTTAGCATATCACGTGTGTTTTGCAATATTTGTTTCTTCGGTAGAGGCTTAACCAAACAGCAAACAGTAAAAAACAAAAAAACTTGGACAATTAAAGTAGGGTATAAACAAATTCATGCAATAATATGATAAACTGCAGATAAAGCGTTAAGCTAAAGCAAGTAAGAATGGTAATAAATTAGAAATGAATGACTATACCTCAGAAGTTCTTTTACGAGGAGTCTTAGGTCCAGAAAAGGACGGAAGTTCAGATACGCTTTCTGTTACCTCGTCCTCGCTCACTTCTCCAAGCAGTTGGCGACGGCGGTCTTCAGGGATCGTCAGACCCGATGCAGGGATATCGTCTGCATGTGATTCCTGCGAACAAACTATGGGCCAGATATAAAAACTACTTGTACTACTTATTTTTTGTAGTAATTGATAATAATTCCCCTTCCTAAACTTTTTTTAGCATGAACAACAGTTTTATTAATGTTTAACATTATTCATGGTGTTAAATCGTGAAGCATGAAACGCGTCTGAAAATAATAACTTTTTCCTGAAAATTAGCTATTATGCTAGAAATATGCTTTCCCAATCGTTTTGGTGAAAATATATACAAAGCTTTGGAAACCAACCAGTTAAACTACCTTTTTAAAACTAGCTTTATGATGAATCTCTGTTTCCAGTCGTCACGGAATGCTAGCAGAATTTACATATCCCACTAGTGTTTTAAACACATTTATCCTAATCAATTATAGAAATGAATTTGCGCGAAATAATTGAAGCTTAAACACTGTCAAATGCATTTATTTAAAAAAGATTATGCTGTTAAGTATTCTAAACACTAGCTCAATCGTTAAATAGAGGAATATAAAGTGGAAAAGAAAAGTACATGAGTCTTTAAGTTAAATCAACCTATTTTAGTAAAAATTTTATTGGGGCTTTTAAAATCACAACCAGCGCTAAAGGCATTTCTAGGGGGCACAAGTGAAAATCTTGAAGACGTCTTGCAGGAGTTAGACAAGTTGTCCGAGTACAGATAAAAAAGTGCCCTAATCGCATTTTTAAAATTTTTCGTAACTCTCATTAGTTTTATTGGCCAGTGGTGAAAGAGTTTACAATTAATGCTTATAAATATACATTAAATTGGTGTATTCGAATATTAGAAAGATTACAATTAAGTATATTTTATGAGTGAATATCAAATGAGTAATGGAGACCTATTACGTTAACATCTTTAGAAAATAGTGACTAGACCGATCCAATTACCAAAAAGCAGAAGGCCAGAAACTAAATTGCCATTATTTTTGAACGCGCTGTATTCTTCTGACAGTTCCATAAACAATGAGGTTAAATGTGAAAAGGTAGTATGAGCTGGGTGGAGAATCATCTTATGTAGCACTGCGGCCTAAGCTGAGATCGGTTGTTTGCCTATCCTATCCAAGAGTCTCGGGTAGCACAAAAACTACTGCCGATATCAAACCGGTAAAATTACACGTGAGCGTTCTCCTGTTCTCTCAAGGTAAAATAATGATTTCTTGATTTGCTCTTATTAAATTTTAATTAGCCATACGAATAAAATAATTGACTAAGATACTAACTTCAGTGAGAACTGATGAAACTAAATGCTATCATCGAATCATTTTTCGCCATTAGCAGTGTAAGCCTGATAAAATTATTTACAGAAGGTTGTATCATCCGCGTACTGTATATCGTATGTGTAGTTATTTGGATAAAAATGTTTAATGGTCTCGCAATGTTTTCGCTAATGAAAGCCGCATCTCTTCTTGTTTAACTTCGTTTGTCAATCGTCAATTAACATCACTCCCATTTTTTGACAGCGCCGCTGTACTTGTTGTAGTGTGAAGTGATGACTGGCAAATAGAGGCGAGTAAAGAGAAAAGAAAATAGTGGAGATAAAGCAGATATTTAACATTTTAAATGTGCTTTATCAGTAGCAGATGTCTATATTTACTTAAATTGTTTTTTTTATTATGGCTATTGGAATGTTCTTTTATTTTTACGCACAACCCATTATTTTTACTCTTAGGTGATAGCAGCAAATATGCAACAACTTTTTTGTACTATTTAGTTTCAATTAATACCATGAGATTTTTATTTATAACTTGAATCAACCTCACGTTCGATGATCCTCCGTTGCTCCTAAGAGTCGTATGTCGTATATCAAACGGTGGGTCAGATCTTATTTGCGTTCTTTCTGGTGTATCGTAATCAATTATCCCTTTCAGAAAATTTTCTTTAGCGTCTCCATTAGGAAGTCTACTTAGGATGAATGTATGTATTTGGGAAAGTGTTTTCCCTCTAGTAGACGACCTACGAACGTCTCCGGATGAGAATTGAGCAGAGTTATGTACAGAGAGATCGAGGCGAGAGCCAACGGAACGAATGCTAGACATCCTAATAAGCTAGAGGATATCTTCATATGACTGCCTTCTTCCGTAGTTCATTTCGAACTATTCGGCGTTCTCTCCATTCTAAGAGGAATGACAAAATATGTAGATATAAATGACACTAAAACAATAGAAATGGCACGCTTAAAACGATAAAACGCATTTTAAAATAAACGTCATGAGGATGAAATGGACATACGTGAATATCAAATGCGAGTGA
Source organism: Heterorhabditis bacteriophora (assembly GCA_964036235.1). Lineage (NCBI taxonomy): Eukaryota > Metazoa > Nematoda > Chromadorea > Rhabditida > Heterorhabditidae > Heterorhabditis > Heterorhabditis bacteriophora. The sequence goes on from OZ038429.1 coordinate 10,861,858, forward strand.
GTTTGTCTTTAGAAAAGTGTAAGGTAATAAAGATGAATGACTCTGAAAAAGCCGTCATAGCAGACGATAGCCTCGATTCACGAATATCAAGAAGAAAAACTACTTGCTCGATGATCTACAATATTTGCATATGTCTATTATAAAAAGCTGTAATATGAAAAAATAGTAATATAACTAAAATACTAGTACTTTTGGTACGTAACAAGGAAAAAATAAGGTCTGAAGTGAGCGGCGACACTCGAAAGAACAAGCGAATTGGCACTGATTCGAGATAGACAAACGAAGCATGTAAGCAAAAACCAAACTATGATGGGAGCACAGAAACATCAATTTCAGCCTCTGTTTTCTGAACTCTAACGTGATCTCTTCTGATTTTAGCAGTAAAAATTATTGCCAATGATAACTTTGAAGTGCAAACAAATATTCTAATGCCTCCAGTTGCTCAGTCATTTTTGCCATCATAGTGCAATAGCATTATACCTAAATGAACATACCTATCATGATATCATGACTTGTGATAAGAAAATTTCAATCAATCTCGACATCAAGGGCTCTTCATAGTTCGCGCTCGTTGATCCCAACACTAACATCACAAAACTTCCGGTGATCAAAAATCAAAAAGAACAAGGTAGGTTTACTCACCTCATCCTGATCTTGTTGGGCACTGCTGTGTCGTGGTTCGGGAGAAGCCTTAAATATCAAGTTAAATATGGAATTAATAAACATTGTTTAGAAGGATTAAATCGTTAGATTAGACTTTGTTATTACCTCGGGACGTTGACTACCTGCTCTACTAGGCGATTTTCTTGGTGCCTAGAAGTGAACGGATTATTGCATTCCCACCATATATATTAAACATAGAAATTAAACTAATTTCTCTATATATATTTTACTGACAGGACTTTTGCTCTTGCTTTTGCTTTTGCTAGTGCGACTCGGTGCAGCGAGTGAAGCACTCCTTTCCTCATCTTGCTCTTTAGTTGCAGACAAAGTTTGTTTCGGTTGCGCCTCCTCTATTACTTCCATAAGACTTCTTCGGCGAGGAACCTCTTCATCTATAAAGTTTTACTTATATTTATAAGATATTAACTAAATATAAGCATTCTTTTACTGTCATTACTTATAATCATTACTTCAATCTTGTTCCGTAAATTTAACTAATGTATTCGAGATAATTATCTCAACACGATAAAACTATTACATATAAGTGTTTCATGTCATCATTGACCAGTATTTCCTCTTTTGTTCTGTTATTTTTATCTGTATAGTATCAAATTTTAGCAATTGTTTTATAATAGAATATTTCAAAAACTACTTTATTCATATTTAGGTAAGTTTGTTAAGAAAATTTAGTTTCTAATAGTGATGTTTTAAAAAAAAGCGAACTTTCTTTCTATAATTTATAGATTATAAATATTGTAGATAAAATTTAAGTTTTAAATTTACTTATTATAAAACTATGCCAATTTGCTACCTGCAGTAGTGACTATTTTCAAGCAAATACCATTTTATGCGAAGCATTTCTTTTCCAACTAATCCAAGAAATAACAATTATTTCTGCCTCTCTCCATGCTTATCTTCATCTAACTAACCTGATCCCTCTAGCTGAACCATGGCACTACTGTGTCCCTCTCCAAATTCGCTCGCAGCATGACACTTGTATAACCCAGTTTTATCCTCTGTCAGATTACGTATAGTAAGACGAGCCAGAGTACCATTAAAAGTTGTCAAATAGTCGGATGATGGTTTAATAAGACTTCCATCCCTAAATACTTTTACATTTTATTTATATTATTAGCCTTTATAATATAAACACTATGATTGTCCTAAGGTACATTTTGGTTCATGAAGGCATTATTCATAACTAGGATGCAAAACATCGTTCCTTTTGAAATATACAATATTTAATAAATATGCATATATTAAATTACTTGAACCATTCGATGATCGTCGACGTGTGACATTGCCACTGGACCTCTAGAACCACAGTGCTTCCCTTTCTGCCAGTCTGGAAAAATGCTACATACATCTCAATCATTATGATTTTAAGCAATGGTATTGTTTGTGACAAGTATTGAAGGTTTTGGATAACTTCTTTTAATTAGGAATATGTTTCGTGAACATGTTGCACATTTATCAACTAATATTCTTCCAGTCGAGCTACTTCATCTGTTCATTAGTTGTATCGCATATTCGCAAGCTGGCAGTTACACAAAAAGAAACGAACACTTAGGACTCTCTTTAAAATCTAAAAAGTGCAGCACGTTACGGCGTATCGGATTACATATCACCTTCACGTGCGTAGCTTTTTGTATATAGTTTGAAGTGAAAATACAGCGCGTATGAATGACCAGTTGTTCAAAACAGAATAACAAACTAAATTTCATAATATATTCATATTGGAACTGTAACGTTACTAACTATATAGAGTGATAAAAATCTTTGTAATTAATAAATAAGTCAATTATTGGTTGTTAGGAAAAACATTGACTCGTTTTACATAATATGTGCAAATAGAACCTTCTGGATATACCCAAATTTGCAGTTTGTCTGTAAACTTTTGATGCCTGCCTATTACCGATGGACCACTGCCGCCGTCGGTTATGTGTAAAATCAACCGCCCACCACCTGCATTGTTTTGGTGCCTAACAAATCGATGATATAAAAAGTACAACAATAATAGTTAGGAAACTATTAGAAAGAGTTAACAAATAATCTATTCTAAGAGAAAAAAGTCGCCCACACATTGCTGTGTATAAATCATTAGCCAGCACTAGCAAACTACTGGACTTTTATGAAGATTCACGGATAATTATGAATATAAGCTATATAAATAAGAATAAAGATATTTGCAAAATATAATTAACTAACGAACTCTTCAAATAACCAAATACTAACTAAAAATACTAATTACATTATGAAAAATAAATGTAATATCAGGTACTGAACGTTAAATCATAGAGATAGAAATAAAATAAACAGACATTGTGGGAGAACTAGGCATACTTATTATTTAAAAGTCTCACCTGGGACGTACTGGCTTCAATAACAATGGGTGGTCGAGTGAATTTGTCGAAGGAACTTTTGGAAGTCGTACTTCCCTTGGAATCAGCTGGAAGGGGACTGTTCGGACGAAGCTTCTTTTCATCCGATGCAGCTGATGGTGGCGGAAGTCCGTCTGGTTTCCGTTTAGTTGATACTAAATAGTTACTATTATTGAGTTTCGCAAAATATGATTAATATTTGACAATATAATATATAATCTTGCAAAAGATACCAGAGTCTACTTCCATCTTTTCAGCACGACTAGACTTTCGTGAATCGCCTGGGGATATGGCGTCTTCGGGTGCGAGCATGTTATTGGCACCCAACTCTTGGGTTGGAGTCGATGTTCGCGACCTATAAGTATTGTCTCTAAATTCATCTATGTAAAATAATTTCGATTCGAATTTTATTTATACCTAATCGATTTCTTTGAGGGGGAGCCTTCACGTGTTCTAAGACTTCTCTTAGGAGTTCCCTCACGAGACTTAAGAGATTTCTTCGGACTTCCAGGACGTGACCCAGGACCACGAGACGGAGGGCGTGGGCTAGAGGTATCCTTTCGTGGAGCAGAAGGAGAACGACGGCCCTAAGTAGCTTCTTACTTTATATGTATGTTCACATAAATCACATTTTGCAAGAAATCATACTAGTACTATGAAACCTTTTTATTAATTAATAGTCCCGCTCCCGTACCTTCTTCTCGTGCCTTTCATTAGGGTCTGGTTCCTCAAAATTCAGTGCTAAATTGGCGTTCGTTTCACCATGTTCATTACGTATATTGCAACGATATTGTCCAGCATCGGATGCTGATGGTCCCTAAGAAAGTTGATGCAAACAATAGATGCTGAAAAATCACACAATCAATATTATAAGCTTTTTGTACTTACTCGAATTTCTAATTGACATAAGTAAGTCTGATCTCCCAGATCACTAAACATTGAGTGGTAGAGACCTCCCATAGTAAGAGGAATTCCATCTTTTAACCACCTGAATTTTAGTATATATTTCGCAGTGAAAATTATAATATAATGTAACAATGTTATTAGGCTCATAATTTTTGGAACAAATAGATTCCATGAAATGTTTGCACTTACCTGGAGGTAGGTACTGAGGCGCTCTTCACCTTGCATTCCATTACAATCAGAGCCCCTCCATCCTTTGGAATAATTCTTGGTTTTCCCACGAATGAGGGACCGCGTGTTTTCTCATCAGCACCTCCGCCTGAAGTTTTTAGAACTCTTAACACAGATGGGAAATCTTCATAAGCTTCGGTAAAATATCAAAAGTGGCGTAAAATTCATCCATAACGTTATCAATAAATAACCTACCTGCGAAATTGAGATTTATATTTGCGTTTGATTCTCCTAACTGATTTCTTGCTGTACATTTGTATGCTCCACCATCTCCAGCATTTGGTTCCTGAAATGACTAGGTCATGAAATTATATTCAGTGAAAGTATTATGTTATCAACAAACAAGATAATTAATTTAAAAAGTCATAACTAATATCGAGTTGTTTAGAATTTCATTTGTCTTAGAAAATTCAGGTGATGTATTAGTCAGACACTTTCCCGCTAGTTTACGTTGAAGTATTTAGCTTCGACGTGGTCTACTCTAGTACATATGTTTGTTATTAACTTGACGCAGTTGCACAACTGCATAAAAATCTTGGATGTCTCACTGGTTAAACTTTCAAGTATTTTGCAAAGCTATATCTTAAGTGAAAAAATGGGTAAATCACAACATAAAGTACTTACTGATATGAAGACAATAATATTTGCCGATAATAATATTATTCTTAATATAAATTATTATGCTGATAGTAGTGATATTAATACTATCACTATTACCCGTTGTTAGTGTAAATGTTCAAAATGATAATATGAATAATACTACTAATAATAATGATATTTAGACAGGTAAACAAAGAGAACAAAGAGCCTAAGACCTTTAATCCTACTTTTTCACGTTTGCAGGCTAGATATCAAGTAATTTTATTTTTAGGATAAGTGATTTGTTCTATTTATTAGGATGATAACGAAGATTTTGCTAGAATTTTATATAACTGGGCTTCGTAAAAACAAGCATGAAAAAAGGAGCATTCGAAAATTACAGGGGAACTCAGATGATGGAAAGAGAGAACGAAATATAAGAGATAAGTGAGTAGAAAAACTGACATGTGAGTAGACTTAAAAATCACAGTATAAATTTTGGAAAATTAAGTGATAAAAGAGAGGATCATGGTGCTAGGTAAAATAAGTGAATTATGATAATTCGAAGTTGTAATATTATTAATCAATCCATAATGATTCCATGAAGGTAGATATGATGCAAAGATGTATAAAATAACACTATATTTTATCAAATCATTAAACAATAAACAACAACATTTTTGATATGCGAAACACTAACATTTTATGCTACAGTTAAAAGAAAAGTTCTGATAAAACTAGTATTATATATAATGGTTTATCAAACCAGAAATAAGAATATATCCAAAACAAATTGAGAGAACTGGGTAAAATTAATGCTACAAGCATAAAACTAATACCATCCCCACCTTAATAATGAGATTCGCCCTGTATAGTTCCCCTAGAGAGGTAAGTGTTTGCTGAACTCTTGATGAAGGGGAAATAATTATTCCAGCATGCTGCCATGCAATCGTCGGAGGAGGATCTGCTTCCAAAAGACATTCCATCAACAGGTCACCCTGTAATAAATCATAGTTCTCTATGTTTTACCTTAAATCAAACCTTATTTTTCTAAATTATTCGCCATCTTTTAATTATAAGTTGTCTATGCTAAGATTTCAGCATACCCAAACTATATTAACCTTAATTTCTGACTATTAACCCTTTGTTACTCTTATCCACAGTGCTCAAATTGAGTGACTGAGGCTTAGTTGATCGATTGTGAGTATCACTCTTCAAGAACCGGACGCCCTCTTCGAAATTCCATACAAACAAACAGCGCGCAATGTCTCAACATATATCCGCGACCCTACGGAATACCATTATCGCTCAAATGTCTTCTGACAGATTGCAAAAGTGAAACTGCCCGAGTAACAATCGCTTTGGCGATTTATCGCAGGAACGTGAGGTGTAACAGTACAATGACGCCTTACGCTGTTAGACAAAAATTGCCTTCAATAATATATCATAATATCAAAGAACTGTGCGAACAGTAAGCTTAACAAACAATAATACAATTAAGCATGAAATATTCCTGCCTTGAATGGCCCGGTAATACATTTGGTTAATAATAAACTAGACTGAATTAAAATACTAAAGATAAATAGTTCCCCATACAGCAAAGGCCCAATTCCAGCAAGTTAGTATTTTTATTTTTAATGTCACATCAATTCTTTATGCTTAAACTCCTAGAGTTAGTTTCATACAATGTGCAAAATGTTTTATAGGATTATTCACTTTCATCGAATTGGGTATCAACAAGTAAATAAGCTGTATCGGATAGCCGTTTGATTATTACAGCGAGTTGCGCAAGGAGTCAGTTGGCGAAGCCTAGCCATGCCCTCGCCCCCTCAGTCATTGATCACAACACGCAACGACTATAGGAATCATATACCTACTGATTAGTCAAAAATAGTAGTTACAATAGCTAGTAACTATTTAACACGAAATATGACATTTAGATATCACATTGACAATAAACCTATAGCTTATAATACCAAATTATAGGAAATTAAACTAAGAGTGAAACGTAGATTAATAAAAATTCGAATCTATATTTCATCATAGATTCAAAGTTAGCAGTGTGTTGTAAGATATAAAAATATTTAATATGTTGTAGGACATGATTAAGGAATGGAGGGGTTATAATCTTACCCACCGAAGGCGTCTGTTGAATGGACGGCTTCTGGGTGAAGCGCGGGGCGCCCGGCATAGCGAACGGACGGCCCCAGTCAACCGGAGAGCGCGGTGGCGAATGAACAGAGGACGGCTAAAAATACACAGCCTCCGGCAGCCCTGCCTGCGCCGCAAAGATGCAAAAACCACAAGCACATAGGTAATCAGGATGAGAGTGGTCAGGACAAAATTTCGAAAAATTACTGGTACTCAAAGAAAGAATTACTATGTTATAAAGTAGAAAGCTTGATAGTTATAACTGGATCTGATAAAACAGGAGAAACAGGTGTATAAATCTTAGTAAAAGTAGCTAAACTTTAAAACCGATCATTTTCATTATTTCAACTACACCGTTACATGATGATCTTCAAATATCTTCCCCTTCTGTCATCCCTTGAAAGTATTCAAACCGATCTTGGTGTCTTTTACTAGTAAATAAAATAAAATAGTTGCATACCTTTGATATGTATAGAATATAATCTAAAATATAGAATAATATTCTTATTTTAGAGCTCTTTAATTTAAAAGGCTTGTCTAATATCCATTTATTATCTATTAAACAAGTTAGAAAAACTGAAATAGGATAACACCTTCCGGAAAAATAGAAAATAGCACAAGACCTCCATGTGGTTCGTAAACAAAAAACTTAAAGGATAGTTTTAAAACTATTTCTCAAGATAATGGTTGAGATCTACAGGAGCTCCACTAGTCTCAATAAAGTTGATAATTCCATGGTCAAAAATAGCCACAATTAAAGAGCGTCCCTCACTCTTCCTGTGAAGTTCAGCTATGCTTATGACATCTTCTTGTGAGCTAAATTAGATTAATTTACAAAAAATAAGACAACTAAGATTGTTTACAAAGAGTCAATAATAAAACTCACTCAAAACAAATCACACTAAAACAAGGAGAAATAGGCAGACTATGAGCAAAGTGTTGTGGAAGATAAACATCGAAATCGTATGGTGATATTGAAGCAGAGCGATATTTTCTATAAAATAATAATACATATATTTTATTTAATTACTATAATATCTTACCTTTTCCTGTTATCCGCTTTTCGTAGAGCATTTTTTCTTAGTACGGCATACTCTTTCCAGTTTGTTGCTTTCTCACGCAATTCTTCAAAAGGTGGCCATCTACCAGGCCGTAATCCATTACGTGTCTTAGAGGTACGGTCATTCTGTACATACTGTGTATAATGAATAGAATGTTAGAAAATAATAACCAACAAACCTCTTTTGTGATCTTTATTACATGTGGACTAATGGTTAAATTGCAAAGATCTTCCGTGATTGGAACAAAGTTTTTAACGATGTGTAGATGTGGCATCTTCAGATATAACTGGTCCACTGAGGGAAAACAGTCAAGAAGGTGAGCAGGAAAACGACTACTGTCATTTGCTTCATTTTGACCATTAGCAGTAGAGGTGACATTTGAGGGATAATTGGATCTAAGCGCAAATAGGCTCAGATTGATTTACTGTATTGTGTAAATAATGAAATAATGAATTATAAATATAACATATTATAAAACCTCGGTCTCAACACAACAAATCCAGCCTTGCGAAGAGTTGTATATGTCATATATCTTGACATTCGAACATTTTTTTCTTCAAGAATATGGTATCCATCATATAGGGTAAGAGGACGACCCATTTCAGTAACATATGCACAACATGTCTATAAATATATACTAAAAATGCCGGGAAAACCGATTGTTCAAACATAACCAAGATGTCCATACGGATAGATAAGAATTATCCTAACACTTAAAGTATTCTATTCTATTTCATAATAACAATTCATTTTACAGATAGTTTCTTCAATGATATTACATCATTAAATGAGAAATGTTAACTTGCTAAACAGAAAGCAGACCTCCATAAGAAATACGGCTTCCTCCGGATAAAGAAAGTGGTCGCCGTTCTTTTGAGGAATACCCATTGATGATAGATGGTTTCTCTGAGAATTATACTCTAAGTAATTCTTCCGCAACGATAGAAATAACTATGCACATCAACTCACGCATTTTTTTATAACTTTTAACATTGGATATCTGCGGTTGTATGTTATATGGATAAGGTTCCTTCTAAAAAAAAAAACAAAAAAAAAATTCTATTCCGAGGATTACACAAAGCACTTCATTCTACTACGTGATACAATTATGAACATGAGAACACCGCTCACATATCTCTAACTCTATTGTTGTCTTGAAGATCCGATTCACCCAAGGATCTCTCAATACCAGACATCACTGCTAAAGTTATTATAATGAGAATTATATTTACATTTATCATTAATAGAGGTACAATAATGATAAATCACAAATAACGGTTTGGAAATATTAGAGAATAATATTTATTAAGTCCGCATAATTGCATAGATCCTAGAAAGACTTACAATAAATAACAAATTAGTAGAATCAAATAATAGTAAAAGTGAATAGCTTTGGTACTAAGCAGTATCATATAAAGAACCGATATGCTACGTGCGAACAAGTTGTATGTAAGAACTCTAGAGGCGAGACTAATAATGCTGTCTAGCAGCATGCGACAAAACAAACTCACGGCGAAATAAAAAAGTAACTTTAAAACGAGATAATATTTAGCCATATAATTTGCAGAGTGAATTAAATAAGTAGAGACTAGACAACCAGAACCGGAATACAAACAGTATAGACATCACCGATTCAGTGAAAAGCATCGATCACAGTGGACATTTACTAAATCGCTCATAAAAATAATATATGCAAAAAACCTGTGGTTTCTCATCACCAATTAACATGGAAAACCAATAAATCAAGAATATAGAGATCATATCTCCACTCATCACTTTCTAGTAATCAACGAAGATTCCATAATAAATGAAATTATAGAGGTTGAAAATCAAGCCATAGTTTAAAAGTACGCAGATAAGATACAGAAAGGAGCAAATTAAATAAGCTTTAATTTTATTTTTGTTCATAAACTAACGTGAAAAAGGTATAATTCAGAACAAATCAAGTGGTACAAAAATTTTTCGGCACGCTCTCACCACATTACTTTGGGGACGGTCATGAGTTGGCATAAGGATTAAAATACGAGGTGGTAACTTTTCATATTCATGCTGATAATAGCGATCAAGACTATCACGCATCAGACTTCGACCAAACAAATCCATGCTTGAAAATTGAATATCCCTGGAAGAAGAATTCTAAAAAATGTGAAGATTGTATCTCAAATTTAATATTGTAAACTGTAACATACCTAAAGATGGGGAAGTGCGAGCCAATGCTTATTTGTCCATTATCTGTTACTCTTCTGCTTTCATTGACTAGTGTCTGGATAGCAGCGAATAGCTTGTTATCTTGCACTGACTGTGTTATACTACGCCATACAGTTAGAGATCGAGAACCCTTTTGCTCAGCCGGTACGAACGGAAACAGAAGAGTGTGAAAGTCATAAAAGTATAAAGACATTATATTGAAATATTATTACAAAGTATGAAAATTATTAACATACCTGATGATTTGGATTAAGAAAGTAGAGAGGAGTAGATCCCGTATGCTCAAAAGGTCTATCGTAAACACAGCGAATATGATACCGGGGAGAAATCCAGCTTAAGAAGAATTATAATATTTTAAATCTGAATATCGTTTTTAAAATTAAGTTTTACCTGTATAGATAAGTGGGCAATGCTAATCGGCGTAAATAGTATATTAGATTCCAATAGATTACTGGATGGCTCTCCATAATGTTGGCATTCTAAAAATTCCAAATGTTATTTATTCTAACTAGACATTGTGAGAAACTATTACAGCATAATAATATTTATACCGGAAAAGGATAAATTTTCTTTTAATAAACACTATTTCCTATTAGTACAGTACTACCCTAAGCTTTTTTCTCAAAAGAAATGTATAGTGAGACAAAATTTGCCGTCTATATCCTTACTTTCAGTAATAAACATTAATAGGTAAATAGTCTTGATTTTTCTTAAAGAAATTGGATAAATGCTATTCTCGAATTATCAAATTATAACTTAATTATCGTAATATATACGTTACTATTCTTTTTATATTACCTTTAGAGCTTGGCGATCTGCAGCCAAAAGAGTTTCCAGTTCTCGTCGTAATACAAGAGGACTCACAAATGCTACAGAAATATTGGGTGTTTTGTAGATGAAATTACCAATTATGTGTGGAGTCTGAAGCATAACTTGCAAAATTCAAAATAAAAATTATGCAAGTCTAAGATAAAATTCACTAAACTTTGAATTTTAAAAAATACTTCCGAAATCTACCTCTCCATCTATTTCCAGCCCACCAAGTGGATACCAGCTACACCGTGATGATTGTTTCCATTCCATACGCACCGTCAATTTAGGAACGAATACCTACCCAATACGGGTTATATCATCCAAATGACATAATACAGCATTAAATGAAAATTTACCCCTTTTCTTTCTAAATTGCCAGAGCTTTCTTCATCTGCATAACAATGAGGACAAATTGTATTCAAATTTTGGTCGTCAACCTTAAAAAAAATCAGATTATTCGATACAGTAAGCATAACTAACAAGGAATCATTATACACCTTCCATCCAGCCATTATTTCCTCATCATAAATCATAGTTCGACAGTTCGGGCACAGAGTGCAAGTTGACAAGGTTACTTCTAATACAGCATCCCTGACGTCGCGCTCGAGTTTTAGCTCATTAGACTCACAATCTATCTTCTCTTCTCTTAACTGTTTTCGCCTTATTTGAAGAATTACCTGATATAAATTTTAGAAATGCTATATAAGAAATGATAACGAATTATCATTTAACTAGCGCATAGCAAAAATTATTGTACTTCTTTTAGCCACCAGCTCTCATCTAGAATAGCACCAGTTTGCCCAGTATCCAGTTGAAATGCCCAATCATCTTCATTAATTTCTTGTGAAGAATGCTCCGGCTAGAATAATACATCGTAATAAAAACAAATTGTATTCATAACTATTTGTCAAGTTAATGATGTATAGAGAAAAAAAATATATGATAGTTATATAAACAAACTAGATCTTCTCCAAAAATAGTTCCACTACCCATTTCCCGATAAGAGCGATTTAGACTACGTACTTCCTGTACTAACGATGATACACCAAGACGAAGTTTTGATGAGACAGCTGGAAGACTATATATAATACTGAACAAGATTTACGTGTTAAATTGTCAATTACTATTGATACTCACTATCCTTAAGCACATCATCATAGCCCTTTCTGACCTGGGTGACTAGTGAGTGCAAACTAGGGCTAACCGCAATTCCAGGAACATTGACGGAATTATCAACTGGTTTTGGACTTTCTGAAGAATCCATTGAAAAATATTTTTTAAATAGATTTAAAATATAACCATTTACTGCGTCTTACCAAAAGTCTGACTTCTAATCATTTTCATCAGTGGACTATTCGTTATCCCCCTAAGCCAACTACTGGATTTTCCTGAGCCCTAGAAATTAGAGATAATCATTGCTATAATAACAGAAGAATTTAAAACTATTAAGTACATTTTAAAAACAAACTTTACTTTCCACCTTAGGTGTTGTTTCACTAGCAAAAGGAGCTGTTTCATGATCTGCTAGAAATTTGGCGCGACTAGGACTCATAGTCGATTGTGAGGTCTACAATTTAAATATATTGCAAAAACCAAATTTAAAATGACATTTTATACGTACCTGTTCAGCCTTAGTTTGCAAGTTTGACGAAAGTGCCCCTAGTGGATCTATAGCATGAGATAGTAGAGGGGACTAAAAGTGGAGAGTTGCGTAATTAAAGTAGTAATCTGTCACAATATAAATTTTTAAAATTAACATAATCACGTATCAATTACTTAAATAGCTAGACTTAGCTTACCTCTGATTGCTCATCAGCAATAGAATCTCTATTGTTATCTAAAGGATGATAGGAGATAACATATGGTTGCGGTTTCACCTCTTCCTCGTCCTAAAATACAGTTTGTCTTCTATGTTTAAATTTAATCAATTAAAAATACTTACAGCTTTTAGTTCTTCTGCTGTTTTATCACTATAGTACCCTCTATCACTGACTGATTGTGCATCAGAAGAAGCATTAGTTCTGCGAGGTTCCAATATGACGCGAGATTTAAATTGCACAACTGCCATTAAAACAATTCTAAAATAAAAACAAAATCACTGTTTGAAAAAGGAATTCTAGTAATTCAATGAGAATAGGAGTTATTAAATATACATTTAAAATATATTCTGACCGTAGATGTGTCCATGCAGACATTGCCCTTTGTCGAGCTTTTGTGGGCCACTCTGCATTTAAAACAGCTCGATGATATATACCATATGTAACAGCATTTTGTTCAAGACCTGCACGTTGCATTGCCTGGAAAATTAATACCTAGAATTTCATTTAAGGTAGTATAATTTATTTAACAACATACCTGGAGTACTCTCACTGCCATAGAAGGTTCATTACATTCTCCACATAATTCAATGAGAATGCGATAACAGACTTGATCAAGTGGAAAAACCTCTGTACGTTCAATCCTATCCAGGACCTAAGTATAGGTTGCATTCAACATAATATATCTGATACCATTATAAACAACTCACATGGAACGCTAACCGAAGTATTTTCTTCTTGTTCGGAGCGATAACTAGTAAACTTGGTAGTTGCATAAACCATAGAGAATAAGAATAAAAAAGAATTGTTTTCGACCATTGCAAAACATTTGTGCGTACTGCATTCGTAGCAGCCAGTAAGGAAGAGCGTACTTCCGGCTTTGTTCTAACTGCAGCACATCTCGAGATTTCTGAAATAAAATCTACTTAGGAAAATTACCTTGGCAATTAAATTATATACTGTGGAAAAAAAATTACCTACCATGTTGGACTGGGACACGATGATCATCGCTTTTAAGGTTCATACTCAATTGATCTAACTGAAAAAGCGTCTGATCTAGTTTACGTGGGAATCTCTCATATTTGAATTCCCGTTCAAGCCCTGACGACGGATCGATAATAGGCTCAGGTGCAGCTATGAATACCTAAATGAAAATTATTATTATCATTAGAAAAACTGAGTCATAGAAATAGCTAAAGGAAAAGTAAATAGATCATACCGTCGGATGACTGCCGTGCACAGAAGTTTCTGTCTCCAACAAACAAATCTCATACTGCCCATCTTAATATTAATTTGTAAAATTTAATGGAAAACCAATACAATTTCTACTGAAATGCAATTAAATAAGTATTAATAACCAGCTGAATCCATTTTTGCGATACAATCATCAAAGAATGCATTATATGCGTTTTTATCCGAAACGAAACTGCGTTCCTCTATGAATCGAATGAATGATTGTGTCTCCGCAAACCTAAAATTTAATAATCATGTAAGAAATGTTAAATTATAACAAAATTGCATGTATTTCTGTAACTTACCGCTTAAAAAACTCCATCCCGGATTTATCTCTAGATCGCAAGAAGCCATCTAAATCAAACAGATTGCCGGTATCAGTGGCATTCGCACTTGCAGGAGCACTTTTAATAGGACGGAGAAATGATTGGTACCCACGCATAAGGCTTGTCATAAACCTGAAAAAAAAACATTTCTGAAATTGGAAGACAGTAATTTTACAAAATCATTAAGCAATATCCGGTCTCAGAAAATGTAATAAATACACATTATTGTAATGAATCTTAGCACTATTTACCTTAAAAAAGCATCCTGTATTTCGGTTTCTAGTTCCTTTCGTTTCTTTTGAATTAACATTTCACGATCAACAGGAACAAAATCAGCCTTCTTTGTATTGATATCGAAACCCTGTTTAGACAACCTGAAAATTGAAAAACTTAAATGTATATGGTACACATATGTTATGAAAAAAGTCTCTAAACCCCTACCTTCTGAATAATGCTTCTAATGAGTTTTTGAGCTGCTTGGCTGGTTTTCTCGGCAGAATAGAAAGTCGGGTGTTCAAACGAACTGATGATGGACTAATAGTACTTGTATCTAAGTCAAAACAAGTAACATCAGAGGGAGGATCTTCATACAGATCAAAATACCTAAAAATAAAGAATTCATAACTATTTTAAATTCACTGGTAATATAAAACAAATAGGTAGGAAAATATTCCATTAAAATGTTTTTATTTTTTATAATGGAAAACATATTACATCTACCTAGAGTCAACTCCAGCAATAAATGGTAAAGGAGCGTGAAGAACACCAGCTAATCCTAATGGACACTGTGGAATATATGGACATTGCCAATGAAATGGAAACATCAAAGCACAAATGCTCTCAGAAACAGCTGTTAACATCCATGATCTAAAAATGAGTCACTTGGCATAATTAGTTATGGCTTTATATGAAGTAAGATTTAAAGGTGACTAACCGCAATGAATGAACGAGGATTTTCTGTTCTAGAAGAGCCAACATCATAAGGTACATAAGATTGTCCGCACCAAGTGTTTTAAGAGTATCATACAATTGAGCACCTAAAATGCTTCT
Organism: Heterorhabditis bacteriophora; assembly: GCA_964036235.1. Lineage (NCBI taxonomy): Eukaryota > Metazoa > Nematoda > Chromadorea > Rhabditida > Heterorhabditidae > Heterorhabditis > Heterorhabditis bacteriophora. The sequence goes on from OZ038429.1 coordinate 10,877,274, forward strand.
AAAAAATAACAAAAAAATACTGAAAAGTTAAATACTGCATTAGCCATGCATAATGTAGTATAAAAAATGAAGTACTACCATTAAGTGGTAGTTGACTGTCATCGTGGGAGTCGAAGCTGATACTTTCTGCACCTAGTTGCATCACTACATGTGGTCGGCGAGGAGTGGGGAAAGAGACCTCATACATCTGATATTAAATATGGATATACTTTCAAACATAAAACTTACATATATAATTTAGCTATTGAAATAAGATTGAATAAACTTTTGAAATCAACATTTACACAACTAACTAATACAAAATAGCACATTTATATTAAAAGTCGTTAAAAAAGTAATATAAAAATATGTAAATATAAAACCAACTAGATGTGAGATGTATCTTTCTATAGGAATCGAATGAATCCCTCCACCGATAGAAATACGATGAATATAGTATAAAAAACGTTTAAAAGAATTGAAAAAGGGATAACGTGATATAACACAAATAGCTAAGTTTGTGTAAAACATCATCTGAAAAAATAGTAGTAGCAAAAAACTATTACCTAAAAGTGCATGAAAAACTTATAACACGAAAGAAACCTCATCAGCAGGATCATTGTTGCTTGAACTATCCTCAACAGCACCTCCTTCATCGTCTTTTCCGCTAACATTTAATTCAAGATTTTCTAATTGTTCTTCCGAAAGTCTTCCACGATATTTTTCATAAAAAGTTACAGCAGCTCCATAAAATTTATTTCCATTCTGAATATAATAAAAATTGTACAAAAATATTAAGAATGAGGATATAGTGCATTGCATATTTTATATTGCAAAATAATATAAAATGAAATAAAAGCATTTCGTTTCAAGCAACCTAAGTTGTGAAAAAATCAATTTACCTCATCTGTGAGTACGAACGTTGAAAATGACTTGTCTGGAGGCTGACATTTCACAGGCCAACATTCTATTAACGCACCCATTGGAAGGCAAAACATTGGAATGTTCTGTGCCAGTTTAAAATCGTCCTCTCCTTCTGATAAACTATTACGGGGAAAATAATCCAAAACCTAAATTGAAATGTTATCTTTAAAAGTTCCGGATGTTATTCTAAAACTATTATTTCCTATAAATGACTAACTGAAGGCTTATAAGCGAGTCGCTTTGTTGAGCATTGTGACTTTTTATAGCATATGTAGACATCAGAACCAAGCATACCCTTAAAATTATATACTTTCAATAATTTAATCTGAGAACTAGATAACTAAACCTTTTCAGATTGTTCCATATTATGCAGCGATACCTTATTCAAATTCTTCGGGATCTTGTAGTATGTATGCAGCGGTATTTCACCTTTATTCGCCAGTATTACACAAATATCTGTAACCACAAACTGACTTGGAGCACTGCTTGGAAGTGCACGACGATAAGTCAGAAAAATACCCTAAATAACCTGTTAATAAAAAATATCTCATAGGATTAATACAAATGCTAAGTTATAAACAATCAAGAACAATTACTACATTATATATACCTGTGATGCATTGTTAACGTTAGCAGGTCTTCCAAAAGGTGTAGTTTGAACAATATTACTGTCTACCATCGATTTTTCACCACGCCCTGGGAAATTAAAACATAAGTTGCATATCTAAATTCTTAACGGGGAACATATTTTAGTTATAAGTTACTAAGTAATTTTAAATTACCATAATCAAGAACGCCAATATCAAGAAGTGGCGGTTTGTGATAACCCCTTCTAAAGCAAAGAAAAACACTAGGCATACGCAATGAACCATGATTCAAATCAGCGGGGTAACCAAGCTGAGTAGTATCGATAATTTCATAACCCTCAGGAGCCTGAAAAATAAAATTTAGAAGAAATTAGTAACTTATATCCGAACACTTTAAGATTTACTACCTTTCACAGTAATTCAATACAAAACGGTTATCATTTGTATTAGCTTAGCATGCTGTTTAATGTGATACATAATTTATATACATAATCCATAGACGCAAAATAGTAATATACTTAATGTAAAACTCACGTTGAATGAAGGTGATTTTTCAGTGAGTACTAGTCATAAGAATGATAATAAGTTGTAAAAACAATGGAAAAACAGTGCAAAATGTAATCTATAGTAAACCAGCAAGCAAAATATAATTATGAAAGTAACTTGCCGTTTCTCCTAAACTTGGGAAAATTACACAAATATCTGTGATGGGTGCGAGAGGTTGACTACTGCGACAGCCACACTCCTGTGATGAAGGAGAAAGTTGTTCTGGTGTATCTTGATTGAGCCCCGCTATTACAAAATGCTCAAATAAACGTCGATCGTCATCTCGTGAAGATGTCATAGACTACAAGTTTTATAAATTAAATACTAAATGAACTAAATGTTGAAGACAAACATATTTTAGATGGATGAAATGTTTACAAATGTTGCGCAATTTTACGACGTAAAAACAAGTATTTCTATTAAAAATAACATTAACGGCTGACCATCTCACATGTACGAATACTACATGCATTATAAAAGAAAAGTTACAATTTAGCAATTAATTAGTTCTGACATTTGAGAAACGTTTAAGCTGAAATTTACGCATGAATGGAAATGTTCAGTACACAACTTAACTTCCAGAATTACGCATCAATATAGAAATAGTGACTAAATTCCGTTAAACTTCATAAATGGGTTATGGTGTGGTACAAATCTGGCATTAAGCCAAATAAGGTGGAAGTGCAGACAACCAGTAGATAACCTTTCCATTTTCGTTTCGTCCTTTAATATGCCGTTTGTTATTTTGTAGTTTTTCATTCCAATTCAAATATATGACTGATTCTAAAATCGTGGAACTTTCTTTGGTATTCATATTATTGCTGCCAGTAATAAAGATCAGGTAAACTATAACTATTAAGACTAAATGGAAATATGATTCATTTACTTTGGAAAACCCATGCCCATGTAAAAATTACTTAATATTAACACTCATTTCTGCCTCTTTGTGTAAGTTGCCATGATTTGGTTTTACCACTCAGGTTTTTCCACTAATTGTACGCAGTGGACACAAATATTTTTTAAATGCAAATATAGTAATTTCTACTAAAATATTTCGAATACTGGAATTTTGTGATAGAACCAGCCACATAGTAATTTACTATGACTAGTGAAATATATAAAGGTAATGCAGCCTATCTACTGGATACAATTAAAGTGCTGACAAGGACTATCGTGTTCTAAAAATATGAAAGAAAACTCACTTTCTCAATTAATATAATTTTAAATAGTAGTATCTACAAAGTTGGTAGGTCTTTAAAGTCAAACCTTCCCCTATTTAGTATCTTATTTCCCAAAAACCCATTTTTCAAGCTTTTGATGTATAACAGGTAGGCGATATATAATCAGCTGAAATTTGTCACAAGGTTCTATTTATTCATTTTAAACCTTTTTGATGATAAGTAACAGTAATATAATGAATTTATTACCTCTGTGTAATCATATTGCATACTATAGTGATGACTTAAATTAGCAAAATCACATTTCCAAAAGGTTCAAGCATCCACATAATAAAGCTTTGTGTCTATCGAGGAATATTTTTATACTGTATTCACAGGGTTGATCAATAGGTTGAGATGCTGTTAATTATGTGGTTATTTTATTTGTTGTTAGTCCTTTTAGCCAATGAAATTTTGGTCGGCATCAGTCATTCTAGGCTAAAAGGGCTAAGAGGGAGATAGGAGGAAGGAAAGAATGAGCTGTCAGATAAGGCTCAGATCTCTCGCACATTACTGCGAATGGACCCGTGGTGATCATCTCCGCAGTTCACCCGTTCCAAGAACATCGTGATTCCGCGAATAGTCCTGTAGTTCGAGGAATAACATCTCTGGAAAATAAATTCATTATTTCTCTTTAAAATACGATCCTTACATTCTCGATATTTGTTACCTCTCCATGTTTCTACCGTGTGTTCGGCATCTAAGGCCGGGTCGTACTGGCGTGGAGGAGGAGCATGGACCTAAGTGGTTAATGTATGATAATCTAGGTACTATAATCGAATATATGGTTGTTTGAATAAAAATCCTTATGAAATCACCTCAGCTGCATCATACCAAACATTAACGTATTCGTGAGCCAAAGCATCGTCTACAGATATCCTTCTTTCTGGGTCAATCACTAGCATTTTCGAGAGAAGTTCCCGTGCTTTGGCAGCTATAAATAATTGAGCTACTATGAAGATAGTAGTTAACGTAGGTACTACAACTTTAGTATAAATCTTTATAAATCTTTACAAATCTTTACCACCAATATGTTCTTTTACCTTTAAAGCTACATTTAATCTTGAAAATATTTATTTAATGAATTATAATTAGAATCACTAACCTGTGAGTCGAGCATTATCTGCTCCCGGAGGAAACATGTTGTCAGCAAATAATGTTTCAAAAGGTATAGGTTGACATCTGCGTAAAAATAAATTTTAATAGATAGGCAAATGTTCCAATGATTTATTTACTTTTGGGCTGTATCACCATAACACTACTGCGTTTAAATAAGCTGTTACTTTGTTTCATACTAGTATAAATTTTGTGTTTGTAATTAGGAAGATGATCATAAAATAGAGGAGAATGTATTTTTCTAATATTTAACCCATTGGCTCACGTAAATATAAGTTCCAGAATATCGTCAAAATACATGAATCAATGAACTAACAGAATACTATACAATAATCAGCAAAATGTAACAGAGAAGGAAGCATAGTGACATACTTTGGTCTGTTCTCTACATAGTTCTTTACTGTTGACTGCAAACGGTCGAGAAAAGACCTTTCTGGAGTGCCCAGTTGTTCGATAATCTTCGTCCATTGGTCGATATGATCTCCTCCTGGAAACAGGACGCGGCCGCGAATAAGTTCCCCAAAAATACAGCCAATTGACCAGACATCTACTGAAACAGAATACTGGATTATAAACGTCAAGAACTATGCAACTTATACCATCACTTTATCAAGTTTGTTTTTATTATTTTATATTTGTTATATACGATTCTTACCATTTTCTCCATATCCCATGCCTAGAATAACTTCAGGAGCTCGATAGTACCTAGTTACTACATATGGTGTCATCATAAAGGCTTCAACTGCTGTCCTGGCTAATCCAAAGTCGAGTATTTTTAATGTACAATCACTCCGTACAACAATATTCGAAGGCTTCAAATCCTACAAAGTACCTCAATTTTGTGTAATTGATTATATACTATAATTAATTAATTTAAAACCCAAGCAAACAGTTCGTTGTAAAGTTACTATTAAGAATAGAATACGGTGACACCCACTCTATGAATGATACCAGCTCCATGTAAGTGCTTAATACCGCATAACATTTGATATAGTAAATACGATAGTCGCTCATGATCGAGATCCATTTGAATAACCTAAACAGTAAAATTTGTATTATTTTACTAAAAATATTCCAAAAAAATTACAAAAACTATAATTCAAAGATTTTATTGCCTGGCAAAGATTAGCATCCATAAGCTCCATAACAATGTACAGATCATTGAATTCCTGAACATCTCGTTGAGGAGAAAAGGCATTTAAAAGCCCGATTATCTTTAAAAAAATCATTTTTTAATATAAGGAATATGAAATACTTTAATACTGTGCTAGGAATCCATCAAATTTCTTGCTATTTGTGGAATGCTATTCTATACGTATATATATCGTAGATCGAAGAACTATAACTCACATTTTTATGATCTACTAAATTCATAAGTTTGAATTCCCTAAAGGCTCGTTTGGCATGTGTGACATTCTGGAAAGGCCGCGACAGTTTCTTAATGGCGACTGATTGATTCCTGATAATGTCCGTGGCAGCACTGTAAAAGGAATGTTGAACAATGAGGCTTAGGTGTAGTAGCTTTTTTGTTTTCTTTTAACGTGTATCATTCCTTTTCGATAAAATAACTTACCAAACAATTCCCTGAGCACCAGACCCGATTAGCCGTAGATTCTGATATCTTTTGAGAATAATCATTTGGGTCTCCCCTATGGGGACTGAATAATAATGTTCCGGAACAGCTGTTGATGTTGAAGCCATTGAGAATGGACTGAAATGGGTAATAGGAACAATACCCATTCACGTATAGGTTTTCACAGTATAGATTACGTTGAATAAGATGGATCCGTAGAGATGAGCTTGGTGGTAAAATGACCAAATGCAAAACGAATATGGCTTTTGAATGCCGCTGATTAGACTGTTAGCTGTAATGATTACAAGTTCTCCATAAGGATTGCCTTGGTTTGTTCCAGACTCGCTCTCTCATCATGTGAGCTAATAATTCAATTCAAACGTCAATGTTCTGTTTGCTATTCTTGACATGATATAAAAGAGAAAAGTCATTTTAAAATAACAGTTAAAATAATTTAGTATTATGCCTAGGGTTAGATGGATATATTAGGAACTCCTGCAAAATTCATTAAAACAAAGCATTGACTGGGGAAAATGACTTGTTATTAAGTAAAGAGTTTTAACACTTAAGGAATTATGACTTAGGAAACGTTTTAGGACGAAATTAATATGAAAATGAATTTAGTTCTTATGCAAGTTTGTATTGAGATCCAGGTTGTGGTCATTAGTTAAAAAAATTTCAACTGGTGTAATAGTTTTTCTCGTTAGGATATAGATGGGAATAATGGTTGCAAATTTCCATTACTTTAAGATAGAAAAGATTGATAAAATTTCTCTTTTATTTGTGCAAACGTTCTTCCTACTATGTTAATAGTTTATTTTGCAGGTATATATAAAATACACTATATTCTGTTGGACAAGTGATATAAATAAACCAGGAAAAGAAATAGATTCCTCGACAATTGTACTTTAAAGGGCAAATAGCCATGTTAAGGATTATCATAGAGAAAAGAAAATGTATACTCATGCAAAAGAAATAAGGTTATCTTGGTATAAAGCTTACATAACACTTTTTTGAGGGAACGAATATCACCACGTTACTGTGATACCTAGCAAAGTTAGAAAAGTACAGAATTAGAGATATTGAAAATGGCCATACTAAAGAATACCAATTGCATAGTACTAAGAAAAATCAAAGCAGGTTACTACGCATATTTTTAAAAATTGAAGAGATAGATATTTCATCGGAACTGTGACTCACTTTCTGGCTACGGGACTAAAGGCACTGTGGCAACTGTCTAACGAGACCAGATCGTCCTCCCGAGCCCCCGAACTGGCGGCAAGCCACTGTAAGATTCCGAAGTGGAACAGAGGAAGACAAGTAAACTTCACAGGACGAAAGCTGCTTTAATGTGGAATAATATTATGAGCTAAATATTCTGCAAAAGGTTTTACTTCAAAAAAACCGAATCAATGAATATATATATGGCATGGTTATAGGATATAATTGGACATGTTGTGAAGCGTATTGAATGCTGAGAATAATTATAGATAACAGAGAGCATTAAGCGGAATGGTGACAATTATAATAGGTATGAAGATCACGGATTATTTTTTCAGATATTGGCCTAGAAGGATTTAACTACTAGTTTATATGTCGTAAGAAACATTAAATTCTTATAAACAGCAACCAATCAGAAACAAGCATAAGAATAGAGGTACTTTGCATAGAGCGGCATTGATTTGCTTCAATTCCCGACCGCAGCGCGACCGCCCGCACTTGAACGGGTATGCTTCAATATATCACTGCCCGCACAGTATTAGCCGCTTTGTTCGAATAATTTTTTTGGTGTTGCATAAAAAAGAGTGAGGAACTATCATTTTTGTAAATAGCTCCACTATATCGTAATAATTTACAATGGTCTATAATTTGGTTTGTTAAATGTTTCATTCTAAATAAGCATTGTTATCACATATGTCGTAATATTATAGTTGTATCTACCACTTTTTGTATCTAATTCCTTGTTATGTATTTATGTGATCAGTGCTGCATTTGTAAATCATTAAAGCAAATAGTCCAAATTTAAGTTAAAACTGAAGAAATATAAGAGGTGGAAATTTTCACCTGACTGACACTGTCGATGAAGCTAGTGAGGTGTCCCCGAGTGCCACGGATAATGGAACTAAAAGAAGAACTTGTCAGCAACGACTGGTCTTCGTCTCCTCTATGTTGTGCAACTGAAAGCAAATCTTTGTTTGGTGTATTGCACGGTGGTAATTACGTATAAGGTTAATAAAAAAAATACGTGCTGTCTAGTTCCGCATTGGCTGATATTTTCCATAGGGAAACTATCAGTAGTAATATGTTATGTTTCTTCATTAGGCGATGAACAATGGCTAGATGAAGACTCATAACCTAATAATTGTTAAAGAGATTTTTATGTGCAGATAAGCAAGATGTTGAGAGAACAACAATGAGAAGCGCTGCAGTATCAGTTTACTGAGAAGGATTAGTTAGGAAATTGGATGGAGCGTAAGCATGTAGCGAAGCCTTTGAGAGGCGCAGCCAAATGAGGTTAAAAGGGGCACGACGAGCCATCGACCGGCTGGAATTTGGCGACCATCGATCGAGGCTTGCCTAGTGAAACATCCCATATGGCAGAGATAAATAGCAGAGATACAAGCCGATTGCTATAAACAGCCATCTTATTTTATTCCAACCGATCTTTATGCTCACTATTATCTCACGCAAATGCGCGATATTTATTGGAATATGGCGGACAAACAGTGCCCACATGGGTCGTTAAGTAGATGGAAATGGGTTTAGAGAGCGTTGTTGTTGATATGTAACTCAGAAAGTTTGTTAACCATTGAACCGTACCTGAGTGAGATGGGTAGGTGTGATCCATAACTGGCGTGTGTCTTCCGTCCATGTCGCCTGAAATTGGTTGTGCATGAAATTCTAGAAGTGGGGCGGGCTGTAGCGTCAGAGGTGCAAGATACGAGTTACGCACCGAAAGCCCATCATAAATTCATCAACGTACAAGGAGCTGCGCAATCTTGGGGAATACCTCTTAAAGAGAGAAAGGGGTATGCTGAAACGATGAACACTTACAAACAAATAGAAGCTAAGCTGAGTAAGCAATGTAGCTTTAGTGAAGCATATAACACTGCTAATCTATTTGTGACTGGATGCAGAGAAGTTATTCCCAGGAGGCAAGCTAAGCGATTTAATAACAACTTTTATTCAGAGAACTCCGGTGGTATTTGTTATTCAGTAGTGATGATCGATTGTTTTAGCCAAGCTCATTTCCCTATGAGTAGATGGATGTTAGACATACATGGATTACACTTGACAATAATACAGCTCGCCTTGTGGCTAGTAAGCCATATAACATTCATTGATCGTACAAATATCGAAAACTTTGCTCAAATAATATCACGACAAGAACAAGAATTCGCATAAAATGTCATTGGGATATACAAGTGATCTCGGACAAAAGAAAATTATCATCGGAAACATTTTTAAAGTTAAACGGTAATTATTTTTTATAGGATTAGATCATATGAAATAATGTTAACTAGTTGGTATAATAATATGGCTTATTTCGATTTAAACGAAATAAAAAATAAAGATATTTTCAAGTGAAGAAGACTAGTTACTTTTAATAAGAGGTGAAACTGTATAAGTCATATTTGAAATGGACCATATGCTTAAAAACAATATTAAAACTATGTATAGACAGCGTAATGCACACTAATGAATAATTGAAATAGAATGAAATTCTAAGAGTTGAAAGAGATGGAAAAACAAAATCTCTGGCTCTCATGTAAACAGTGTGTGCTAATATCGATCTTAGATGTGTGAAAAGAGGTACTACTAAAATTTTCCTATAATAAACAATGTTTTTAAGCTTATAGCCTACGCTAGCAAATCCAAATGACGAATGTGAGTAAAAGTTTTCTCGGAAAATCTACAAGTATGCGAAAATAACTGGTGAGATAGATGCATTAAGACACATTTTTAAAAATTTTAGACTTTCACTAAAAACTATTATATATCAAGTATGATGTGTTTGTCCTGTCGAAATTAATATATACTAATAAATACTGAACAGATAACAAAAATGGTCGTTACCAGAAAGCATGTAAAACTATCCTCGAAAAACCATGCATAAAGCTTACCTATAGAACTAAACATTAGCTAAAAAATATTAATTCTCCGTAAAACCTGTCAATTTTGCTGCACTACTACACACATGCCAAGGCGACTGATCTCACTCCTAAATATTTTTTTCCGTTCATTCTATAATCTCTCTCATGTTATCTAAGAGATAAGTCTTTTTGGTTGATCCTCAGAAAGATCTATAGGTGTTCCCAAGAGTGTAAGAATACGTCACAATATTCACGATTAACGCTTCTCGATGAGCGAACTTGCGCCTTCTGCCAACTTGATTGAGGGTTGAGACGTAGATGAAGAGAATAGAATTGGCAATCAGTGTCTTTGCTAACTGATCAGTTCCTGCCCATCCGCCAAGGATGGAGAGCGAATGAGTTAAAAAGTCAAGCAAATAAATTAAGCGGAATAAATAAATAGGTACAACTGAGTATACAAATGTAAAACCTAAATATACTAACTGAGTAGTTATGAACTGATGGGAATAACATGTCTAGATGAATTTTATTTGTGTGTAGCATACTACTGATGCTTTAAATATATTCAAATATATATGAATATATAATGGAAGGATATAGATTGGTGGTAGGATGTGTGACGTAATTTGTGGGTATGTCTGGAAGAACAGAAGTTGTGGATGAGGATAGAAGAGAAAACAGGGAGTAGTATAGCAGGTGAGTCGAGTACTAGGGTTACTCCATAATTGGCCGGCTGTCGACAGCTCGGCGCTTGCAACCTCAATCGATCGCACAGCCATATAAATATTGCACACTGGATTTAATCGGCATCTAATGAGCAGGGGTGGAATAAAAACTACGAACATATGAGTTATATCGTTGTTAAATATTATTCAAATGTTTATCTGCGAATAATCAACTCATAACAACATAAAAAACATCACCTCCGTTATTTGTTTGGCCACCATACTTTGCTATCAACTCTCTTCTCAAAATTCCATTCATTTTCGTCATTGATATGGGTATTATCCAGATTCCGCCATGAAACAACTAGAGGAGCAATTGTCGGTAGTGCTACTGGATTCCCTGGCTTAGATGGTTTGGCAGGCGCTAGAATACAATTGTTTAATATTATTCCTGACATACTAAAACATGCGACCTGTTCATTTAAATTAAAATGAAATAAATACTTTTGATTTCACACGCCATTCTCCACGAAGTTGAATATTATATAGTAGATATAATTAGGAAATACAAATAACAAAGTTATTTTAAAGAAATCATCTTACTTACCAAGTAGGGGATGTTGAACTAGAGCTATATCAGACCCGAACCAGTCTTTGGCATAGTTCGACTTAAAATAATGAAGATTAGCTTCAAATAAAATTTGCACATAATATATTTGTTATGTTTTTGTAAACAACTGTATATGCAAAAGTCTTATGACCTGCATTATATTTTTGAAATCTAAATTAAATTCGATTGTGTCTTATTAAAATTTTAAACTTACACTTTTAAATGGAATATTAACAGCTGAGTAAACAAATGGCGAGAACTCCAAATCAGCTGCATTTTGAGAGAATACCAAGTGAATTGAACAAAATAAAACTGAGAGTGCCTTCATGGTGTTGAGCCAAGGTGATATTCTGGTCTATGTGGTCCATTAGACGAATAAACGAGTTTGTGTGATATATGAGCCTGTCCGATGATGCAAATAGCTGAAAAGGCAATCTACTGCTAAATCACTAAACTTTTAAGTATGAGTAAACTTTTTATTATATTAATATATTATAAATTGGCTATAAAAACATCATTAATAAAGTTAATAAAACAGTAACGTAAAAATCTGTTGATATGGCTTTTAAATTCTACTGAAACCAACATCCTCACTTTGATAATAAAACTCATTCCCACATCCATTATCAATTATATAACCGGATATAGAATGTAATAAAGCACCTCAACCGATGAAGTAGACGGATAGTTTTCCAGCGGTTGATACTCTTTCCCAGTAAATCACGTGGAAATGTTTTTCGTTCTAAACAAGTGACTATATATGAGGATGGTTGAAAAAGAGAGGGACTTGATTTAGTTAATAAAACACATTTATTCTACAAAAATTGAGAACTAGTCTCCGCAACAGCAGTAGCAACAATAGGCAGTACAGCAGAGACATGCGAGCATTATGGTAACTGCTGCGATTATGATCGAGGGAATGAGCTGTAGACGAAGACAGCACTCTCCAAAACAGCATTCGAAGTAGTATAATATGTTCGAAGGGCCTGTCAAAAATATTTTCTTTAATGGCAAATCTAATAAAAATTTACATTGAAGAGTACAGTACATTTTCTTCACCACTCTAAGAACATGCAACAGACGATTACTAAACTATCTTATTTTTAGTGTGTAATCCTCCGTTAAAATAAGCTATGATACAACATTATTTTCTAAATATTAGAATATTCATGTGTTGTGGGTACAGTTGCTAAGCGCAGCACTATTAGCAGATTTATAGTACCAACATCTCATATGACCTAAAACTAGGCAGTAAGGTTTTCATACATCAACAATAATTGTTCTTCATTGGATGCTCTTTTATAGCTCTTGCTCATTTGGTATTTCATACATCCTTATTCTTCTGTTGCCACTCTAACCTATTCTTTATACTTAGACGGCTATGTGGACAATTAAAGCTGACTTGATTAAATAATTAATTTAAATTCCGTTCTTCTGCTATGCTTATAGAACATGTTACAGTGAAAAATATAATGTTAAAGACGTGCCACATTTAAATTAAATATTATCCCTATTTTTCTTTAAAAACTACTTGAATGTTTAAACTTTTCAAAGCATGCTTAAAGTGGGACATAACTTACATTGTTCAGAACCACATATTTCGCTAGATTTCATAAATTCCAATGAATTTACCATTGTAATGATTACTAATAAGATGAACAAGGACAGGACTCCCCTTACATAACATGTCATGAGGTTCGGAATCTGAAAGAGAGTGTTCGGTTCTATAGAAATATTAAGTACAGAATACGGACTTATTTAGCTACAAGCTGTTATACAATTGCAGAAACTAGTACAAAAGGTTATCTAGAGACTGCTACTTTTTGTTTCATTTAATGAACGAATATATATTTTGAAGTTAGATACGTGGTGACGTTTGTTTGGAAGACGTGTTTAAAACAGCAGGCAAAAATGATAAAATAAATGACAGCAAAGAGAATCGTATCAAATGCTATCAGCAAGCTTAAATGTGATAACATTGTGTTAGTTGACTTTCTGCCAATAATATCGTTTTTTGTAGTGGGTTCTGAAGCGCTAGATATATGAAGCAGCTGAACATGCTCATCATATAACAGAGGAAAATTGAGATATAATTTGATGTTCCAGTCTTCAGTCCTTATGCATTGAAACTAAAAATTGATGATGAGTCAATCAATGGTCATGAGAAATCCACTTCTCTCTTTATATGGCCTTATGAGTCAAGAGAAGTAAACACCAAGACGATGCTTAGAAATTTATCAATCCGGTTTTGCAATTCATGGCAGAGTTTTTCTTTATAAAATAGACTTTAAATAATATACTAAGGAAGTAATGGTTTAGTAAATTATTAATAGTTAATAATAACTGGAAAGTAATCTACTTTAGTATAGGGTTCAAAGTCAAAAAATAGCATTAGATATTTATATTTCAGCAACTAGACTGTTTGTTGAGTAATTTACTCACAAGCTATTGTTTAAAAGAGGATAATGTGTTATACATTTAAACAATTTTCTTCCTTAAAATTCCAAACCCTGAATCTTCATGAAGTGAGCACCATGGAGTCAAGTTAAGCTGTGATTATAGATTTAGTTCCAAAAATAAAGTATTATTTAAGAAATTGATTTGGGTTTTTTCTCTCTTTTATTGGTTTTGCTAATATTTTATAGGATATCGAATTACTATCCACTAGTACTAATCGTTGCTTTAATGACATGAGTAATACAAATGTTTTCCCAGGTACATTTTTAAAATCAGTGCCAACCCATCTCCATAAAAGAATATATCTGGCATATTTACACTGAGTAGCACCATCGCCGACCTGGAGTGCAGAATGGAGCACTCGATTGATCTTCCACCCTAAATATGGAAACAGATTCGCAGTCGCCTTTGAACTTGTCATCTGGCGTTTACTAATTTTATTCTTACTTATTTTCATTAATATTCTCTACGATTATAAGATAAGAAAGTATTGTTGATAAAACAAATATCATTAAGAAAAGAAATTGAAAGTAAAACATTTATTTTTGAGGTAGACAGTTTTTTTTAAAAGATATGCCAATAGCATTTGATACGATTCTCTTTGCTGTCATTTATTTTATCATTTTTGCCTGCTGTTTTAAACACGTCTTCCAAACAAACGTCACCACGTATCTAACTTCAAAATATATATTCGTTCATTAAATGAAACAAAAAGTAGCAGTCTCTAGATAACCTTTTGTACTAGTTTCTGCAATTGTATAACAGCTTGTAGCTAAATAAGTCCGTATTCTGTACTTAATATTTCTATAGAACCGAACACTCTCTTTCAGATTCCGAACCTCATGACATCTTTTGAAAATCTAAGTTATCCCATGGATTAGGTATCTAATTAAAGGGCCTCTTAACTTTATATTCACCTCCGATAGTTTACTTTAATATTTAATGGAATTTCCTTTAACAAAAATTTCATTAACTCTTTTGAAAACTGTTCTCATCTATTTAACGCAATAGACTAGCCAAAATAACTCTTTGAAACTCAAGGCAAGGATTGTGTAATATTGATTTTATGATGAATTTCCACAATATGCTTAAATTTCCCACAATTTGTTGAATACTCAGTTAGTTATGGCTTATGGGTTTAAAAGTGAGCATTCAAAATGTGACTGGACAGAAGCATATATATAAAATAATTCAATAGTTCTTGATTACTGATGTAGATAATTTGACTGGCGTTTTTTCACAGGATTGTTTAGTTCTGGTCGTCTCCTCGCAGGAGAGCGATCGCGGCCGGAAACAAGCACTCAGAGTATATCCGCCTTGTGAAGAACACTGGAGTTAGATTGCTGAGATTGAGGAGAGCAAATATGGCTGTTGGCCTCCCATGACCAACGTCTTTCTCTGATTCAGTATTGGGGTATTGTCATACTTAGGGTATGAGTGGTTTCGTCGTCTGTTACCCAGAAGAGATGAGATGTTCGATGGTCCTTCCGGTGCGCATAAATGATCACCCAAGATGCAATCATGCAGGCCGTTATTTTCATTCTCTTGTTGTGTGTGGCTTATGTACACTGCGCGGGATTTACGAAATCCTTTTCACTCTCCAAATATTCCTAAGAATGCTCTGATCGCTAGCATCGATTTGTCGTAGCGTCAGACGGACTACCACCATCTTACAATAGTCTTATTTAAAGTTAATTTGCTTTTTTGATAATCACTCAGTTCAATATATACAAGTGACTTACCATAATAATGAATTTTATAATATATGATTTATTGCAATGTATTCTCTAAGGGAGATTATAAAAATTATTCATTTGAGCATATTATTTTAGAATTTTCTAAACAATAAAAACTGATTTGATATTTAGCCTCATTATAAATTTTTATGTTCTTGTAACTAAAGTGTAATCCACTCCAACCAGACAATTTTCATCGAAAGCATCCAAGTATCCCAGAAACGCGTCCTAATCGTATTGTCGACTTCCCTTATGCTAATGAATCGCAACGACGCACTCTGGCTGAAATGCATAATGCAGTAGTCTATTTTTGTTTATTTGATGTCCTATCCTAGCAAAGTTCGCCAATGTTTAGCTATGTGACTTAGCTGATGCATAATATATTGTGCCCCAATTTTATGAACATTTTTAAGTAGATGTACCATATTAAGTATATTGAAATAAACCAGGCTTAATTTGAGTTTGTTACATCTTTAACTTATTTTCTTGGATAGCTCTTTACGAAGAGTTAATAGTAGAAACCTCATTTTAGAGGTCTATTCGTGGGATAATCCACTCTTCTATCACCTAATCTCGCGGACACCAAGCTAATGTATGGATTCCGATTACCGGGATAGACACACTCCATTTGATGCATCACCTGTATATAATCATTATATTATTATTTTATTTCACTTGCTTAAACTAATCATAGTTGGTGTTGTGAGTAGATGGAATAAAATTGCAATGAAAAAGTGAAATTGGCTTATTAACATAATTATTTCGAAAAGTAGCGTCCTCCAACGAAGACGTATTCGATAACGGAAACACGCCAAACACACTGTTTACATTACAGCTCAGAAAGGAAATTCGGAGGCAGTAGATGGCGATTCCATTCGCGGTCCACTGCTCAAACACTGGCTTAGTTGGATAGACTGGTTTTGGTTCTATAATGACAGTCCTTCTAATAAACTTTTGGAGGTTCTAAAAACTTCACTGATAAATTCAAATCAAATACTCATCCATAATAATCCATCGATATATATATATAATTATTTACATAGATACGTTTTGGTCTCTATCATACGTATGTTTAAGACATTATAAATCTGCTGATTTGAATTTGATTTAATTTTCCTGATTGCATTGTTTTCTCTTTTGAGCTAATGCTGGTTTTGGCAAATTTAATCCTCAATTTTCCATCTTAAACAATTATATACTCAAATTTCGCTTTGTTATTACCCTATTATAAACAAATAAATGCCACACTTTGTTTTTAGATGTCATTTGATTTTGATTTGACAGCCCCATTTCTACCAGAATTTAGTACCAAGGACCAGAGTGAGCACAGACACAAAATCAGGCCAGTACAGGTGGATAAAAGATGATAATTATATATTATAGTATGAATCATTCATATTTTTGCTGAACAATATTTATTTTCGAATCAAGTGAATTTATTAATTATTAGGTTTATTATTGAAACTTAGATTCTTCCATTTATGTCATTTACATGCAGATCATCGCTCCACTTAATAGTGGCAAATTTCGATTGAATGAAAACGCTCTGAGTTCAGTACTTGGGCACTCTTCTATCGCAAATAAAAAGGTGTGGAAATCTGTACTTTTATAAATTTAATCAATACGATAAATCTAAAAATATTTTGTTTGGTATTCATAAAAAATCATACTATTGTATTTTGATGTGTACTGGTAGAATATTGTACAACTGCAATTATGTGCCATTCATGAACTACACTGCATTCACCTAATAATTTGTTTGTATCATTTCGATATAAGCTGGGTATCTGTCATCAACTACAGGTATTAGTATTGTTCTTAAATGATGCATAACTTAGTGCCCCAATAGTAATCCAAATTAACACCTTCTTTCTCTTTCTAGAACTGCGCAGAGTTGGCCTTTTGTGTGCTTCGTCCCATCAGATCCAATCCATTATCATTTCAGTTTAGTTTTCCCGCTTCTCTTTTATGCGCTGTTCAATTCATGGGATAGAGAATCGTTCTTTCTTTTTATAGATTAGTGTTGCAACTACACTTGGTGTATGTAGTTTCTATATTATCTATGAGGTAGCATAAAAAATTGGATGCTTTAATATTTTAATAGACTTTTTTCTGCATTTTTTCCTCAATAAATAATGTTGATTTTCTCGTCTAGCGGCGAGTTCCATCTTCGAAGAAGACTCCTCCATCAATAGCACAATACTTGGGACAAATTCCCTTTTCTCCAGGCTGCCCAGGCTGTCCATCATGTCCAGGTTGACCAGGTTGACCATCTTGACCAGGTGCTCCGGGTTCACCTTGAGGTCCTTTAGGTCCGGGCTCTCCAGGAGCTCCGTCGATTCCATTGCTTCCAGGAGGCCCAGGAGGGCCTTGCGGGCCTGGGTTACCAGGAGGTCCAGGAGGTCCAGGGACCACAGGCTCTGATTTAGCCGGAGTACCTAAATATATATAATTGTTGATCTAGCCCAAATGATAATGTTTAAATAACAATAAATCATCGAAAGAAAATATAAATAGAGGATGTCGTCATACCAGGTTCACCAGGAGCTCCAGGGTTTCCAGGGTTTCCAGGGGGTCCTGGAGGTCCCTTGGGTCCAGGCTCGCCGGGAGCTGCATCTTGTCCCTTAGGTCCTAATTCTCCAGGTAATCCATCATCTCCAGGAGGACCTACAGGTCCTGGAGGTCCAGGAGGTCCTTGTGGACATTCTTTGCAAGGTGGAGGGGTTACGGGTTCGCAAGGAGCTGAAGGAGGCCTACCAGGATTTCCAGGAAGACCAGGAGCTCCAGGTTTTCCAGGTTTCCCTGGCTTTCCTGGAGACCCAACAGGTCCTTGAGGTCCAGGTAGGCAACAACCACTGCATTGATCATTATAAGCAGCACGTGCAGTTCTGTTGGCAGCACTAGGCAACTCTTTGATAGAATAGACACTTGACCATACGTCCTTGGCAGAGCCCTGCAAAGTATGTCTTATGACTAAATGTTTACGGAGATAGTTTTAGAATTTTATAAAACTTTAAATGTTATACCAGTAATATAAGTTGGAAGTGAGATGCCTACCTTACAGAGATTTAGTTCGTTGTGCATTTGACTCCTTACATGATGGACATAATTGTATACCATGGGAAGAGTAACACAGACTGAGAGTACCGCAACCGCGGAGAAGGTAACTGCGGCATAGCCGACGAAGCGGTACGCCTTGATTTTCGAGTCGATATCCATGTGTGACCGATGCCTTATTGCTGCGATCTCCCTTTATAGCCCCTTACCAGCTCCACCCCACGTCCCCGACACGCCCCGCCTGCTTTTTGCACTTTTTGGGTTTTTCAATAATCGGGATTTATTAGAAAAAATAAAACAATCATGCTCATAAATTGGTAGTCACTTAGAAAAATTTTGACATAAAGAGGAGTCGATAGTAATGTAATAACTAAGCAAAAAGCAATGGTAATTTGTTATTCTATACATTTAGAATAGTTTTGTGTTATCAATAAATATAATCTTTTAAAGAATTAACTAAAATAATTCCTCGATTTCTTCATTGCTAGTTGCGTTACATGTCTAAGGACAATTTTTGAGCTGAAAGACTTGGAGACACATAGAATAAGTGGCTTCACATCTACTTGCTAGTCATCTAGATTGCTCTACTTGTGGTTAAACATAACTAACCCTGTCAATCAAAAAGAATAGGATGACCTTTCGAAGAGAACTCGCAGCGTTTGGCTTTTTGGTAACGGATTTCGGTTTTCCCGTGATCAGGCTGACGCAGCGATCCGTGGAAAGCGGGAAGAATCGAAGATATTGAGCGATCCAGTGAAGTTCGAATCTGATTGCCTCCCAGTAATCAGTAGGGTAAATGTATATTGTGAAAAGTACAAAATTTTTTTACGTATGTAATCTTCTCCATTAAACGTTTAAAAAGGTAATTCCATATTATATAGTAATCTTAATAGATATTTTGTTTTAGGTAGTGATCATCAGTGTGGCAGGAGCATTTAGAAAAGGAAAGAGTTTTCTATTGAATTTTTTCCTTGAATATCTCTACAGTTTGCAAAGGTCACAACAGGTGCTTCATTTAAAATAGTGATTTTCATGTAGTACAAAAATAGAAAATTAGACTTAAAAACAATCATTTTTCAACTTGTGCAAATTATTCATGTAATAGATCATTTTTTAAGAAAAAACGTGGTTTTATTAAATTCGACGATTTTTATTGACAGAATGATGTACCACTCGAGTGGTTGACTGATGATTGTCAATTACATGGCTTCCACTGGCGAGCAGGAGCTAAGAGGGACACTGTAGGTTTGTGGGTTTGGGGCGAACCCATCATGATAGAGGCTGCTTCAGGAGAGAACTATGCTGTTTTATTGGTGAGTGAAACACATTCCAAATACATCAATAGAGTGCAATTTAATTGTTCAGTACTTGATATTTTTCAGATGGATACACAAGGAACATTTGATAACACATCTACATACCAGCAGTGTCTCACCATCTTCGCTTTGTCCACCATTATCAGTTGTGTTCAGGTCACATTCTTCACTGAATATCTTTTCACCAATATTTAATATTTATTGCAATTATAATAAGTATTTAAAAGTGTGTTAAGGTATATAATGTAGTGGACAACATCCAAGAGGACGCTCTTCAACATCTATCCCTTTTCGTTGAATATGGGCGACTAGCAATGAACGAGGCACAGCAGTTCGGGAAACCATTCCAGGTAGATGGGATCCAGACTAGGCGAATTCCTGTTTTCCCCATCTGTCTGATCTGGAATTAGAATTGGCTAATGTAAGGGTGACCAAGTGATGATATAGAATGTAGATTTCTTAAATGGTTGCTTTCACCAACTCATGGCTTAAATGGGTGCATTTTATTATAAGAAAATATTCGACATGAAGTATAAAATCTAATCAGTTTTCTATTTGTTTACATGTTGATACTTTCATGTCTTTACAGTCGTTGGTATTCTGTGTTCGTGACTTCAAGAACCCAGAAGAATTTGAATATGGCGCCACTGGAGGAGCCGCTTTCCTCGCCAACGTCCTTAGCGTTGGTATCTTCAACAGTTTGTACTTTTTAGCTATAGACTAATTATCTGCCAATTTATTATTTATTGAAGGTAATATTATTTTCCTTAAATAATAGACTTCGTGGGTTCAGTTTCATCTCCACATTTAGTACTTTCTTTAAACTGAAGTAGCTTGCAATCAATTAACTTAAAAACCTTAGGAAATGAACTTGAAAACCCAAAGTCAAATACAGACCGATAAATCGAAGGCAGTTTTTGTCAGCTTTTTATACGTAGTTCGGGACTATTCACAAGGTCACAGAGATAGACCACAATGAGATTTAAAATTTTCAATGTCACTATAAATTTAAAAATACAAATATATCTGATACAAAAAATTCAGACTCAATGAGTTCATCGAAAGATATATTAAAATTCCTTTATATTTAGATTTAGAAGGCTATCAAGAAACGTAAAAATCTATCGCATTTCATAGAACTTGTCTAGTCACTTGATGTGCTAATATATTTAGAAACACTAAAGGATATATTTTATATGTTAAGTATATTATGTACAAAAATTAGTAAGTAAATATAAAATAAGATATTTATTCAGATATCACCTGAACAACCTGAAGAGCTGCGATGTGTGCGCGAGCAGTTGGCTGACTGTTTCGATGAAATTCTCTGCTATCTTCTACCTTATCCTGGATACAAAGTGGCTGAAAGACAATCATTTAGGGGACACGTCAAAGTTAAGTTTATTATTTCATTTAACGGTGTAAGAGGTGCTTGCACTTTTACATACGTTCTGCGTATGTGTAAATTCTATTGGCGTTTTGCTTATGTAAAATATGAGGTATTAAAAGCAGATTTCTGTAATTCCCTATGTAACTTTCATAATTTACCAATTATGCGTTTGTTAAACAAATATTAATATGCCTGCAAAAGTTAATTTCCACCATTTATTTCGTCCAGTTAAATCAGTTTACGAAGTGCCAGCGCTCCTCTTAAATTATTGATGTTGGCTCCCTCTTGTTCTTGCCAATGTCTGTGTCCTCGTGCTTTGTAGTCTTCGGTTTCCGGCGGAAGAAGCGTTGGCCACCTCAGTTCGATAGATTGATCTCTAGTGTCAAATATGGGTGAATCGGCGATTTGAACAAAACACGACAGCCATGAAATCGGAGGCATGCTGGCACTCCGATGACGGATTTAACTGGACAAAATATGACGATATAAAGCTTACGGAGCCCCATATTTAAATAGTAGTTGTAAAAAAATTCTGGCTAGATCTGTACCACTGTTATCTGCTCCTCCTCTTCGTAAGGTTCGTATTTGCAGATCTTCGGCCCGTGTTCAGAGAAGAGCTCAAAAAGATGGTTCCATCACTCTTTAACCCCCACGCTCTTAAACCCAAAGTTATAAACGGAAAACCTGTTACATGCAGAAAACTTATGCAATATTTCAAAGTGAGTGTTCAGTGAATTTTAGTACACAGATATTAAGACAGGATTACAAACGATAAGAACATTACTTCTCTACTGTCACAAGACGAAGATCATTAGGATCTAGTGATTAGCCGATACTTCTGGTGGATTTCACATCATAATTCTATAGCTACTCCTTTCCTACGTATATTTTACACGGAATACTAATCAAAACAACTCGGTTGGTGGGCGAATTACGTATGGAAACACGAAGTACCATCAGCCATAACTACATTATATAAGAAAATAAACTGGGCTGATTCAAATAAATATTCTTTAACAAGGGAACATTTGAAATAATTAATAGGTTCAAAATATATGTTTGTATATCTAAATTAGATGCATTCTTTGATACTTTAAGTTACCTAAATGTCATTTTTGAAACTAAAATAAACAGAAGAAGAGAAAACGCCTTATAAAAGTCTCGAAAACATAAAATTTGTCAAAGTTAGAAGTGTTTAAAGTAGCCCAAATGCATTTAGATCTTCATAATTCATTTGGTCTCCGTTGGTCGAATGGATCAAAATACATATGACGTAGATTTTTATTTTGGAGTATTTGAGCGCAAATTATATAAAAACGATAATGATCTGCAAGCTGATCACCAGATATTAGATAGCGGCTAGTGAGACAGAATATAGGCAAATAACGGAAGTAACATATAGGGGAAAAGGATAATTTATTATGTTGACATAATTCTAACGATTACATTATGGGAAGTAAGAATTGAGCTCTTTTAGAAGTAATGAGCAATAAGTTATGTAGACATGTTTCTTTATATGTTATTAAATAAATATTGGCTAATTTTAGGAATATGTAAATTCCTTCGATGGTAATACCTTGCCAGAACCTCAGAGTATTCTGAATGCCAACGCGAAACTGATTTGCATAGAAAGTGCCCACGAAGCAAAAATAGCATACTGTAGAGGCATGGACAGGGTGGGAACAACATACAGTTCAGTGCAATTCTGCTTTTCCTGAATAGGCATTTGACATCTTACAAATAATTCTATATAAGTTCAGTCAACAACCGGTTCGAGAATGATGCCTGAAAAAAGACTTCTTGAGGCTCATATAAAACATGGAATAACAGCTCTTAATATATATGATAAGTGTCCTAAGATAGGCACTGGTGATATTCGCTCAAAACTCTTAGAAAAGCTACAAGAGGATATAAATGTGAGTCCCAAGCAGATTAATGTTTAATCACGATTATAATTGATTATTCTACTTAATAATGATTATCATACGCCACTCATCAGTTACCTACTTATTTCGACTTAATTTAAGGCTGAACTGGAAAGATATAAGCGACTGAACGAAGCTAAGAGAGTTACGGGGCTTGCATCAGCAATGACAGCTTGTGGGGACAGCGTACTACTAGGCCTTGGACTTGCTGGTGCAGCTGGAATTACGTTTTAACTATTTTTCTATTACTATTACTTATAATTCTTCAGGATACAAGAGCTCACCATAACTTCGGTTTAATCTCCTTTTTGCAGGTACTGTTGTTGGCAGTGTTTTAACTTTACAGACGGGTTTAGTCAGTGCAGGTAATAATTTATTAATATGTTCAATATAAATGTTTGTATTTCATTCCAGATATAGAGATACTCACATTTGACTTCTACTTAATTCTTCACTGGATTAGTTTTTCAAACCGAACTATTCATTTAACGATTTTACGTCAGGTATTGTGGCAATCCCTATATCGCTGACCACTCTGTTTTTTATTTGGATGTATGTATGGACGAAACCACACATCAAGAAGTGTTTAGAGAAAAACACTCCTTGAATCCCTGTTTTCCGTCTTTGTTCTCGATATGCCACCTCTCTAAACTTAATAGGTCGTATTGTTTCAGTTATTTCCAATTAGCATCATATCTCATGTTTTCTTCACTTAATTTTCACTGCATGATGAATGCCGGTGCTGTTTTGATGATTTCGGTGCCTTAATGTAGTAGAATTGATGCAACAATATCACCTTTGTCAACGATAATTTCAAACCTAGAATTGCTAGACTTAGATTTAATGACGAGAGTGAAATTATCAGCTTTGTCGGCTTTGTGATCATCATCTCAATCTTTTCAAATAAATATCAATAATATCTGAAATCAGATTCCTCAAATAAATTAGTTTAATTAAATCTACTCGAAATCTCTGCTATGATAGTTAATATGCATTTTTTATTAATCAAGATTTAAATCAAGTACGACTTTAGCAAAAGACATTTTTTAAACTTATTAATCACTTCGTGTCATTTCACAATGAGCTATTGTCGTGAGGTTGTGGATAACGTCCCAAAGGAATAACATAAACAAAATAACTGAAACGGAACCTTCATCTTGGTTTCTTTTTATGAAATATATAAAAATGTGTAGCAAAATTTCCTGTTATGCATTATGCATAACATAAAATGACTAAATCATTTAGGCAGATACTTGAGAATCTCGGCTCATATTAAAAGCGTAGTTGCGAAATACATTCCAAGCGAATCTATGTAAATGTGAAATCAGAAGGAAGAATTGAAATTCTCTGCGACATAAACAAATACAGATTTTTATACATATTTCATTTTCTAAACAAATAGAAAATAATGATTTTCAATGAATAATCGGTAGTCATATAATAAGAAAATATTGTACTCCCTTCTTTAAATTTTACCCACAAGCAAGTGATGCATGTTAAGACGTTACTATCTCAAGCCATATGATAACTATGAGAAAATTTTCGATATTTATTAATATTTATGAATAAATATAAATTCTCAAAATATGTAAGGCGATTTGGAAAGAGTTCATATAATCAATATCAAAAGAAGCATGCTTTAAATCAGAATTGTAGTACCCTGAGGTCTAACAGTGCTCTATCGGTGGGGACAATGAAAGTACTCGTCAATTATTTCACTGAAGAACTGTTACAATTTCCCACTCAGACCAGTGTATCACTGAGACTACTCACTTGCAAAGTCTTAATCAGGCATTGCTCCTAAGAAACGACTTCCTATCTTACTGTAAAATGGCAGGAAGAAACAACATAAGGACGAAATAAATCAAATACCTAATAAAAGCTCTGAGCGAGCGTTGCCGTCACTTCGTTGTGAGACCCGTAAAAAGCAAGAGATTATAAATTTCATAAGAACGGTGGATAGAGAGAAAAAGGTAAGGAAATTTTCAGTGATGTGCTTTTTTCTAGGTTATGGGAGCAAGTCTCCGTGACCCGTTGACTTCATTCTCTAGTACACAATTCCAATCATTTCTTCTTTGATCTGGTGGAGGCACGAAACATTCGTATGGCGGAGGTGCTGAAAAACAGAAGTAATCTCTGGCTAATACTTGGCAATTTTATTATTATAGGTTTAGAAAGTATCTTATTACAATTATCAAAGTCCCACTATAAGCAAAAAGATTAAAAGACATTTTCTTTCTTTCATTTCATTTGCTCTTTTTGCCGCGTGACAGAGTCGATTTCAGTAATCCCATAAGCCACGAACTCTGTGCGCTTCCGATAAGAGAATGTGTGCCATGAAACGCTTTAGAAAACCATTCAAATGAGATCTGATAACTACAGGAAATAAAAGAATGAATACGTAAATATTCATCAAGAATTTTAGCTTTATAACATGAGGTTTTTTTCAGCCTATACTTGATCTCCCACGACTAGGCTTTCGAACGATAAGATTACCCCGCTTTTATGTGTCTTTACCCCTAAATGACCTATCCCTTGGCCTCATCAGAGTTTCATAGCTCGCAGTCGTTTCCGAGCTCATTTCCACCAATGACATGCCATACGAAAGAAAAAGATAATGGGATCGAATAATGTGAGAGTGCGCCCGGTGAAAAGACCGCCATGTGCATTATGAATAACACATCAGTCACACATTGAACTCCTTTCAATTTGAGTATCTTCTGTCGTCTCGTTTCCTAGGATTGGATATCGACATTTCTATCACATCCTAATATGCATATTTCTATAAAGCAGAAAGTTTGATGCTACTATATTCATCGAATTTATTCCGTTTCCTCTCTCCCTACATAACCGTGACGTTCCTCCAATCGAAGGCATCTGATCTCCCTAGAGGTTCATTTGTTAGAGTAGGGTCACACATACAACCTAAGTGATTGCCTCAACTCGATTTTAAACTCTCCCCGCTTTAAATAGTGCAAGAATATTGAAAAAAATGGACATTTATAAATGTAACATTAGTAAAATATCGAGGAATTCTTAGTGGGACATTGCTGATAGACTTTGCGCTGGACCAGATTTCGCTTGATGCAATTAAACAGAAAGGGTTGGACTGCACCAATGAAATGGTTGGAATGTTAATCAGAAAGGGAATAAAATTAAGGAAAATTACTATCTACTATATTACTCAACTCACCTTCGTATATCTTGGGGGGGATGGTATCTACTGGACGATACATGTTAGTAGTCTGCATGGAGTGGGCTAAGACTACAAATTTATTTTAAGAATATCTAAAAGTTAAATGAGATGAAGAAAAACAAAAGATGAAAATTTATAAATTTATACACTTATACCTGATCCATCCCTGTAGAGGGGACATTGACGTATTCTTCTGCAAACTATGGAAGTTATGACGACGATGAGACAGAGGAAAACGAGAGAACACAAAACGATGAGTGCCAAGTAACTAAAATAATCACCAAATACGATTAAAATTGTTTAAAATTATTTATATTAATCCTCAAAAATGATTCCTATTTTATTTTAGGTTTGCTAGTCATAGTATGAATGAACGTTTCAGTGACCTTATTTGCAATTCAAGAGGAAGATAATTAGCAAGAAGCTATATCCGTTTTACCCATTCTTTATTTATATAACCTTTGAGAGCACGAATCGTTAGAAAATTTCCCAGTATTTCTGAATTTGGAACGCTCAGTTGAGTCCCGAATAACAGAAGAAATAGTGAAAATAACATCATAAAATTTGAAAGCCAAGGCTACTGTAACGTAGCATAATATAAAAGTGCTAAAGATCATAAAGAGTCGGAATTAGATTCCTGCAATAAACGTCCCTATTAAATGAATTATTATAGAATTATGTATTATCTCGTCACACAAAAACTTTCTCACTAGTATTGTCATATTGAGATCATGTTTAATATCGTTAGAGTTATGTATGGAAAATGTACATGGCTAAATGTTCCCATATTCTCTACTTACTCTTTCATTTCTTGCGATAGGCACTTTACCAATGATGATGATTAATATCCGGCTCAGCTTGAAGAAACATGAAGCTAAACTAAACCAACTGGGTTTTTTTGTTTTACCTCTCTAAATTCTTGGCTATATTTTCCGTATGTTTTAAAAGAAAACATTTTTGTCGAAAGCATTCTCGATCACTAGAGATCTGATTGACGAATAAAACAGCAATTTCAACTACATTCTCACAGCGGCATGGTAGAGTTGGAGTACATTAGGCTTTATCCTTTCTTTTCTTATCGATTTGCTCATGCTGTAGACTAGATTGCTGTTACAAATAATGCACCGTTTAAAACAATTTCGATGAGAATAATCGAGAATTACTATTGCTGAATAACTTTTCTTTCCCTATCGCTGTTATAAGAGAGCTTGGAGAAATGTAGGCGACAGAAGTAAGTTATATTGTATTATTGTTATTCAATAGGTAAATTGTAATTTTAAAATATTGAAAAAGTATGTGCATGAACAAAGAATTCCATTATTTCCAGCCGACCTCCTATTTCTCACCGCTATAACCCACACGTGTTCTTGCTAGCTGTTTGTCTCGCCTCTCCAAACGAATCTGTGAATTACGCTCATAAAGTATCTCATCACAACATCTAATGACCATCTCAGTGTAAACCTACTAAATGTAGAACACAGGTAGTTCTCTTCAAATTAATGATCGCTCACTTAATAACAACAGGTGAGGCGTTTTCGTACCTGCGGTACCGGTCACAGCAGGCAACTAACGGCTAAATTGATACTATGCTCATCGATTCTCTTTTTCAACTTTCTTCAAATTAATATTTATCCTATTTGAGTTCCTTTAGAAAAGACACCACATCTCCAATGACTTACACCGGATGATCCGATTGCATTGACATTTGTCACGATGAATTTGATTGACAGCCCAGCCCGACATCAAAATAATATGTTACGCTGAAGGAATAATCCCCACGGAATTACACACAGTATATGGCGAATTTGAAGGGAATGCAAACAAAACTGAAGGCATGAGATGTGTCGGACATTGACATCCAAGACGAAGTCGGACACTCAGATGCTCCTTTTGACCATAGCAATGCCAGTGTTGTCCTCTAGAGAAGCTTTCAACATATTGCCATGTGAGCGTTCTTATAGGGTTTCCCTTCTGTCGTATTGTTTCTCTGTGATGAAAACAGAAAAATAAGTCACTGACACCCTAGATGCTACCTAGAATAAAAGTTAGTCACAAGAACGCTACAATTATGTTACGAAGGTAATAAATGTGAGAAATATCTGAGTAATTATGATGCATCGTTCTTTCTAACATTGCGTGTTTCTCTGCTTCCGGGAGGGTTAAGCCAAAATAACTTTCCCTATTTCGAATTTCTAGCTGAGGCGGAATAGGTTGTCGACAGCAACAACAAATCACAGCTTATGACTATTGTTGGCTTAAAAAACACGCGTAGGTAGACTATAACCTCCTGATGCAAGAAAAAAGGGAATTTTTAAATTCACTGCATATCCCCTATGTTATAAGCATAAAAGATTCCCTGTCACTCTAATAACTCAGCTGCCGTTACTTCTTTGTTATAGACACCTATAATAGCAAAAGCTAATGAGATGTTCCCGGATGATAACATCGCAATCAACAGATTGGAGATGAAGACATAAATAAAGAGAAGGGTAGTGTGCTAATAGCAATGACTAGTGTGCGGAGTGAGAAACAAACTGCTACTTAGTTACTGTTTCATTTTGTTCTTAAAGTTTTCCTTAGAGTCCTTCTAATGCCACAAGTTACTCAGTTAGACCCCTCGCTCCCATTACTACTAGCGAGGTACTTAATCAAATAATAGCATCTTGTCCTCTAGATGACAATAATAGATTACAACCTCGTCGTTTCAATTAAACAATGTTAGTATGATGTATGAGTTTTGTATTTCACACACTTAAGGACTACACTTATACCTTGCGTTATAGTTGAACAATATGCTAGTTATACATGGAAAATATTGTGCTGTCCCAACATTTGTGTGAAGTACTCGACCAATCGACTTTGAGTTCATTCAGGCTGCTATGAGTGTGGCACGCGAGGACGGCATTGGCATATTTCGGAATGAGCAATTTGATGAGATCTCACCAAATCGGAAAATTTGACGATAAGAACAAATCAAACATATGGTAAATGGAAGTTTGTACTGAAATTGGGTGTCTGAGAAAAAATTATAAAGATTTGTTTATCCCATAACATACTACTAGAATGTGTTGTTTCGCCAGCACTAAAACATTTGGCAGGGGATGATAACTAATGATCTGCAATTGCACATCATTTGTAATGACTTAAGGTGAAAGAAGAGCTGTTTAGGGCACAGAGAACATGATATTAAGAATAAATTGGTAAGAGTATATGAGCAATACTAACGAAGAGAGGAAGAAAAAATGAAAACAATTTTTGTTATCATCATGGAGTAGTTACGAAAAATATTAGTAGTTGAAATAAAATAAGTACTCGAGATATTTCGGAATTAAAATGTATGATAATTAATTCTTAACACCAAATGTCGAAAATGAAGAAGTAATTATTCAAATTGCCTTAGTACTTATTGATTATAAAATCATATTTGGTCCAGAATATTATTAAATTATCCATTTCAACCCTTCATTGGTGACTTAGTTGTGAATTAAATAATACCAATTTCTCACACAGACCTTGGTCAAAAACAACACATAGCCTTGTTGACTGGCTCTTTTTGATTGATTCTAATCTTCTAGTTCATTTATTTTAGTGTTTTTTAATTGTTCATCTTAATCGATCTTCCTTTATCTCACTCTCTAATTATATTTATGGGATATCCCACCGTAAATGCGGAACAATTCAAATTCATGCAATTCATTGAAGAATTAAATCAATATAGCGAGTGGTGGCCTGTGTCTCAATGTCATGCAATCCAAACAAATAAAAGGAGAACTCTATGGTGATGTGTAGATCGTTTCTGTAATTACCAGTTGACAACAGAAAACTTGAAATAGGGACCGGTTCCATTGATAGTGAGATCAGAATACCAGTGGTCATGTCGCCCCTATTTTTCCCTGCAATGCAACGTTTTCTAATTACGTGCCTTGTTCAGTTGCCCAGCTTATCTCATCATTTATTAAAAGCGGGCAGCATGTTTTGGTCTTACAACGGACATGCAACGAATGACCTGATTTTTCTAATTCCTGTTAATTTAATATTAAAACAACTGTATTCCACCACTAGTCAAACAGTTTCGCTTTATATTTGGGAGTAGAACTATTAATAGAATATATGTCTCACCCGTATCGCTGATTACAGCTTACACAATTTTTCTTCAGCAAGCCAGATTTGTTTATACCCAGGTATCTTGAAAAAACAGGAAGCTGGTGCAATAGCCATCACACAATGGTGGTCAGCCACTTAGTTGTTCTATATGACATTGTAAGATTCGCAAAAAAAAACAAAAAAAAATCAATCTTATATTTCCAACTGGTAAGAAAGACACATCAGCCCACAACTGTGTATAAAAGACTGGAAATATGTTTTCACTAAACCCATTCCAATTAGATGTGTTTTGAAACCTATTCGAAAGAGGTGACAACTGATAGCAGCAAATATTATTGTGAAGCATATAGGAAACTACTTGTCAAGTGGAAACAAACGCAAGTGAAAGTGAATAAAGCAGGATTAGAAGGGGATAAACAAATCTTTCTCTAATTTAAGGACCATGGCATTATTTTGTATTCTGGATAATGCAAGTGCAATAATGAACAACATTTGCGCGACTGGAAAGTGCCGATTGAATTTCCCACAATGGATTCTGGACTAGTGCGAAGCAGATTTATATCGATGTACGGACAAAATAGACAACACGTAAGTATAAAGAGCGACACAAAAACTCGCACTGGGCTATCGATCAGAGAATCTCAGCTGATATAGAAGAATATACACGTAGTTTCCATTATAAGTAATTATTAATACTCCTATGACCTACAAATGGTATACGTTATTTAACTAATAGAACCAAAAATGAGGATATAATGGAAAGAAAAAAAAAGAATAAAAGAGGGAAAGAGTGTAAGAGTCAACGAGAATCCCATCCTTCGAATTGATGATTCTACTACACGCGTGATTCCCTTGGTGATAGTAGAAAAAGGACTTCGGAAGCGAGCATAGCGACTGGATATGATGTATGGAATGAAGTGAACGGGCACAGAGGAAAAGATTCGTGCTTTTATACGAATTTAAATAAACATACATAAGTTTACGAATAGTTCGCTTTAGCTTTACGCAAATTACAGTATGCTATCTGCACTGAAATCCGACCAGATTAAGCCACACCAGGAATGCATCTAGAAAGATGAATTATGTATGAGATAAACTCTGCTCGAATTCATAGCTCAATTGAACATATTCTTATGCAAATTATGACCGTGAACGTGTTCTAACTACCACAGTTGTAACATAGAATTTGATGAAAATCTATACAGCACTCTATTCTATTGGATTCTTTACTGAGTCTAATAAATCTAATAAGAGAAAAAAACGTATAAATAAGATGAAAACGCGAGGGATGTGAATAAATAAAATATTAAACAATAAACGGGAAATAAAATTATATTAAATAAGAAAGAATGAGAGGAAAAGCTTACTCTTTCATGAAACTCTTGAACTCTTCATCAGCTTGTTCCTGACGCTCTTTTTCAAAATCAGATAGAGAGCAGCAAAAGACGCCATGTTTTTCTTTGAATACACCCCCAGTTGGAGGAAGTTTCGACGTACAACAGTATACAAATGAAGGATCTGCTTTAAAGTCAGGACATGTCTTATTTCGATGGGTAGAACCTGTAAAATAAGTCAATTGCATACTATTTCTTAATATTAATATTCAATCAGAAATTTTGGTGACAGTCTGAAAAGTACCAAAATTCCAACCTCCTAGAGTAGGCACTGAGCATACTAGTCCATAGGTATATCGAATAAGGAAGATCAAAAGTGCCAAACAGGCGCGGAGCGGGAAGGGGAAGGGCGTCATGCGGCCGGAGGGCGCGCGATAACCGGTTGCCGCTGCGGCAATGCCACGCCCCTAAGCTAGAGTTACCACAGCCTGAAAGAGGCAATTACCAGATTGCGTACGACGAACAAGAAAGACAGTACCATATCGATAGAAGCTAGACTATTTACGACATTTATTCTGTAAAGATAAATTATTTTAAATGTGTAACAGAGCCTTTTAAAATAAGACTGTTTAGATAACATGATTTTTCAAATAGATAAGCCTATATTAAGTGGAAATATACAACTAGCAAGTGTACAGTGATTATCAAAGAAGAGTACGCATAGTCTATGATCTATTAGTGATAATGTAACAGTTGCTGATGTCTTCGCTCATCCATCATAAGAGATGCCTCTCAACCACAAAAGACAATTGTTTCCGATAATTGAGATTCATCTCATTATGCAAGTAATATGCTTTCACTAAACTTTCCAAGCCATCTTTCCAGGAAATGAATCACGCCACGAGACGTGCATTCAGAACTTGAATCACTGACACTGATTAATGGCGTATATGCTATCATTTTAAATAGTACACCTTCATCCCATTTATTTTCTAACATTCTCGTTTAGATTGAATATTTGTCCCAGCTGGTCTCTAGTGCCAGCAATTTTCTCTAACGAGTCGTTAATTCAACAAAATAACTACTTTGAATCGCATCACCAATGGCGAGATGCCATTTGATATACTTCTGGTAACATTTGTCATAACTACCAGCTAAAATACAATGCTTTTTACTCTAACAACATTTTTAATAATTGAGAAATTTTCAATATAATTTTATTAATAATTATGCTGTTTATTTGCTGAGAACAGTTTTAACATATAGTTTGCACCATATTTCCATCGCGATTTCTCGATGCGTAGCTTATTAGGGTAATTGTAGTTATCATTGCACCTAGCATAAAACCACTAATTAAAGAAAAATAAATTGCTCGAAGCCATGAACAAATCTGAGAGACATAATGCGGCCAGAGTCAAATTAGTCAAAGATGAAAACAAAAAACTGATCAGTGAGTTGAACATATGGACAAAAATATTAATAGGGTATAATTTCATGTTATACTCTAATTTCACTTCAAGTCCACTTTTGTATCTATCAATCATTATGGGTAGATTTCAAGTTGTTCGGAAAGGTCTTTTGAAGTAAAAAGTTGCATGCTAATAGGCTGTGAGCATGCATGTAAGAAAGCTGTTAAGCTTTATCGCTTTCGTGAAGCTAGGACAAACTCACACCATATCTACCTTTTTTAAGTCTCCACATACATAACATGCTTCCTTCCAATAATTTTAAAATATTGCAGTCACTTCACTCAATTCCTATCTTCCTATTATTAGTATAGTGATAAACGGTCTATAACCCACGCAGTGAAAGAATAATGACTTATTATAATCAATAAAACTATTAGTTTTTATAAAAATATAACTACAGAGGTTCAAAGAAAGTCAGTATATTAGAAACTTTATTACAGAATAAAAACGTAAGAAAATCTACACTGGTTAAATTTAAGCCTAAATATAATCACGGATGTTTCTTATTATAAGTTTTCACATATTTCTTATAGCTTCGCGGTAAATATATGCTTCGGTACTCATTTCTTCATGTGTGCGTGGACAGATTTCAGGATTCCTATAAATTATAAGTACTTATTGATGCATGTAGCTTGATTAAGAATAACTGAAAATGATTTTAAGCATACATATTCTCTGAATTGAGATTTCACAAAACTAGTAGACTATGAAAAAATTACCTATCGTGAGCAGCGAGATCTGAGTAGAGATTATCAGGAGTTGGACCAAAATCTCCACTACGCCGTACAAGTATATGAATGTGTACATGCTGTAACTATGAAGAAATTCATAATAAAATTGGAATAGAAGAAAAGTGGGGACGATATGAAAAATACTATGTAGAATACCTTAACAGTTTGTCCAGCTGCAGGACCATCTTGAACACAGATAGTTGATGATGTAGCACCATGAACCTATATTAACTGACTATAATATAATAAGTTTAATAAAAGCCAACAAATTTGAGTTAATTATATCCCACTTTTTCTAGCATTTTTTGAACTTTCTTGGCTACGATGAATAAATCTGCTGTTTCAGCATCTGTAAGGTCTGTAAGACGAAGAGCTGGACGTTTGGGAGATATTAGAACATCTACAATAAAACCAATTAAAATTTTTGGTTAACAATAAAATATTAACAAAAAATTGAAAATCGAGAACTTACGTCCATTCAACACAGGCTTTAAGTTAACAAATGCAAATGATAGTGCAGATCGGTAAAAAATACACTCTGATGCAATCGGGAACTCAGAGAACATCAGAACAGAATCGTCTGGAACAGAGGCTAATACAACTTAGCTCTGAATATGACATAGAATATTTCTTAATAGTGTTCCTTACCGAGATCACATTCATTGACATGCAAGGTATACAGATCATGTCTTCTGTGAGAGAAAACTGGTTGCATAGCTCGTAATTCATCCACGTACTGAAGATCGATCTCAGCAAAACACATTCCTGTGACTTCTTTAGTTTAAAGTAGTGCATTATAACTATTACACATATAACTTAATTACAAACCTATTCTCTCTGAACATTGTGCGATAACAGCTCCCCATGGGTCAACCACCATAGCATGACCATATGATATTCTTTTCTCGTTATGCTTCCCCGTTTGGGCTGCAGCTACTACGTAGCATTGAGTCTCGATTGCTCGTGTACGAAGAAGAGTCAGAAAAAAAAACTTTTTTAAAAGTTGAAATAAACAAAGAAACAATAATATTGAGAGTATGGGAATATTCGAGATGTATTGTAACAACTATATAGTACTGGTAATTGTGTAAGTACGAAGGAAGTTTAAAATACTAAGGTTATCTATAAGCTAAATTTTGAAGTATAAGGTAAACCAAACCTCCCAATGTGCTAGTCCAGTATTGAGAGTAAACGCAGAAGGAAATGATAACACTTGAGCTCCTTTATTTCTGTTCCAAAGTGATAATTCTGCGAAACGTAGATCATAGCAAATAGAAAGACCAAGACGACCAATGGGAGTATCAACAGGATGTACCATCTATATAAGATACAATGCAAATAAAATGTAAATTAACTCGTACTTTACAAATTAAACAACCTTTGTTCCAGCCTTGCTAAATTCGCTTTCTAAGAGGCGGACTTTGCCAGGAATTTCTAGGTCGAATAAGTGCAATTTCTTGTATTCTGCTCTTGTATTACCTTCACAATCGATTATAAGGTGAGTATTCCACGGCTTTAATGGATCAGTCATATCCTTAAGGATGCGAATAGTATGAAAAATCTCTAGATATTAAGATAACGAAATTGTATTAATATTATAAAAAAACTTTATGATGCATTCCGCCTAACGAAAGCCATAACCCATGCTGTCTGGCAAGTGCGCTGTAAATATTATCATAATAAGGGATATAGTAAAAATTTGAACCATTCACTAAAGAATATTATTACATCTGTCTAAATCACATACCGGTATCGTTCTATATAATCGCCGTTCTCGTCCATGGCTAAAGTAATTTGTTCGTCTTTATCGCGTCCAATAAAGTCAAAACATTCGGGGAAAAACACCATCTGATGTAAATATATTATCTTTTATAGTCTATAAACCAGTAGTGATTTTAGCTTACCTTACACTTCCTCTCACTTGCTCTCTCTATCATTTCCTTACAAGTCTCGAAGTTGCCTTTTATGTCATTATCCGACGTCAATTGACAAACTGCTATCTGGTAAAGTTAAAACTTCCGCTCAAATAGCACAACTTAAATCTACTGAAACTAACAAATATAAACGTAGTATAAGACGTTAAGATAACAAAACCCACTAGTGATCGTTTATATGCAGATGACGACATAGCTTTGCGTAGAGCGACTCCTATACTACTGAGCATTTCTACTAGTACAGTACATATAATGCAGAACTATCAGCTATGGTCTATAAACGAATGTATAACGGTCAATACCAGAAATAAATTATATGAATGCATGAAACACTGAAGACCTTCATTCGGAAATACTACATAGTGGTATTAACAACGAATGCAACAATATATTTTTCTATTGACACTAGACTAATCTAATAACTGTTATATTATTATAAACTCTACATAGTAAAACCTGGCGACAAATCATTCTTATAAATACTTTCTTTTATTAATAGTTGGAAGAACTTAAACTAGGGATTAAAAAAACTAAACTAACAAATTATAGAAATCCTAATTTGTAGTATCTGCTAAAGGGTGGTTATCCCAATTATATATTCAATAGAAAAAAATCAATAATTTTTCTTATGTTTTCCATTCAATCCATTGTTGTTAGTTTTCCTCACATTCACGTGACCTTGGGAATTCTTCCTTTCAACGTCACGCACTCCCAAATTACGATATCTTAAACACAATGAAAGTAGGTAGCAACTCAATCTTTATTGCATAAACACCAACCTATAAAGTTTCCTTCCATATAGATGTTTGTTCTTTTCATATTCTGTTCGCACCTAAAATCATAATAAACCTATAAGAAGAAGAAATTCTCTCGTGGAAATCAGCAATCTTTAGCACCTGAATTATTTCTATATACACAAAAATCTGGCTCACCTTATACTCTACTTCCCTCACAGTTCGCAGTTTTCCCATTCTTCGCAGTGTCCAAAAACTAGCTTGAATGATAACCAAAGTTGTAGCATAACGGAGAGGTGTTGCAATCTGTAGTTAATATTCCTTCAAAATATATTTGTTTACAAATTTCAGTATTAAATAACCTTATATAGCAAGAGGGCAATAACAAAAACTCCAGCAGTGGGCGGGGTTTCCTTGATCTTCTCCACTAATAAAGTAGGAACGTGAAGGGTTTCCAGTAGAAAAATCACATCAACACCACTAAATACTGATACTGAAGATCTTCGAAAATATTTTACAGAAAGTATAAATTATTAAGATAGTTAGTCCTTCAATATATTAAAACGAATTAGTGTTAAATATTACATATTTATAGTTTTTCCCACCTGTGTACTATAGCATATAACATGGCAAACCAAGTCGTACACGACACTATGTGAGCAGGTACCGCGATATACCAATAGCGTTTGAAGTAGTATTTTACCTTTGCAAATAGCGTCTTTGGTGCTTCTTCCTAAACAAATGTGTTATATAAAACTAACTAGTAAGAGAGGAAAACTAATTTTAAATAATCTAACCTCTTTCATCTCTTTGATTTTTTGCTCCTTGTCTCTTTTTTGGTCTTCCGTCATAGTTACACGAAAAGGCCATCGTGATTTTAGATGTGGGTCTCTCTAAAAACTTCCACTATTAACGAACTAGAAATTCCTCTACTAATTATGAAAATATCACCTTTTGTTGAGTATTGACGCATAAAGATGTGTGGAAACCTGATGTTAAAATAGATGACTGGTTTAATCTGTCGGTAAAGAGTACTGGAGAAGATTTCGAGACATAGAAAGCTAGATGACGATATTTCAGTTGAAAACAGAACGCTCTCTTAGAATATTGAGATAAAACATTCATAACAGCTTAGATCTGAAAGAGAAAATATTCTTTAATGTCTAAGAAACATAAGTAATAGGTATATCATCCATGGCAACTCCAAATATCCCTAACTGCACTCCGTTGAAATAGAAAACCACTTATCCTACGCACTTCAAAGTCCAACAACTCTAAATGTGAGATAGAGATAAATACTTAGCAAATCAATCCTTAAACGGGAATAGCACTACCAATGCCGAACGCGTACTTCTCTAAACTCTTTGCTAACAGAACAAGCTTTTAAAGGAACGATACTTCCGAAATTTACGTTATATTAAAAAGATTTAAACTAACTAGCCTAAGCTAATATACTGAACCCCGGATTTCCCACATGCCCAAGATACTGCATTGTACCACCAATCTTTCTTGTCTTATAAACCTAGCAAAAGCAATCACTGATGTCGGTCTAAATATTTAAATTCTAATTAGGTCATCGCACAATTTACGGATGACTAAATGTAACATATGGTCAAAACCTACAGAGTGATGGACAGATTATAAAACAATTTAATGATTCAAGGATGATGTAAAATCCAACCTAATAACAAAGAAAACTCAATAAATTACTATATCACATTCAC
This sequence comes from Heterorhabditis bacteriophora, assembly GCA_964036235.1. Lineage (NCBI taxonomy): Eukaryota > Metazoa > Nematoda > Chromadorea > Rhabditida > Heterorhabditidae > Heterorhabditis > Heterorhabditis bacteriophora. Next base: position 10,915,692 of record OZ038429.1, read on the forward strand.
AAAATATATAATCTTCTAACAGAATTTCATAACGTTAAATATACTTCCTCTAACGGTCAAAGACACATGTATTAAATGTTAAATAGAACAGTTTTTAATGGTAAAAATGATATTCATTAGTGACTAATTTCTGCTTTCTGTTTAACAGCGTAGTAGAGAGCAGCAATGCACACAAATAATGCAACAGTCTCTGAAGAAACAGGTGACTTTCTTGTGAGACCCTGAAGAGATTAAAAGATATCCCCGAATATATTTTACATAATGATGTCTAACAAATCAAGTTAATTTGCTGAATAAAAGGGAGAATCGTATCATACTATACATTAGACAGAATTTACAAAAATCAAATATACTTACAGCATGATAGTGTTCGATTGTGAACAAGGGTTTGGTATCAGCATTCTGTAACACGAAACAACTTTAAAACAAATTATATTTTAAAGGTTTAAGTAGTCAAATATCTTTGGTTATGACTGAGATTTATTCGAAAATGTCAGTAGTAATATATCCATGCGCATAGAAAACAATTTAAGTTAAAAGTAAAAAAAAAGACCTTGACAAAAGCAGAAATCCCATCTTCATCAAAGATTTTAATTTGAAACGTTTGTGCCTCAGATTTCTCATGCTCCTGAGACCATGATACCTAAATCCTTGTAATAAAAAACCATACATATAACATATCAAAGCAACTAAAGGAATTTTCATATTTCCAAATAATTATATGATGGCTCACCTGGTATTTAGCAGTCTCTACAGAGACTGCAACATTATAAATGTTTCCATTAACAACAGCATAAAAAGCAGAATCCTGAATTAATAAGGTGTGATAGTTTTGGAAATTTTGTTATTGGATTGAACTAGTCCAGAAAATTTTCAAACCTTGATATTGTTACTGCATTGGAGTGTGAATTCAGCGATAAAGGTAGTTTGAAAATGAAAGAAACCATCGGTTGTAGAAAATGATGTGGATGAGTGTTTTGGAGATTCACACTTTGTCGCTGAAATATTGTATGAATTGTGCAAACAATGAAAGGTCATTTTCTTATAACTAGGGAATAGAAATGAGTTTCCATATACAATACTCCCAATTTTCAGCACTTAAACAAGTAATATAAAACTACAGTAGATGACCATTTAAATATTAGCTGTTTACCATAGGCAGCAACAGATAACCAGGCCAATAGTATAGTTCTCATCATGGCTGAATCTGGTAATTTTCCTAAAAGAATGTTGCTTCGTAATGCGAGTTATTTAACAATATGTACGAAAGAAACGGCATTATGTTTACTGTAAGTCCTAAAACACTAAAAATAAATTCCGCCTCATTACAAAAAGATTTATATGTTGTTTCATAAAGTAAAACAAGAACTTATTATTACTATACATGAATCAAACGATGATCTATAAGGCAATAATGCGTAAAACCAAACCAAATTTGCAACGATCCCGAGATCTACAAGAAAATGTTGGCAGTTAACCAAATTTGACTGTATTTGCAGTTTCTTAATAAACATTAGTTATGAGACCAATTTTTTCTTTTTATGAATGTTTTATGCGTTTATATAATTATTGTACTAGAATTTCAGTATTATTTAAAAATAATTTAAAGTAGGTACTAGTAATCATTTGATGTTTATTCAAGTGGTTAATTTTAGTAGTTTAGTTTATTAATATAGAATTTGCTTAGTACTTTGTTTAAATTCAAGATCTTATGATTTAGTTATTTTAAGGCTTATAATTGTTTATAATATACTTGACATTTAAATTGCTTCTGTCATATACTTTTTTAGATGGGTACGACCGCCCCAGATGTTAGAATTCATGACGTATGGCACGCTAATGTTGAGGAAGAATTTAGTAAGATGAGAGCCCTCATTGAAGTATGTAGTATTTTTAGTAGGGTGTTTAAATAATTTTCTCTTTTATCCGCTGTGGTATGAGTCTATCAGATTCTTAGTAGCACTGTTTTTATGACTATCCCTTCGTGGCTATGGACACGGAATTTCCTGGAGTTGTTGCTACTCCTCTGGGAACGTTTAAGAGCAAAGAAGATTTCAATTATCAGCAGGTTTCTTGCAATGTGAACATGTTGAAATTGATACAGGTGAGAAGAATAGAAGGTATTTCTTTGTTTTGATGGGATATAAATATGTTTTTAAAGGTTGGATTTGCTCTTGTCAATGATAAAGGAGAGTTGCCACCAACGGGTGATGTATGGCAGTTCAATTTCCACTTTTCTCTTAATGATGATATGTACTCACAGGAGAGCGTAGAAATGCTAAGAACCGCTGGAATTGATTTTAATAGGCTGCAGGCTAGTATATCTATTATTTTATATATAAGATAGGTAACCATTATGAGCAAGTATTATAACTTTCAGACTATACATACATTGTTGTTTGGATTTAATTATCTCAGGTGTGGTAATTGAAGTATTTCTTCATAAAAATCTTATTACTCTCAAATTCAACTTAAGTCTTGAATTTTGAATACCGCCTTACAAACATCCGGTCCCATAATATTTAAAAAAATAATTATTAGATGTAAACTCAATCAACACCGGAGATGTTCGTCAAATGGTGCTCAGAATTAGAAAACTGAAATATATCTGAATACATGAAAAAAAGAAATGGGTGTGTTCGTAAAATCGATAAATGAATTTTTCTACATAAATTGTTACAAAAAATTTTAAGAAATGTTTTAACGTAGTATTTTTTGTTACCTTCGAAGAAAGTTTTAATACTGTTAAAATCGATTTTTCTACCAATTTAATATCCACAGATATAAGTATTTCATCTTTAGTGCGAAAAATAATTCACATGTGAAATTTATACAATAATATTGGAAATATTTTATTAGTTGTTTTTAGTCTGAAGGAATTCCGATGGACGTATTTGGAGAACTTCTGACAACCTCCGGTTTAATAGTAGATGATCGAATTACTTGGCTTACTTTTTCCTCTGGTTATGATTTCGGATATCTTTTGAAATCTATAACACTGGGAGAACTTCCTAAAGAGGTATATTAGTTTTATGTTAACAAAACTTTAATTATGTAATTACATTATTCAAGTATTTACTGAGGTATAACTGTGTTGAAGGAATCGCAATTTTTTCAATTCCACCGTACTCTTTTTCCTCGCTGCTATGATATTAAACTTCTTCTACGAATGCCTGGTTGTTCAAACGCAAAACTGAAAGGAGGGCTACAAGAGGTCTATATTCTTATTTAAACTAATTCGTATTATTTTCGAAACGATATTTGAAGGTTGCTGATCAACTGGATGTGAGACGACACGGAGTTCGTCATCAAGCTGGTTCCGATGCTCTTCTCACAGCAAAAACTTTCTTCAAAATTAAGCAACAATTTTTCTGTGATAGCTGGGAAAAGGTCTAGCTTTGACCAAGTTATATTTACAATAATGTTTTTATTGATTCCGTATGTGTAGTTATTTTAGGTCTCTCGAGTGGTGCAAGGCCACTTATTTGGACTTGGTTCCTCTCTTTCTCTATCACAATCTGCCCATAAACTTGATGAAATAGCTAAAGAGACAGTTGCTGCTGTCTAGATCTCAACAATAATCAAGGAATTTGAATGCGGGAGAGTGCGTACTGGAATCTTTCCCATTAGACTGTTTTGAATTTTCCTTGAGCAATGATCAATCATGTATATATTTTTAGGGACCTCGGGTGGATTAATATATCCTCCTGGTGTTTTATGACCTGTTATCAATTGAATTATAAATATTCACTTACTATATTCCGTGTGATTGAACTCGTTGAAATAACGATATGTACTTAGGAATTATAAGTAGTTTTTTTAAGAAGGTATTTATATTAGCCGTGGTGGTAATATCCAAAAATTCTTATTTTAGATGCCTTCAAATAGCCAAAGAAAACATACTATATCAAACAAAGTTAGGAAACGGCCTGGAAAAGATCTTGATCAAATTCATGAGGACCTTAGACCAGAGAAGTCAGCAAAACTATTGAATCAAGAGGTCAGTTACTGGAAAAAAAATTCGATGGTACCAATATCATTATTTGATTTAATTTTTGCTATATATACACTAAATGTGTACGTTTTGGTCATAATTTTATAACCACAGCTATTAGGTTGATGCAAAAATAATGACCGATTTTAACCTTCAACTTTAAAATAGTATATTCCAACTTAGAATAACATTCATTAATCAAATTAAGATCATTAGAATCTACGCATTTTTGCCAGCAAGAAACAAGTCTATTTATTCCGACTACATAGAATTCTGGCGTCCTGGAACCGATGAATTTTTCAAAGACGTTTTGAGTAGTTCCTTTGTTGTTGACTACCTTCTCTTGCAGGAAGTAGTCGGAATGCGTAAAAAACTGGTAGTCGGTCGGAAAGAGGTCTGGTGAGTAAGCTGGGTAAGGTAGAATTTTGTAGTCCAGTTCGTACAATTTATACAGTCATTTACGAGATATGTGGTTTTTCATCGAGAAGAATTGGTCCTTTTTGATTGACCAATGCTGGGCATGAACGTTGCAGTTCTTGGTGCTCCAGTTCGCTCCAGCAACTGCTCAGAACGCCGTTAGTTGTCATATGGAATCTATTTTTGTCATATATCACAATGCGATCGAGAAATGGGTCGTTTTTGTTGCGTAGAAGAAGCACAAAGCATATTTCATAACGGTGATACTTTCGTTCAACTCGAGCAGCATCCATTTGTCAAGCTTTTTAGATTTCCTAATTTGGTGCAAATGTCGAGCAACTGTTTAATCGTCAACGTTTAGTTCTTCTGCAACCTCTCGAATTGTTGTGTAAGGATGCTTCAATAATAGTCCTCAGATGGTTGTCGTCAATCGTTAAAGGACGTCCTCATCTTCAATGCTCTCATTTCCATTATGAAATCTTCGAAACCAACGTTGAACTGTACATTTGTTGATTTATCCCTAGCCAAATTCTTGGTTAATATTGTGAGCAGGTCTCGCTACTTTACGTTGTAATTTGAATTCGTATAACAAAATCGCTCGAATTTGCTTTTTTCCCCACTTTTAACTTGACAGCTTAAAATATACAAAATTATTTGCGTAAATCAGTGGAACGAATTTCGAGCTTTAAAATGGTATATTACATGAACATAATTAAGTAAAAGTTTAAACCAAAATAAACATAAAAGTTTAAAACCCAAATCCGCCATTATTTTTGCACCAACCAAAGAGAAGCCAATATGTAGTGATTCATTATATAGCAATAGCGAAATTATTTATGCCATTGTTTTGATTTATTATTAGATAAAAATAATAACACCTGAGTAGATAATTTATATTATTAATCAGGTGGATCTCGATTTACCTGGAGATGGGCAGTTTTATTGCATAGAGTGCGAAAGATACTTCATCGACGAACAGACGAAACAAAATCACAAAAAAACGAAGGTTTTTTTAAATTCACAAATTTGCAGACGTTTTATTAGTTTGCTTCTTGCATAGAATTGATGTTACTTCAATACTATATGTATTGTTAACAAATAATGTAAATCGGCTTTATCGTTTCAGTTGCATAAAAATCGGGTCAAAACGCTGAGGGAAATTCCATATTCTCATAAAGAGGCAGAAGCTGCTGGTGGTCTGGGGTATTTTCCCCATATCACAAGTAAATCTCGGGTAGAAAAGGGGGAAGTTATGGATTCTAATAAAAACTTAAAGAAAGTAAACTAATATTTAACTATATCACATCTATAAAGTACGATGTTCTTATTGTTGTTTAGTGGTTATGACATTTTTTTCTGTTGAGTGAACAATTTTGCATAGTTCAATAAAAATACTTTTCTTACTAATGAAGTGTTTTGATTTTGTCAGTATTTCCTATTTTGATATTTTGCCAAGTATTAGTTTTTTTCATATGTAGTTAGCTTAATTATAGTATTTCCACATTGATTATGCCTGCGCTGAGGAGACTTTCTGGAATTTCACATTTGTTTATTCAAAGAAAGTGGAACAGTTCATCAATAAGTGAATTACGCAAGATATATGCTGCCGCACGCAAGGTTTTAAAAAGTTTGCTCTTGAAGCTTTATTGTAGATTTTATATAGTCAACAGTTTGTAGGCATGCAAAATTATTGGTTGTTCTCCTCGTGTGGACCCAAGGGCTGTGTTTGCTAACAATGAACTGAATCTAAATAAAATTAGTGTCAGTATTTATAAACTTATATTTACATAAAATAAGCACGTAAGACACTTCTTTTTTGATTATTATATTTCTACAGGTCTATGGATTCGATTATGATTATACATTGGCTGTATATACTCGTGAACTAAGCGAATTAATTTACGAGTTAGCACTATCTCGACTAGTTACTCAGTTCAAGGTTATACTTTTTTTAAACTGGCAAATACTTAAGAAATCTGCGAATTTGACAGTATCCCGATGCTCTTATGGAAATCGAATATGATAAAGAATTCGCCATTCGTGGTCTTCATTTCGACATAGAGAGCAGTTGTCTGTTAAAAGTCGACGCTTTTTCACAAATTCAGAGAGGTAATTACATGTATCACTACAAGTGTTTTAAACAATATGATGGAATTATATAGGTACGGTATTTCGAGGTAGACGAAAATTAAGTGACGATGAAGTCAAACATCTCTATCCTGGTTTTGGACTACCTGATATAAAGTGTGAGACCACAATTTCTGGCTACTTCTTCTTAATTAATATCTATGTGCATTACTAATCTCAATAACTGTGCCATGTAAATTCTCAGGCCGAAATCTTCCGCAGTTAATAGATCTTTTCTCTCTACCTAGTGCAGGACTTCTTTCAACAGTAATCGATTACTGCGATACCAATAATATTGTTTTCGACCCAAAGTGCCTCTTTGATGATCTTGCGGTATGTTTTTTAAAAATACTATATTCCAACATTTCGATATATCTTTTATTTCGCGTTTTTCTGAGTTATCTAATTAAGGAATGTGTGCGACAGGTACATGTATCAGGGGATATTTATCGCCGTGTGAGCGACAATCTTACACACTATGTACATCCAAATGAAGGACTTCAGAGCTATCTAGATTTGCTCCATTCGCATGAAAAAGAGTTGTTTGTCGTCACTAACAGCCCGTATAAATTCATGTACGCTACTCATTAATTTAACTACGTTAGTAATATTGGTTAAGATTTTTTTTCAGTAATATAGGCATGACATATATGCTGGGTACTGATTGGAAGAAGTATTTCAAATATATAGTTGTTTCTGCCAAGAAACCAACCTTCTTCTATGGTCATGAACCATTCAGGTACACAACCTCTGATTTTCTGTTGAAATTGAACTAATACTTGAACAAATATTAGCTAATTACAGGGTTTATGATGATTTGACGGATGCTGTTCGTTTTGAGAAAGTAATGAATCTCGAAAAAGGAAAAATATATGCTGGAGTAAGTATTTAACCAACATCTCAGAAATGTGTTTTGTTAAAATAATTTCAGGGAAATATTGAAGAGTTATCTAAACGAGCTGGTTTTGCTGGCAAAGGCGTTTTATATTTTGGCGACCATATTTATACTGATCTGGCTGATCCTATGCTGAGGTAGGATTTCACCTTTTAACAGTTTAAAGATATTATACATATTTTTGGATATAAATGTTATTGCCCTGTATTTAGGCTTGGTTGGCATACTGCAGCAATCGTCCCTGAACTTGCTAGGGAAATTAGGACACAGAATAATGATTTCTACAGGTTAGCCTTTTTTTAAATGGACGTACTGGTAAATTATCAATTATTACTTATTTATTAAGAAAAAATATCCGGTGGCTGGAGATATTGACATTATTAATAGAAAAATTCCAAATAAATGCTGCTTATGATTCTGAAACCGAGAATATCGTGGAAGAGTGGCGTAAGGAAAGAGCAGAGCTAAGGTATTTTCCCTCATATCAAAATCTTCTAATGTAATTTGTTTTCCTTGCCATAATTATTTTTGACATTTTTAGAGAACAAGTAAAGATTATGTTTAATCCACAGTTTGGATCATTATTCAGAACGTATAACAACATGACGTTCTTCTCAAGAAGATTAAATAGGTGAGTGCTGCTCTTTTTTAGAATCCTATTTAACACATTACATCATATTTTCTATCAATCGTTTGATATAAATGTACCAGATTATCGGATATTTACACTAGTCGTGTACCAAATCTGCTCAAATATAATGTGGACCACTGTTTCTTTCCTCGGAGAAACGCCCTACCTCATGAAAACCTTCAGTCAGTTAACACTGTCTCAGAAGACGTGATTGAAGAAATAATGGAAAGACCAATAATTTTTGAAAAATAATTCTAATATTTTCAATGGTTAGTGCATGTATGGTTTCATACTTAGGTGTATAGATTTAATTTAGCTAGTCGAATAATTATGTTATAATCCAAGGTCTTTTCATGAAAGAATAATTACTAAGCCTCTTTAAAATATATAATCCTAAGGTTGGTGGTAATGAAAAGTGTGCTGATCCCACTATCAAAATACTCTTATTTGTTAAAGTGTATTGTTAGGAGTAGAAATAAAATAAAATAATATATTCCAAAAAATTGATGGAATTCCATTTCCTTATTCAAACAAAATAATTCAAGTTTGCAGAAATAACAAATAATTGGTTTAGCGAACATTACCACTAAACAATGATAACAATTTCAATATGTGAGTACCTATCAATTAACTCTTGAGTCTTCGGTAGGATATGCCTTCACAATCTTCACTTCAGCGAGTGGTCGGTCTTGGCCATCGGTGTTAACTTTGCCCATATTTTGAACAATCTAATATACCACACATTATCAAAATAAAGTAATTATAGAAGACTAGTAGTAGCGTTGAAAATATGCTAATCTCTAATGATGAGAACTAAGATTGAGTTATAATTGTGAAATTTTTATAAAAACAATATACCTTCATACCAGCAGCAACTCTACCGAAAATCGTATGTTTCCCATCAAGATGTTGTGTTGGTGCGAGTGTTATGAAGAACTGAGATCCGTTTGTATTAGGCCCTAGAAGTTATTACATCAAAAATTCCAGAAGAATTTGCTAAGTTTGAAAAGTTAAATTTTTCTTTGGATGCCAGTCTAAAAATTAAACTGGTTTACTTGATATTATATTTACATTTACGGACCAGCATTGGCCATAGATAGAATTCCAGCTCCCGTATGTTTAAGTCTTTCATCAATTTCGTCTGCGAAACGATCACCATATATTGAAGCACCTCCACGGCCTGTATATTATAAATCATACTTATTACAATAAATTAGTACTCATCATTCTTTCTTACAATAAAATATTCATGAGACTATTAATGAAACTCAGCTCGTTAAGAGAATTTCTAATTGACTGTTAAAGTCGATCTACTTATATATAACTGGAGAGTTATACATAAATGTTTTAGAACCGTAATCATTTCTCATGGTTTTTGGCATTAAGTTAGTTTACGTTAGTTGAAACCAAAAATGTGTGAGCTGCTATTCCTTTAAGAATTACAAAAAAATTAAGCTATAGATAAGATAGTATTTACTCTTATTAATATTTTAGCACAAAAATAATAATACTACAAAAACACCATACCTGTTCCTGTTGGGTCTCCACCCTGAACCATGAAATCAGCAATAATTCGATGGAAAACAGTCCCGTTATAATATCCTCTTCTTGCTAGCTCGGAAAAATTTCGGCAAGTCCTTGGTGCATGATCCCAGTATAGTTCAAGAGAAATAGTCCCCATACTTAAATATCCTTATCATTCCTATGGCCACATAATATAAAGATTCATGGTAATAATTATAGATAAACTTACCTAGTTTCAAGTGTTACGAAAGGAGGCTTATCAGAGATCGACATTTGAGCAATATCTAAATTAGGTTATAGATATAACTAAACTAAAGATTTTAAAACTCATAGTTATCTGTTACAATTAGAGCACGTTTTGTTAAAATTCATCGATGTTTGTCGTACAAGTGTTTCTGGTTATATCATACATTAATACTCTTATATTCCCATTGTATTGATGCTGTAATTCAGTGTTAATATCTTTTTAAATATCAGTCAAGCAAGCTTTTGGATACATAAATAACGAAATATATTAGACGCTTCATGTAACAAAGGACTTACATGTAATGGCAAAATTGGAGCGTATAACAGTAAATATTAACTTTTTCTTTATCTGATAGTTTCTCCTCTATTTTAAACTACACTACTTACTATAGCTTAAGAAGTTTTGGATATTTTACTATCTTAACTTTTATAAACGACAGTAGTTATTAAATTTTATACTGGTGAATTTATTCAGATAGTAGAAATTTCTTAATAGTTAAAAGATTAATGTACTAACCACTTAGTATAAACTAGTATTCTTGACTATGTTATGGATTTGCGAACTGTACTTTATTTGATTATTCACTACTATATTTTATAAGAACGTAGAGTTTCATGTATAACCATCAAAACTACGCGTCTCTTTTATTATACGTACCACATATTTAGATAAGGCTGACCCTTTAATTACGTTGTTTTCTGGATCTAAATTGGGTTAAATAGTCATGAATAATATTTGTCCATAAGAAATACCTCAGTCTCTATTATTTAAAAAAATCCATATTAGTATATATGCGTAAATTAGGTTGAACTATTCTAGGTGATCATGGATATGCATAATCTCGTAAACAACCTTAAAAGTGCGGCTTTAAGTGTAGGAGAAATGTTAACTCCTGTGCTCAAAGAGAGCAGATTTCGTGAGACAGGTGTTTTGACCCCAGAAGAATTCGTTGTGGCTGGGGATCATCTCGTTCACCACTGTTCAACTTGGAAATGGGCTAGGGCTGCGGATTCTAGCAGGTATAATAATAATTTCCTACAGATAAAGAATATTATTATTTTTAAATGTATGCCTCGTCCATACACATTTTTTTAGTACATTAATAGTTGTTGAAATAATTCCAATAAATTTTTTAAAATTTAGGGCTTATATGAGGTATTTTACAAAATTCATGTGTTGATGATCACTGTAGTATAACTCTGCTTCTTGAAAGTGTAAGCCTGTAAATTTTTCACGTTTTAGGTGTTAAAAAGAAAAGTTGATATTTTTTAACACATATAGAGGTTGCAAAACTTCATTCACTTGTTGAACTCTATTTAGCCTTAGTAACTTGAAGATTGAGGTAGAATTTGTTATTAAAATATCAGGGTACGAACTTATCTTCCGGAAGATAAGCAGTTTCTCATAATTCGTAATGTACCATGTCACAAGCGATGTAGACAGATGGAATACGACCCTAATCAAGAAAAAGTACGTAATTGTATTAAATATCTCTTTAATTTTACTTAGTTTCTGTTACTCGTATTTACAAATAGTAATATCAAGATAGATACGCCCATGTAATTAATGTGTAAATTCTGGAACATCTTATGATCTATGAAGGTGATTGTGTGGAATGTGGCTCACACAATTTTATAACCAACTTGTTTTAGATCTTATCTTCAAACGAAATGGGATCTGAGGAAGGTTTTGCAGGAGATGAAGATAGTGGTTGGGTAGATACCCATCATTACGCTCAAGATGTTGGTAGTGCGGTGCAGAGTGTTGAACTAGAAACCCAGGTGATGGTCTACTACTTGATATTTTTATAGTTATGGGTCTTATATTTCTACTAATCCTAGTTAAAGAAATAAACGCACTGATAATCTGCTTACCAGTAATAAAGCCAAAAAATGAACCTTAAGGTAGCTGTTAACCGAGGGTTATGCTTTTCATTTTTTGGTTTCAACACCAATAGCTACGTTATAATGCAAGAAATATGTATATAGGCGGGTATTTGTTTGTTATTACAGTATTTTCATGCTACTCTAATTTAACAATACTTGACTTTAGGGCTCTAACGAAGACGATGAAGATGGCCCTGCAATGGATTTAGATGACTTTGTGGAATCAGGAGGACTAGAGGATATCGATCCAAACAGGTTTAAAACTATTTTATTTATTTTTAACACTTATAAAACAATTATAGGTTTGTTTCTCGTGTCAAGCGTCAGGTTGCTGAGGTAGAGCGATCAAGAACATATGATCTTCATATTACATACGATAAGTATTATCAGGTAGATTCCAATTTTTATTTAATTTGTGCATTTTATTCGTTCATTGTTTTTGTGAACTTCTAAATATAACAATATAATGTTTATTTTTAGGTACCTCGGCTGTTTTTAATGGGCTACGACGAAAATAGGCAACCGTTAACCATAGATAAAACGTATGAAGATTTCTCAGCTGTATGTTTTTCAAAAATATGTGTTTATTAGTAATATATTTGAAATATAGTAGTGTTTAGTCATTGACTGTAATGATATTACTATTTTAAGGACCACGCTAATAAGACAATAACAATAGAATCACACCCTAATATCGATTGTGACATGCCTACTGTTCATCCTTGTCGACATGCTGAAGTGCGTTGTTTATTTATACATTTAGGACGCCATAAGTAATAGTAGTGTTTTACATATAGTTGATTCAGTCAACCTTTTATGCCAAATATTTTCCAAATAGATGATGAAGCGTTTGCTTGATCAATATGCGGATAACGGAAAGGACCTTGGAGTTCATGAATATCTACTGTTATTTTTAAAATTTGTTCAGGTTGGTATCTTTATAACCAATAATTTTGTAATGTTTTAATCTTAAAATACCACTACTGTGATTAGTTTTTGTGCATCATATTGAGAGGAAAGGCTATCAGTAATTAGGTCGAATTAGCTATGCTTTGAACAGTTCTCAAAGAATCCACCTACGATCATAATGTTGAAGTTATGGAATCAAAAAAGACTGTAGTAGTAGCTCTTGTACAGCGATCTCGATTAGAATAGGATCACGGAAATTAAACAAAATTAGAAGTTGTGATGTTACACTACTTTATGATGTCGCAATGAAATCCACAACTCAACACTGGAGATATTCTAAAGGATATCTTTACAAATTATGCTATAAATACCAGTCGAAGTACAACTCAATGTCATTTAAGAGTTTATGATCTTTTTGCAAGGTTGTGAGCGAATAAAACGAATTTCTTACAAGAATCAAATAGCTAAAATTAAATATACAAAGGAGTATATTGGCTGGATGAAGGACAACTGGATGATGGTTCTCTTTTAATTATGTAAGATTCCAGTGTTAGCTAATTTTGAAATACAGTGTATGGAATGCCCTAGTGGCAATAGGATTAAGATTAAATACTAAGTGCTACCGGTTAGACGTGGCAGTGTACACATCACTGTTTGGGATTTTTGAAGTTTACCACGTTAAACCGTTTCACCTCACTTGAGTTTATGTCTAAAAATTTAAGAGTTGTACCTTTGAAATAATCTAAAAACATAATATGTTAGAAGTTATAGATAAATATTTGAAGTAATTTCGACACTTAAATAACAAGGTTTGTAAACTTCAGATCAGTATTATATATACATACCATAAGAAAAAATTCGTTGTTTGTAACTAATATTGTTTAAGTACGTAACATCAATTATGATTTTTTTTTAATTTTCAGGCTGTTATACCCACTATCGAATATGATTACACCCGCTCAATAAAACTTTAATAACTGTTACATTATATTTCATGCACTAACAATTCTACGTTTCCTTTCCGAATTTCGTGTGAATGACAGTATTATTTCGTGTAATATGCTGTTCTTTACGGATTATGTATATTGTTAAATGATGTTTTAGTTTTGGTACATTCATTTATACCATACACGCACTGTACAGTATATAACGTATTTTGGTATTTTTAATTCTTACATTTCTTTTCATGAAGATTTGCTCACTGGATATGGATTTTAGTTATTTAAGCTATCGTATTAGATTATAGCTGTTATATGAACTACAACTTTTTTATGAGAAGACTAAGTATTAACGAGACAAGTTATGTAGTTTAAAAAAGAAGTATAAATACTATTTATCGCTACGGAATATAGTTTTTTATATATACAATATGACTAACTTAGTTATTTATTATTAACAAAACCGTGGTTGGTATTCTATTTAATTTCACTTGTATATACTTTGCAACATATTAACATCAACAATAAAGTTCCAATAAAAATCTTCAAAATGAAGACTACTGTTTACTATATATATGGGCGACTGCTCTTCACCAAGTCTTGATTCTAGGAACAATTGTTTATCATAGGCCTTACAGTGAGCTGATGTCTGGAGGTAGTGTTGCCTCCATTCGTGATGTCTATAATTTAATGGGCATTATTGTACAAGCATGGATGAATATTTTGATGGTATAAGGTTCTTGGCATTAAATTTTGAACGTATCTTTTAGCTGCGTAGTGCTATATACATTGAGGCCCTAAATTACAGGTAACAAAATGCATTGAGTGCACTAAGCACCCTATCGATTGAAACTCACTTCTGAATGATCTACTTCAGATTCAGCATTAAATTGTGGTTCTTCTTAGTATAATTTCCTTAGTTCTATTCAAAGTTGACTTTTGTTGAGAAAGAGAATATCTCAGATTCAAGGGATTATTCTGAGAATATAAGTAGACGATAATAGGCGTAAAGCATTCAGTAATATGGTTACTATTCTATAGTTCATCCTTTCTTGATGAATTGTTGTACTTTTTACTTCCATGCTCTGTTAGGAGTCACCAAAGTAGGGCCCACCAAAGGGCAGTAATACTTTATGTTGAATTTTGGGAAAACTAGGACCCAAAAACGAACGTTTTATTTATTTATTTTGTTACCTATCGTTTATCTATTGATCCGACAAGTCCTGTGATAGCCTTGTGGTGTAGGTCATACGAAATCGGGCAATCAGGGCAGGATCGGTGCCTCTCCGTGACCAGGAGGCGCCTCCATTTCTTTCTCCTTCTTCTTGCCAAACTCGTCCGATGGATAACTGTTCAACAATTGTCATCCAAAATAGCAGTTTGTGAGTGAAGAGAGTTGGTTAAACAAGGCGAAGTGTTTCAGTTAAGAGGTAAAGAAATTCCCTCGCATAAGAACAGTCTTTCTGTGACGAGTGCAAAACGATAGCCTAAGAGCGTAGAAATAGAACAGTTTAATCGGGCAACACACATAACTGACTGGGTCCAATTTTATACAGAAATATATAAAAATTCATATAATACTAATTCTTCACGTAGACAAACAGATGAAATCGTGGCCTAGTGGTAGTCGGCGAGGCATAGGTGTGGTGGTAGAGGTGTCGATACCGGCCGGTTCTCTTTTGACCTTCTCATATTGAGTAATAGCTAATCATTTATTGTGCGTATGAGCAATCCAGGCTGATGTACGGAACAGGCCTAAGTCGGGGTTTCGGCTATTCGCGGCAGAAATCGCAGACGACGGAGCAAACGGTAAGTTTCGATGCACTTGGGCGGTACGTTTGGAAGACTCCAAGGAAAGTAAGTTTATTGGTGGGTTTTTCTCTCTATTTTTCAGGGCTTTCTTGGGCCGGGGCTTTGCCTCAGTGCTCTTTTCCCACCTCCCCTTCGCGAGGAGAGTGGGATAATTTTGGACGCTCTTGGAGCGTTCGGCACTTAGGTGCTGAACTGCTTCAGGAGCTTTTGGCACCTAGGTGCCAAATATTAAGTAGTAAGGGGAGGTCATGCCAAATTTTTCAACATTCTAAACTAAACTAATCAGTTATATTAATTTATACATAGATAGAACCTTAGCTACCTCTAGGCTAAGGTATCCAAAAATAGGAAGGATACTACCCCTACCCTCAAAGGGTATAGGGTAGTATTCCCTCCAAAAGACCATATACTACCTCCCCTTACCGGAAGGTAGTTCTGGTCGTGTCCAGCCACTCGTTGTGAGTGGCTTTCGAAGGGCTTTTGAAGCCCGAAGAAACTAGAAAATTTAAAAACATATACACTTTCAGGTTTCCGTACTTCTCGCTGGTTCAGTTTTTCAGTCGAGAGATAAGAGACGCAGAGAAAAAAAATTGGGCACAGATTCGTCTTTCTAATGTTTTATAGCGTGACCCATTAGGGTCAAAAGGCACCTGAGTGCCAGAAAGCTCCTGAAGCAGTTCAGCACCTAAGTGCCGAACGCTCCAAGAGCGTCCAAAATTATCCCACTCTCCTCGCGAAGGGGAGGTGGGAAAAGAGCACTGAGGCAAAGCCCCGGCCCAAGAAAGCCCTGAAAAATAGAGAGAAAAACCCACCAATAAACTTACTTTCCTTGGAGTCTTCCAAACGTACCGCCCAAGTGCATCGAAACTTACCGTTTGCTCCGTCGTCTGCGATTTCTGCCGCGAATAGCCGAAACCCCGACTTAGGCCTGTTCCGTACATCAGCCTGGATTGCTCATACGCACAATAAATGATTAGCTATTACTCAATATGAGAAGGTCAAAAGAGAACCGGCCGGTATCGACACCTCTACCACCACACCTATGCCTCGCCGACTACCACTAGGCCACGATTTCATCTGTTTGTCTACGTGAAGAATTAGTATTATATGAATTTTTATATATTTCTGTATAAAATTGGACCCAGTCAGTTATGTGTGTTGCCCGATTAAACTGTTCTATTTCTACGCTCTTAGGCTATCGTTTTGCACTCGTCACAGAAAGACTGTTCTTATGCGAGGGAATTTCTTTACCTCTTAACTGAAACACTTCGCCTTGTTTAACCAACTCTCTTCACTCACAAACTGCTATTTTGGATGACAATTGTTGAACAGTTATCCATCGGACGAGTTTGGCAAGAAGAAGGAGAAAGAAATGGAGGCGCCTCCTGGTCACGGAGAGGCACCGATCCTGCCCTGATTGCCCGATTTCGTATGACCTACACCACAAGGCTATCACAGGACTTGTCGGATCAATAGATAAACGATAGGTAACAAAATAAATAAATAAAACGTTCGTTTTTGGGTCCTAGTTTTCCCAAAATTCAACATAAAGTATTACTGCCCTTTGGTGGGCCCTACTTTGGTGACTCCTAACAGAGCATGGAAGTAAAAAGTACAACAATTCATCAAGAAAGGATGAACTATAGAATAGTAACCATATTACTGAATGCTTTACGCCTATTATCGTCTACTTATATTCTCAGAATAATCCCTTGAATCTGAGATATTCTCTTTCTCAACAAAAGTCAACTTTGAATAGAACTAAGGAAATTATACTAAGAAGAACTACAATTTAATGCTGAATCTGAAGTAGATCATTCAGAAGTGAGTTTCAATCGATAGGGTGCTTAGTGCACTCAATGCATTTTGTTACCTGTAATTTAGGGCCTTAATGTAGCTGGGAAAGACTAGTTATCTAAGGTTTTTTCAAACAAGGTGTTCATTGATAGGTGAATTATTTATGCATGAGGATTTCTTTCTCTAATTACAGATTTAATAGCATACGATTTATGTAGATATCTGCTTGTTCGGACACTTATTTTCGGGAGATAAAGCCGAATTGCCTAAGAGTTTCAGAATTTTAGTTCCTTTGAATGCGGTAGTGTTATCACAAGTATAAGATACATTAATTAGTGAGATTATAATAAGACGGGTTTGCAAATAAATCCATACTAATAAATATTCCGGCTTTTTGCTGTATTTGTACTATCTGTGTACTAGTTATGACAATTTAGTATTATGTATTATCAGTAATAGGTTAGTTGTCCCGTTTATTTAAAGCATTAATAAAGAATAATTAATACAAACTATAAGTGCATAAACCTCTTTTTAATTATGTATAATTTGATTTGTACATAGTACCTTTGAGAAAACAAACCACCAGCGTGGCAAAAGCAATAATATGTAACTTTTTAAGTTAATACTAGGAAATTCATGAAATGTAACCACTCCATCTGATAATTAGATTGCCAACTTAGAACATCATATACGTTTGTCTGGATAGGTATAGCTTGATGAATGCTATTTTTCCTATGCTTAACCTATTCTCGTTGTGGTTTTAAAAAATACAATGATTATAAGATTGTCATAACTAACATTCAAACAAAAGGAAATTCCACTATAATTAAGTAGTTAAATTTAAAAAAAGCCGTAATTTAGGATACACTTCCACTCAGAATGGTACTTTTAAATTCAGATTTTATGTAAAGCCTTTGAACATTGCTTATGCGTTGAATAACTCATCTAGTGTGCGGCATGAGCGTTACATACTTTGTATTCGTATTAAGAACCTCTTAAATTTGATTAATATAACACAAGGAATGTTCCCACCTCCGAAAAGAAACTCACCTATACTAAATAACATGTTTCGAGTACATTATTTCTAAAGATTTTTCGTTTTGCTAATATCTGAACACATTGATGCGATGACATAAATACCAACAACGATGTATGCGTCTTTAGTATTTAAGTTGATAATTTAATCCGCATTTGGAAATAAATCTAGCACAAACTCAAGACTATACTAGTGCAAAAACGTTCTCGTCCAGATTTTCGCAAATTAATAATAGTGTCATAAATGCAATACATTGTCAGCAATGTGTTTATATAGACTAGCTAGACAGTTTTGGCTAGTTTAAGCGCCAATATCAATCGTAAACGCGTAACCAATTTAAGACAAATAAAAAGAATAATGCTAGACAATAATTCACGTTAACGTTCAAACAAGAGTTACAGTCGAAAGTCTAGGAACTTAATTCCTTAAAAACCGAAATTCAGACCACAAAATATTGCTTTAATTCCATAAATACTACTATTTCTAAGTGTCTATTATTTTAAGTATACTAATCATTTCTCAATCCATCTTCGTTACTAAACAGCTTTTTCGTATATGAAACGGTAATTGTTGATTTACTAAAAACGAATCTCTCTGTCACAGACAAGACTCTTATTGGATGTATAGCAGAAACTAATAATTATAAAACATGAATCAAAAAAATCGTGCACTTGTTGTTCCCATATGATTACTAAGGTTTTTCTGCTGGTGCATTTCGCATCACTTTCAACAATGAACTCTTAAACATTAATTAAAAGTGAAATAAACTCATCACTAATAAACACCACTAAGTCAGAAATTTAACTGAAAAGATAGTAGTAAATACTCATACATCAATATGAATACCAATATAATCATCGTGAAATTCCTTCAACTAATGATTTATAGCAATATATTATAACACGAATGAATAATACTCGTAGTCATCCAAATACTATATTCAATGTTTCTCGGTAAAAGATTTCCTCTATTATTCTCACTTCTTATTACACGAAATAATTAAGAAAATATGTTAGATCAGATCCAATATTCTCATTTATTATATATTTTTCTATGGCTAACCGATAATTACAATCAGAAATATTGTTATTGAAAAGAGAGTGAGTGCAGTATAAAATAGCGTTGTTCGTGATATTTCAGCGATTTCAGCAGTCTATCAACAAGATTTGTCGCCAATTGTGCGGAGACAAATGGACTAAATATACACTGCAACTCAAATTTATCCGTAACCTAAAAATAAAGAATATTTTTGCAGGCAAAAATATTGCAAATTGTTATTAAAGAACAAGAAAATTGACTAACCCAAACTAGTAAGTTGTCTCTTTTCCTCCGCAGAAATAAACATCTCATATGCGGTTCTTCCCGTATTAAGTGAGTCACCTTTTCCACTAATCGACGAACTTCACGACGTTCTTCTCGAGAAATTAACGGAATTCTACATATTTTATTGATTCAATTTTTTAAAATTTGATAAAGTACAGGAAGACTAGTAATTGAGTAACAATGATTGTTCTGTGGAAATTAAATGATAAAAAAGCAACGGAAAATATTTAACTAGACTGTTTGCTTACTTGGCATTTGACAGACATATCTGCCTAGACGCTCGGTTTTTGTACACAAACGACCACATATACTCACTGCCTGCACCAATCTAAAGCTATACTATTTACATAATATTATATACATATATGTGTAAAAGCTTGATAACTAAAATACAGTCTACTTCTATAAGTATATATATGGTTTTCCGACGTTCGTGAGAATAAAGTTATATGAAAGACAAAACTAAAATGTTGGAGACCTATTAATGATAAATACTTGATAAGGAGATAATTTCTTTTTCTTTTCCAAGAGTTTTACGCATGCATAATCATTAATAGTAAAATTAAAATGAGCGAATTCATGCATTGAATAAATAGTCAATAATAGCACATTGTTAGGAGCTAAAAATGGAAAATTTGTGAAACAACAAGATTAAAAAAAGAAATAAATAATTTTAGTCCAAATAATGCGACGAATCCTACTTTACTAGTAATATAGTTAGTAGTATAGAGAAAAAAAAACAATGTAGCTTATTAGTACTATAGAGGTGAATAAAGAAATTGAGATTAATAGAAAATAAGCACGATAACCAAAAAATTATAATATTTCTTTTAAACATGAAAATTATACTAAATATGATACTCATTTCGCCTTAGTTATAACATAATATATTTTAAGAAGCTGAGAAAAATAGTTTTGATCAAAATCTTAGTTATTTATAACGTAATAAATAAAGTGGGAAATAAACCATTACTTGTGATATGTTGAAAATAGCAGGTTTCTTTAATGCCATAAGAAAACTCGAAAAGAACTTCGTATTGCTCTCTAATTTTTCAACGATTCTTTTTTTAACCTGAAATTTACATAATCTAGCATTGTATTAGTATATTTTTCATACACTTCAATGCATAAGATAATCACATCGTTAAGCGGGTCAAAGTGGTCCTTCTTAACTGAGAGAAGTATTAAACATGCTGCACTGCCCTCCCATGGAAATGCGATGTAAGCGTACATGAAACCACTAAAATAACAAAACTATTTTAAAGTTCTGATATCGCACAGTGTCGAAAAATAAAATAAAACAACTATATTACCTGTCATTAAAATATGGCAAACAAATGGGCGTCCAGGTCTGGGCCTCTGATATCTGAAGAGAAGAATTTCCAGTAATGAGATTAATCAGAATATGAGTGTCCCGCGGATGAATTACATATCGTTTAAGGCGTACAATAGTGGCGATTTGACGATGTGCGATCATAAGACCGAATAATACACCCTAAATTAATTAATAATATTGGGAATAAAATGTGCAATAGATTCAGTTTTAAAATTTCAAGCTATATCTAATCTAAAAGTTTAAACCCACGTCCAGTTTTGCTGCACTGATACAGCTGGACATAGTACTTGAAAGATAGTCTCGATCACTTGGCTGCATAGGAATGATTCGGATAGCAGATTGGAATAAAGAAATATCCGCCCGCCATGACGATACACAGCTCTCCATATACCTATGAATGGATTTCAAGCGATTATTTCTACAATATTTTGTTAAGGAGATCTCTTAACTAGTTACTTTTTATCAAATATAACAACTGAACAACAATATTTGCGGTCTACAATAAAAAAAACCTTATTAATGGTTATATTAAAAAATATTATTCAATTGTTGAGCACTAAGTAGTGATTACCACACATTTCTTAAATTTACCTTTTAATATTTAGTACGCAATATTTAATATACGGTTCACTTTAGTGGACTCATCATATATGTGTAGACGGTGTTTTTTAATATTAATAAACACCTGTCTGTGCCCTTGAGAAGTCTTCGCAGATCATAATTATCTCCTTTTTTTTTGTACACTGTTTCGAGTTGAGTCCGTGATAAAGTAGAAGTAATCTGATCGAAAAGCACACCAAGTTGTTCATCCAATTGCTCTGGCGTGCGAGATACTGTATCAGATATTCATAAGAGGTGATATATAGTAATTTAATTTTAATTGTTAAAACATGAATTATGAAAATAATTATTCCACTCACCGATGCATAAAATGAGAGGAGATCTGTGGCTAAAATGTACATGAATCTCTCCAGAAGAAATTGAAATTAAACGATCACCCCAAATTTTCACGCGTGAAACGAAAACTCCAATAAGAGCAAAAAGAGAGCACAGCTGTTCCTCGTAACCACACATGAAATGAGTAGACAGATGTTGGAAATATATGGTAAAGATCTCAGTAAATCATCAAATAAAATACTTACGACACAAAAATTGGTCGACCATATTCAGATAGAACAAAAACCTGATAGGGATACTCTGCAAGTTTGTCCAGCACACAGTCTTCACTTATAGGAATTATATCAGTATCATCATCCTCTAACTCTATCTAAAACCAACATCTTAGTTAGTCCCTTATAGTACAAAAATCATGTCTGTGGACAACCACCATACCTGAGTAACGGAAACATTCGTGGTAGATTGATTAAAAGTGGAAATATCGGCAGCACTTGACTCACCGGGTGCTTCGATTTCGTTCATAGAAACATGCAGTACCTACTCACACTGAAAATATGAAACGACATCTCAACTGTTAACGATTATATATAAACTAAACAAAACACTCCAGGCAATAAGTACATCCTGAAATATACGCTTGTGAAAAACATCCTTGCAAAAATCATATTTATGCATCAAATACAATATTGAGTTGGAGACAAAGACAGAAAACAAACACAAACACCGTCATATTTAATAAATTAATAATCAACATCTTATCATAGAATCTCATTCTCCTACAACCGTTTTTCCTAGCTAATAGGCCACTTAGTTTTTACCTTCCAGCTTTACGTTATACGCATACTGTGATAAATCTTAAGTGTTTCATTTAGATGAAGATTTACACAGGTAAAATTAACTCAAGCTTGGCTAAACTAGGAATTAAACGCAATACTAACGCACAAATGCTTGGAAGAAGTAATGTCACTTAACTAAAAAAAAACCTCTACGTCCATAGCTCTAACTTCTAGGCTCAATTAAGTTGAGTCGGATTAAGCTGTGGTACAAATCCATAATACCCAAACACATGCAAAACCATCTGTAATCCCGTGAATTCGAAATGGGACAAACCACTCCCGCTAACCCCGACTTTAAATTGGTTATCTAAAGATTTGGATGAGTTGATCCATACTGGTTTATGCTGACACTTACGAAAAAAATCCATTCGCATACGTCTCCCAGATTCCCTTACGTATTCCACATTACTCGATCTATTTCATAATTCAATATATTGGAAATAGAGATATGAGAGAGCTTACCAGTAGTTCCGATTAAATTATTTCCGGTATGCCAATTCTTTTGGATTTAAGATCGACAATACTTGTAGTAAACATGTGGCTAAGCAAGTTGGTAAATACTTAGAATATTTCAGTGACGTATGTGTGATCATGCACACAACAGATTCTTCGACTATAAGCCGATAATTACATCTGTCTCATAATGTATATGCTTCAAGCCCATGGTATATAACACAGTCTAGCCAATCCTATCTTTAAATGTAAAACAAAAGGAGGATTAGGCTCGAATTAAATCACTAGGAAAATTAGTGTTTATGAATATTCGTCCTTTCATTGTAAATGCCGATGACTTTATAATTCAGTTCGCTCCAGCAATGTTTGTAGGTCCTAAAATAGATAGTATGTTAATCTGTTATATATAATCGAAAAGATTTAATAAAATCTAACTCTCTGAAGAAGAATATTTTTGGACAAAGTCTCTTCGAGCATTCTTTGTAGCTTCTTATTCATCTCTTTCATGTCATTTACTGTATCATCTCCAGTTAGCGTGGATGATAAAAATTTACGAAAGGCACCTATAACATAAATTAATTTAGTTTTTTTATAGATATACACCATAGAGTATAGTAAAAATACAATAATAACCTTCGGGTTTTTGTGGTGTTCCTGATATTTGGACAATTGGTCTTGCTCGTATCCAGTGCTCGATTAACTCATTTTTCTCACCAACTTCATTTCTAAGTTGGGAATTTTCATCTTCTACCATATTTAGCTAAAACATATTATAGATAATAGATATTTGACTTCATAGGAATTATACAGTTCGTTTCATGATTAAAGGGCACCTCCCATTTGTCGCTCTAACTCGGGACCCAGTGTTTCAAATGTTACAGAATTCTTATCGTGATATACTGTCACATCTTCAAGACTATCTATAGCTTTTTTCCCTGAGTCCCAATACATTTTTTTCATGAACGCAAAAAATTCATTTTTTCACTGTTTCATAATTATAGGGCATTTAAGATAAATACTTACAGAAAACAGAACAATTCATAACGGGTAACAAATTACTTCTAATAATCGGTACAATTACCCTTTCCACTAATCACTTAAAAATGCGTTCTGTCATACTCGCTGACAGATTTTTGAGCATGACTGGGTCAATTTTGTTCTACTCTTCTAAAACTGTCTTCCTCAGGTCCTCAATTGAGGAAAGTTGCCCATTATGGGCATAAACTTGACGGGCTAATATTCCCCAGATTTTTAATGGGATTTAGGTCCGGTGACCGAGACGGCCAGTCCATAAGAACTATGTTCCTGCGCCGAAACCAATCCTTTGTACTGCAACTCATGTGGATGACAGTGTTGTTTTGTTGAAATATGAAGCTATTCTGAGGGAATTTGTTGTTATAGTGGAGTAGATGATTTTAAAGAACTTGTTAGCAATCGACGCTACTCACTTTGTTAGAAGTGGAAATATTCGTTAGCGCCGGATGAAAATGCAGCCCATACCATCAAGCTTCCACCTCCAAAGTTTCGTGTAGAAAAAAAAAAACCTTCTCTCCTTTTTCAAATCTCTCCAGTAGGAAGTAAATCCGTCTGGACCATCAAGGTTAAACTTCTCTTTTCGTCACTGAAGATGATCTGAATAAAGTGGAGCTTGTAGTGAAAAGGCACATGCACATGGAAAAAAGGGAATTACCTCAGTCCATGACACGTGTGCACGGGCAAAATCTATCTAAGCTCTCTTGTGATCTGTTGTTAAAATGGGACATTTCCTCATCTTTTCGCGCCTGATGAATGGATTTGCAATTTGCCTTCTGTGCCCTCCAAACTGATGTTTTTGATCGGCAGTAAACGATCCTGATTTCATTCAAACTGGCCGTGTTATTTGATGCTACCATTGTGATTCTTCCTTTTCCCCGTTTTCCCAGCTTGGTTGGTCTTCTTCCACTCTTTTTGATTCCCATATTCATCAGGAACTCTCAGCAAATTAGCAAAAAGCTTTGTAGAGCTACCGATTTTTTTGCAACTTTCGTACGGTTCAATCCGCCATGAGAAAATGTCAGAATGCGTCCCTTTTTGTTATTATTGAGAAGGAAACCATGAGTCATCTTTCTTTTTTTTACACCGATCCATAAAAGGCGTATCTACCACGTGATATTCTAATTTGAAAGCTCATATATCCTAAATGCCCCATAATTATGAAACAGCGAAAAAATAAATTTTTAGCGTTCATGAAAAAAATGTATTGGGACTCAGGGAAAAAAGCTATAGATAGTCTTGAAGATGTGACAAGATATCAGGATAAGAATTTTGTAAAACTTGAAACACTGAATCTCGAGTTAGAACGACAAATGGGAGGTGACCTATAATTATGAAAAGTACTACATATACAGGGTGCGCAAAAGTTCTGTTACAAATTTCAAGTGCAGATGTATTACTTAAAGCTTCCTTGAACCGTGTTTCAAATTTCATTCAATTCTCTCATCTTTGAACTGTTATATAATGTCTAAAGCTCTACGCACCACAATCATCTACTTGAATGAGCTAGGAGAGAAACATATCGCGATTGCTAAGAAGCTCTGTGTCACGAGAATGACTGTTCACCGGACCGTAAAACGATACGAAGAGCTTGGTACAGTAAAGGACCATCCTAGGAGTGGAAGACCCAGGTCCGTGAACACTTCTCGCATTCATAAAATGGTCAAGAAGAAGATCCTCCGAGATAACAAGAGATCGATGAGGAAGATGGCTTCTGACCTAAATATCAGTCCAACATCAATGAGGAAAATCGTCAAACATGAACTGGGGTTCTACCCATATAAGATCCGTCGAGCCCATATGTTGACGGAGAAAATGAAGGTAAACCGTTACGAAAAATCAAAAAAAAATCCTAAGCATCGTTCAGCAGGGCCGCGTCCCGAATGTGCTCTTCACTGATGAAAAAACTTTCACTGTCAACTCGGTATCCGATAGTCAGAACAGTAGGCAACTTCTTCGACACGGACATTAGAGGTCTGGGAAAGCATCCGTCGATACCACAAGTCATTTTCTGTTATTTTTCATGGTTTGGGCCGGTATAGCTACGCCAGGTAAAGCTCCGTTGGTATTAATCGACAAGTGTCTAAGTTGACACTAAATACTACCAAGGCGAAATTCTATTTAAGATAGTGGTTCCCTGGGCCTTAAAACACTTCGGATCACAGAACTGGACATTTCAACAGGACTGGGTAACAGCTCATGGAGCCAAAAAAACTGTTGAGCTCTGCTGGCTGCAGTTTCTACTTTTGGGGTAAAGACATTTGGCCGTCAAATTCACCTGATCTGAATCCGATGGACTTCGCAATATGGTCAATCTCGGAAAATAAGTTGAGTATAACATCCTATAACAATTTGGACTCTCTTAAGGTGGCCTTAGTCAAATCTTGAAACGAAATTAGCAAGAGGAGCCCTGCGGCCTATCGTGGGTAACTTCAAGACGCGTCTACGAGCTTGTGTGATCGCAAAAGGAGGAAACTTTGAACATCAATTAAACTAAATTATTGTTGGGTATGTTAACTATGTCTGGATAAATTTTCGTGTCGAATGCTGTTTTTATCATGAAATTATGTTACTTAACATCTGTAACAGAACTTTTGGCGCACTCTGTATATATATTATACCTTATCCATAGTTTCAGCATGCGTTTTTTGAAGGGCGGTCAAACGATTGATTAATTCAGCGTTATCAGATTCAAGGGCACTCGCAGAAGATACGCTCTCGTTGCCATCCAGAGTCTGTGATAAAACAGAATCCCTGGATAGAAAAATAAATAAAAGTAGTATATGCAACAATTGAAAGGACTATCGAATCTGATCTAACATGGTTACTACGGGCGTCCACTTCCGCAACCACGTGCCATCCCTTATCATCCCTTCCTTTTTCTAATGAATCAGCTCGCTTCCGCTCTTCCTTTACAGCACGTTGAAGTTCTTTTATTAATGCTGCCTGTTTTTTAAGAGCAAGAACCTAAAACAGCTTATTATAGGTTTTCGTCTATACTTAGAAAAAGGATTTAACCTAAAAAAGATATTTACCCGCTCTTCATCTTTGGCAGCAAGTGATACCTCGAGAACATGTATTTTCTTTCGCATAACTTCTCGCTCAGTATCAAAATTTTTTTCTCTGTCAGATAATTCCTAGAACCAAGATAGATCTAAAGATATAGCTTTTATTTGAAAAGTCAAAATGAACTCACTAACTGGTATCTTGTCTCTAATAAAAGAGCTCTGTCTTCTATTTCTTTATTTCCTCTAGCTTCTAGATTCGATATTTTTTCAATAAGCTGTAATATGATATATATATATAGTATAAATATTTTAATTTCCATGATTATAACCTCATTATTCTCCTGCTCATTTCGTTTCTTTTCTTCTTCGAGTTCTCTTCGGTGGCTTTCATCAGAAAATTGTATGCATTCCTCTAATACTGTCATTTTCTGAACATAACACGTTATACATATAAAAAGTGACTAACTGTGAAAATATTTAATAAAAAACCTTAGTCCATTCTGTAAGCTCCCGATTCTGGTTCTCTTCGATTTTCAATAATTTCATCTTGAAATTTTCCAAATCCTGATCTTTATCAGCAACCAATTTCGACAACAATTTCTAGATAACGGGGAATATCAGACAAAAACTGTTTTAATTAATTGTCAATGAAAAGAATATTAACCCACATTATCATCTCTGAATTTTATAAGCTCATCACTGGATATTGACAGTTCTTTAGATAAATTAATATTCTCTTCTTTTAATCTCATTATATCAGCAGATAGCTCACACTGATTCTGGTTTTCTGCGTGAGGTTCACTCTTCATGGTTTCGATATTACTTCTTAGATCTGATATAATATTTTCCTTCTGTAAAAACGCAATTTCTAGCTCTTTTATTAATTATGAGAAAATGATATTTTTAAAAGTTAAAATGTAGCGGAAAATCAATAAACTCAAATAATGATGGAATGTGACTTGCAATATATGAATCAACATACCTCAGTAACTAATTCTTTATATTTTCTCAAATCTTCTACCAAAATAGTAACTTTTAATTGACTTTCCTCAAGACTATTGCTCAAATGCATCATATCTTTTGATGTTAAAGAAAGTTTTGCCTCGGCTTTTCCAAGTCTGAAATTAGTTAAAAAGTAATAAGTACAGAAAATTTGACAAATAAATGTAGAAAATCAGATAGTGTTAAATTAAAATACTCGAGACCTAAGTATTCTACAGTTGTGAATAGCAATCAATGTACCTTTGTTTATAATCCAGTAATTGGTCTTCAATTGCATGCAAAAATAAATTCTTTTCTTGAAGATCTATTCTGATTTTATCAGCAGTTTTCTGTTCACTTGACAATTTCTCTAAAAAAAAAAGTAACTATATGCTAACATGAAACCAAATTCGTAGTGAATATTTGTTACAAAAAGGTAACACAATGATAAGGCATTACCATTTAGCATATTAACCATTTGCGTAGTTTTAATGTTTTCCTCTGCTAGTCGTTTAAAATCATTTTCTAAGTCCTCTTTAACTTCAACTATATCATTTTTCATATCGATCTGTAGATTATTATGATGGATGATGGATGGCTCACCACATGGAGTACCTTAATGCGTTTATTAATAATAGACAACAAAAATCATTTTTCAGACTAACCTTAAATTATCTCTTTCGAGAGATGCTAGCGCTAATCAGTTGTTAATTATATGAATATCGTGACCACAGTAACTAAACTAGTAATCATCATAAATAAAAACTGCAATAGTCGCTTTAAATCTAAAACTTAGTAGTTTACTTTTTTAAAAGCCCTGTGTAAATAGTTGTTTAACAAAAATTAAACTTCGAACATTTCTAAGCTTTCATTAAAATAGCAAAGAAACTACTAAAAGATATACATAACCACTATATTATCATCTACTCTTATAAATTTTTGTATTAATAGTATTACCTGCTTGTGGTGATGCATAAGAAGAAGCCTGTGATTTGAATATATCCAATTCCATCTGGACAGATTCGCTCTGTGTGATTACCTAAACATAATTTATATATTTTGAGTAAATTAAGCATTAGTATACTTTAAGAAACTTTATACAATATTCCCACTAGAATACAGATAAATCCCACTTTATTTAGTTCACATATTAAAGTTTCTTGTTGCAATCGAAATTCTTCTTCCTGTGTTGCTAACTTTTGGCGTAGTGAATTAATCTCTGTCTCATATTTTTGAGCTAATTCTTTATCTTTATCCTTTCCACGATTCATAAGCTGGAAAGTACTTATTTGACTACAACTGGAATAGAAATGCCGTGTAAAATTGTATAAGAATATCATACCTTACTAGCAAATTGTAATGCCTCATTTCTGGGTGAATGACTAGATAAAAAAGCTACTTCGCTATTCTTTTTTTTAAGAGCCTCTCGTAGTTCATAATTTTGATTTTTTAAATCAATTAATTGTTCTTGGAGAACAAGAAACTCTTCCTTCGATAGACCATCACTACTTTCTCTTGACATACCACAAATAATTGCTGAAATTTTGATCCTTATTTAAATAATTTCTGCAGAAAGTAATAGTAGTTAGTAAAATGTTTTAATATCCATTGTAAATGAGGGTTCATGTAAAATGAATTAACATCACTATCAAAGTATGCAAATTTTTCAACTGATGAAATAAAGCTTTACGAGATAACAAAAGTGATATGAGATATACTATTTTACTTTAAAGAAATATACGAGTGGAACAAAACACTCCCTTATGTGGTGTTTTAAACAGGTTTCTCATACGTAAATCCCAATAGTTGAATAAGCTCCGCCCCTTGTTGGCTAAGCGCCAATCTAGAAGACAAGAATGGAAGTACAGTATGAATTATATTGTATATGGTCCTTTAATATCCTACCTAAGTAATGGATTTCACTGGATGTTTTAGAACGCTAGATTAATACTGGTTATGGATTAATCGATGGATTAGTGAGATGATATAAGCTATATAGATTACTCAGTGTTCTTTTCTATGAACAATGTGACCGTAGTAGAAACTGATGTAGCGCTCCTACTCCATTGGACAAGGTGCGCGGAATCACTAGGCCAAAGATAATCGAAGCAAACCCAAAGTTGTTAACAATGTAGTCATGGGAAAGGTAACACTTCAAGTAAGTGTTAATAAAAGCCTTTTTATTCAACGACCCTGACTGCTATATTCCTAAGCTCGATTTCGTCTTTCAGATGATTACTGCTCTATCTATTCGTCTGTTATTCATTTATTGAGGTCAATTTAAGAAATTTCTTTAAAGTGGTACTTCTCTTTCCTTTCAGCTTTAAATAAGCTGATTCCTTTAGCTATTTTTTCTGTATAATTATGTTAATAGACTACTTTCTGGATGTATATGATAGTAATATTGAACTATAATAAACTCAATGACAAATTGCTATTAATAACAACAACTAAACGCGAGCACAGATCATTAGATATATTTCATGTATTTTCTTGTACTTATCGAGTATATATGTTTTCATATGTATATTTTGGATGATAAGAATTCATTTTTACCTTTTTTCTTCAACAAATCGATCAATTATTAATGGGAGGTTTGTCAATCGGAGCTTTTCTAAATACTATAGTCAGTACTGTTAGAGAGCTGCATTCTAACAAAATGAACTAAGAGAACGATAAATTTTAAAAACTCGAAGTGATTTATCATAATATCAATAAGTTAAGCAAAACCCTTGAAAAGACAGGTAACTGGTGCTTTAGAATTTCTTCTAACTAAAAGTTGTAAAATATTATCAAGAGTAGCCGATTTTCTTCGCTGCACATTTTCGTGCAATTCTACATTTGTCACGGAATCCTAGTAAGTGCTTCTCAGTTTTTAATTCCTTTTCTTTAGTTAACATTTATCATCTTTCAGTTTTTCTGAGTTTATATCAGATGTAAATTCGTCCAAGGAGATTCCTTCTCAGCGAGCATTACTGGAAACAATCTTCGATTATATAACTTAGTAAGAAAATTACTTAGTATTGCCCTACATATTTGCAAAAGCATTTGTTCCAGTCTGTTAAAAACGATTACCATAGTATTAACCGTTTTTTACTTGCTGGACATGTTCTACCGGTTTTACATCAAACATGGGATTGCTCTTTATAGCAGAGATAATGAATACACGGTGGTGAACTATCTACTTCATTAACTAAAACTTTTCAAAATTTACATTGAACTTTAAATACTTATGTGCAATTTTCTTTTCTATTTTAGTAATCTCATTTCTGAGCTATTTTATTAATACAGAAGTTTTTTTTGTTTTCAGTAGGAATTTCGCAACTAATTAATTAGTTACGATCGATTAACAGTTGTATCATAATTAATAATCTTATTTTCTATGCATTTTACTATTCTAGTATAGCCGTTTATTCTTTCTAATGCTCTTAGATATTAAATCTGAACAAACCCAAATATAGTTACACCATGATTAGGGTATTCCTGTGTTACAGACTACGTCTTCATCAGCAACTCCGCTTAACTTTTCTCCAACGAAAAGCGCCGTAGATAGACCTCGATGTTTTATGAATGAACCAAAAGAGTGTATAATTCATAAAAAAACAGATTTTCCTATGAATAACGTTGTAAGTAAAAGTAGTCAGCTAATCTATTTAAGTAGGTTAGTTGTATTCCATTGTTTATTGATGGAGAAAAGTAGTTGATTGCATTTTTGGAGATTAATAATTATTAAGATAAATATTTCATAAGTTAAAAATTATATTGTAGTTCTATCTTGTACGTTTGCCATATTAATGATTTTGTTAAAATGAGTAGTGTCAGATTACTTTAGTCTCCATCCCGCGTATCAAATAGTCAACAGTACACTTTGTGTCCCAGAACAGACGAAGAAAATTGTATCAGGTAGGTTAATCGCAAAGTTATAATTATCTATATTAATGCACTTTCCATTTATTCGTAACAAAGTTGGTGATTTTCTCATGACAATAAAGAATTATAGTGAATTGGAGTGCAGATTATCTTCTTCTAATGTTTCTGATGATTTGGAGCTGGTACAACCGCAATTACAGCTTTCTTCAAATGATGAGAAGTTAGTCGATCTTGTCAGCGTGGATAGCATCGAGGTAGAAAGTACATTCTTTGTATGATATGCAGTATAATTTCTCAGTATGGAAACCATTCCAGATAAATCTGCATGTTCTCATATTTTTAGTGGCTTCATCCATATACTTTAGTTTAGTAGGCTACAGTTTTCGGAACTGAAAGTATCTAGTGTGAAGAGTATTCATGGGCATGTAACTACAAAAGCCTATCACCATGTTACTTTCTCTTGTATGACTTAGCTGATACTGTATATTCTGAAAACGATAAATCTGTTTAACCTATGCACGTAATTCAACTTTAATAGTCTAATTCAATTAATCTGTAAAAGTATCATATTTAACAACCACAATGTTATCGGTACAAAGTACCCAGTTTAGTAGTGTTTTTAGTTTCTACATTAGGTCTTTTATTATAAAGTGGAAGTGGCAAGACCTTTTACGCGAACACATTGATACTTATACACATGATTAATTAGGTACCACCATCACTAGTGTTAATAACAAAGAATACTTTTTTTTTTGGGGACGTTACATTATAATTAATACGATTTTGTCTTTAACTGAATAATTTTTCTCATTACATATTTTCAAATGGGACTCTAGAATGCCATCGTTTTACTACAGAAAAAAACAAATATAAGTTCGTAACTTGAAGAAGGAAATGGTAAAAAGTAGCCAAGAAATGTTAGTATTATATATGAACATTTCTTGCATTTTCTAGCAAGCCATAATGAAAAATTCGTTTGGACAATAGCAATATATATGTGGTCTCAGCAAGGATCAACTTTCTCAAATGTCCCGTTGAGGTCTATATGAGGTATATGGCATATTCCACCCACAAATCCGTTTGGAATATTAAAACGAGAACGAACACAAGTCTGAAAGTAGATTTTAAGAAGTTAAAGGTAACCGTAAAAGCAGAGATAAATTACGACGATGCCAATTAAGAAGCTAAAAAGTTGGTCGAATTCGGAATACTAACCCCGTTACACGTATGCTGACAAATTAAGTAGGGCTTCATTTCAAAAATACCGTTGCTTGTAGCGAGTATGGTGATATTATGACTGTTTGTTGCGTTGAATACTTTTTCAGTTAGCATGTCGTCCTTGACTAATATAAAAATGTTTATTAAAAGCTGGATAGAGAACTGATGAGAAAAAGAAATGAGAAGAGGGATGGAAGAGAGATACTGGGAAAGAGCATAAGCGATGATACAAGATAGGATATAAAAAGTACACTTACACGTATTTTTGTCCCAAACTTGTAATCTTAGATTATCGATGAAATCATCTCCCTGACAGGTGATCTCATCCAATTGGATAGTAATATTTTGTTGTTTGGCGATAATGGTAGAGATACAAATAAGCGTGAATAAAAGAGAATGCATCTGAAATGTTCAGTGTTAGATGGAATGGGGAAAAATGAGCGAGAAATCCCTGCATCAATGTCTTGTTTATAGACTGTTCCTACAGCAACAGGCATACACTTAATCGTGATTAGTCGTCAACATTCGAGCTCTTTTGAAATAGAAATGTCTGACAATCAGCGGATAAGCTACATGGAATTTGGCGTTGCCTGGTGAACAGATAAAGAAATTATGAATAGTGCATTATATAAAAATCAGCATTTCTACATCAAATTTAGTTCACTCAAGAAATTATTATGCCTAGTAATTATTAGTTTCTTCAGATCAGTGATATTAGAGTATCAACTCCTGGTATCTACTTTTCAGAGGAAAAAATAGTACATAGAGCAAATATTTTTGACCCATTTATGTGTACATACAGCAGTTTCGACTTTCTTAATTTTCAGATACACCGATCGTCTGTCTGATACTTCCTCATTTGTTCAAATCTCTAGCCCCATTTCTTTGATCTCTCACTCGTTTCGTAAATTGTCTTGCCACTCCGATTGCCCCTACCAAGATCGATACTCGATGCGTGTTGTTGTATTTTCATCCTAGCAAATGAACAGTTATTTACTTTATTCTTTGTTCATAACTCTGAACATAGTTAATAAGAGGTAGGTTTCTTCTAAAAGCTCTTTCAAATTTTAGTGTATTGATAAGAAATAAATTATATTGACCAGATGCGCCTACTTTATTATTGATTCTGTTTGTGCATTGTGTTCCGATTAATGCAACGTACGTGGCTGCTATACAGTGGCAAATATCGATTTGCTCACTTGATGTTTGTTCTATTAAGGAGCATAACATCTTTCCCTTTCCCAAGATATTATTGAAAATATTGTGATTACTTGGAAAACTGTCATATATAATTAATGTGGCTATTTAACTAACTTTATTTCTTTTCTAATTTCAACTATTCAGTACTGCTTTGGACGACGACATGTCTGCACACAAGACAATTTACGAGTTCACAGTGAAAGACGCGAACGGCCAAGATATATCACTAGAAAAGTACAGGTTGGTAAATGTATACAATGTGTAATCGTCAGTGGAAATCTTTGTTTATACATGAGTAATTATGAGGTTCTTACTAAAAATGTTCTGCACATATTTGGTACTTGTGACCAGTTCTTTTTGCAGGGGCCAGGTGGTTATAATTGTCAATGTTGCGTCGCAATGTGGATTTACAAACAACCACTATAAGGAACTAAAAGAACTACAGGATAAATATTACGATGAAGGTTTGCGGGTTGCAGCTTTCCCTTGCAATCAATTCGGCGGACAGGTAATACAAGTGACTTACATTACTAAATCGTTATAATGAATTATTAATGATATGGGTTTGTGTTTACAGATATTCTGTTTAACTTAGATGTGACTTATATCTGAATTAGTAATCAATTAATGTATAATAAACGCAACATACTGTAAGGCTATTTAGGAACCGGCTTGTGAGTTGGACATTTCGAATTTTATAAAGACCAAATTCGATTATGAGCCTGACCTCTATGCTAAGGTTTGTGGGAATGTTAGTCGCATACTACAAAAAGAGCTTTTCCGAGCATGGTAAATAGGTAGAATTTATTCGGCTAGGATTTCCATATTCTACATATTTGAAACCACAGGTTAACGTGAATGGCGCTAATGCTCATCCACTGTGGCAGTTTCTACAAAAAGAGCAAAGTGGTCTGTTTGTGGACGCTATTAAGTGGAATTTTACCAAATTCCTCATTGATAGAGAAGGCCATGTTGTAAAGAGGTAAGATCACGCTTTTATTGGAATATCGATGATAGATTTTCTTTAAAGTCAAAAGTTCTGGTGATATTATTATGGATGACGGTGATTCTTGGATTTGTCCTCACTTATGAAAGATGATGGTGAAAGTAGACAATAAATACACTCTAATCTTTCGAAAAATACTAAATAATAAACAAGACTATGATTGTACAATGGAAGAAAGGGAAGTAATAATATGTAGGGACAACTTTCTTATTATAAAAATAATCGAATGAATATTTTCATATAAAAAATTTAACCCCAAGGTATTCTTCTGCTTATGCTGTATGTGTAATTATATTATATTTTGCAGATTTGGTCCAACAACATCTCCCAGCTCACTTGCTAGTGTTATTAAACACCTTTTATCTGAACCTCTCTAAGTGATCTAATCTATTTATTCAAATATATAAATTATTTGTATCTTTAATTCTCATTGATATAAATAAATAAATAAAATATATCCCAAGAATTTGGGCCACTAAACCCCTAAAGTATAATAATGGTTTATGTCATGTCGTACATATGTTCTTCCATTACTTAATCCAGGACTTTCTTTTGGATGACGTAATTTCCGAATTCAGCGGGAGCCAAAGAAGGCGGTTGTAACCTTCTATTTATTAGGCATCTTCACTAATGAGGATGCTGCGTACACCCGAATGAACGTCGTCCTATTTCATGATTTTCGATTTCCCATTAATTAGTGATAGAGAAGTAAAGTGCCGAAAAAAGAATAAGACGTCTTGAACCCTTAGGACTACTCAGTGATGTCTCAGCTAATTACCATTGATAGTTTATATAAGTTAATCCGTGGGAATTGTCGTCTGCAAATGAGTTATTTATTAATAACCGGGTCAATTCCAATTGTTTTAGATTGCCAATATCTCACTAAGGCTTACGTTTGTAATTCACTTCGCGTCTCCCTCTTTTGCTCTTACTACGTCCTCTCTTCTAGTAACATTGCTGTAAAATGCCAATACGAAGCTTTGACAATTGTTCTAAGCATGTTTATGCGGAACACGAGGTTATCATTCAGTATTTGTGAAATGGAACACCATTGTGTCTCCAAAGGTAAATAGGTGACAATAGCTGCACGCCAACTGCCAACGAATATAGCAAACATTCTAACAGAAGTAAAGGTCGCAATTAGTTTAAAAATCAACCTTAGAGTGGAATCACGCCTAATATTCCACTGAATGCGGATGTCAGAGTTTAAATACAGTAATAATAGTGCTATGGTGTCATTCAAGAGAAACTGCTTTGACAAGAGGATTTTAAAGATTGGCGATGCTAATTACACACACCAAACAAATCCTGTTAATGTAATAATTAACATTCACAACAAATGTGTCTCACTAGTACTACTATATTGCTTTAAACGCAAAGCAAATGATAACACAGCAGTGAAATTGACCACTTAACAGTGTAAATCGTTGTGACAGCCATGTAATATCATATGACACATCATAAGCAAATCCATAATTTCTTACTAACGTAGCTCTCTATTTCTTATTCACGTTCATCTATATTTCGCTTTTCGTAGTTCATACTCTCTTTCCCTGTTCTCTTCAAACAGCTAGTTTTTATGCATCGGCAAAGTCATTTGTCACCGAAAACCACGTTCAAATGGGTACCCCACTGATCCTATTCAAATTTTCTTACTATTCATATTAAGATTATAAAATATGCTCCACCTTTATTTTTACCTAGTAGTTTCTTTCTTTAATAAATAAAGCAGTTTTATTGGAGCACCTATAATAAAGAGCGGAAAGGATTAGTTATTTTAGCCTAGTAGTTCAAATAACAAATTAAATAATGCAGACTGAAAAAAAGATGTAGGTAAATCGATTTAACATGTTTGAAATGTCGCAAGTTACCTGAGGTTCCCAGCCGTTTCCAAGTAGTTGTTTTAGTATCTTATAAACACATGCTGTCAAATGATTTCTCCCGCGGTGTTCTTCTTAAATCCTCCAATCTCCATGCAAAACGTGACCATGCGTGCATAGGTTCAACTGTTCTTCGTCTTCGCCTGTCTCCCCGCCCCACCGCGGCAGTTGTCTTCCCCCAGCAGCCGATGTAACTCGAACACACTTTCTATTGAACCCTCCTACCTTATACTTATCCATCTACTTATCTATTCTTTATGTTCCATTGAAATCTAGTTAATATCTCATAAATTGATTTACTATAATTTACTGTTGTTCTAATCGTTATTGAAACAATATCATTTAGTGACAATAGTTCATTGCTAGTAAACATTTTTTTCCCACGCAGTAGAAAATTTACCGAAATAGTTTAGAAAACTTTGCTTACCAACAGCCATATCTAATGCATCCACATACTTAAATTGATCTATTTATAGTTTTAATCGAATGGTTAGATGCGTCAATCGCTGATAAACTTAGTGAATTGGTTGCGCAAAGTGCGTGACAGTCTATGGGTAGAGTAGAACTCACCCATCATGGAACATCCGTCCAGTATCAATGACCATGTGAGCGTGAGCTTCTCCTCTTTGTTTCGCTTGTTTACTTTAAAAGCTTAACTAATTTATTATTTTTGCAGGAAATGCATGTTAAACAAGGTTATTTCTTGAAACGATGGCGGAAGGCTAAAACTGAAATCTTATCTTCATTTCTTGCTAAGTATAGAAGATGTGTATTGCAACTTAAAAAATGTCTTCATGAAAGCAGTAGGACAGATAATGAGAGAAGAAAAAGTCACGCCAAGCTCCACCCTCTTCCAGGTTAGTTCTTTAATTCACGGAGGGTAAAAGATCAGAGAGGACACCGTTTGCGACACACTGCCAGTTGTCCACCAATGACGTGATTGTAACGAAATCAAATTTTCGGATGATCTGCAGTGATTAAACAAAACAGTTGTTCCTCTACTAAACCAAAATGTTCTCAATATACTTCAAAGAAACTACTAAGCATAATTAATATTAATTTCAAAAAGTAGCTCAAAGTATATGTAGGTGGAACATGGGCAAAAATAACTGACTTAATGGTATAGATAAAACTTAAGTATACACAGAATTTCATGTATATTTTAGATAGACCAATTAGAAGAGTCGCATCTAAGCTAGGAAGAAAACCGACTAATGAATTAGAGAGGTTACGCAAGAAAGGAGAAGACTGGAATGCAAACGATCTTTTTCGTTTTCAATACAGTGACCCAGAGTCTGGAACACCAGAGGAACGTAGAACACTCTGCTTTGAATGGCTCGACAGACTCCAAGCTATTACTAAAAAGTACTGCTATCTCGCATGGTTAGTATCCATTGGAGTGCTCTAACAGTCCTTCAACCTAAACTCTGTGATTACAGGTATGAATCTGCAATTTATGCATGCTATTATCGTTTGGCACCCATTCTGTATGATGTAGAAGAAAAGAAAAGGATTTGGATGGACGTAAAACGTGAATATGCTGAAATTTTTATGATGGGACGTAGAATCTGGAGAAGACCCATTCATCCTAGCAGACTGAGAGTATTCTATGATATGGCCATGTTATGTGTCCGTTTTGGACAAATAGAAGTAAGCTATACCATTCTTTGAGTGAAATCTTCACAATTATTGGTAGGACAATGAAACCACTTCAGAACGATAGTACGATTATGCTATTTCGTGATTCACTTGAAGACGCCAACAACTTCGACTTTAAAGTTCTTAGCGAAGTAGAATTCGCCAAATCTATAGACAAGGTTTGATTCTTAGCATTAGTCAATGGTCATTTATTACTGTACTATATCTCATTGCATCTGCCAATAGCGCCACAATCACATATATAAAGAAATTATATTTCAGATCAGTCGCCTGGAGAATCATATTATTGACCAGTTCTATCTAAGGAGACGTTCCTCTGGATCAGTCCGATCCAGTTTTCGAACACGGAGGAATACAGATCGATCTCCTAGTCGACGATCTGAAAATGAAGACGATTCCGGTGAACAGCCAAGCACCAGTGTAGCACAACTTGAAGAACATGATCCTCTAAGCAGTTCTATTGAAGCCATATCCCTTGCGTTTGATGAAACCACATCTCATGAAAGACCAAAATCAATCCTAATTCCTTCAATTGTTATTCAAGGTACTAGCAGAAAAAATAGTGTAGTTCCCCCCAGTTCGCCTCGTCCTGCAGTCCATTTTGATAAATTGAACGATTATACATAACACGACATTAAACCAAGACCCTTCGATTTAAAGATAAATGAGCCCTGTATTTGTTTTCTGGCAATAGCAGCTCTATCACTCCAGTGTAATGACTGCAAACTACGGACCTCTTCAACTTTGTGTCTATTCAATAAATAATCGACACCCATTTTTTTAAACCAAATTTGTCTTTCTCCCTTGTTATGTATATAATCAGTCATTTGGGTTCTAGTATAGGCTCTTGCTTAAAACTATCTCGTTTTACTTACATGCATTGTATAGTTATTACAATATACTCCGTCTTAGCAAGGCCTCTATCACTTTCACAATGCCTTCTCATATATAGGAACTTTGGTTGTTATTCCCTTTCAATAAATGCTATTAATAATTAATAATAAGAAAATGTACAATATGGCCTATCAATCAAGCATGTGTCTGAGTTTACACACTTCATAATAAAAGTAAATTACATTGCGCTGTACTCATAAAACGAACACGTCGCAAATAGCATATGGGCACTTTCATTATTACTGACAAGATACAAGTATAGAAAATGAACTTTACAAATTCAATTTGTGGATTATGAGAAGAGTTTAGTAAATGTTGGTACTATATAGTTAAGACCAATGTAGGATTGGGTTTAATTAAGTTTGTTCAACATATTAGTTTGACGAAGAATATAAGGCTTTGATCTGTTTAGCCCACTTGGTAATTGCTTTAGCCATGTCTTCTGTTTTGGATAATGAAGCACAGTACTGTAGTACATCAATAAGCCAATGTGGGCGATGGCCAAGGATGCTAGCGTGATCGAGGATACGCTCAATCTCATGAAAAGGCTATATTATGAGGATTATTTTCTTGAATATAAAAAGGGATATTTATACATAAATTGTGGTCATTATAAAATTCTAAAATGAATAGAACTACTAACTGAATCCAATTCTTTGATCAATCCTCTAAGAGCGAATTTTTTCAGCTGCATAGCTGTGTCTTTAGAAAAACTTCCAGCATTATTCCAGCTAGTCCAAGGAGTTAACAACGATTTTTGCGAAATGCTATCTTCGATATCATTGTTTGCCTAAATTTAAATCAAATACTAAGAATAATAATTCGCAAAGAATATATGGCATAATTGCATATTCTTTAAAAAATCTGCTTACCTGATAAGCCACATAATTCAGACACTCCTTCCAGGTATCACAATCACTTTCATTGGGCAAAATCATGAGTAGTAATGATAACTCATCCACTTTAGACTCGCAATCCGCTGAAATAATGTAATAATATATTCTAAGATAGAAAACTGCAAAACGAAGCCAAAAATTTTTTTTCAATAGAATATTACTAATTATAACCATACCCATGTATCCTCGAAATATAGGACAAAGCAACCCAAATATAGGTTCATTAAATTCTCGATTGAGCATGCAGAACGCAGCGGTGCTTGTTTGAGTCATAGATAATGCCATCATGTGAAGTATTTCCGACTTTTCAGCTTTAAACAAATTACATAAATAAATAATATCATTATTACATCATTAATAAATGTACTCACAGCCATATAAGTAGTAACGTTCATCTAATCCAATTCCAATAAAATTATTTAGCTGAGAAGTTGTAAGAAACCCAACGACTTCTATTAATGAGAATTTAGGCAATCTATTCTGTTCATTTCCAGTGTTTAACAGCTAAACATAAAGATTAAATACCGACTGGATACTTGAATAAATCTATTTACAGCTTAACATGACGAGTACTTAAATAATTGCCAGCTTATACCTTTACATCAATCATAGGGATCCCACCGATGGAAAAATTCGTACAGCTATTTTCTAGTAATAATTCTGGTTCAGAATACTTATTATTTAAATTACGAATTAATTTATCCACACATTCTTTAATTGATGAAGGTTTGATACTGAAAAAAACCGAAGTGTAGATTTCTAGTTTAAATGAGGAAATTACACACTGTTGAAAGAAAACTAATTATATAGTAAATATAGCATAGGAAAGAAGTAAAAAGCAATGTATATTAGATGAGAAAAGGCTAACCAAGTAATGATAGATGACTGATTATTTCTGAACGTCTTATTCATCCTGTATAGGTTGATTTCCTTATAAACATTTCCCATTATTATAAAATGGGTAGGTATAGATTTAACTAGAAGAAGCATGTAGCCCTCCATCTAAAACATAAATAGTCTTGGTCATTCAAGGTTTTTATTTAAAAATATGAATCTTCAGAAAAAAACATACTCTTCGAAGAGAATCGGGATCCAGAATAGCAATAACTTGATGAAGAGGTGGACCTTCAGATTCTTTTTTTTTTACCAAATTAAATACAGATTCGAGGTGACACTCTCCAATTAGTCGATTAGGAGCAGAAATGTCTAATAATCTATGAAAATCATAGGATAAAGATCATGTAATTAGTTCAGAATAAAGATGTATAGATTTTAAAAAAATTAAATCGGACTTGTCCATAATAATTTTCAATCCTCCTGGTAGATTATTCTCCATATATGACTCTATTTGTCGAGTATATGTAGCCTGAAATTTAAAAATATGAATAAAAGAATAAAAATATTTAAATGATAAAGCAGTTCCAATACAAAATTAATTAAAACTAGAGTAAGAAATACCTATTCATATTCTAATGAGATAACATAAAAGTATATATATAACAAAAATGCAAAAAGAAATTGACCATCTAATTAGACAATATAATTAATATTAACAAACCAGAGATACTGAAATCATTTCTTCAGCTGTAATCTGAGCTGAAAACTTATTTACAAATTCAGATACCAGTTGGCAGGCAAAAAAGAGACGAGATTTAAACATGCTTTCTGAAACTATGCATGAATTAAATTTTACCAAAGATTAACTAGTAAATTGAGGTACTTGTACTACATATAGAAGCACCTAATAATACATATCACTTGAGTAATTAAATTAAACTGATAATCTATCAACTAGACAAGTTCCGATTCTTATGATTATGTGGTACTTGTAATTATCTCATTTTAATTTAAAATACTTAGAAAAACTTCACAATAACATATTATCCCGATACAGACCAACCAAATTCCAAACCCATGAAAATCAATTAATGCTAGTAAAGGAGCATATAATAACCTTCTTGTAAGTCCACATCTTCAGAATCTCGGCTATTATTGATTTCACAACTTCCAATAAATCCTTGATCAACATCACAGTGGCAAAACGATGGAAAACTAAAATCTTCTATGTATATATTTATGATTATCTACTATAAACGGCAATGTTACCTGGTACAATATGAAAAGTGGACAAACCGTAATTATTATAAAAAATATCTCGGTAAATCTTGGAATTTACGCTCAAAACTAAATTGACCATAAATATATTATTCTACTAGATCATTCTAATACCCACCTACATGCCATTGTACTGGCCACTGATACAGCAATCACCACAGACTTTTGAGAACGAATCTGCTTCATTGTATTACTTCACAAACTAAACAATTAATCTAAAAATCTCATTTTTTATGAACTTAAACAAAACTGACCATATAGAAGTAATTACAATGTGGTAAACCTTAAATTACTAAAGAGATGACATGTTAATTAAGGATAATCAGCAAATAAAAAGTTACTACTACCAAGTAAATTTTCCATATTAATTAGGTCTACAAAAATAATGGTAATTTTGCCTTCAGTTTATGAGGGCTAAATAGTAAATAAGCCGAAGCAGTAATATCTTAAATAAGATTTACGACAAAGAAATCAATGTTAACGGTACGTTTCAAATCTCGCCTGTTGCAACTACGATTACGAAATTTGTGACTACGGAGTTAATTAGCTATTATCGTGCGGTATATATATATATAAATTCGGATAGTTATCTACTCCATTTATATTTTAAATCCCATATAAGTTCTAGGGAAAAAAACCCAATATCTAATGTGTATAGATGAAAAAAACAGTAGCCTTGAACTTTAGAATTTTACATTAGATGGTATCATTGCTCGTTATTCGACTTGTTTGTTGATCCTCTTTTTGGAGGTTAGTGTATACTTGGGTTTATAGGATTTAAAAGAGGGTATACTTACAATACTAAGTGCTACAATCTAATGCAGAGCACATCTACACTATTGATGCAGTTAGACCTGCAAATTAATCTATTTTATAATAGTAAAGATTGCAAGTCCTCCCACTGAGTTTAGCTTATCAACCATATGCCTGTGTCAGCTTTGAAAAAAAGCATCCTAAAATACCAACCAATATGAATAAAGAACAAGTGGTACAAATGTAGTCAAGAGTCAATTTTAAAAACCCTGTTCGAGGTACAAATGGGTTTAAAAAGTTAATTAATTATATTCTGCCATTTTAGGCCATCTATTCCGAGCAAAATTAGTGTTCTATAAATAGATTTAATAACGTA
Source organism: Heterorhabditis bacteriophora (assembly GCA_964036235.1). Classification (NCBI taxonomy): domain Eukaryota; kingdom Metazoa; phylum Nematoda; class Chromadorea; order Rhabditida; family Heterorhabditidae; genus Heterorhabditis; species Heterorhabditis bacteriophora. The sequence goes on from OZ038429.1 coordinate 10,959,638, forward strand.
ATCTTTCCATATAAGTAAACCCACTTATAATTCCTGTAACTATTGGATTAAACAAATGATTGGAATGACTGAAGTTAAAGACCACTTAATGTTGCAGCACCAAAAGCCAAAGCCCCGCAATATTAATAGTACACATAATTAAAAACTTGTATTCTGATTTTTTTTTGTTAGACATATTTTCAGTTCTATCGCTTATATGCATTTTACAATGCGAAGATAAAGTAGCTTGCTTGTACAACGACTTACAATTAACTAAATGTCATTTTGTAGAACTATGCAAAAATTATAAGCAACTCTATAGTACATTTCTAAACAAAGTTTTTATAGGAAATGTTTGGAAAGTAAATTATATATTGACGATTTGGAAGCAATACTCATATAGCTTCAAATTATATTTGTACTTAGTAGATGGAATTTCTGTTTTACTTCTCTATCGCAAGGTCATAGTCTCATTCAGAATTTCCTGTCAGTCTGGATACTTGGTAATTAGCCAATTTTTGGTGATTTCCTAGTGACGTTAAAATTTGTTTAGAACATAGTTAGAACTCAATTTTTGTTATTAAACATAAATAACACGGGTAATTCGATTGTTCTGGTTAGGTTAGAGAAATATATTGCCAAAATCATATAACTAAACTTGGCTATGTCGCAAAATCCGGAGTTAGCCTGTACAGTACTCATGAATAACTCGTGGAACCGTCTCCACTTAGAGGCTCCTCCATTGAAGGACAGTAGGGCGATTTTCAGTAATGGTATTATGGGAATAGGACAATTCATTTGAAACGAAATTTATGGAAGCGAACTGGCCTCCATCTTTATCTGATTAGGGTCTGTCTGGGGCTCCGAAGATGCACGGTTTGGTAGCGACCGCTTCGTTGTAGTTTCGCAGCGTGCAGATCTATCTTGTTTACGTTCTCGAATCGATCTTAACGTCTTATGTGACTTTTCCACGACTTTGGCAGGTCCATCTGGCGCTTCAGTATAATTGTTCTATTAAAACCTGTTATAAATATTTAAAATAAGTACTTTATGTCGTTTCCCACTCTTTACTAATATACCTCTTGTACTTTTAGTTTGCACTTTTGTTCACATGAAAGGCTATGATAACTGTATATAAAGATATTCAGAACACCTAAGAACGCTTCCCGACTTTTGGCCCTAAATCTTTTGTTCATCTAAATAAACCCTATATTTGTCGACATGGCATAACACTTTCATTAATTTTTCATCAGTCTCGTGAGCCTGTTCGTCATGTAATTCTGTATTCAGAACGATCCATGCTTTTTCGAGCGATTTGATAATATCAAGATTCTCATCAAGCACTATCTTGCATTTATTCAATCTATTGAGAGCTTCTCGAAGACGTCCTTGTTCAATGAATGTTAAATCAGTTTCCAGAGGTGACGCCTGCGTGAATAACTCGACCAAATAATCATTAACTCAGTTAATTATCTTTGTTTAAGGACACCAAATAGTGGATAACATCTTCGGCGGGTAGGAAGAAGCGGTGATCAAGGTTCGTTTTCCAGTTGATGCACCAATATATGGAGGATTCCATTAGATCGTTTACTGGAATATTAATTCTCACATCTTAATTATATACTCATTAAATTTTACATCAACATTATAACCTCTATAAACCTCTATATCGACAATGTTTCCATTGAAATCTACTACAATAGCACAAAAAGAAGACGCTATATGATTACCTTTAATTTCGGTCCATGATTCATTTGGATTATTACTTACTGAATCGTGTTTTTTTAATTATTGACTCAAAATCAGCATAAATTACGTATGGAACTTTTTGAGACTTTTGAATATTTTAAAAGTATACATAGTCTTCTTTAGGTTCATTAAATTTAACAGGTTTATGTTTAGAACATTCCTCAATACGTCGTTCATATTTTGATTTTGAGTGAAAATGAACACGACATCTCCTACAAATATACTTGTGATTGTCTTGACTTATCTCATTATTCAATAACCGATTAATATTCTTAATCCAACAATAATGTGAATTAATACCTCCATAATTATCATCATTTTTAGTCAAAAACATATCTATAATTCGTTCTTCGGGAATTTCCTTTCGTTTCGAAATATAAATCGGAATAATAGATTTCTCTTGATTACTAAAAATGTTAATTGCTAAGTGATTAATATTTTCAATTTTTGGAATATCAGATATTTTAATAGGGAAATTAATTCCATCAAAATTTAATTCGTTTTCATATTGCATATATTTGGATACTCTTTCAGCATCTCTTTTAGCTGGATGTAAAGCAGCCAGCATAGCCCACATAAAACATTTATTATCTCAATTTTTAATGTTTATGATAGCTTTTTTATCTTTTATCCATTTTGGTAAATCTATATATGAGGCACCTCTAAATTGTCTATAAGCATTTTGTGCCATTATTAAATGCTTTGGCCTTAAAAATGAGTACCAGATTTTATTCCCTTTAATGCCATTTTTTCAGCTTTTTCTTTCATATCTTTACAAGCGGCTAGATAGAATTCTTCCTTATCATCTTCGATTAATAATGTTTTTGTTTTAGTTAAGATACCATAGTAAATAATCTGATTGCTTACTGGATGTATTAATTGTATTTCTAGATGAAAAGATATTTTAACATTTTCATCATTAATATCAGAGAAGACCTGCCATTTAATTTTTTTGAGGAAAATATCCAATTCTTTAGATTGTTTGTGATTTTTGTTTTCGTAAATTGTTTGTTTTGTAACAGTTTTAAACCTTTTACATTCGCTAAAAATTGATTTTTCAAATGGGAAAATATCTTGTAAGTTTTGTACGTTATTTTCATTAGATTCGCTAGTAGTTACTAGATTAGGTGCATTATTTAATCTATTTCGATTCTCGGTTATAACATAATTAATTGATTTTTGTTCAACCTTTTCATATCATTATACTTCATTACTTTTAATTTTGAGACTTGAGAACGAAGTTCATCTCTTGACAATTCTTCAAGACGAGCCATTTTATTTTGTTATTTATAAGATAAAAAAATTAAAAGATTTCACCTACCTATAATATCTAAATTTTTAAAATAATTTTTCATTAACTAAATTACATAATGACCACCAGGTTTATTGAAATTTATGATCCTAAAAAAAGGAATGAAATCATAGAAGAAAATTTGCGACTAAGAAAGAAATTAGAAAATAGAAATGAAGAAGATCAAAATATTAAAAATGAAATTAAAGAACAAAGAATAGAACTCTTTAAACCAATTATTGAATCAAATGGAAAAATACAAAATGAACTTCGTGAAGACAAGAATAAAATTATTGGTATTCTAAATAACTTTAATCAATTAAAAATTGGAGAAAAACCAGTCGAAAAATAGTTAGCAATTGAACCTAAAAAGTCAGAAGATGTAACGGCTAGTAAATTAATTGCTAGCTATTTGAAAGATAATGCAAATAAAAGCAATGCTGGATATTCAATTAGATATGATTCTAAAAAAGATTGTTATACTATTGGAAACAAAGTGATAGAAATTGATAATAATGTTTTAAAAATTGACGATAAAATTTATAATGCAACAACTGGTTTATTGGAGTTATTGATTAAAGTATCTCCGAATTTTAACATAATTTTAGAACAGGACAAACAATTTTATAAACAAATACTAGAGGATTGTAATTAGATTTATCAAGGTTTCGATCCCTCGAATTCAATACGAAAGAATTCTTATACTTGAGCAACTCATTAATTTTACTAATTAATTCGTTAAAATTATATTTACCTTCAGGGATATCTATAGTTTTCTCGTCATAAATTTGGTTATTATTCTTATCCACTCCTTCAACCATATAATAAAATTTGTTGTTATTTTGATTGACATTAATTTTGTTGTCAATTTCTAATTTACCATCTAATTTTAATATACCGATTTCATATTTCTTATCTAAAAATTTCTGTGGAAAAGAGTATTCGAAAGTAGATTCGTTACAAGTTAAATGTAAACAAAAATACGTCATTTAATTTAGAGAAAAAATATTCAAAAACCTTAAAGCATTTGTGTTAGGTTATGAATGTTCTTTGGTAGTTCTATGGGTTGACCATTTCCTATGACCTACATGATCTACGTAACCCGCATAAAAGGGGTCCTTTTTGGTTTTGTTGTTAGTTGCTATTAAACGATTTACTAAGCTGTCTCGTCTCGGACATAACAATTTGTTTTTATATTAATATTAAAATTGAAACTATAGTAAGATAACTTTTTTGATTTTAAGACATGATAATAAGGTTTATATCATTCGTTTATTTATCACCAAGTATAAACAAAAGGTCATTTACAATAATATTACTTGTCTTGCTTCTTTTGCATAGCGTCGTAGCTAATCTTGCCAATAATTCCCACAATAGAGTTAACGCGCGCAGGAGAAACGTGAGGGTTAAATAAGTTTATTAATTAAAATTACATTACAATAAGAAATAAGTATATTTACGATTAAACGAATGTTAAGGCTCGAAACCTAAAAGGGAAATAGTGTATCTAGAGAGGAAAATAAGGAAATAAGTATGGAATGTAATATAAGCATAGCAGGAATAAACGAAAGGATAAAGAAGGCGTCCGAAGTACAAAAAGGAATGTCGGGTGATCGGTTCGTTCTATCCCCTCCTCCTCGATTGTGCCTCTGCTCGGGTTTATATACGTCTCACTCTGGAATGTTGAACATCAGAATGTATACATGCGGGGCAACGCATTATGTGATTTATAAATAAAGATACAGCGGATATTCTTAGGTCAAAGGTGCTCCTTCTTACAATAGCACCGAATAAACCTCCGAAAATTCCGAAACCAATAGATTGCCCTTTCACTTGACCGCTAAGTGCTCCGATATCCGCTTTGACCTGAAATGAATCAATCAAGATAAATCAAAATTTTATCGGTTTTAAAATAAAATAATTTAAACAAGTAAAAATTATCAAAATTTTCGCAACTTACCATTCTGCCAAGATTATCAATCTTGCTATCGATTTTAGACTCGAGATTGGACTTCATCAATTGAATGCGTCCAGAAGATCCATTTTCTATATCCTTGAGGACATCCGGAAGCTTATAATTGACGCTTACATCTTCAATCTAAAAGAAAATAATGGTGAATAATTTAAATGTAGGCTGTATTAGTCTTAAATTATATTATAACCTTCCAAAATTTTTCTGAAATAATTTTGGAAAATCTAATCATTGTTTGAAAATGTATTATGTAGAAATATTGTAAGCAGCGGTGTTGGTGAGGATATAAATACATTGCCTTAGCTAATATACATTATGCCGATCATTGATGCTTACATTCCAGAGAGCCTGCGCCACTATATATATGAGATGACGCAAGACGGAGAAGAGAGATGGTGGCCACCAGACTCATCACGGTACCCTGAGCCGCCTACTGTAGTATTCATTATATTCTCTTCACTTTTCTGTGTATTGTTTGATAACTTGTTATTCCCCTTTTTATTATCTTTCGTATCATGTCATGTCGTGTAATAAAGGTTATTTTCCCACACGTTTCCTGCGCACGTTTACTATATAATTGTTGTATAGCGGCTTTCACAGACATAATCCCTCAATTAATATTCTTGGTTTTAGCACGATAATACCATACCGTTTATCATCCGCACGCGCCTCTGCTGCAGCCTTACGACGCGCGTACCTACGTATATATATTTTCTTTTGTTCAAATGTTTAAAACCGCGTTTTATTATTGTTATGTATTTTATGCATAATATCATAAAGGTTTAATTACCCAAGTTTGAGGTTAACTACCGAAATTTGTTGTGGCAAGACACAACAACAACAATAAAGATTTACATAATTGATAAAATGAAACAAAAACAATTTAAATGAACTCACCTTCAGTGGGAAGAAAGTTGAGCGGCATGCGGGTGCCAGGTTTCACGGATTACTGGACATCTGGAAATATAACATATAATATCGAATATGTTACATGTATTAATAAACATAAAAATAAAATAACAAATAGAATGGAGCAAATTTAAATTAACTCGCCTTGACTGCAAAGCAGGTGTAACGGCACGCGGATGACGGGTATCGTGGGTAGCGCTAAACCTACAATTGCAATTGTTCACCAAATTAAATAAATTAAAAATATCGGTATGTACAAAACGTAACATTGAATAGAGATTCGAAAGCGTATCGCCAAGGTATTACACACAACGCTATCGTAACCATTACATCTTTGAATAAAAATTAAATTTACACAAATAATAAAATGAAACAAAACTGAATTAAATAAATTCACCTTGATTGCCGAGAAGGTGGAGTGGCAGGTCTCATGGATGGCACATAATGTGCAAATGTTACGGATGACATACCATTCCATAAGTCTATTAATAAATTTTACTCTTTGTGACCAAGCAGTATGAAACTAAATTAAAGTAAATTAACTAACCTACGCATAACAAAGCATTCATCACATCTATTGATAATTATTGAATTTTTAAACGAAGGAATATGCTGCTAAATTTAATCAAGTAAATTAACCTGCGCATGACAGACCATGACCTACACCAGCCACTAAAAATAAAATTTATACAATTAATAGAATGAACCGAAATCAATTTAAATGAACTCACTTTGAGTGAGGAGAAGGTGGAGCGGCATGCGGGTGCCAGGTCTCATGGATTGCTCGGAATCTGGAAATGTAACGTATGATATCGAATATGTTACATGTATTAATAAATATAAGAATAGAATAACAAACAGAATGGAGCAATATTAATTTAAATGAACTCGCCTTGAGTGGACAGTGGACGATGTAGTTTGCAGATGGCGCGAAATCTAAGAATGTAACTCCTTATTAAATTAAATAAATTGTAAGCCTCGATATGTACTAAACGTAACGTTGGATAGACATGCGAGGATAGTTCATGAAGTTATTATAAAGATCGCTATTGAACCAATTACAACTATTAATAACTGTTGTATAGCGGCTTTCACACACATAATCTCTCAATTAATATTCTTGGTTTAACACGATAATATCATACCGTTTATCATCCGCACGCGCGTACCTACGTATATATATTTTCTCTTGTTCAAATGTTTAAAACCGCGTTTTATTATTGTTATGTATTTTATGCATAATATCATAAAGGTTTAATTACCCAAGTTTGAGGTTAACTACCGAAATTTGTTGTGGCAAGACAACAATAATCTATAAAAATACCATATTGGAACAGCGACGTACAGCAAATATAAGAGAATTCTTACCAACGAGCATTTTTACTAAATTCAAAATGATTAATGTATTCATGAATAAATTTTATGGAAACGATAATGTTTAATAATTAAAATGATGCTATCTAAAAACGAAAGAATAATAGAAGACAACGATTGAAGTTGTAAATGAAAAAAATTTTCAATAAAATCACGTAATCTAATACATTTTTCGGTTCTTTTGTACAATTGCCCCGCAACATTATGCCAAAGATCAAAAACTTTGTAATTTTTGATTTTTTAAAAATATTATTAAATATAATATTATAATTATTATTAAATTTATTTAAAAAAATTAAAACACTTGAAAAATTAATTGATATAAATTATTTTGAGAAGTGGAAGTAAGCAAGATTTTATGGAATTATATTCTCAGGATTAAATAATCAGTGTCCCTTTGAAAAAATACTAAACGATATTGCACAATTTATGCCTCCAAATTAATTTTGTAAATAATATATCAAATAATTTTATAATTTTTTTAACATCAAATATTTTAAATTTAAAAAAATTTTTTTGGTTATTATGCATTATCAAATTTTTTATAAATATATTGCTATATTAATAAAATAAAATTTTATAAAATTCAATAATTACAGTTTTTAATCTTTGGCATAATGTCGCGGGGTAATTGTACAAAAGAACCCATTTTTCTAAAGAAATTGAGAAATTTCTCTGCTACAAAATTCTTGAATTTTATTTGATTAGTTTCAAGGAACTAGATGGTGCAGAGCATCGTTTATAAATTGGAAATATGCCTTTTATATTAAGATAGTGGTCTGCTAAAAATTTTTGGCGGAGCATAGTGCCAAAAGCAAGAACAAGCGCGATTTTGAATGGTTATAAAAAATGAAACGAGACTTATTGCTCAATAGAAAATTGTTGCTGAAAAGACTATTTATTTACGGAAATATTTCATACAACTGGGTTTTTGGGGGTTGGGACAGATTCTGACGCAGGTGGGTTAGTTTTGCGCTATTGAAAAAATGGCTTAATTTTGATGATTTTGATGTTTATTTTATTAAATAGTTGGGGAAAATCTGTAAAAAAGTGGTGTTTTTTTCAGGAGGTTTAGGGGTGGGGTGGGTGCGCTAGAAATGGTTATTGTATACTACTATGATTCTGTATTTATGACCCCAGTAAGGATTTTTTTTTGTGAATTTACCTTAATTTCATATTTGTTTTAAGATCTGCTATAGGACTCTATAACAGCAGCGAATTCTGCTGTATCATGTTGTAGAACAATGGCGGAATACATAATGGAAGATAAAGTAAGTGGTGCACCGTATTGCATTGATAGGGCGTATTGTCTTCGTGAAGCCTATATGGAAATAGTTAAGATCTCAAATGGTTTTGCCATTGTTCGTCCTCCTGGTCATCACTCGGACGTCTTTTCTGCATGTGGCTTCTGTATTTTCAACAACACATCACAAGCGGCTGAGGCTGTATTCAATTTTGGTGTAGACAGGTTTATTGTTTTCATTTATTACTACCAACATCCACAAAACTTTTTGTAAAAAATATTTTTTAGAATTTTAATCGTGGATTTCGATATGCACCATGGTCAAGGAACACAGCGGATATATTATGAAGATAAACGGTTATTTCCTATTTAGTTGACATATTTAAAAAAAATTTAATTTAAAGTTTATATTGTTATTTAACCAAAATTAGCTATTGTGCTTTGTAGTGTGCTGTACTTCTCTATTCATCGGTATGAGAATGGCCTTTTCTGGCCTCACTTACAAGAGTCAAATTTCGATCACATTGGTAAGGGAGAAGGTCGCGGATACACAGTTAATGTTCTCCTCAATGAGGTAATAATTCTATATTCTCAAAACGCTCTTATAAAGGTAGTACCAAGCTAATTTGTTCTTTAGCTGATATATTTAGCATATAATAACTTTTATATTAACAAACATTAATTGATAAACCTTGAGTATTCTAACAGATAGGATGTAACGATGCGGACTATATATCAATGTTTTGGAATGTGCTTTGGCCACTTGCTGTCGAGTTTAATCCGGACTTTGTTGTAGTATCAGCTGGTGAATTTAACTTATAGTAAACCTAACAATATTTTCTACAACTTTTCAATTACATTTGTGATTATCTATTCATTAATCTACTGTATAATATTTCTGTTAACGATTCTTGTAATTCTTAGTTTTATTACAGGATTTGATGCGTGCTTGGGAGATCCTATTGGTGAGATGAACCTTAGTCCTGATGGCTATTCACATATGATATATCAGCTTAAAGCACTTGGTTCTGGAAAGTTGCTTATGATTCTTGAGGTTAGCTGAATTTTTTTTAGAAATTAAATGTTTAAGATGAAGGTACTTACATACAAGTTTTAGCCTCATGAGAATTAGTTGTATACTTAAATACACCATTATTATAGGGCGGATACAACCACAGTATTCTATCAATTGGTGTGCATCGTTGCGTTCGTATATTGTGTGGACACAAACCATACCCCATTAATTTAACAGAAAGGCCAAAAGAAAGGTGTATATCAGTTTCTACAGTTGATAAATCGTTTTTTACGGTAGGATATTACACTGTAACTTATACGGATGTTACAACTGAAAGTATTATTTAATTGCCTAATCTTTTATTTGATTGTACTCTTCAGCACTATTTCCTCATGTCTCAACGTAATTTCAATGCTACGTAATTCTTATGTATGGTCCTGCTTTGAGTATTACTTTCAACCAGCTGGGATGAAGGATGTTTTACTTGATAAGTACGTAGATATATTGTTAATATATTTGCACGATTCATATAGTTGAAGTTTTAAAATTAATATTAATTTGTATCATAACCTGTTATACTATTTATATACGCCTTACTTCTGCAAATTTCACTCCTAAGGCCTGTGGGCAAGAGATAAACACAGGTGATGTAGAACAGACGGAATTATTGAAGCTTGACTGGAAATCCGATGGTAGGTTGAATCATATAATTTTATTTTTCATATTAATTACATATTATTATAAGAATTTCAGTAAATCCATCATTATCTAAAACTGTTCTCATATATAATGATAGCAATCTGCACTTCGATTCCACTGACCAAAATCATCCGGAAAATCCACAAAGGATTAAAGTGGTGAAGAAAATGCTCTTTTTAGTTAATTCTCCACATTTCACTAAATGGGACTCCGATTGTCTTTAGATAATTTAATTTATATCTTTTGCTGCTTTTACTGAAAAGTTTTTACTCACTACGAGTTCATTTGTATTCACATATTTATCGTACTGTTTCACTTCAGATTATCGATAAACTTAATGAGACGAAACTGCTAAATAAGTGTATAGTAATCAAGAATGGAAGATCTGCTAGTAATGTTGAGCTCGAAGCAGTACATGATAGGCCATACATACATAGAATAAGAAGAACTATTATGGTTTGTTACCCCATTTTTATCCAGTACTAATAAACTATCATAACTATTAAGATGTCCGACGAAGAATTACGAAATGAAGAAATTTCTTTCGATCCCATATATCTCACTCGTGAATCATTTAATATTGCTACCACTGCTGTTGGGGCTGTTCTGCAGGTAAATTAACTTTGTGACTTGGTACTTGATTATATTTGTTTACAATCAAGTAATGAGCCTGTATTCATACAAGTTGCATATAATATTCGGATTTATCTTAAAAACTAAATGCAGACTTACTGAAAATTATAGGTATATTAATTTTGTTAATTTCTTTAGAGTCACATAAATTTTCTGTAGAAACAATTTACAATGACGAAGTTGGAACAATTTACCAGTAACAATAGTAGATACACGTACTGAGGTTTAGTTTTAAAACACTGCATTAGCACTGAATCAATTCATAAATGTCAACCTTTTCTTTTAACTGCACAGCTCATCATATTACCATTCAACGGTTTTATTTGATCTCTGTAAATAAGCAAAATTATGTAAAAATTGGTACATATATTTAGTATAAGGCTCGGCTTTGGTAATATCGCTAATTTTTCTTTCTCTGAACAAGATGCTACATATAAATGAATTATGAATGTTTAATTCATCCATTACTTTATACTATTCGCATAGTATTATATTTGTATCCCCAGTTTAAGGAGTATAACGCACCTGTTTATTGCCGCATTTTTTTTCCATTGTTCACCCAAAAAACCATCAGCGATTAATAGACGAAAGAATAGCATCCCATTTATTACTACAAAAATAACCGGGCCTCCAAGTCCAAGCGTTGTATAGAATGGATGCATGTGCGATACGTTGCTAAGCACCCAACGAACGAACAGCACCTGGGCGACGAAACGACATAAAATAAAGCTGAAAAATAACAGTATAGGAAGGACCAATATTCGCTTCGTTATTTTCCATTTATCATCTAGCATATTAAATTCAACGAATCAACACTCCTTAATTATAATACTCACGAAATTATGTTACAATAGATTATTAATCCATAGACACATGGCCTTTCTACTGAAATGCCTGATATTTGCATAATTGTACGGACGTGCAGGAAGATGCTGAAAAGTATTTTTCTAGCCTAAAGCATATGAAATTTAATTTACAACAGTGAATTCTATCTTACCTATTTCCTTCCATTAAAAGAGCCCAGTAATCAGCGAGAAGCAATTTATGTGGAAGCAGTCCGCTAATGAGTGCAGTACAGGTTGCAATGTGGTGGAAAAGTAGTTCAAAAGTCCATCTGGACCACTCATGATTGAGCATATCAAGAGCATCGTGTATGAAGTATGCTACATTAAGTAGTTACAATAGTATTTAGGTAAAACCACAGATAAAACATCTTACAAATACTTGCCTATCGATAACATTGGTAGTTGGGCCGCCCAAGGTTCATACCAATGGATCACATTGTGAAACATTTCCCGTTGGTGTGTTATTAAGAACCCGATAGACCATACTCCAGATATAAGAGAGTGTAGAAAACATACTGATAGGTTATGAAGCCGATACTGTCTTAAATAAATTATACCTTTAGTATTTTATTATGATTATAGGGATTATTTTTATTTTATAGCTTAAACCAATTACACATAGGCAGATTTCAGGGGGTTTTGTTATCATTTTATAACAACTAAGGCTAGTGGATTTATATGAACTCAGTTCCGTATTAGCACTAAGCAACTAGACGTTTATGGTTGCGCATTCGTAATCCACGAGCATATTGATTTTGTATTAAAAGTCAGTTATGAAAGATTGTTTAAAATAAATAACTTATTCGTAAAATACGTTTAAATTGTCTTGATGGATTATTTAGTTATTTAATTAACAAGGCTAATATATGTATGTACAGTAGAATTTAAATATACCAAAATTAGCTAACTTGAATCCACGATATTCCTGCCACAAAAAATTTTTCACAAATGAGCTGGTTAGACGAAAAAATGCAAAATAGGCCAAGAGTGGAAGAAAAAAAGAAGAGTGAAATACAGCGTGGAATGGTGGTGGCTCTAGCTCGGACCGACTGGTGAGAACAGTGCTGTCGGATGAAGCCATCAGTTTACATTAGCTATAAAAATATTTTTACGTTACTTAATATCTATCAGTGACAAATTCAGATGAATTTGTTATAAACACTATGAAATGTTTATGGTCTATAACATTTCGACTAGGAAATCAAAGTGACATAACTTGTAGTTAATCTCATAGTGTTAATTACAGCTTACTTCTGTAGATTAGATGGGGAGGAGCGATTTGGGCGCGCCTAGCTGCTTGAATGCACGATGTGAAGTGAAGTTTGTATGAATCATCCGCCATGTGTTTGAACAGACCAGTCGCAAACGAAAACTAATTGCTTATGCCTTATCGGTTGCTATTATCAAATGTTGCAAAATTTTATTTTGATTTCTGAACTATGCCATTCTATTTTCGGAGTTATATATATTGTAGTTCTATGAATATTTGATTTTGATATACAAATAGTCGAGGAAGGTGAACTAGGAGATTATAACAGTAATTCAATTGTATTAAGCAATTAGTTGGTTAGTATAGGGAGTGAGAACTCAACTTAAATGTAAGGACATGGTGTAACGTTCTGAGCGGTAGTAGCGTTTAATTCCTTTTTTCAGCTTGAAAATAATGATTAGAGATTAATAAGAAATTTCTATATAGTATTTTATCCATCAAAAAAATTTGCAAAGCAAATAGTGTTGGATTTATGCTTATCTTAAAGTAGGAATAAGGTATTTATATACCTTTATTTTGGTATTTTGGACGTCTTATCATCTGTATTTAAATAATGTGCTATGACTTGTGAACTAGATGGTTGGTATCAGTGGATTATCGGACTAAATGCAGTGTCGTCGTTTGTATTTCCGTTTCAGTTATATATGATGCATTTGTACGAAGTTATTTTCACTCTGGTTTTAGTTAACTCCATCAGTATGCAGCAGCCAAATTTAGATTAAAAATAAATTACTCAGTATTTCAGTGTGTGGATGAAGTTATGAAAGTTTCTGCTGGTCAGATAAATGGATTTGCTATAGTTCGGCCCCCAGGTATATACTCATTATTGCCATATTGGGCAAAGTAAATAATTTGGAGCCAGTAATGGTTCCTTAATGAACAACTGTACTCAGGGCATCATGCAGGTCTGTCTAAACCGAGTGGGTTTTGCATATTCAACAACGTTGCCGCTGCAGCTAAAGTAATGATTTCATAATGTATATTTCTATACAACCTTCTTTATATGCATGAAATATTGTTCAAGATATTTTATTACGTACTTATTTATTTTAAGTATGCATTAGATAAATACAAAATTGAACGAATTCTCATTATTGATTGGGATGTACATCACGGAAATGGCACGCAGGAAATATTTTTCGAGGTAATCTTATAATTTATCTTTCATTATTATTTGAAAACAAGAAATTTTGTTTCAGGATAATAGAGTATTATACATGTCGATTCATCGACATGAATGCGGTATGTTCTATCTTGTTGGCGAGGCAAAAGATTACACTGATGTAAGAAAAGGAAAGGGGGAGGGGTATTCTGTGAATATACCGTGGAGTTATGGACGAATGGGTGATGAAGAGTATAGAGCAGCATTCAGCAAGGTTGCAGTTCTTTTCGCTTAGTGCACTTCATATTGTCTTGATAATTTTTTATTTAATGATAATAATAAATAGACTAGTAAGGTAGTATTAATCTCAGGTAGTAATGCCAACTGCTTACGAGTTAAATCCCGAGCTAGTATTTATTTCGGCAGGTTTTGATGCTGCGAAAGGTGATCCTCTAGGAGAATACCAGGTAATAAGTCTGCTCATGAATACAATATTTTGCTTTATAATTTTGTTATAGGTGAAGCCTGAGACTTTTGCGCTAATGACGCATCATTTATCGGGATTAGCTGGTGGACGAACGATAGCTGTACTTGAAGGAGGTTAATCATATTTCGTAAAAATATACTTTCGGAATTTTTAAAAAATCCACTAATTACTTAATTTGGTTCCAGGTTATAATTTAGGAATACTCGCAGATTGTGCTAATGCGGTTTGTGAAACTCTCGTTAATTGATCATTCTCTAAACAAATCAGAGACGAAGTTCGTGAATCTCCCATAACTAAGTATGCATTCCACTTTTGAATTTTATTTTATATGTGTCATATCTATTTTTGTAATATAATTTTCGTAATATTAAGGTTGAAGGTTTGTTCTGAAACATATATTAGTCTAAGACAAACGATACAATTACATGCAAAGTACTGGAGTTGTCTTGATGGTTTTCAGGTAATTATTTTACGTCTTCAATTTAATACTTACTTATACTACCCATATTATTATTGTACAGCTATGTACATTTTTGCTGTACATGTAAGAATTCCATGAGTATAGAATATAGGCTATTTCAAATTACTGAATATCACTACCTAATTATGGTCGTGAATAATACATGATTCTCGTTGTTGGGATGATTGAGACATGTGCAGCTTCAGAAATACATCGGGAATGTGTCAGATTTGAAATACATCGGGAAAAAAGAAAAACATACTTCGAAACAAGTGGATACCAAGAGCAGAACATTGGATGATAAACTTGGAGATGTAGATTTATCAAGTGTCATTGCTAAGGATAACAGACTGAGAAAGTCAGAGAAATGTTGCGAATGATAAATCTGTACAGGAATTAGAGAAAAAACTAACCAATTAAATCTTATCTATTAAAATAGTTGTATAGTTTTTCAATTTATTGCAGCTAAAATTTTATATAGATATATAATTCTTCTTTGAAGTAAAAAAACATAATCGGATGGTACATATGTTGCCGTAGGTACTATAACTAATTATATTAGTTTCATTATTTGTAATTATTCTAACTACACATAATAATTTAGTATTTAGTATGAAATATTTGCTTTCATTACATATAAAGGCAACAAATAAAATAAAGTTATATTTTATTAAAATATATTGCACATTACCTATTATTGAGTGAAAAGCTGTATACTTATGGTATAAAGACCATTCATATATTACTAGATAAAAATTTATAAGGGTTCTCATAAATATTACAGTGTATTAGTTTGATTTATAACCTCTAAAACTAGTACTGGATCTCTAGTAATTTTGTATTCCAGAACGTCAAACATTAGAGATATATATTAAGGTATCAGTTTTTAGCGTTTTGTAAGTCTGTTAACTGATCAAGTCAATGAATGAAATAATTTTTTGTTTGGAAAAAAAAATTTGGCTTGCTCGTTTTTAAAGATTAAATACTATCAAGTCGAATAGCATTTCACTACCGAAAATTTTCGCCAGTCATTTTCCAATTTGTTTACTTTGATTTCACGGCTAAATGAAATCGCAAATTTAATTTGAAGAGATCGTTACTTTTATCTTAAATCTAATTATTCATCAGCAAAATAATATCGCTATTTATGAAGAAGTATTTACTTGTACTCAACAAGTCATAACAATTGCCAGTAAATTTGTTAATTGCATTGACTTAATCAGGCTTTAAATGTTCCGTGGAATACGTTCTAGGTTATAATTTATGCTACTACCATTTTAAACTAGTTCTTTTAGTTTGTTTCTACTTCGTATCTGTTAGGTATGGCTGACTTAAGGAATAATGTTTGAGAATCTTTTAAATTAATTTAACGATAAACATACTTGTGGCATATTTTATTCTTTTGACGTAAGGTAAACACCTATTTTAGGCAGATGGGAAGCAGCAGTTGGACTTAGATCCCTGTTATTCGTGTGATTCGGATATAGAAATTACTCGATATACTAATTGCATTATGGATGGTCAGTCTTTTTCTCAAGGAAATTCGAGGGAGACGGAAACAAGTTCCGATGCTTTTTATGCCATCGTTCCTCTGACAACCTGCCCTCATCTAGAAGGAGTAAATGATCTATTATTATTTCCTAGACATTGATTATCATCATTAAATAACGCTTGATCGAGTATCGAGCAAACTGCTATGTGCGCTCAAATAATTTGCATTACTAAGTGAGCACAGATTATACGAATACGCTAATCTTAGCTTGTAATGAAAACGTTTCAGATCAATGAGGTCCCTCTTTCGGGAATTAGTTCGAATTCGAAGTGTAGAATTTGTTCAATGTCTGAGGAACCCTGGATATGTCTATCCTGTTTTAAAGTAATTTTACGTATTTTAATTTCTTACTTGAATTATTTGATACTGCGTCTGTGGTAAATAAGCAATGTTTAGGTACACTGTGGTCGCTATGTGCGTATGCATGCTTTGTCTCATTACACAGAGTCCTCACACGCTATGGCTCTGTCTCTAGCGGATCTGAGTGTTTGGTGTTACTCCTGTGAAGCCTATGTACACCATGAGAAACTCTTGACCGCCAAAAAAACTGTATATCAGAGCAAATTTGGTGAAGTCATGCCATAGTAAATTTAAGTAATGCTTCCACTAGGTCCCTGCATTAATTCTGAGTAATAATAGTCCATGCATGGAGGTTGTCTTTAGTGTTAGATTCTATAAATGCATCAAAATAATGTTTTCTTTAGAAGAACACTAGTGTTCCAATTAATGTGGCACATATGTATTTCCGTTATCTAAATGAAGTATTTTACCTACTCGTTCTTTAAGCTTTTGTTTGAAAAAAATCCATTGTGTTGTAGCTCACAATTATGTGCTAAAGCAAAAAAACTTCATGCAACAGATTGCCATTTCATCAGTGGTTACATACCTGTCTACCACTAACATGAAAATCTTGAGGTTTGATAGGCTGGCATATTGTATGCCGCACGGTTGTAATTGGCGCGAATTTTCAACGATTTAAATTTGCATGTGCTATAGAGTCAAAACAACGAATAGGCTATAAATGTAGTTAAGACGATTAGGATGTGGTGTTGATAATGCTTTGATCTCTTAAAATTTGGTTTGTAGATTTAAGGATCTATTTGAATTTAATTATTTTGTTTAATGTCAAATACCTAGTGTGAGAGTTATAGCTTGGTTTTTGGCAGTTATAAAGCTTCGCGGTTACTATTCGATATGCATGCTTTAGATTTACCTTTTCCTACTTTAAGTTTGTTGCCTTTATTAACAAGTTTTAGTAATGAGTGAATTCAACTGGAAAGATGAGGGTACATTAGACATGACAAGTGATGTTAGTTCAATAGCTAGTGAGTGTCCGGATGACCAGGATAGCAATGCCAGCTCGTCAACTATTAAAAACAGGTATAGATTTTAGTGGTTTATATATTAATTGTTCCTTCATAAAGTTTTGTGTGTCCCTCGTTATAGTAATTATAATTTACATCTAGCTAAATTTAAGCTGCTTCATTTCTTACGTAAACGTCCTGCTTATGGTTAGGAACCAAAAATAATTGTCCATGTCAATGCTTTTTCCATCCATTAAACCCTTATGTACGCAATTCAAAAATAGGTGATTTGTGAAAGATATAATTGTAAGAATAAATAGATTCCGCATTACACTACAACTCTAGAATGTGACAATTATATATCGTAAGTTTTTTCAGATTTTTTAAACATAGGACTTATTTAATATATATTCATGAGTTTACCATAATTTTTTATTGTCATTCTTGCGCAGAATACGTTTTACCATAAATGGCATCTACTAATCCTAGTATTATTCATTTTATTGTTAGAGTGCGCTGATTAGCTTTGAATCGTGCACCCCATATGGATTATGATTAGCTTCTTTTTTTTTGTTAGTAATGCAGATATAGAACAATTTTAGTGCGCCTAGTTAATAGAATATATAACATCAATTAAATAGATAAACTATCCGTTTTTAATCTTCAAAGTAAACTTAAAAACCTAAGAAATAGTTTTAAACTTAACCGTACAGAACACTTGAGTCGATACTGGATTCCCCTTATGCTCCTACTCTTGACTCTACTCCAGTACTAGTTGTAAAAGAATCAGGTAGACTGTCGATTTCTCAACCAGTTCTTTGTTCTGATCGCACCCCAATGGATTCACAACCTACAAGTTTGTCTAATGTTTCAGTAATTTTATATTTATAGTGTTTCTTATATCAATGAAAGTATTATTTCTTATTGCAACCTATTTTAGATTACTCAACCAGTGCTCTCAATAGTACTGGACATAGAAGGGAACACACACAAAAAGTCCCTCTTATGGCTACCATTAATGAAAATAAGGCTTTAAAAGAAGAAATCGTTATTTTAAAGGTGAACATAATTAGATAATTAGCCTATCATTTAAAAAAATAAAATAATTTTTATATGACTTTTCAGAGCAAACTGTCATGTGAAGCATATAAAGTGAATGAATTGAAAGCTCTTCAGAGTCGTGATGTACAAGAGATTTTGAATGAGGTAATTATCCAGTGTTCAAAATGTTATTTAATAATTTAACTGTTAAGTAGAACATTATTTTTGCAGTATTTTCATCTACAAATGACAAAGAGTGACGTGGAAGAGGAAAGACGAATGTACGGAGAAACGATTGAACGTATGCAGAAAGACAATGAATCGAAGGAAAGATTGATGAACGTTAAAGTCAAAGATCTTGAGACTATATGTACAAACCTAGTACAGGAAAAAAAAGCTCTAGAAAGTAATATCCTTAGCGTGAGTTGATACATTAGCAGCATTGTATCTGAAATGCACTACTTCAGTTGATTATACTTTTAGTTCATTTTTTGTTTTAGTGATATAGGTAAAACCTGACAAATTTTTTTATTTTAGCTTACTCGACGTGTTAATGAACTAGAAGAAGACTTATATTCTGCACGTAATCATGAAACGCCCTCATGTTTGGAAGCTGTAAAGGGAGAGGATAGTGACTGGACAATACGTTCAGAAAGTGACGAGTCAGTATGTTTAGTATTTATTTTTTAATCAGACGAATTTATATAACATAATTTTCTAAATATAGGTTTTCAGAGTGATTTTTGACCTGCGTACTAAGCTACTAGAAGCACAAACAGAGAATTCGGATTTGTCAAGAGAAGTGCAAGAGCTGAAAAAAATAATAGAGGAAAAAGCATCACAATTAAGTGATGCTTTATCACAAACAAAGGCACGCAGATTATATAGACTGATATTCTATTTCTGTTTTCTATAAATCAATACTAACGTGAAACAACAATTTAAATTTTTTAATTGCCATATATCGTTTGGTTTTGAAGTGTAATTACGTTATACGAACAAATATAGACTTTCGTCATTGGTAGCAGTGGGGAAGCGGGAGCAGTTGACTATCTTAAACGAATTGATGAACTGGAAATGCAGCTCCAAACTACAGAAGAACAACGGATTAAATCAAGCAGCGCTCTAGTGGTATGTTCTTTAAATTTGGAAAATAATTGCTGTAAAAATAACTAGTTTAGGCTTTCATGTCTAGATGCCGTGATATGGAGAAGCAGCTACAACTTGCAAATATTTCAACAAATAATGTTTCGATAAAAATGCAAAACCGGGAAGAGATGCTGGCAGTGGTTAGTATAAGTTATTAACATGGCGGTGGTAACTAAACTTTTATTAGAAATCATAGGTAGAAAAAATACGCATGGATCTGCTTGGTCTGAGAAAGAAAAACACAGTTCTCAGAGAAGAATGCGCCCGTATAATAAGAGATGAAAAACAAGATTTGAGCTCTACTGAATCAAATATTAAAGACAGCCTAATGGCTGAAACATTTGAAAGAAGTCTTCTTTTAAAAGAGGATTATGAGAAAAAGGTAATTTATTATCTCTAAAAAGTCATAGAATATATATACATACTTTTAGAAATTAATTGTTTTTTTTTGATAGCAATTGGAGATAATGGCAAATCTGGATAAAATAGTGGGTGATCTTGTTGATGATGGATTATTTAATCAAAGTGTTCTAGATATTCTGAAGGAAGTTAGCGAATCAAGTTAGTTTTTTGATCTTAGTAGACTTTTTTTTTGAAAACGTGAAATATCTAAATATAGTTTCATTGTATTTGGTTAGAATAGTATTTTCAGCTTCGAATACTGATAATCTATCATCATTTTCGGCTTTCCAAGGCATTCACATTGAGGGTAAAGATGAACAAGGAGACAACCATGCAATAATTGATAATAGCAGTATAATTCATAAAGAAGCGGCGGATCAATTATCATTTGTTAGTATGAAAGTTGTTAAAGTTAGCCTGTTTTTACCTTATCAAATACATAATTAATGTGCCTTTTCAGATGAATTCTTCAATAAATGATATCATTAGTCAGTCTTTTAATACATCAAAGGAAATAACTAATGTTAAGGTAATACATCCATATACGGTATAAATAATTTTTACTTGATCATAAAAAAAAGCATTTCATGTCAAATTATCGTTGCTCCGAAATATTATGACGAGGATGTTTGATCGGCTTAAAGGCTCTGCTATTCTGCTTGCAGAAGTACAGAAACACGTAAGTATATGAATGTGCTAGAGTTAAGTTTTGAATCCATAAGCTTCCATTTAATGTTCTAGCTTGGTTCTGGATCAGAAGACTCTAAGAAAGTGACTGATCATATTCGTAACATGCATCTTGAATGGGCGCATGTTTTTAATGAGACTGGAGGGATAATTAATGCTATAAATGGTATTCCCACTATATTGTTTTATCCGGTTTTTTCGAATCATATGCTGATAGTACTATTTTAGATGCGGAACGCAGTGTCGTTGATTTGCACGGACACCTTTCTATGTTAGAACAATCTCTTAATCAAAGTTCCTTCATATTTGAAGCATCTAGTCGATTTTCCCTCGAAAATGTTGCGACTAAGAAGGATGCTGGAATTGGTAGGTATTAGTTTGTTTAAAATATTAGTGTATACAAGTATCAGTTTATTGTATTAAGATTCTGGCTATTTATTTATAGATATAGATGAAGTTAAAAAACAGCTCGAGAAGAAGATTGCGGAAAATACTGAATTGAATAATTTGATTGAAGAGGTGAAAAATAACAGTTATTTTTTGGTAAATTGATCACGAATATTTGAATACTCTCAGACTACGAAAGCTCGTGATATTGCATTATCTACTCTGGATAATATTAAAAAACAAATGAAAGCGGAGGAATTAATTGTAAGTGAGCTAAAGATGGAAAGGGAACATCTTATGGAACAATGTGAAGGCCATAAACACAGCGAATATAAAATCCGTCATGCTCTACAGGTGGTGTTATAATTGTTATCATTTACTAGAATTCAATTTTCTACATTAATGTAATTTATTGGTTAAGGAGGAGCAGTTAAAATTGGAGGATATACAACTCCAGGTAAACATATTGCGTGAAAATGCAATTAAATCTGAGCAAGAATTAGATAAAAGGGAAAAGACTGTTAAACAACTAGAAATTGATCTTTCGCAGGCTGTCGATGCGGTAAGTCTGCGTAGTATTTGCAATGTGTATGTGGTAAGATCCGTAATGTTACAGGGAAAGTACATTTCAGAAAGGTGAATTGACTGTGAAAGTATCTGAGCTTCAACAAGCTGTAATCTCTATGCGTGATGAAATGAAAGAAGACGCGGAAAGAAGAAGACAGGAGATGGTTGAATTACATACAGATCTTGCGAATGCAAAGGCAATATTGTTTGGTATTATATATATATGCATATTTATTAATTCACCACATTGCCCTTCAGAGAACAGCAGCTGCTCTATCATCTGAATTAGATAGAGCCAATAAAAAAGCTCATCAAAATGCGCTGTTCACAGAGGATCTAAAACAATGTATGGAAAGAGAGAAAAAACATCTTATTGAAGAAGTTCAAATAGCTAAAGCAAATGTAAGTTATTTTTACTCCTTATAAGAACTAGTTGTTAATTTTGCGTATGATAGATACTAATAATTAGATGAGAATCGAGAGATGAAGATTAATGAAAATTGAAATAATTTAAGCCCATTCCTAGATATACCTCGTAGGTAGTTTAAAGGTAAAGGCTGGTACTTTTATGGATGTATCTGTGAAGGCATAGTGGTGGTAGTCTGGTTAGTAATTTAAGTAACTTAACAGTTTTAAGAACATTCTGAGAATTAAACAGGCTTTGCAAAGCAAACTTTCATTAGTATAGTAAGAAGCAGTTTGAATTTTTTTCTATTAATATTTAATTATAGTTTTTGTAGCGTTACCACATATAACATATTTTGATGCAACTTTTCTAATTTAGTTTTTTTTAAGGAAGAAAGATTATCAATTCGCTTATCTGAACTTGAGTCAGAACATGATGGTTTACGTTATGAGCCCAAGAAAAAAACTGCGGAAGATATTGTAGATCTGTCGCTGACAAAACAGAGTCGTGAAGTAAGTTGAGCAATCATTGCAGATTCTGTTTAAGAGAAGAAGAAGCACAACATTTGATTTTCCTACCAAATTTTAGTTACCATCTCGTTCATGTCAAACTGAACTAACTATCCGAAGTTTAAATGCGTTTGAGGCTTTGAATGAGAAGCAGTTAAAAGAACTTAGCTGTCTACAAACTGCTCACGAATGCCTAGTGACAACAATAATGAATTTTATGGATAAACCTCATAAATCAGCATTAGTGTATGGGTTAGTTTTTTTTAAAAAGATTTTTATCATTGTTTAGTATTACTCACACTTGCAATAATTCAGGGGCGTTGATACAGTGGAAACTAATTGCTCTGAAATTATTCGTTTGCTTTCGTTAGAGAAACGACATCGGGAGAAGTTAGCTGATGAAGTTGCTAATCTTAGGGAAAGACTTGAGAAAATTATGAGGTAATTGCAGTACTATATTCTAAGTCCAACCATAAACATCCAATCAATATTTCTAAATTAGTATATATTTTAGCAACCGTATTAAACAAGCAGAAGTATTGGTAGCTGAACGTCAGGAAAGTGAGCAAATAATATTTGAAAAGAGGGCTGTGAATGATCAAAGTACGTTCACTTCCTATTCGTCTTTTTTGATGAATGTGTATGTGAATAGATATAGTATATGAATATATTAAGAATATGAGCATCCGTTACGACAAGGTTTTTATCTCATGACAAGCAAAGCAGCAGATCTTGTTAATGCTTTGAGGAAAGTTTCTAGTGTTCAAGCCACCGGACATAAGGTTTGAATCTTTGATGTACAGTATTGTCTCAGATTATTTGCAATACTCATTAAGGTGTCCTTAAGCGAGGTAATTGATATGGCACGCGAGCTTCGAAATGAACTTAACGATCGTTTTGCTGTGCTTAAAGTTGATAAGGAAAATACGGGAAGTGAAAAAACGGTTGAAGAACTAATAGTAAAGGTTTGAAAGCATAGTTTAAATTTTATAAAAATCTATCAGTTAATCATAGTTTTTCAAGATGCGACTGATAGAGAAGGAGAATTCTACTATGTACAATGCTTTGAAAATGTGGAAATCTAAATTTGAAGAGCTACAACGGCAATCGGTAATTTTTCTAATTGTGAAATATGAAAACCTACTGTTATGGATAATTACTATAGATTTAATTGCACTACTTATTTTTAGTTGAACAACCCAGATTTAGTCGACCGTATTGCACGAGAATTAAAGGATATTCAGTCAGTAATGGGTGATACAAAGAGGGCAGCGCAGACTCTAATAAATGAAAAATCACTACCAGGTAGCAAAGGCAAGAAAAGTGTAAAGAAGTTATAGTTTACTATAGCCAGTTCATTAGTCTTGTTTTGTATCTGTATGGTGCATTACTATGATTTTTCTGGTTAGATTCATTTAAATCTTCTGAATAGTCATATTCAATTCTTATCAGAAGTGCTTGCCCATTAAGGCGACTATGATCCAAGGTTTATTCTATTCTAATATGTGGATGTCATAGCAAGTTTTTGATGCAGATATGTATATATTGTTTAAATGTCCATGTATTTTGTTATAGAATTTTTCGAAATACTGTTGGGTTAAGTAATCCGTTAATGATACTGGGTTTCATATAGTTTGTACTATATTTAATGAATTTTAACATAATGTATGTTATTTTCTTGTTGTCCATAGTTACTACAATCTGATATATCTATAATTTGTCGTTTTGATGGTTTTTATGGAACTATTTTAGTAAAAATGGATAGGGGGTGGTGTCACACTTCTAGTTCACCTATCCTGAACGATCTCGCTATAGGACCCCATGTTGATGCTAAGTTGAGTTCCAAAATTAAAATTGGAACGGAACGAATAAAAGTAGCCTGAGTCCATACCATTTTATTTTCAGATTTTAGACCAACATCGTCAGGAAAAACTTGCCATGCAAAATACTGCCCATAGTCTCGAGTTATTTTTCCATGTTTTTAACAATGAGGTTGAAAGTCTGGTTAGTACAAATATGCGTATTTCTTCTATGCTTTTAAAATAATTTTTTTTAAAGCGACTTCGTCTCCGAGATCTTGGTTTTCGTATGCGTCAGCTGTTTTCTAATTCATTTCGTCTGGATTTTATAAAAGTTAGCCAATGGATAACGTGGCTCTTGAACAGGTATGGAAAAAGTTCTAATTCATTATAAGTTATAAGCTGATTATTGATATTCAAGGTCCAGGATAGGTATCAAACCCATTAAGTTCGAATGTGATTTTCCAAGGATCATAGATGAGGTATTTTATACAAAATACTACTCTGCTTTAGTAGAATGTGCAAATAACGCCTTTCTAGAGTTCATCAAAATTGGGATCGAATTTGTCAATGATTACACTCAATGATATTGAAGCCGTACTCACTAAGGATGAAATAGAATATGGTAAATATATGTTATAGTACTAACGGAGAACAGAGATTTATCAATCCAGGTATCATTCACTCTTCCGCGATTCATTTCCCTGCGTGGAAGTCACTTCCAACAAGAATTCCTCCAATAATAACCGAATTCAGAATGAATGATTTTCAGGTACATTATCTAGTTTCTTAACTTTTTATCCAGCACAATTAAATATTAGTCCTGTTTAAGTCTTTCAACAAGCCTGTTATTATGACAACAGAAGATGAAGATGAACGCCTTTCTCTTCCCAGCACCCATACAATAGCTACCGAACAGGAGAACAAAGTAATTCATCTTATGAATATCATTTCATTCTTATTAGCGGTTTTTCATACATTATACTTAGATCTTATCTCTGGAAGCTCAATTGGCCGTCCTTTCGAAACAAATGCAGGAACTACTTATGTCAAGAGATTTAGATATGAAGGTAGTAGCTAGGATTGAAGATTTTGGTAACTGATTTTTACTTGAATCAGGTTTCTCATTCTCCGCTTGATTCATATATTGCATCTGATGATGAAGGAAAAGGGACTTCTCTTTGCAGCCCTGCAATAACTAAGAAGGTTGGACCAAGGCTTCATTATCTGTTCAATTATCGCAATATTAATAGTTCACATAGGAACCACAACTTTGTTATGGACATGGCGCTTCCCTACCACGGGTAGCTCCTCCTCCTGGACCTCCGCCTCCCCCGCCTCCACCTCTCGAACATTTGAAATCGAATAGACGTTTACCACCTAAAAGTGAACATATTTCGTCAGATAAACATAGACTCAGTAAAGACGCAACGGAGCAGAATATAGAAATAACTCGGCCGACAGTTTTTGACCTGAGAGCAGTACAACTAAAAAAAACAAATACTGACAGGTAAATTATTTATTTTGTGCAGTTTCTTAACAAATATGTCTAACAACTTGTCTTTAGGTCTCCAGGTGGAACCCCTATCACTCATGGACGAAAGACAAGAGCAGAAATGGGCGATTTTGACCAGGTGAATTCAGGTAAAACTATAAGCCTATGATCCAATATTTGTAACTTCAGGCGTGTTATTTGGTTAAAGCATTGCGCGAGAAGTTCCGATCCATGAACAATTCCTTTTCGGAGCAGGAGGATGACCTTAGTTCTGCCTGGGCCGACGAAGACTAAATCACTATCAGTTTTTTACGTTATATATTGTTTCTATATATTAGACATCTGAGAATCAACTAGAAATATTCATTAGTTAATTGTATATTTACAACCAAGTACATTTGATCTGCCTAGAAGGCTCGCATATTGCGTATTATTACGGTTTATTCCTGTTGTGCTTTCCACCCAGATCTACTTAGAAAATGAAGATCTATAATTTAACCACAACGCATTATATCTTCGCCTAAATTAACTGAAGCATTATTTTCAAAGCTTTATTTGAAAGTCAAATGCCTAATGATTGTGATAAGGGCGCTCAGGCCAAACTTCAAATAGGTCACATTATATATATGACATCTATATATATACATATATATATACATACCCACTGGAACAACGTACGGCAATAACAACAGACGTTGAAGCGACACAATCTGGAACGAAGGCACTGGGTCATACCTGATCCCCGTGCTGTTGAGCGTATTTTTTGACTATCTTCTCTTCTCTTAACTTGACAACTTGCATGAAGTTGTTGACCTGGAAAGACGTAAAAAGCGTGGAAGGGCTAAGAATATTAAAACCACAAAAAGGGGAAAACCAACCATAATAGTTATGGGCAGCGCTAAGACCATCACTCCGCAGACGATAGCACCACTACCCACTAGTTTGCCCGCAACCGTCACTGGCACTAAGTCACCATATCCTACTGTTGCCATTGTAACTACACACCTGAAATGGGTAACTAGTGCCAAGTAACAAATCTATTTTAACTATGATCAAAACATACCACCAGAATGTAGCTGGGATACTAGTGAACTTAGTATCTGGCTCGTCCCTTTCAAGAAAATAGATGAGCGTGGAAAAGAAGATGACCACAGTCATCATGACAACACCCACCATCTGCATTTGCTTCTTAGATTTACGAATTGTTAACGCAAAGTTGGCCAAACCTAAAGTATTCGGTACATCTAGTAATAATAATTGACCTGATGTTTTCTTAATTTATTAAGCTTTTAGACTCACCAGGAGAAAATCGACCTAATTTTGCAATCCTAATAACTCGAAGAACACGTAGTAAACGCACGGTAAGAAATGCCCACCGTACTTTGCGTACATTTTCACCAGATATACCACACTAAAGTTGATTTTTTTCAAGCTGCCAATTAGGAAATAACTATATATTCTACAACAAAGTTAGCTTTAACTAACCAGAAGGAGGAGCATCTCAAAGTAGAAGGGAGCAATAGATAGAAGATCGATTACATTCAATATTTGTCGAGCAAATGCCAACTTGCGTGGTGCTACGAAAAATCGAACCGCGTATTCGAGTGAGAAGTATATAACACACACATTTTCCACATATGTAAACACAGGGTGCTCAGTCATCTCCATCTATAAGACTGATATACTTCATTTAAACCTATACTGATTATTCATTTGTCCTTATATAAACGTCTGTACTTTCTTTGTTAACTCTGCTCAATCTAAAAGCCTCTCTGAAATGAGAGAATCACGTATATATTGAGGTCTTTGCACGTGCATTCTTGATGAATATAATTCATATCTTTACGACAAGATCAAACCACTATTATTTCGAGTTATTAATTAACTTCTCTTCGTACAACTAAGCTCAATCTTTTCAAAAACGCTATAAAAACAGCAGAATTACTGGATACCTGTGGATCTCCTCCGTCCCTAACAACTGTCCGAGATTCTACAGTCATTCCTCCACCAGTATTGGGGTATGTAGGATATGTGGCTGTAGCATAAACAAGTTGACCGTCCCCTGTTTTCTGTGGGACTTGGAATTCTGGCAGTGAACCAAGAATGAGGGCGGAGATACTTAGAACCACAAAAGCAGTAGACACCACTTCGAAGGCCTACAACAGGTTTTAAAAACAACAACTGATACTAACAGTACTCCCAAAAATGAGCAATATTAAGCGGTTTATTGTTATAGTATGACCGGCACATATTTTCATAGCTCAGTAGTGATTACAACTTCCTTTATACTCTGGTTAAAAAAAGTAAGTTTTTTCTTATTTGCATGCCAGATCAAGTGTATGAAAACTTTACCACTTTATCAAAATTTAGCTAGTGTTAAAATAAATCACCTATAAAAATTTTTCAAAAACCTTCAGAATGATATAAATATATCTTTTCAATCATCCTCATAATAGAGAACATTCCATTGCTCACCTTCCACCACTTAGAATGTGAATGACCTTCAAGAACAAGCCACAGCCGTCGTCGCAAATTGGCACATCTAACACCAATAAAGTGATCCTTTTCCTATAGAATATTTAATCACTGTTGCGAAGATTTCAAATAAATACATAGTGATATGTGTTGAAATGAACAGGGTTTGAGGTTAGACGAATATAGTAGAAATTCGAAAACGATGATTTCATGCTTAATCATGCATTCACATGGTCATCTAAGATATATCAAAGTAACGTAAAAACCTGATAGACGGCCTCTTCATCCTAAAATGTAGATCGAAAATTATGCATTTGCATGCGGCAGTGAAATTAATCTAGTAGAACAATATTCCGCAACTTATGAATAGTATTTTTTTGTGAACTTGCATAATTACATAAGTTATATAGAGAACAAGAACAATATGCTAAAATGCAAAACAATACTACTCCCTGCCTACCGTTGCTCTATGATCAAGTTGAACACAGTATTGAGCAAATGGTGAGCAGCATTCGTCCATTCGTGATTTGCTTACTGCCCAAAATCGCAATTCTGCCATGAATTTGTCGAAACATAAGTCCTAAGATAACAATAATTTCTCTAATTAATAATTCAGAGGTGTATAATGAACTATATATAAGCAAAGTAGTTGTACATAATAATGCCTAGACTAATGATAAGTGACACACTTTAGGCACATGAAGTTTTCCCGTGGCATAAAAATCATAAATTGGATCGAAATATCTGAAATATCAAATCTAATAATAATTGTATTGAGGTAGAGAACCAATTGTTAGTTGTATACGATATCTACATAACTAATGTAAAACAAACAGAAAAGTTATGATCATTCATAATCAATGAAATATTGGAAGACTTATCTTTTAATCTGCTTACCTGGGAACCCGTTCGAAAAAGTACTCGTCCTGTTCCTCAAAATACCAGTCCGCCCATTGTCGACGATGCTCATGATTCATTAGAACAAAGCGTCCTATAAGTATAAATCGTAATATGCTTGCGATAAACCTAAACAAACTCACCCAGTAATGTTTTTGGTCCAAATTTCGTGATGGATCTTATTCGGATTCGATAACTACTACCGCCGATGTTAAGCCGCAGAATAGAGTCCTAAATAACTATATTTTAAATCTTTTCATAAGTCAAGAAAATTATACTTACAGGTGTATTATCCCTCATACTATTTTTGTGGCTAATTCGATCTAGCGGCATTCGGGCCTCCACATCCTCATCTGCGTACCTACACAATATTAGTCTCATTCCTCCATACTTTAAACATTTTGAACTTTTATGTCACTTACTTGTTGTTCATTTTATCATCTATCAATTTATCAGTTGTGTCTAACGACAGTTCTTTACCATTCAACG
This sequence comes from Heterorhabditis bacteriophora, assembly GCA_964036235.1. NCBI lineage: Eukaryota > Metazoa > Nematoda > Chromadorea > Rhabditida > Heterorhabditidae > Heterorhabditis > Heterorhabditis bacteriophora. The sequence goes on from OZ038429.1 coordinate 10,989,825, forward strand.
TCACCATCGCTGCACTTCCTGACGCCATGTGGCTATAATAAATTCATCTTCTTTTTCTAGTTTCATTAATTCTTAACATTACATCAAATAAATTTCTCTTAATTTAAAGTACATTTTACATTAGCACTTCATCAAAATGCTGAAAGATACTGTGCAAAATCCTTTAATCATAGACAAATCGTTATGTTTGCAACAGACATCGCACCTGACAGTTGCAGAGGAGTGACAGATCTAGGCGCTCATCATATTGAACTCGTTAGCAAATAAAAGAATAACAGTTTAATAAGCTCCCATAATTATGTACATTAATAAGTAACGCAAAATTGAAATTTTCCGAATTTTGTCCTTCAACAATGGACATATGCAAAATAAGATTTTGCTTGGAAAATCCCGAAAGATCCCCGGTCATCGGGAACACACGGTAGCTGGCTGTGGTCCTTGTACTAAAGAACGTTAAATGAGCTGTGAGTAAACAGAGGACACAAAAGTTATTGTCAAAGAAATTTAATAGAGTAACTAGGATAGAGTCGAGCGACCAACATTTAAAAAGCTTGGTAGATCACCAAATAAAGAGATTAGCATATAATCAGTGAACAAATATTATATATACCACAATTGCCTTAAACCATATGGCACTTCAAACTAGCAAAATAGAAGTGAAGATCATTTTCACACTTCCTCGTGACATTACTGCCACACGACTGGAAGCAACTCATTTCTCACGCCCGGCTTATGTTTTGGTTCAAGGGAAAGGTTTGTTGATCCCAGTTGTTGGATTTTTAGACAGTAGTCGAGTAGATAGGTGATGAAAATTATAGTTTAATAGATAACACTAGAGCTGATGAGTTGATAACCATACAAAACTGAGAAACCAGGCGCATCTCGTGATAAAACATACATATACACATATAATATTCAATATGTCGCAGACACTCAAACCGCATGCCATCACTGAAGGATGGCAGTATGGCTTGTCATAGTTGATAGTGTCTAGAGATCGACAATAATTAGGTACGATGGATACTTTATTAACTCAAAACATATTTTCAGGTACACTACGCGTTTAGATAAACAAATAAAAACATCAGTCACCTCGTTTGGGATTAGTTTGTGATACTGGTAATTATACTATTTAATTAAGATTGTTTGAACACACTAGATTACTTGTAGTTAATGATCTTGTACATTCTACAATGACAAATAAATTTGGCTGCATTTCTTTGGGTAAGATTGAAGTTACAATAACAAACCAATTCAATAACTAAATCTCATCGTAGGTTAAACGATGAACTACCAATTATAATAATAGGACAACAAAATGACTAGTTGTGTGACGCAGCTACAAATGCTAATGGGATGTTGCTCCAATTCCGTAAATGATTGTCGTGTGAAGTATATTATACAAGACAATATATGGTTTCCACCGAAACATATTTTTCCAGGTTCTTTTCAATACACATTTTACATACCAGTCCTACTCCCTTCCTGCCCCTCATTGTCCCATTCCCCCACTCACCCGATCATCCTCGACCTGCGAAGAAATCAACCCGATCGATAGTTTCCACCTATCTAAAAACAACAGGTGAATCCATATGAATAGAATAAAAATGCAAGAAATTGAAAATGTAAAAAGATCGGGATTTTAATGTGAACTATAGAAATAGCTATTCTAATAACAGTGTTAGAGTGAGAAATCGTCAAGTAAACAAAAGTATAAAGGATGTTGACACCATACAGAGGTAGAAAAATTACATTACATATATATATATATATATATATATGTATATACATTTCGATATTTAATAATGCGAAATAGTCCATGAGAACAGTCTTTATCTATGAATATATATAGAAAATACTATATTGCTATCTCATGTGAAATATAGGAATCATTATATTCACTATTGAAAAGTTTGTACTAAATCTTTAGCTTAGTGAAAGATATAGCAAAAAAATTATACACTAAGAGATGATGTCATCGTCTTATTAAACAAATCAAAGCTCGAAGACTATGGACTCCCCAGAAAATTCGAAGGCACCAACATGGATCACCATTACTAGACCAACCTCCGGTAACTACATTAATGCTGCCACCACTTATACTACGACCGTGCCCTACAAGGTCCTTTCGACCTATCACACTATTTACTATCTAAATCTAATCATCGATAAAAATACTACTTCCTCTTTAAACATAATCTGTTCATCATGTAATGTTTCCCGTTCATTTCAGCGAAAATTTAGTTAATCACTTTTGTTCTTGCTCAATAATCCACCAAAAATTATAGTCAAAAAAGAGCTATGAATTCCTGTTCGCGATTTTCAAACAACGCCAAATGTTATCTTAGTTTTATATGAAAATAAGAACAAAACTCATAATCATGTTTCATTTGAGTAAACGGCATTAAGCAAAAAGAATGACAGCCGAATAATACCTCAATTAGTACAGCGACACTGCTATTATAAATACACACAGCGACAGCTGATTGGAAACCAATGAGAAACCAAAAGAGACTCCGAAAACGAATAGATTTCAAGTAGAACGATAAATAGAAAGTGTTGACAGATAGAGAAGAAAGTTGTGAAAAATAAGTAATAAAACAAGAAAACCATACATACTATTCTAATCACGTCCGACATGTGAGGAGTGTCAGATTTGATGTGAGCTGGCGAATCAGATTAGGGCTGAGGACTAAAGATAGGCCACAATCAGCGGAAATCAAGAAATCACGTCACTTACACTCAAACGAATAAGGAGAAAGAGGAAGGAAAATAATATATTATATATACATATATAACCACATAATAATGGATCAAATTAATGCTTAGTATTGCCAAACATTTGGAACTAGAAATCTTGACCATATAACTATAGTTAGAAATTATCTATATATACTATAGCTATAAACTGGATAGTTCTTGTTTCAAGAGATAATTCATAGGTACTTAAACAAATATTAATTATTAAAATAGCTGCTAATTTATCTTTCCTAAAAAACCTACATAATGAAAAGATGCTAAATAAAACAGAATTTAAATGTGTCTCCTAATGCTGAATGACGAAATAGACTGAGTAAAATCCGCCTTGGTTAACAGCGGCTAGTAATGGATTAATTTCCATAGTGATAAATGGAGTACGATCAGAGCACGCCTCATCTCAACTGCTCCATCGATATCCTGTCAGATAGAGAAATGGCTCGCCGACTCAGTCAATAAATTGCCCTTATAGATATATTCACTGATACGCCCCGCCCCCTCATAAACATTTCCCATTCTCAAAATTTATTATGTTATCTACTACACTTTAAAAACGTAAATTTAGTAGATAAATTGCACCACAGCCAGCCTTTTACCACCACCAACTTTTATTAGTATTATCGATAATTGTTATGATCCAGTACGAAATTGTTCATTGTTTATGAACTTGGAATACATGAATATAAACAATATATTCCGACTTTAGTATTGTATAACAGTTACCTGCAATAACATTACACCCACCAGTGCTCAGGTGAACCTTCCATGTGCCTCACGAGCTTCTCTCCTCTAACTCGGTTGCCGACACTTCTTTCGGGTTCAGTCAGGGGTGGAGTCAAGGGACTGGAGATCGCTAAAACACGCCTACCATATAAAAATATACCAGTACACACAGATATAATGCAACAAATACTTCCATGACCACCCACTAAGTAAAAGTAGATAATTATGACATGATAAATCAAACTATTTAAGAATCTATAACCAAAACTCACTCAACATTCCCACTATTAGTACATAAGATAAGAAACAACTAGGTTGACGAAGTTATGAGCAGAGATGGGCTGTAACCTAGTGAATGGGAGCGACAGAGAGAGGATAGGGTTACAGGAACAAGTGGACATAGAAACTTTCGACGCGTTTCGCAACTTTCTTACTTGTTCCGAAATGGTTCCCTTTCATAGAGATCTCTTTTCATTATTTATATCTAACAACTTCAATTGTAGTCGTCAATAATTGATAACTACTTAGTGGCTTATCAAACTTAAGATATCCAATCTTCAACCTGTAATAATAATAAATAATGGAAATTAACGCATTTTCATTGAAATAAAGCATGACATGGCATGAAAGGCGCTGAAGGAAAAAGACGCAAAATTGAGGATGGAGAAAACAAATTGCACGGCGCATTTGGAATTAACAATAGCTATATGTAACGAACCAATAGTAATCATGAATCATAGGAGGCAACTTCCTGGATCCTCATTATCAAAATTACTTGGATGACTTTATTATAAGCTCTATTCATCTTAATATAGATATTTGCTAAAGGTTTTCTCACAAGATCAATACTATGCATAGGTAAAAATATTCCCATCCAAAGAATTATATTTTAAATTCCGATCCTATAAATTCAAAATGAATTTTCCATATAACTGAGCAAGAAGATTAAATAAAAGAAAAGATATATAGAAAATTTCAACCTGAACTTGAATTACTAGCTGGTAGACGGATTCTCGACAAGGATGAGGGAGGGTGACCACGTGATCCCCCTACAGGGGCTGAGAACATCCCTAGAAAAATAAGGTATCAAAATGATGAAGGACATTGAGTTAGTTATATATGATGCATATATAATAGTGATACTCAGATAAAAAAGATAACATGGCAATTAACAGGAGAACAATGGACATTTAGAAGATCAGTATATATATGGGATAAAGCTAAGTACTTAGGAAAAACTTTCGTAACTTAAAGATGTTAATATAAGAACATAGTTAGTATCGTACTATTGCAGTCCAGGAACTACAACATACGAGCGTAACTGACGATCGAGCAGTGGGCAGGAACCGAGGACCCGGGGTTCGCAGGCAGTTTAATAAAATCCATGCATCAAACATGTCAACGGAAAGCGTCGAGCTGTCTATTAAGTAGTACTGGAATACACTACTGAAAACTAAAATTCTTAAATTGAAAACAAAGCGATAACAGGTTAGTGGAAGAGAATCATAAGATATAATAATATGTAATTACATAAAGTGAAGCAAACGTTAGATAAAAATTAGGGTAAAAAGTAAAACAATAGTCATTTAATATCCAGAAAGAGACGAGAAAATCGAGCAGTGCCATCAGGCGCTCTTTTGCACCCTTCCGCTCCCTAGTCTGTTTCCGTTGAGCGAATTCATAAACAGAACGAGATTAGCGACTGCCTGTGAGCAAACCACAGCCCAACATCTGAGCACATCCAAAGTGGCACCACTCAGATTATTTTAGTGAGATAACTGAAGACCTACATAAAATTAAACCATAATCCTTATCAGAAATCCGCCTTAGTATATTATTCAACCACGCGTTACATAAATATCGCTCCATATGGTCCCGTTCAGTGCGTAAAACATCCGACAGAAAATTGTCAGTGTAGGTAGCTTCGTAATATATAAATTCTAAGCAAAGACTCAAGCAATTAATTCAATGTTTAAAATGACATATTGAAACCAAAAAAAATAAACTTTTCAGTTACTAATAGCGAGATTCTAGAAAAAAAACATCGAGAATTGGCTTAAAGAGAGTATACGACTATTTAAATATCGGTGATGTTAATTATATTATAAAAGGCTTGGAAAGAGTAGGTAATACACATTTTAATTGATGGATGGAAATGTAAAATCACAAAAGGGTAACCTTCTCGATTGAACGCGAAACATGCCAGTTACCTATCTTATTAAGAATCCAATTTATTAAAAGATTGACGACAAATTAAAACAGAATTTTCTAAGCAAAATCTTTGTTATTAAAAATATAAATCCGCAAATCTTGAGTGAGAAAATTATTTGAAGTGAAGGAAAAACCATTTTAAAAATTAAAAACTGATGTTGATGGACCAGCTGCAGATTATCATGCATAATTAATAGAAAAGACTAAAGTATGAAAGAATACATGTTTCCACCTCTCAATTTTTCAATTTCAATATTTTAATTCTGAAAATAAGCACTCTTCCATAAATAATGACCACAAATAACTGCATTACGCAGAATGCAAAACTGAAACACTACTGCGTGGAATGGATAATCTAATAACTGTTTTGATGAAATATTCGGCGTAGCGCGTTTGGCGGGAATATCTGTAGTTTGGTCATGATTAATTCTATTTTCCAAACACAGCCCTCCCCCTTTACTCTATGATCTCCCAACATACACTGAATCAAAGAATGATAGTAACAAACATACTTATTAGTGTAACCATGAGTTCTATTTATGAGAGCAGAATAAAGCCCTCTACCTTACGTGATAATTTATAGCCTAACAGACCTAATATAAACCCGCCATCCTCGCATATATCCAGACTAGCCGAATTAGTGCTGTGAAAGAATCCATCAGATTGGTCATAATTGTAAAATATTCATTCATGGCTAAATAAACACTCCAGCGAATAACAAATTATATCAGAACGATGTGAGAGATAGTCACAACAATAAGAGATGATCATATTAACCGAATAAAAAGCGAAGAATATAAACAAATTATTTATCCCGTATTATGACCTCATAACCAAAAATGGTGATAAATATGAAATAATTACAAATATTCGATTATGCGAAAGTGATAATAAGGAACAAACAATGATACGTACAAATCAAGATACTAAAGAATTATGTGTACAATGTTAAGTGAGAGATTAATTACAACAGTAAAGTATATTTAAACCAAAAAGTCGATTCAATTAATATTTGTATAACTATATTCCTATAAACAAAATGAACAATTCAAGAATGGATAACTGGGACGGAAAATATAAATTCAGAACAGATAGCACGTGGATAACAATAGACAATTAGACATCTTGTGCATAACAAGCAATGGACTTGCGAAATAGTGAGTGGAATACAAACTAGTAAGCGGAATGATGCACATAGAATTCCGGATTCTTGTATATCAAAAAAAAAAAAAGAAAAAAAATTCAATAATAGGATCTATCAACTATAATATTAGGAACGATTTCGAGAAGATGGCTCCAACTATGAATATGGTAAATTTAAACACTCATCTTATTATTTAATTAAACATTGATTAGTACATAAATAAGATGAGAAATATGCTGAAATTAGAGGTTATACTAAAGCCATAATTGTAAGGAGATGACAATCAAACGCCCACAACGAAAGACAGTGTATCACCAACTGCATTGAAACGGGTTTTCCTATACCTAAAATTTGGGGAAACTACATTAATGTAAGAATAACTCTAAGTGAATCTTACTTGTGGATTATGGCTTGAAGTGAGTACTTCGTCTCAAAGAAGTTTGATAGTGTTGACTCGCTCAGTATCGTAGCTAAAATCTGTTCGAAATTCACCCGCCATTCGCCTTCCTCTACGCTGAAACAAGATTTTTTTTCATTAATTACATCTCTCCATGTTAACAACTTGTATTTCTAACCAAGTAAATGAGTTTCCAATTCGTCGTCTCTGTGCACTATCTAGATCCTCATCTATTTCAACTAAATCATCATGTTCCTCTTTTTCTTGCATTACTTCCTCTTTCATTGCTTCCGCAATTTCAGCCTCCATTTTAGCCTGTAGTTCTTTATGTGTCTCACCAAGTTGCAATAACAGAGTTCCTGCAAAAAGTAGTTATATATATAAACATTTAGTGGCAGTTTTAGTTACGCAAAACCCACCCACAACAGCTAAGGCATGAAACATCTGCTGGCCAGTTTCTTGTCCACTTAGCATATCATAGAACGTCTTCCACAACTGTATGAATTGCACCTAAATCGAATATAATATATTCTATACATAAATAATTAATTGGCATATACCTGAGACATGACAGGTAAAGTCTTGATCTCCATCCGAGTTGTGATCGCTTCTGGTGCTGTCAAACTTGCTCTAAGAGTCCGTAACTTATTGATAGACTCATCAACAACAGAGTAGGACTCTGAATAAATATTTTTTGAATTTAAAACGAGTTCAGCAATTGGAAATGGAAGTAAAGGATTTAACACTCTTAAAAATAATTAAGTAGCAAAAGAAAACGCCGTTTTACTAGTCGCACTTACTTTCTGCTAGCAATCTTAGAAATAATCTCGAACACTACAGAAGGAAGAAAATTGTTTGGCAGTTGAATATTTAGTTATTTTAAATATTAGTCTTTTAAATTGTTTGCATAGTGAATTCACATGCAGAACATATAACTTAAAAATAAGTAACGCATATATCAACAATAATAAGATCTAACTGTATTAAATTCTCATGTATAATAACATCCAATTCATCTGACCTTCACTAGCTTCTCCTGCTACTTGTATTCTATTTTGACTGGTCTCTGATGGTGTACTTCCAACTGATTTCGCTGCTATAAGATCGATGAGTGATGAAGCATCCGAGCAGTGTTCATCAATAAGAACCGCACTTGTTACAGTACTACTCCTAGTCTAAAATTCTCAAGGATTTAGTATGCGTCTTCCTCTATCAAATCAACCTCACTTTTTCCACTGGTGGAAACACTTCAAACTGAGTAACTGATTGGCTATGTGTTAATGACATTGAACCCAACATCTCTACAGCATCTACCGCCATCTCTGGCTCGCTATCTGAAAAACAATAGCAAACCATATAAAAACGTCTTTATCATAAGAGGACGCTATAGTATAACATACTCGTTTCTTGCGGTGAGCTATCTACAGGATGTATTTCATCTAAATCTGATGAGGTAAATGCAGGCGGTAAATGGCATTTATAGAACAGAGCTAATTTCTCTGTGGCATCTCCACGAAGAAGAATTGAGAGAGTTAGTGCCAAATCACGAAAAGTAAGTAGGCCACTGTCGGAGACATCAAGAAGCTTAATTAATAAGTAAAATATAAGTAGTGATATAGAAGTAATACTATAAATAATAATAAACAATGAGTTACTAGTAAAAAGTGCTTACTCTGAAGGTTCTTATAATGAACATACTGCTTAAAGGCCACGGAAGTAATCTAGGAAAGAGTTGGGCAAACAAATCATAATCCAACCTGGGAAATAACTATTAATATTTTACGTATTCATTCACTCTATAACTGCTTATATCACCTGTACTGTGATTGCGTGCAAGGATCTGGACGAGGTCTCTCAGTTAGAGAAGATATTTTCCCACGAGCTGTGACTTGAAGACGTTGCTTCCATGAAAGAAGATGCTCTTCCTAAAAATTAAAATACGCTTATATACTATACACTAATTGATCAAATGACTAATCAAAAACAAAATCATTATTTTTCAAATGTAACTGGGGAAATTTCAACCATAATTCTTTAAAATTACATCTTGTTCAAAATTTCAAAAAAAGATGCTAGTTTAGCTTCTGTCAGTAGTAATACGAATCAGACCCAGCTGACCTTGACCGCCACACCTGGTTGATTTCTAATGTTCTCCCCTCATTATGAGCGAGCTAAGAATAGTATCAAGACTTTGGTGTACAATTATTAACCGAGATCATAAAAAGCATTAAACTAAATGAAGTCCCATATTTATAGAATAACATAACAGCTCTAACATCAGACACAAAAATGTTTCATAATCTGATTTAATATCTTCGAAAACTAGTAAATCCTAATTTAAAGTACAGTAATTTAATATTTATTTATAAATGACAATATTTAAAATTCAATATACTTAGAAAAGGATAGTTCAAGGAAAATTACCTTACTATTATTGCATTTTTGTAATTATGACTACAGTTACCTTCAACATGATATTTAGTGATAGTAAAGCAGAAAACAGGTCGCTCTTTTAATAGCTTTATTTCCTCTCTAATAATCCTATAATCTCCTTTATCAATAATTAACATTATTTTATTGACTATTTACTTTTATTAACATTTCGAAAAGCCACCCAGTTCTCTGCTCATTTGCTGTCTTCGCTGCGCTCTCTTCATTCGATCTCCGCAATCCAGGTCATCCCTATATCATTCTCCTTTTATAGAAACTGTCCTTACAGAAAAAACGATGAATACACGAAATACCAGCCCATTTAAACGGTTAGGTTGAGAAATCATTTTATTTATCTTATTATTCAATTATTAATTCATAAAACCTATAATTAGGTTAAAAATTATTCCGATTTCATAGTTTATTCGTTTCTGAAGGGATGTTATTTCTATTCGTACTTTTTGTTATTCCATTTGTGTCTAGTTGTATGCATACTACACCTACTATGGATACATTCTTGCCACCAACAATGACTTCCCAGATACTAAATTCTGAACAAACTAACAATGAATTTTATAATGCTCCAGTGAAAGCGTCCCATTCTTTTGATGGATTTAATTCTACTACTGAACAAAGATTTAATATACAAGAAGAAACCAAATCCAAATTACCCGAAAAACAACAACAATCAACTATTGAGGAGCATCTACAAATATTCAGAAGAGCACAAGCTACTGCAGCCAAAATATTTGTGAGTTCCACACCTCTTAAACAGAATAACCATAGCGATGACATAAGTGATTTAAATGCAACTATACTCTCGCCTCAAATAACAGCAATAAGTAGGAGTCACACCGTGATAAACACAGACCTAACTACTAACAAAAAGGAACCCCTGAAAACTGAAAACCAAAGCACTATTGAAAAACCACAGCTAAGGGGAACAAAACTTGAAGATTTGGAAATTACAAGTAATGGAAGAGCAGGACAGTCACTGAACTTATTCGAAGCATTAAAAATAACTGGAATAAGTTAGTTTTCTTTAATATAATTACTAAAATATATTTTAACTAAATTATACTTGTATATTTTATCTATAGATATGTGCTCCTCGTGTCCTCCATTATTCATGGTTGTTACGGAGAACATCTCTACTCTCTGTTCAAACTGGGAGAATGTCATTGGTTCTTTCGCCATATCTTTAGACTCACAAAAACAAGTTAATGATATTCAAACAACTATTTCGCACTGCACTCGAACAGTCAGGTGTATTCAACCATACATGCTAGTCAAGTGGGCAATATTTATATTTATACTACCTAAATGTGTGTAACACCACATAAAATATATAACATTTTAGTGGAATCTATTAATTAATATCCTCATATGCATCACAGTTATTATTTAGATGGCATGAATCAAACGTGTGCGACGTTCACATGGCCGATGAAAAGGGATCATTCGACTATAAGTGTAATGGAACTCATTGGACCATGCAAGGATTCCCCATAGATAGCATAACATGTGGACAAAAAAACTAAATAAACATCAATAGAACTATAATAATATAAGAACTATGTTGTAAATCTTAATAAAACACGTCTTATTTTCCATATTATAGTTTTCAAACATATACTAATTGGTCCTTATGGAATTACTACATTTAAAAAATAGTTACTTAACTAACCTTAACAAGGTTATATAGTAATTCGAGTTCTTCTGCAGCGAATTTACATTCCCGGCCGACACTTTTTATAATACTTCGCATCTGGTTATCTTCCAGTGACTAAATAATATACAACAGCTAATTGCTTATTAAAAATATGGAGGAATAACTATACTATTTAAGTGAAAATTACATAATATAAGATTTTAATTAGGTTAAAACAATTTACGAGCATTTGAAAGAATGAAAATTGGCTTATATGCCATTTAAACTGTTAGTGGTTCTCTAACCTGAACAACTTTCAACCTGTGTTTAAGACGAAGTTTCTCGATTTGCTCATTAGTGAAGGAATAACCAAAGTTACGATAAGAATTGCTTAAGAGAGTTCCAACTGATATCTGAAAGTAGGAAAAGATAATCTAATTGCTTCAGTACCACAGTGAATGACAGCATTACCTTACAATTGCTCTCTTCATTACCCTCATGAATACTATCCGTATACTTTGATAAAGCCATTAACGCTTCTCCATCGTCCTTTGATTTACAAATGATTTCTTCGTTTTCTTTTAGCATTTCTAGGGCCACTTGGAACATTAGCTAAATATAGAAATGAAAATTTCATAGAATTTACTTTAAAACACCAGAATTAATGAAATCATTAAAAATACCTTAAAAACAAACAGAAAATAAAAAATATAGAATAACAGAAGTGTTACTCACTCTAGCTCCTTCATAGAAGAACAGGTCAAGAATACGCACAGCAGCGTCAAATTTTATAGCACTAAGAAAAACAGTAAGGAACCATGAAAGAGCTACCATATCATCCAGTCCTAGATGAGATAATTTAGATCCGATTGGAGGAAGTGAGCGTTCAACCAGCTCAGAGAATACACCTGTATCAATACTACTTTGAAATAAAATGGATAGGAACGAAAGTATTAAAAAGTAAAAATTAAATCTTAAGAACCCTGATCAACAAGTGCCCCAACGACTTTTGTATTATAGTAGTCAGGCAGAAGTCTTTCACATACAGCTACAAGTAACCAAAATGCTTCTTCTTCTTTTGCGAACAGAAGTAGTACAGAGCCGACAATGTTCATAGCTTGACAATATCCTAAAAACTATTAGTATTGGAGAATAAACTAATTTAATTCCATTATTTCACATTTTACCTATGTTAGGATTACGGAAGGCATACGCAGTTAGAATCCTTCTGAGAGCATCTATGCCTGGTCCCTTCTGGAAAGCCGGATGCTCAGGTAAGCTCCTAAATATCTAAACTGTTTTAAAATAACTTAGTGCACTTTGTGCTCTATGTGAAATAAATATTTACTGAATGTCTACATAGCATAGCTTTTTACTTGTAAAAATCTAATATTGAACACGTATCAACATTTTTTTAAACTTTAAATTATGAAAACATACTAAAAATACATTTTACTTTCAACAATTAACTACGGTAATAAATACTTTTGCATAAAACAGCGAGAGAAAAATTTTGTTTGTGAGTAAATCAAGGCATTTTTCAAGTAGACTATATTAGTATTTAAAAGATTATACTTCAGCAAACCTATGAAGATCGCGTTCAATTTCCTCAAGAGCTACTGTGAATACACCTTCATTTTTTTTAAGCAATTCTTCATAATATCCAGGATTGAGAGCCATTTCAACACCAGCGCCCGAACATACTAACCAAACCTATAAGATATATCTCAGATACTTCTAAAAAATATCTTAAACTAAAGTATGTATCTTACTTCGCCCCTTAAACTGAGTGGAACCCCTTCTAGCAGCAGACGATGAAGTTCAACAGTTCGGTACATTGTTGTTCCTCTTCCATACTCATCTAAATGGCGCTTCCACTTAGAGAAACACCGTTCATCAGTGTCTACTCCACAAGGATAGTTAGATATAAGTGGAATCTCAAGACACACTGTACGGCTTGTCTCCTAGAATTACTATTGGTTTTTCTTAGAATTTTCTTAACAAAATATTTTAAAAAGTAATGAACCTACACTATTTTTCCTCTTACTCGCTCTTTTCATAGTAGCTTCTATACGAAATCTTTCGAGAAAAGTTGTTATTTTCGCTAAAACTCTGTCACGATCAGGAACACAAGAAAAAACAACAGCAACCTGCAAAACAGTAGTAAAACTTTAAACTTACTGTGTAAAGAGTTATAGTAGTAAACTTACCCCATTGTTAAGACAAATCAACAGTCCAGTACCTCTGTCTAAGTGTTCTGTACCTACAGAATTACATTCTTCAACGGAAGAGAGTTCAACTATAGGAAGCACTATAGAAACGAGACGGTCCGTCTAAAAGTTAAAATAACAAAAGAAGTCTAATCAATTTTAGATTAAGATTAAGTACATGTTACCCCACGAACCTTGCTGGCAAAACATATAAAGTTAGCTGATAAATATAACTGCCCAGGCACATGTCTCCTATCATATGGTGTAAACAGTTTGCATTCTGTATCTCCATCCAATTTCTCGGAATACGGTAGGCTGAACAAGCATCTGAAAAGTGTAAAAGTTTAACAAAGTGATATATTTTTAAACCAATAATACAATAAATAACTGTAGAAATCTTGATTCTAAAATTACGTAAATGGAACTTCAAACATAAAAGAGAATTTCAATAAAACAGCAGTGATTATGAACTCAATGTTTCACGCATATATATCATTATTAGCTCATTGGATTCTAAATATTATATACTCCAATATTGATTCAACTGTTAATATTTTTTAAAGATAGCTGGTAAATAAATACCGATTCACAGTACATAAATACTATTAGCTGGTTGCAGGAGTTATAGTCTTTTATTTCAGCGCTTTGGTATAAATATTAAAAACTCAAATAAATTTCCGTTCTTTTGCGTTTTTGTAGTGTTGGGTTTGTATTTTGTGAAGTCATAAGTCACGATTTAATGGTAAACTTAACCTCACAAAATAATTCGAATAAGATGAGGCACCAAAAACGGCATATTCGACACTGTATTCTCAACGAGTTCCAACAAGGGAAGAATGCTGCTGAATCACGCCAATCAATATGATCTGTACTCGATGAAGGTGTTCTCTCCCGCAGAACTTGCAGATATTGGTTCCGACGTTTTAAAGTTGGTGATTTTGATGTCAGTGACCGACAACGCTCTGAGACACCACAAACGCCGAAGGCTGATGCTTCGAAATCATAATTAGATGTAAATCCGTCGCAGACAAAAAAGGGACTCGCGGAACAGTTGCGAGTTGATCAAGCAACAGTTTCGAGACGATTTCATGAAATGGGGAAATTCGCAAGTTTGAAAAGTGGGTTCCACCTGAACTCTCCGAAAACAGCACTGGCTACCGGCTCAACACATGCATCTCGTTGCTTGCGAAGTAACACAAGAAGAATTTTTTGTGGAAAATTGTTACTGGTGACGAAAAATGGATTATGTACGACAATCCTAAACACACACATTCATGGGTAGACACCGGACAGGCTACAACATCAACGGCAAAGCCAAACATCCACACCAAAAAGTCCTTCTGTGCATCTGGTGGGACATGAAGGCTGGGCTGTTTTGTGAACTCCTTCAAGCGGATGAGACGGTTACTGCCGAGTACTACTATCGTCAATTGACTGATTTTTTTTATGCAGTTGAACAAAAAATACCACTTACTGAACAAAGAAGTCGGAAGATCATTTTGCTGTATGACAACAATAGGCTGCATGTTGCTATTAGTACTCAGGAGACCAGTTTGAACTTTGGCTGGGAAGTTTTTCCGCACGCGGAGTATTCACGGGATTTGGCGCCTTCGGAATGCCGTTTATTCTGGTTCCTGCAGAACTGTTTAGCTGGACGACGCTTTCGAGATGTGGCTGAGGTGAGAAAATGGATCGACGATTTTATTACCATCAAGCCGATGTCGTTTTTTTCACGAAGGAATCCGAAAGTTACCCAAGAGATGATAGAAGGTCATAGAAAGCGAGGAAAAATATTTTGATGAGTGAACTGCATATATTATGGAAATTAAATGGAAATTTAAAAACAAAAGACTAAAACTTTTGCATACGCCTAATACATTCACTACTCAAAAATTGGAGAAACTAATTATAGTTCACCTAACTACTTAGCTTCAATAAGGCTGAACGTCCAGATTTAAGTGAACCTTATTCCAATATTGAAAATTATAGTAATAGCATGTTAAGAGTCAATCGGACTATTCCTCAAAAATAGGAAAACTAATAGTATATTTTAAAAACCGTAGATCCATGTCCTGTAGTGCAACCTAAGAATGACCCATAGGAAACCAATTTACAAATTCTAAAATGATAGTTATCGGCATATTGCTTCAGCAATCTTGTTTGTAATTTCTTACTCCCTTAACAATCTGCCACCAATTAAATTTAATTAAACTTTTAAAAAAAGATGAGTGATTCCAAATCGTGGCATTTTGACTTGCAATTGGCATTTGATGATATCGACGGCGAATACATAGAGGATTTTTCTGTATTTTCCTTTTCAGGAATTGATAGAAGTTTTTTGATAGAGGTAACGTTCAAAATAGACAAAATATTATTACAAGTAAAATACATCAATTTCGTAAGCTTAATACATATCTTAAAAAATCAATAACATATTTTCAGATCAGAAACATACGCTTGGGAAATAAGTTACAAATGACTTATTTGGGCAAAAATCTCATGAAACAGAAATGTTAGTGTCCAATAAAGATTAAAAACTGTGCAATTCCTAGAAACTGTAAACATGAAATTTCAGATTTTACCAAATGGAGATGGAAGATGAAAATAAGCCACTTAATTTACTGCAACCCCTTTGGGAGTAGGATCATATATGTGGCGGAATATAATAAAACACTCATTAAAGTAATAGAACCTATCTATAAGGATATATTTACTGATGAATACAAAGTATAGTTAGATCTTTTTTTTCAAATTTCACTGAATTCGAATTTTCATATCAATTCAGATATTTCTACCATAAGCTGATCGACAACGATAATTACAAACGTTACCTACAATATTCAAGAGAACTTGTAGGTGTTGATCTACTCTAAGGAACACCAGATGAGGAACTTGCGATGTTTGGCAATGTTTACAATATGATGCTGATTCATGTGATGTATAAATATGGTCCACTACAAAGTGTTTGGCAAAGAAGAAAGGTAAAACTTCTGCTCACTAATACATTTTAATGAAAT
Organism: Heterorhabditis bacteriophora; assembly: GCA_964036235.1. Lineage (NCBI taxonomy): Eukaryota > Metazoa > Nematoda > Chromadorea > Rhabditida > Heterorhabditidae > Heterorhabditis > Heterorhabditis bacteriophora. The sequence goes on from OZ038429.1 coordinate 11,006,365, forward strand.
AAAGGTACTAATTGATTTATTTGTACTATATATACTTTATAACTATTTAATAACTTCAGTTAATGAATAGTGTATATTATCAAATCGACGACCATAAATATGCCCTGCAATCAATTCTAAACGGGACATTAAGAGGAAGTAGAAAAGAACTAGGAATGCTTTGGAAACCATTTGGAAAACATGACGCACGTTTACCGGTAAAAACTCTGAATTAACTAAAATTAAAAGCAAGTATCTAATAACATAAATTTATATGTAATTTCAGTTAGTTCTACCTTTATGTGAATGATTAGTGCATTTCGCACTAACATCTGGAACACGATCTACCCCAAAGCTTCGAACCTACAATTGTAAGGTAATTTCATGGAAGAAGAAGTAAAACATACACTTTTATATGCTATGGAAAACATGGAAACATTGGTATTCTTACAGACGGTACAAGAGGAAATGAAGGCAAATGCAAGAGAAGAATTTCTTTCTAATAAAACCTTACGCATAGATTTAAAGAAAAAAATCATCTACGTAAGTAAAATATTCAAATGGTTTTTAGAGGATTTCGGCGGCACAGAACAAAAGGTGGACATTTGAAAAGCTTTTTGCATTGGAATTGGCTCTTATAATACTAAAAGTTACACGGAAGTTATTATCTACAATGCAACAAATACAAAATTGTAGTATTACAGATGATTGAGTGGATTTTCTGGATTCTAGAAGATAGCGATTCAGACAAAAGAATAAATCTAGAAAAAATTCTAGATACGGGAAAATACTCTATAGACTATATATCTTACGACTGGACATTTAATGGACAAGAAAAGCAACACAAAAGGAGAATCTAATAAAAGTATGACCCAACCATATAATGATGAAAAAATGGACTTCATTATTAAGCTAACGTCTTATTTGTACTGCATTTTCAGATATAATAAATTTACCACGTATGGAATTTAACGATCCATCATTCTAGATAGTTGTTGAATTTTTATATAAATATTACGACTATTTAAAAATGTAATTTAAGCTAATTGTGTATGTATTTTTGAGCATATCTGTATTAATACTATTTGAAGAAAACAAATAGGAGTTTTCCATCAAAATAAATTTAGTATAGAGCAAATTAAATACTGAGTGTTATAGTTACGATAATGTAAAAAATAATTCTCAAATAGCAGGATAGTTCTAAGACTATAAATATCTACTAACCGATAGCTCTCACTCCTCTGTCTAGCGTCCAGATCCCGTTTAAGGAATGAAGTTGATGTCTTTCGTGCCCTCTTTCTACCACTTTCCATCAAAACCTTCCGACGCAGTGCAGCATCCTCACAAAAGCCCTCCTCCTCGATTAATCTTAAATAGATATGTTTTTTAAACAATTATCTATATGTAATATTATGCAAAATTTACATTACTTTAACCATATAGTAGAACAAAAATTAAAATTGAAGCCTGTTTTCTTTCAAAGTACATGTAATATTTTCCATTTTTATTACCGAAATACAGATATTACGTATTTCTAGTCTTTAAGTGGAAACAAACTTCACTAGTTACCATTAAAAAACACAGAACATTAAATCAAAAGCATGAAAAATAAATAATGGTTAGCAAATGAAACCCACTGTTTCATGGCTATATTCGCCAATTGCGAGATAAGTTTAAACGTTTCTTCAAAATTAAGAAACATCGAAAATTCGTAATTACTTTCACGGGTAACAACATGAATACTTTGAGGCCATAAAAGAGTTGATAGTTTCTCCAGCTTCTAAAACAAATTAAATTTCTAAAATACCTATCCTAAGTCCAAAAAAATGAGCAGATAAACGGCTAGAAATATAACTAACAGTGATATCCGTCCATTTGAGTTTTATTTTAATCTGATTACCCATTATGAACGAATAAAAACATAGAAAATTGACGGACAAATACATTTGACCTTGGTTTGGCACTCGACCCTTCCAGTAGCAACATTTATAATCTGAAGTAAAAATAAAACATTCTAGGCTGCAATCTCCTTAATAGCAAGAAAGTTTTAAAAACACAAGTTACTAACAATTGACTAATTTCTCGTCAGGTGGTAGTGAAAATAGTTTGTGAAATTTATGGAGAATAGATCGAGTCGTCAATGAATCCAACTCCTCTAAAAGCATTAAAAAGTTATAGAAGAATAAGTTCATAAATTATAACAATTATTAAAGTGGAATACCATAAAAATTAACCAGAGTTAACAGCTGAAGATTCCGTAGCAATATTCACAAGGCTCTCCACTTTGCACAGAACGAAGCGGCGCACGTCCTTCTCATTTGTAAAGGCTGCTAAACCCAGAAATTAATTAATACTATTCCTGTGAAATATCTATTAAAAACAAAATGTTTTGATTTGTTGATTTTAATTCAAAGATACCGAGTGTTGGCATAATATTCTTCTCTATCCATTCCCAATGATCGATAATTTCCTTTCTATGAACGGCAACGGCAAGGACTAAACTAAGATATGTAATAACATTTTTATGAAGATAATTGAAATACAACTCACCAATGGATATGTGTATATCTTCACTGTTGTATTCATAGATTATTCGATATGGTGCAGGTCTTGTATCGAAAACAGAGTCAATTGTGGCCACCAACAATGAGGAAAGTCCTTTTGTGCCGTAACCTTTTCTCCGTTGTAAAACGAAATAAGGATTCGCACATTCTGACACCCTAAAAAATACATTAAATATTTTTAAGACCCTATATATCAAAGAAATTTACAAAACAGTACGGAAAATTGACCAAAATGGCTGGGAGAGAACATGATATTCCGGTTTCGTCCACACCATTGAATTAGTGGAAATGGGAAAGGACAAGATATATCCCTACTCCTATGGTCCAACTTGGTTCTGTAAATAACTAGTAAAATTACTTACCTTTGTTTTACAATAATTTCAACGTTATAAATTGAAAAAACAAAAGAGAGCAAAACGTCTGAAGACATCCATTAGAAAGAAATATTTGAAGTTGTAAGTACAGTTAAATATGCAACGTCGCGTGTAAACGGTGAAATAGATAAATGGAAACAAAATTTAAGACGAACTCCAAATATATACTAAGCATCTTCATTGAAATACTTCAAGTGGGAATAAACTTATTATTTTAAAAAGCAATCCGAAATATAAGAAATTCCTAAAAAAAAATTTGCTTTAGGTATAATACACAAGGGACTTAAAACTAATTCGAACTCTTTTTTAAAGTATGTATGCGAGAATTACTTGCATAAAACATTTCAATAAAAATGAACATTAAGCAATATTCTGTTTATAAATAACAATTTGCTATTATATTATAACTATGCATAATGCGAAGAAATAAAAGTACATAAACATGCAGCTAGCAATGACAATAAAGGGTACTCAAACATGGCCACACCATCGAACTGAACGTCAGATAAAGTCAAAAATATCGAACCTAAATGGGGGGGGGGGACATTTTAATTGAAGACAAGTTGCAGCATTTAGGAAGTACTTGCCAAGTATTGAATAACAATACGTATATCTTCTAATAATTACCTATGATGAAATTTTCCCTATTTCATCGTTAATGAGACTGGGTTCCCATATCTGTAAAATTTTAGATATTAACCCTTCGAGTGTTCGTTTGAAGTAATATATCTAGATGAGACTACAAAACCATGAAGATAGTGCTGAAATTAAGATCATGTTCGACAAACACTTTTATATTTTCTATAAGTTGAATGTGAAGATCCTCAACATTCAATGGTTATTAAATATTAGGAAATTCATGCTAGTATATTATATGGAAACTTTGTTACAAGAAAACATGGGTCTTTCTATCATTAGTTAATAAAATAATATTAGTAATAAAATTTTTCAAGGTCCCGAAACAAATAGCATTAACAAAAAAATTAAATTTGTTATAATGTAAAATTATGGTGGTTTCATTCCAGCTGTCACTTTGACAAGAAATTTTATTGCAAAGAAATAATTCATTGTTTGAAATGCTCAAACCAATTTCCAGTAGAATAACAATTTGTGATTTAGGTGAATTCTCTCAGTGAGTACGCTCGATAATAAACAGGATTGGCTACCTTAACATGTGTGAAAGGTATTTGATGTGCTCTACGTGAAGACAATATAGTTCATTATATTTCTTTAAATTATCTCGTCATATTTTTATAAAAAACCAAGGAGATAAAACCAATATTTTTAAGTATTTCAACAAAGCGATACTAAGGAAGCAAGTTATTTAAACTACTATATTTGGGTTATATAACCATAGTAGTCTGAGATAAGCAATTAACAGTATAGTAACGCTAATCGAATATTTGGTTGATGGTTAAACTGTAATTTTTCATGTTTACTAATAAATCATGAAGAAACTAGCAATTTCAAATCTACAAATAGAGAACACTGTCAAATAGTTATATAAACCAGAGCTAAACATACAAATAGTATCTAGATTTTGATTCATATTAATGGATAAAATATGTCCGTCCAAACTATTATAAAATACCATCTGATAACTGACAGTCAAACATTATAAATTCAGTTACTTAACTAAAGAATCTAATACGAACTTGCAATGAGTAATTAATCGCGGATTCAGCGTATCCGTATATCTTTTTTTGAAACTAGTAACTAAAGTTGTACAGAGTTGTTACTTCCCATTAGATTAATTAAGCTCTTATTTGAATAAATAATTTTATCTAGTAAAAATAAAATTGTATAAACAATTCATGGGAAAATACAGTGTAATTACCGACATTCAATACGCCAAATCACAAAGTAAACACGTATACGAAGGAAATAAAATACACGGAAATATTTGAGAAAATAATTGGCTCATTGTTGAATCTTAATGAAGGATTCGTACTTATTAAAGCAATAATTACAAAGAAAGTAATATTGTCTTTTAGTCATAGAAGTATGACCTAAGTAACCTTGGAATATATTATTATACCTGACAAACAAAATAAATAATTATAATACCAAATTCGATTCCTACTGACATTGATTTAATTATAGATCCCTCTTCTGTTTTCCAGCCATATTTGGGACGTCAACTGAAAGCAGTTGTGTAGCCTCATCTGCTTGGAAGAATACATTCGGGATATCCTGTCCATAATAGATCTTGTTGTTCTTCGCTATTGCTTCTATTCTCTTCAGTTCCAAGTATTCCCTATAATACAAGTAAAAAGTAATTACTTTAAAAGCATACAATAAAATGGTAATAATTATTGGTGTACGTTAATAGCAGAACAAAATATTATGCAAATAAAAAATTGAAAAATCACTTCGTAAGCAATAAGCGGTTCGATTCAGCTTCTTTTTGTGCTCTATAATGATCAGCATCTGCTTTAGCTTTTTGACTAGCTGAAAAATATTTATACATCTCTTAATAGTACTCATATATATAAATACGTAAATAATTAATATGTCAGAACCCCTAATATCCGGGATTTCTTGATGTTCAAGATTTAGATTAATTTCTCCAAAACCTTATAACTATAGGTAGATTATACTTGCCTAAATGGCTCTCATCTTCTAGCTGACAGATCTTCTTCTGAGTTTCTTTCTCTGCGATTGTCTGTTTATGCATGATTGCAGCCACCTGAGCCTTCTTTTCCGCTTCTGAAGAGATATACCAAATAATAATATTAAGTAATTATATATAGAACATACAATGTTCAGAGAATAATATTTAACTTCTACCGATAACAGCTTTTTTCCGTTCAGTCTCAGCTTCCTTTTCAACAACTTTCTGATGTTGGGTAGCAACTAGCAGTTTTGTCTAAAATTGTCAATATTAATTACTGAATAACAGATGTTAGTAGATAAAATAATAACGATTTTTTGAACAACAATATATTGTCGAAAATGCGCATATGCACCTTCTCTGCTTCCATCTGTTCGTAGTTATGCCGAATAGCCTCTGGAATTTTCGGTTTCGTTACCCGGACTGCTTGTACAAAAAGACCTGGAGCCATAACTGTGAGGTCCTCTTGAAGAGCAGTCTTCAAATTCTCATCAATCTGATCTGAAATTAGTTTAAAGTGAAAGTAACAACTAGCACTTTTATAGAATCGTTGTATGAAGAAATAATATCTAACCGAAGAGATCAATATAAACTTCCTGCAGACTATGGCTGCTACAAAACTGATTTACTTCGTGATGGACTTTATTAAAAATCAAAGGCTTATCATAATCAACTGTGTAGTTCTTGACGATGTCGTACACTAAATTAATTCAAAATGAAGGCATAATTTTCATATTAATAAAGTTACAATCATTTAACAGTGGAAATTAATGCTATTAACTAATAATTACTCATATTTAAAAAATATAAAAAGAGTATTATAAACTAACCGCTACCAGCGCTGAGAATATTAACCACCTCAATTCGGTCAAAGTAAATCATCACACCTCCACTCGTTCCGCATGGTACATTCTTAGCTTCATCTGTTTGAAGAGTTACCTATGTAAGAATATATGTCGTAATTTCCTATCATATCGAGACGACTAGTACTCGAGTTTAATAAAGTGTTTTAACCTGGACACTTCTGTAAGATGTGACGAAAGGTATCATGAGATGGTAGCCTGGCTGGCTAACGCGACTTAGAAGAGCTCCACCCTAATTATACTTAAATATAATTCAAATTATATAGAAACACATTTTTTTAAAGCTAATACCAACTCGAAAGTAAACTCCAACATGACCTTCTTCAATATGATGTAAAGAGGTGAACATGAAGAGAGATGTCACAGCAAAAACAATTATTAATCCCTGTGGAATCATTCTAGGACCTGAAGTTACGTAAAAAAACCTTAATCTAATCTAGGATAAATGAAATATAGAAATAATGAAGGCGTTATAATACCATTGAAAAGAGAATAGAATATTGTTCTCTAAAAATTTATTTTAAACAGAAATTCATTATCCACAAACCTAATTGCACAGAGGTTAGAAATTAACAATGATTATAACAATAACCTATCAATCTTCCTAAAAACCAATGTGCTATACAGTGCATTATTTAACCACTTCGTTATCTATTAATAGAATCTTACAGAAAAGTAGTCGTTAAGGCGAAGTCACTCCTTAACACCTCAATTCTCGGTTACATAACTGTAGCGAAAATGATAACTTAGAAAAAAGAATACAAATAATAATAAATTGCTATATATTGAAATAGGTGACCTGGACATCACACCTTAAAATGTATGAGTGAGCTTTTTCTGAGCAGATGTTGGTTCCCAATGTGCACTATTCAAAAAATTGACCAGCACCGGAGATTGCATTATCAGTATAAGCCATCAAGATCTGCTTTTTGTATTATAGTACATAACTAGTGGGAAGTACTCACAAAATCTGCACCTTTATCGAGTTGTGATCCAAAACCCTATGAAAAGAGTATGACATGTCCCGTCTTCTTAGGAAGTGCTAAATTATGCATAAAGAGATAGCCAACACAAATCATCTCGTACCACTATATTATTTTAAAGCTTAATTCCATATGAAAATTCAAAACAAGTGAAAACCTAATTCGATGGATAATTGTTCTTCTCATTATGAGATATCACTTTTCATTATAACTGATAAGTAAAATTACTACTCAAAACACAATTTATGAAAGCTAAGAGTAAGCCTATAAAAGCACGTTTCTAAAACAGACACCAATGTCTCACTCCGAAGTAAGTATATATCTTAAATCTTAGAATCATCTACTTGGATTGTAGTCAGTAATTTTCCAGTACTATGTTAACTTGGAGCATTGTAGAAATAATGGCCAGAAGATCAAATACAATGATCAACAGAAAAAATCAATTCGGGTATTTCAAAACTGCTGAACACATTACTTTCCTGGGCGTTCTATAAAACTAATGCATCCGTACTTGTCTACACTTAATTGGAACTAGTGAATACCGTCCCATATAGATATAAGAAGTAATTCCGTCTCACTAGAGTTTAAATGATACTCAGATATAAGGATTTATTTATTCTTAGTACTACTACACTTTTTGTTTTGTGTTTTAAACCAAGTACTGTGAATCGCAAAAATAATCACTGGAAAACAAGTACAGGGAAGCAGAAGAAAACAAAGCTATGACCAGACAAAAGTTCCAAGAACTAGTGAACCTAACCGAAGCAATATCACTTAATGAGAAGTAAAAAAACGTAGTCCATACCCAATCCAAAAGTTCACTTGTCTGTTAGGAAGCGTTAAGCTTGAGATGTAAGAGGAGACCTGGAGTATGACTTGCAGTGAATGTAAGTCAAAATCAATTATAAACTAAATAATTAAACCTGAAAATCAAACAAACAAACAAATAAGAAGTAAAATCTAAATGAGTAGTCGGAAATCAGAAGAAAAGCTTTAATGCATCACCTTAGTGCTAAAAGAAAATAAATAGCCACTTTAAATGAGCAAGATTGTAGTTAGATTCATACACATTATAATACCCAGATAGAAAATACCTGTAATTACGATAGACTCCTATAACAATCACTATCTAACAAAACATCTAACAATACGATTTAAACTACGTAATCTCTTTATAACACTAATAGTAAATAAAGCTACTATCTGTTTAGAGCAATTTAATGGATGTTACTCAGTGACAACAGTAAAATAAAATTATCATTCTAAGCTACTCTTTTTAGCTCGTAAGAGATCACAAAACAATTCATAAAAAAGAAATGCACATCCAGAGTTTGCAGCAGCTTTAATCTGACTAGGCCACAAACCCTTAAAGAGGCCATAAATCGACTCATTCCGCACCACCATAACGATGGTCCTAAACATCCCTTTTCGATAATCAGAGGTGCGTCCAAAACCATGACGATCAAAACCATTCATTTGAAGTCGATGTCGCACCATATCCAAAGGATATAACGCCTAAAAAATTGTTCCCTTTTTTAATCATTTTAACTTACTTTAAAAAAACGGACGAATAGTCAATTTCTACCTATTTTAGAACTAAGTTTCTAACCGTTTTAGCTACTGTTCCAGCCAAAGCTCCACTGACGAGGGCTCCCGTTGAGTCATGATCAGTAACCACAAATTGAGGCCATAACTCCATAAAAAAATTGTATAAAGCGAACTGAAGACCCGTAAAAGGAGCAATTTGTACCAAACTCGGTGCCCATCCACGAAAATAGCCAATAATGCCTTCTTTTTGCCATATATGTGATATAGCATGAAAAGTACCTATAAGACAAAAATATATAAATTCCAATCTTTCAATATGTGTGATGTTTTTAGTACATATACCTTTATAAAGAGCTTTTCCAGATTGAGCCACCAATCTTGTTCGGATAACATCCAGTGGCATGGCAGCAGTCATTGCAAGACATCCCGAAAGACCACCACAAGCAAAATCAACAGTAGAACGAACAGAAGGATGGACATATGACAAATGGTTACCCACCTTTAAATTTAATTTAATCTTTCGAAATCTGCTAAAATGATACTAAATTTGGAAACTTAGATTTACTAAATTAAGACAAACCTCTCTAGACAGAAATTCAAAAGATGCGAATTGAACTACCCCGTACATAGCAGAAAGACCTTGTGCAGGCACATGCCCTTTCCAAAATGCTTTTAAACCTTCTTCACGAATAATTACATGCATTGATTGAAAAACACCCTAAACCTTGTTCTATATTTTGTGAAATTTCAAAAATAACTGAAAAAATATGTAAATATGTAATCTTTAACCTTATACTTTCCAGACTTATTTCCACGTATAGGCTCCTCCTGGAGTTGAAATCTGATTTTTATGACATCTAGAGGCTGTACAATAACACGCGTTGCTACCCCACTTGCCAAACCAGCTTCACTAAATAGCATAATTAATGTTTATAAGGTTGCATAAACATAAAAACGACTATAATAATCACCTATACTCAACGGAAGATAAATCCTTCCCATTGATAGGTTCCGGATTATATCCAACCATAGTTCTGTGTACCTGTTCAGAATAAAGCAGATAATTGTAACAAAAACTCTGTAATACAACAGGGTTTAAAAAAACTACAAAGTATAGAGTCAGATAATTATGCAAGAAAAATGTTTTGCTATAGTTTTTAATTTATAATAATCAAAAAGCAAAATCAGGAAGCATAAGCGACAAAATTATCAAAATACCGTAGCGAAACTTTTAAAGACACTCACACCCAAACTAAAAAGTGTTCCGGGGACAAAAACAAAGAAATAATACATTTATCCTGACCGACATATTTTTCTGAAACAAGAGAACAATATAAAAAAATTACAATCGAAATCAATAATGGTTAAAATTACTTGCACTTAGTTTGAAAATAAAGCGACGAATGGAAAAACAGTGGGAACCGTGGGAGAATCAAAATATAGGTTTCACGTAGAACTGAGGTTATAAATAGAAAAAATATAAGACAATCACGAAAAAAAATTATCAATATAAATCCTATGTATAACATAAAAGCCAACTAATATTCACGTTAAAACACTGATTATATAAATATTAAACTATTTGAGAAAATGGCCATATTTAAAGGAAAGTGTGAATAAACAGATACAAGTATTTTCAACTAGCCTTACATAGTAAACAAAAGAATTATGTAAATTAAAAAATAAAGCGCTTATTAGATTTTAGTATCACATGATAATACAATGCTCACTTCCTAATTATGCTATAATCTACCTGTATAAATATCAATGTACTATAGAACAACTAATAAGGCTAATAAAGTACGAAAAATGCTACAATCAGTGAATAAATTTTTTTCGCTAAAACCTTTTTTATTAATACAAATATTCGAAGAAAGTGCAAGAAAATTTTAATATTAATGTTTCGAATGTTCTACTTGCCTCTTAATAAGTGGTAACCAAACTTGTGGAGGGATGCAAAATACGTGAACAGTGATTAGTATGAACATGAAACCATATAGAAATATATTCGTAATTTTACATGAAAAAATTAGACGTATAATTTGTATAAAGAAACGACATATTACATAGAAATATTGACAAAATAGATATATAGACTTTAAATACATCTAAATAGAAAAAAAACCTAACTAAAATTCAGCAAATACCATCCCATTACAATAGTTTTCAATGTTTGTGCATCGTAACTCTATCTTAAGTAACACCATTATTTCGAAGCGTTTTGGAAAAATAATAACAAGCCTTCTTAGAAATATCCATTCTTACTACATAAAAATTTCTCAGACACTTGTAGTAATAATATATATTTCTATTCTTACAAAAAAAAAGTAGGCAGGACAAAATAAATGTTATATTATTCCAATAATGTTGTCGATTTCGATTATCTATATATTACTACAGTATCCATACAAGTCAAATATCAAGTTTCTATAACTCATGTTGAATTGCTTTTGATTTAATTAAATAAAACAGCCCTACCAAAACATGATAAAAAAACACTGTGGAAATCAGAATATAAGATAAGAACACATTTTTCTACAGTGTTGAATGAAATGCAGTTCTTTATTCTTTGAACTCATAATACATTTGTTAGCGTATATGCCAAAAAATAAACAACAATTTAATCAATAGACAATAGTAGCTAACTAATTATGTCAATAAACCACATATTTCAGACCTAACAACTCAAATATACGCATAAATATATATAATGTTTCACAATTATAGGGCACCTCCCATTTGTCGCTCTAACTCGGGACCCAGTGTTTCAAATGTTACAGAATTCTTATCGTGATATACTGTCACATCTTCAAGACTATCTATAGCTTTTTTCCCTGAGTCCCAATACATTTTTTTCATGAACGCAAAAAATTCATTTTTTCACTGTTTCATAATTATAGGGCATTTAAGATAAATACTTACAGAAAACAGAACAATTCATAACGGGTAACAAATTACTTCTAATAATCGGTACAATTACCCTTTCCACTAATCACTTAAAAATGCGTTCTGTCATACTCGCTGACAGATTTTTGAGCATGACTGGGTCAATTTTGTTCTACTCTTCTAAAACTGTCTTCCTCAGGTCCTCAATTGAGGAAAGTTGCCCATTATGGACATAAACTTGACGGGCTAATATTCCCCAGATTTTTAATGGGATTTAGGTCCGGTGACCGAGACGGCCAGTCCATAAGGACTATGTTCCTGCGCCGAAACCAATCCTTTGCACTGAAACTCACATGTATGGCAGCTTTGTCTTGTTGAAATATAAAGTTATTCTGTTGAAATTTGTTGTAATAAGGGAGCAGATGATTTTCAAGGACTTGCTGGTAGTCGACACTATTCATTTTAGTGGAAACGAAAACTAATTCGAGAGAACCAAACGATGAAAATGCAGCCCATACCATCAAGCTTCTGCCTACAAAGTTTAGTGCAGAAAAAAACTATTTCCGCCTCCTCAAATTTCTCCAGTTGGAAGTAAATCCGTCTGGACCATTAAGATTAAATTTCTTTTCATCGTTGAGGATGACCTTAATAAAATTAAGTCTGTAATGAAAGAGCACATGTACGCTGAATAAGAACTACCTCAGCCCATTTCGAGGTCCATGGCAAGTGATTTGTCGTTAAAGTGGAATACTTCCTCATACTTTCCCACTTGATGAATGGATTTGTCTTCAGTGTCCTCCAAACCGTTTTTTGATAGTCTGACAGTAGATGCTCCTGATTTCATCCAAATTAGCTATACTATTTGAATCCATCATTGCAATTCTCCTATTTTCCCAATCTCCCAGCTTTTATGACTTTTTGATTTCATATTCATCAGGAACTCTCAGCAAATTAGCAAAAAGCTTTGTAGAGCTACCGATTTTTTTGCAACTTTCGTACGGTTCAATCCGCCATGAGAAAATGTCAGAATTCGTCCCTTTTTGGTATTATTGAGAAGGAAACCATGAGTCATCTTTCTTTTTTTTACACCGATCCATAAAAGGCGTATCTACCACGTGATATTCTAATTTGAAAGCTCATATATCCTAAATGCCCTATAATTATGAAACAGTGAAAAAATGAATTTTTTGCGTTCATGAAAAAAACGTATTGGGACTCAGGGAAAAAAGCTATAGATAGTCTTGAAGATGTGACAGGATATCAGGATAAGAGTTCTGTAACATTTGAAACACTGGGTCCCAAGTTAGAGCGACAAATGGGAGGTGCCCTATAATTGTGAAACGCATCATATATATTAGTTGGTTGCAGGAGTTATAGTCTTTTATTTCAGCGCTTTGGTATAAATATTAAAAACTCAAATAAATTTCCGTTCTTTTGCGTTTTTGTAGTGTTGGGTTTGTATTTTGTGAAGTCATAAGTCACGATTTAATGGTAAACTTAACCTCACAAAATAATTCGAATAAGATGAGGCACCAAAAACGGCATATTCGACACTGTATTCTCAACGAGTTCCAACAAGGGAAGAATGCTGCTGAATCACGCCAATCAATATGATCTGTACTCGATGAAGGTGTTCTCTCCCGCAGAACTTGCAGATATTGGTTCCGACGTTTTAAAGTTGGTGATTTTGATGTCAGTGACCGACAACGCTCTGAGACACCACAAACGCCGAAGGCTGATGCTTCGAAATCATAATTAGATGTAAATCCGTCGCAGACAAAAAAGGGACTCGCGGAACAGTTGCGAGTTGATCAAGCAACAGTTTCGAGACGATTTCATGAAATGGGGAAATTCGCAAGTTTGAAAAGTGGGTTCCACCTGAACTCTCCGAAAACAGCACTGGCTACCGGCTCAACACATGCATCTCGTTGCTTGCGAAGTAACACAAGAAGAATTTTTTGTGGAAAATTGTTACTGGTGACGAAAAATGGATTATGTACGACAATCCTAAACACACACATTCATGGGTAGACACCGGACAGGCTACAACATCAACGGCAAAGCCAAACATCCACACCAAAAAGTCCTTCTGTGCATCTGGTGGGACATGAAGGCTGGGCTGTTTTGTGAACTCCTTCAAGCGGATGAGACGGTTACTGCCGAGTACTACTATCGTCAATTGACTGATTTTTTTTATGCAGTTGAACAAAAAATACCACTTACTGAACAAAGAAGTCGGAAGATCATTTTGCTGTATGACAACAATAGGCTGCATGTTGCTATTAGTACTCAGGAGACCAGTTTGAACTTTGGCTGGGAAGTTTTTCCGCACGCGGAGTATTCACGGGATTTGGCGCCTTCGGAATGCCGTTTATTCTGGTTCCTGCAGAACTGTTTAGCTGGACGACGCTTTCGAGATGTGGCTGAGGTGAGAAAATGGATCGACGATTTTATTACCATCAAGCCGATGTCGTTTTTTTCACGAAGGAATCCGAAAGTTACCCAAGAGATGATAGAAGGTCATAGAAAGCGAGGAAAAATATTTTGATGAGTGAACTGCATATATTATGGAAATTAAATGGAAATTTAAAAACAAAAGACTAAAACTTTTGCATACGCCTATTATTTACATTTCGTGCATTCCATTTTAGACTTTATACTTCCTTTCAGTTAAATTAAACCATTTTGAACATTGATCTTATGAATTTATTATCTACTTTGTGTATTAGGTTGTATAGTTGTCCTTCAGAACGTAGTTTTCGTCTTTAGACGAATAAATTTGGGATAAAATCCTACAGTGTGTTCGAAAATGATAGCCCATTTTGTTCTATTCGCTTTTTTTTCTGTTCTCAGTCATCAGATTGATCAAATTTTTCCTAAGGTGAGACGTAGTAGCCTTGGAAGACTCCAGTTTAAATTTGATAGTTTTCATAAAAGATTGGCACTTTTCTACTAATTTTTCTCAAAACCACCTATTTTTCATCGTTTCAAAATGATAGTACACTTAACATGTTTTAGCTTTATTTAGAGGAAATGCGCAAAGTCATTAATCCTGAACTATTATAATACAAGCCTGTACTCCTAAGCTGAGTCAACACGAAGGAGGTCAAATCAAAGCAGTATCAACTGCTGGTTGCATGGTGAAGCAGATTGCCGCTATTCTCAAGCACTCCAAGAATGCTGTTTCGAATTTTCTGCTTCTTCAAAAAGAATATGAAACAAGTAAGAGTAGTGGAAGACTTGACAAATTGAATGGCCACAAAGAAAGAACAATTTTGTGAATAGCATCGAATAGCACAATCAGCAACGATTATGTTCGTAAGACTTGTAGTCTTGATACTTCAAAAACTACAATGTAGAAGGTACTGAACAAGAGTCAGAGTATTGTTCGATCATGGATGAAGAAGTGTCCACAACTGACACAAGCACATAAGGACGAAAGATTTCGCTTTGTCATCTATGCCATAAGATGAGACTGGGAAAAGATACAACTTTTACGAGTATTCAAAAATAAGCCTATTAATTTATTATTTCGAATTTAGGTGATCTTCAGCGATGAGGAGAAGTTTGATCTAGACGGTTCTGATGGTTGTCACTCCTACTGGAGGGATTTACATAAGGAACCCCGGCGTTTTTCAACCCGAAATTTCAGTAGAGGAAGTGTTATGATTTGAGGCACGTTCAGTGCTACAGTACTGATCGACTTGGCGTTTGTCTCGACGAAGATGAACAGCGTGGACTACCAGGATGTCTTAGGACATCGTCTAGTTCCGCATATTCAATGTTTTTGAGGCGTTAGTTTTACTTTTCAACAAGATAATACCACAATCCACGTCAGTCGAAGCACCAAAACCTGGTTGGAGGACAATAACGTGTATATTATGTAGTGGCTTTGGAGACTTGAATCCGATGGAGAATCTTTGGACAATTCTGGTGCATGGGATTAATGCCGATAACCATCAGCTTTAGATAGTAAAGGACCTCCAAAGAGTCGTTAACAAAGCATGGAGCGTAGTAAGTAATAGTGCCGTTAAAATCCTAGTAGACAGTATGCCTAAACGATTTTTTCAGGTTAATAATAGAAGTGGTGGTTGTACCAATTATTATTTAATTGCTATATACCTTGGTTGCGATTGTTTTTGTCTTAGATACATATTTTAATAGTCTGCTATCATTTTGAAACGATTAAAAATAGGTGGTTTTGAGAAAAATTAGCATAAAAGTGGTAATTTTTTATGAAAAACTATAAAATTTAAACTGGAGATTTTCAAGGCTCTTAGACCTCATCTGTAAAACAATTTGATTAATCTAATGACGAAGAACAGATAAAAGCAAAAAAAGTGTGCTATCATTTTGAAACGCACTGTATATTTGTAGTTTTAAATAATATATTTGGTTATGCTATGTTTCGACGATATAGACTAGTAATTCCGTGACAAATTATTATTATCGACAAAATTTCGATAAATGGAAAGACTGAAGATACTCGTCATGAAATCCCAATCTTTAACATGGAAATTAGATTCATAGAAGGATATAAATACACAAGAAGCACTTAAAATAATAATAAGCAATCATAGTATATAAACCTCAAATAAGTATCATTAATAGATGGGAATTTGTAACATGAAAGTTGTAGCGATCAGAAAATGTAACGCTCAATCCAGTTGCTACACAATCATTACGTGTGACACTTCTTTTCGTGCCAAATGCAAAATGGTAATATTTATTCTAGATACATATCCATTAACGATAGAATCAATCTGGAAATTTTTCAGGTAATTTAATTTTAATAGCTGTTTTTCTTTTCAGTAGTTGACATTAAATTATTTCTGGACTAAGCTAAATATATTTATTTAATTATAAACCTTAGGAGGTAGAAACTGATGTTGGTGGTGTTGTTTGGGACAGTGCTCTCGTTGCTTCGTATTACTTTATAAAGCACCCCCTTTTATGGGAAGGAAAAAAGGTTTGAAACACTAATTTTTAATTTATGATAACGCATTTGTGATAATATCGTCTTCCTTTCACTTTTTTCCGTTTTTTTATAATACAAATATAACGCCATATAAAAAATGACCATCGCAATTATTTTTTCAAATGTTTGTTATCCTAACATCAGATATTACTTTCCCCTTTCACTGGTTTATTTTTTGTAATTTTAAAGTATAGCAAAATTCGTTATTGAGGAAAGTTAACCTAAGAAGCATAATATTACTAATTTATATATTTGATAGGTACTGGAGTTGGGAGCGGGTACAGGCTTATGTGGCTTAGTTCTTGGTGCATTAGGAGCTGATGTCATTCTTACTGATTTGGCCACTAGGCTTCCTCTTCTGAAGAAGAATTTAGCTGCGAATATATCCCTTTTACGTGGGGAAGTTTCTGTTAAAGTCCTCGATTGGTGCTCCCATGTATCTATTTCTGATGTTGATTTATTGGTGCTGGTTGATTGTTTGTACTACAGGAGTAGTGTTCAGCCATTAATTGACACAATTAAATCATGTAATGCTTCTGAAATTCTATGCGTGTATGAGAAGCGGGATATAGGTGAACCATTAGTTGCTCAACAGATGTTCATTCAATTAGTATCTAAATATTATGAGCTAAACTATGTACCAGATTATGAGTTAGACCCCAACTATTGTTCTGGTGATATACCAGTAATAAAACTTGTTAAGAAGTAAAGTTTACGTACAACTGATTTAACTGATTAATTTTGTTTAGTCCATCTTATATATGTAAATAGATGCTTATAACTCATGTGGTAATTCGAATTATTGGCTAATAAAATCTAATAATTTCTTACAGGCAAACATTTTAGTGAAATTTCTAAATGATTCGAGATCCAGCAACTTCTTCGAATTATAATCAAGTCACCGTAACTCACTATTCTCTATTGTGGAATGTTTGCTTTGAAGAAAAAAGAATCAGCGGGAAAATTGAAATAAGTCTCAAGTGTCTTCAGTCTACTGACCGTGTTGTATGTTTCATTGTTTCGCTTGGTATTTATACGAAGAGCTTTTTGCTTGGTGGAAAAAGTTATTGAATAGAAATTTCACATCATTCAGATTTTTGATGGTCGTTGTCTAAATATAGAATCAGTCACCCTAAATGGGGAGAAACTGAAATTCTCGGAGGAACCCAATGATCCACTGGGACAGAAAATTACTATTTCTACTCCTCTTCTTGTTGAGGGCATGGAAATGTAGGTATTACTTTAAATTATATATTTTATTAGCATATTTTTATTTTTCCTAAATCTTGTAGAAAGCTGGTAATTGATTATCGGACAGCTTCTGAGGCATCTGCTCTACAATTTATGCCAAAAGAGTTAACTACGGATAAAAAGGTATTAGCTATGTGTAATATGAGTACTACGTATATTGTTGGAAAATATTTATAGGCTCCGTATTTGTTTTCTCAGTGTCAGGCAATTCACGCTAGATCAATTATGCCTTGTATGGATACTCCATCCGTTAAATCTACTTATGATGCCAAGGTATATTAGCCTGTATATTTAGAAAAATGTTCAAAATATTTCCTCGTTATAAGTTTCACTTTTGATGTATTAGGTTGTGGTGCCTAGTAATCTTACGTGCCTGATGAGTGCTATTGGTACTGAGAAAGAAATAGATGGTGATCGAACAATATATTCGTTTCGACAATTTGTAGCTATTCCTTCTTATCTATTAGCTATTGTGGTTGGTTGTCTCCAGAGACGAGAAATCAGTGAAAGGTAGATTGTTCAAAATATTCTAATTATTATTACCTTTTTGTGTATTTCGGATGAAAAGTTTCTATAGCCTCTTTTTTTGTCAAAGCTTAAAAATTTATTTTTGGTATTATTCTTGGATATGGATCCCATGGGTTTTTCTAATAGGATTTTTTAATCAAAGCAATCTTAACTATCGCACCAATATTATTATTTCTATAAATTTAGGATTAAGACGCATATTAGTCATTGTGGGTAAATTTGGTATACTATATTAAGATGTGCAGTTTGGTGCGAGCCTTCCATGGTAGATGCGGCTAGATGGGAATTTGAGGATACAGAAAAGTTTCTTCAAGTTGGAGAGGAGTTGGCTGGCAAGTATGTATGGGGCAGGTAAGCTTTTATTTTATTATACATACTGATATTTTTAAATGCTTTTTGTGTGTGTAACTACTGTATGTAACAATTCAACTCAGATACGATCTTGTTGTCCTTCCTTCAACGTTTCCTTTCGGTGGTATGGAAAATCCGTGTCTAACATTTGTGACTCCTACTCTGCTGGTACCTTGGTTTTATCTATTATTTTATCAGTGATTTATATAACTGCTCTTAATGTTTTCTTTATTGGGCTGGAGATAGATCACTCGTTAATGTAATCGCTCACGAGATCTCACATAGTTGGACAGGTAATTTGGTCACAAACGCCAGCTGGGAGCATTTTTGGTGAGAAAGTTTGTTTTAGAAATTACACACATTTTATTACTGGATGCGTTTTATTTAACGGATTCAGGCTGAATGAGGGCTTCACAGTATTTCTGGAAAGAAAGATTCACGGTAAAATAAACGGAGAACTGGAGAGACAGTTTGAAAGTGAACGTGGCTATGATGTGGGTTAATAATATAATATTTTTCTTTGTACCCTATTTATATGGTTATATTTTTACTTTTTATTTTTATTTTCAACTTTTGTGGTATTCAGGAAACTTTAACATCGGCTGTAAAAACATTTGGTCATGATCATGAATTTACTAAGTTAGTTCAAGATCAAAGGGGAATCGATCCAGACGACGCATTCAGTTCAGTACCTTATGAAAAGGTATATTTATGTGGTTTTCTTCCTGGGATGTTTTCAGCAGTCTCAAAGCTATAAAATGTATTTCCAGAGGTTAATTATAAATTGAAAGCTTAGTTAATTGGATTTTTAGATTGGTTAGACTGGAAATTTAAATGAGCATAGCTTCAGAGGTTTTAGAATTTCTCATCTATCATAGACGATATTTTACCGAAACATCTTCAAGTTATATAAAGATTATAATCTTGTTGTAGGGTTCTGCATTCTTAATAGTGATTGAACAAATTCTTGGCGAATCGGGACGTTTCGAACAATTTCTTCAGATGTATATTAAAAAGTAAATTCTTTGTTACTTATTTTTTCTTAAATATTGCATAATACAGTGGTGGAGATCGAATTCTAAAATTTATGAAAGATATATTACATATTCCAACTATGATAAGGTTCGCTTACCAAAGTATTACAACCGAAGTCTGGAAGGCCGAACTGTACTCATTCTTTCCCGATAAGAAGTCAGAGTTGGACTCTATTGACTGGAACACATGGCTCTATCAGCCAGGAATGCCTCCAAAACCAAAGTAAGCTATGTAGGTATTGTGTAGCATTGAATATAAAATAATTACTTGATTTTCATTTTGAATATTATCATTTTAGATATGATTCTCGTTTAATGGAAGCTTGTCGTTCATTGGCAGCAGAATGGTCATCAGAACCATTCCCAGCTGATCCTACATCTTTTCAAAAATTGTCATCCTCGCAGAAAGTATCTGTCATTGACTTAATCCGTTTAAAGGGAAAATTTATAGAATCTACGGTGAGTTATATGTAGAATTTTATATTTGGGATCAAATGACTAGTACTTATTAAAATATTTGCAGATGCCGGTTTTCACATCTTGCTACAAATTGGATGAGACTCATAATTGTGAACTAAAATTTAGTTGGTTAATGCTTGGTTTGGAAACTAAGTGGCAGCCAATTATTCCACCAGCTCTATCATTTGTATTGACTATCGGTAGACTAAAATATTGTAAACCGATTTACAAGTATGTTTTTTGTTTTAGATTTTAAATAAAACTAATTGAGAGTAATGAAGAAAGAATTGTTTCAGAGCTCTATTAGGGTGGCCGATGTCCCGTTCTCGGGCTTTAGAACAGTTCCAGAATAATATGAAAAACATGCATCCAATCACTGCTAGCATAATTTCTAAATTACTTTAAATTATTGTCGAGGATAATTTTCAACCTTAACTTACTTAATGTCCATTTTAATGACAATATTTCACGAATTTTGTTATATTTATCACTTTCGAATTTTTATTAGTGGTGTTGGTAAAATTTTACTCATTTAAGATTTATTGGCTGTGAAATTATTTTGTTCAGTTATACCAATAAATTATCAGCGGGTGGAGTTGCGCGCGCAACCCAAGATTGGCATACAAAGATAGGGGCGCATTTATATTGTTCTGTACTCTTTCCAGACTGATAGCGGTCTTTTTTGAAACATAGCCAACGCATGACGCCAGATAAAGGCATGGGAAGGGCGGAGCTTTTCCTCTTCAGGATGCATCAATGTCTGATAGTCCACGGACTAGTCGTATACGACTAGTCTGAAATTAGTTACAAAGTTGTGTATTTTGCAGATGAGCAACGTTCATATTTTCCTCCAATTTAACCCTTTCGTGGTGGATACAATCTACATTCTAGTTGTAAACGTGTTATACTAACAGTTATGTATTGTAATACATGCATTATCTTAAATATATAGCCAAGCTTTTTATAAGTCTTTGTTCACACGCTGATAAATAGTATTGTCATGAACTATTGTATTTCTTTACTTGATTCGATTATATAAACATTTAATTCTAGATGAGGTACTACATTTAAGTATGGTGTCATTAACAATTTTGTTCTTGCGTCATTTTGAGACTATTAGCATTGAAAATATGTCTTGTAAAGCTTGTAAATCTTCATGTAAGATTACAGGATGTGTCAATCGCATTTCCGACCGAAAAAGGATCCCTGTTCATGTGCAAATAATCACGAAGTGGTGGTAATCCATACAGCCATAAAATGGGATGTATATTTTCAACTGAAGATGCTCATAGGACAAGCTACACTCACCTGCAAGATGATACACAAAACGGATAAGATAGTATGTTATTTATCATAGCTTCTTCAATAATGTGAATAGTTAACACATGGCTTCACTGGTAGGATAAGGATGCTGGGACAGCGATATTCTTATAATAACTAGTTTCCCTTAATTATTCAAGAACGGCGTAGAGCTGAGTGATTCTTGATTAATATTTCGATAGGATTTCTCGATACCATTCGATAAGGACCGTACCAACTGAGGCAATGGTACTGAAGAAATAAATAGTCGGTGAGGACGTACTGTAAGGATATTTTGTATAAACTGCTTGTCAATATCTTTTTGTTCAGTTGCTGGATGTACGTGATCTTTCGATTCGTTCTGTCATCGTGAATGGCAGGGAGACTGACTTTCGTATAGCCCCTAATGTATACACATTTTTCGGTTCGAAAATGACTATATACGTTCCTCTAGAGCATCAAAAGGATGGAAACGACTTGTGGGTTGCTCTTAAGATTTTATAATTACAATCCGAATATTTCGATTATATCAGAATATTTCCTTTTTCAGAAATATAGTAATTCTATATAGCACTTCACCAGAAGCAACTGCACTACAGTGGATGAAAAAGGAACAAACAGCGGATAAAAAGGTTTAAAAATTATAGGCGTATAAATGACGAAATAGGGTCTTTTCCTATAATATTTTTAGGGGCTATCTTTTAAAGAAATTTTTATTTTTATTTAGGCACCATATCTCTTCTCTCAGTGCCAAGCCATCCATGCTAGATCTATTGTACCATGTATGGACACACCATCTGTGAAATCCACGTATGAAGCAGAGGTGAAGTAGCTTACATAGATTTGCTTTTAAAAAGTATGATTATGAGATGTTTTGTAGGTAACGGTACCAGCTGGGCTTACGTGTTTGATGTCAGCAATTGGAGAGGGATCAAAAGGCAATGATGAACGGACTACTTTCTTCTACAAACAACCCGTTCCTATTCCAGCATATCTCATCGCTATTGTTGTTGGTTGTCTTGAGAAAATGGATATTAGTGATAGGTGATTGATAAACCAGCGTGTAAAATTAATGTTTGTATAGTAGTTAGTTTTTGGCCAATTCTACAGATGTGCCGTTTGGGCAGAGGCATCTGTGGTAGAGAAGGCACGTTGGGAATTCTCAGAGACTGAGGATATCTTATCTTGCGCAGAACAGATTGCCGGAAAATATATATGGGGAAGGTAAGAAATTCACAATAATGCGATTGTTTATGTTTATCAGAGAAAATACTATAAGTTATTTAGGTACGATATGGTGTGTCTTCCTCCTTCATTTCCGTTCGGCGGCATGGAAAATCCTTGTCTCACATTCCTTACTCCCACTCTTATAGTAAGTATGGCACATACGTTGTAGCGCTGTTTGTAATAATTACCTCTAGCTCTGAGACTTGAGATTAATTTCATAATTACATTTTAAAGATAGTTTTTAGAATTATAAACAATCTTTTACAGGCAGGCGATCGATCCCTTGTTAGTGTAATCGCCCACGAAATCGCACATAGTTGGTCGGGAAATCTAGTAACAAATAGCAGCTGGGAACATTTTTGGTGCACAACCTATTGTTTTCTCACTTTCACCTATTTCATCAGTATTCTTAATCCGTTTAAAGCTTTCCCTTATAATTTCAAACTCGTCTATATATACATATATATATACATATATATATATATATATATATATATATATATATGCTTTTCAGGTTAAATGAAGGTTTCACAATGTTTATAGAAAGAAAAATTTGTGGTCGATTAGTAAGTGAGGATTATCGACAATTCATGGCATTCAATGGTTGGACAAATAGTCTCATTCCAGCGGTATGTTTCTTTGTTTTTCACATTGTCTGTATTGGATTTTTTCAGCCTGTCTAAGCATTAAAAGCCACATTCTAATGTCTCTAGTTTCTAGAGGTTACTGATATCGTATGGTTAACGGGTAGATAACATAGAACATAACTTTTCCATGGTACATGCCGTAAAAACAGTTCACGTGAAGAATGTTATAATCAATTTAATTCTTTTGTAAATAGAGACATAATTTAACAATTCTCTGAAAAATTCTCAGGTATACGAGCAGTTCAGCCCTACTCATCAGTTTACAAAGCTTATTCAAGATCATACGAATGTGGATCCAGATGTGGCATTTTCTTGTGTGCCATATGAAAAAGGATCAGCCCTTTTACTATACCTGGAGCAACAATTGGGAGGACCTCGTAATTCACACTTCTTTTTCTTTTATGCTATACTTATCGAAGATATAAACAAACACATCTTATATGGAATTTACTAATTTGCATAATATTATATGGTTCAGTTAAACTTTTTAGCTTCATTCTCCACGAACAAATAATGTTATCAACATTGTTGAATTTCGCATTAGTTCAATTGTGAATCTAAATCGCATTAGTAGTTGCAGATAATAACATTGATATTCGATAAGGTGGTGAGATAGTTGCGAAGCACTAAAGAAAAAGTATTGCAAAGAAGATCTTGGAGAATTGAAATAGAAGAGTTATGATTTAATGAAACAGTTATCTCTGAGTTTTATACATTTAAGAAGTATTCGAGGAGTATCTACGAGATTATCTTAGCGTATTCGCTCACAAGGCTATCGATAGTTATCAATGGAAGCAGCATCTTTATAAATACTTCCACGTGAGTCAGCAATTTAAACATGAATAAATTAAAATTATGGCATCAGAAAACATTATAAAGCAAGCTAGTCGCTTTATACTGTTTTTATGAAATTCGGTCTGGTAAAAAGTATAAATGCCTTCTACCAGTTTGTATTTATTTGATATTGCCTAGTTATATCTGGAATTAACGAAGTTTTAATTAGAGGAAAAGTGAACATTATACTAAGTAGTAGAGGTTTAAATTGTGAGAATGCAGGAAAAGAAAGAAATCCTTGATACAGTCAACTTTGATGCGTGGTTCAACGGGGTTGGAATGCCACCTGAGAAGCCTAGGTGAGATTAGAAGTTTAATTCGAAGCAAATTTGAATTTCCATATTCAAAATTCTGTTGGGTTCAAATTTAAACAAAGTCATTTATTTAATAATCTTGTTTTAGTTACCACCAGTCATTGGCTCATGCATGTGAGCTTCTCTTCAAAGAATGGATCAAAACAACCGAAAAAGATGTTAAAAATATAACGCAGGAGACTTATATGAATATGCAACCTTTGCAGCAGATAGAATTCCTTAGTCAATTATGGCAGGTATAAAATATGACTTAGGAGAAAATATGCTAGTATTGATTATCAGTTTTTAGCATGATCCTCCTCTTGAACACTGGAAAATAGACGCCCTAAATGCTCTTTATGGTCTAAATGAATCAAAGAACTGTGAAATTCAACTCAAGTAAGATTGATAGGAATATGTTTCCATCAATAATGGTTTTGCTAGAGCGACTAGCTTTCTAAAAAAATGCATTAGAAAATTAGTGGACTAAGCAAATTTGCTAGAAATTATTTCGAAAACATTCTAGCTGTTTATTATCTCACGATTTATATATAAAGAGTTTTCTAAATTTGCAGCTGGATTCGTCTCTGCATCAAAGCTAGATGGGAGCCAATTATTGAAAAAGCGCTCACATTTGTCGGTAGTCAAGGTAGACTTAAGTACTGCCGTCCAGTCTACAGGTATTGCTCATTTTTCCCCTCTTTACATGCGCAAAATAAAGTATGTAACAATGTTCAGTGTAATTGTTCGCACTTCTTTCGTACTCTTCACACTATTATCAGAACGACAACTGCGCATTGCGCAACGATTTAACGTCTTACCACATATTATCTAGCCGTCAAAAAACATCTTTATCATAGGTGGACTCACACTGATTATGAAAATCCGATAAGTCATTCAGTTTATGGAACTGTGTCTATTTCTAAATACTAGGTTTTACATTAGGGACATGGTTAATTTCAGGGACCTCTCCTGTTGGCCCCTTGCAAGAAGCCGAGCACGAGACACGTACATTAAAGGACGAGCCACTATGCACCCAATTACAGCGGAGATGATCGCAAAGGAATTGCACATGAGGCACGCGACACACACCGTATGCTTTTAGAATCTCTCCCCGCATCTTATTGACAGTGTATTCACTCCCATGTACAAACAAATCGATGCCAGTAGCTTCCGGAAACCATACTCAAAATAAGATGTACTTCTATTATACCAGTAAAATTAAATCATCCTAACGACTATATGTTATAGAAATATTTATTGATTGGAAAACCAATTATTCATAGAAGTACAAGTGATACGTTATGCACAACTTCAAAATTTATTTGCGCTTATTCTAACCGTTTATTTAGAAAATCCAATGCAGCTCATTTGAGACGTAGCGAATATATATCATAGTTATGGTTACTCATGTTTCTTGATATAAACATTTAATGTTATAGGTTATTGAATATCCTGGACATTCTAAGTTTCAGTGGTCTATTCATGGCTACCAGTGTCTATATATTGGATAATGGAAGCTAGTTTTCGAAATTTCACCGAGTACTCTATATGGTAGAATGTCATGCAAACCTTTCAAGTATAATCAAACAAAGGAAGCAATTGTATCTCAATAAATGCGCTGATGAAAAGTTCCGAATTGGGTTTATTATGAATTACTGAGCAACACATTAACCATGAATAGTCGAAAAGAAACAGATATAGTGGGGAGGAATGGCACTCAACAAGCGGCGGGCCTAGCGCGCCATGGCCGAAAAGATCTAGACAACAACTACAAGGCCACGAGGGCAAGTCAGGGTACCCGAGAAGTTAACCCACCGACCCGAAATTCATCAAGGAATATTGCATTGTTCCCTTGAAAGGCTTCCGGGATCGCCAAGGTCGACCGGACATTGGACCCATTCGAATCACCACAATACTAGACAAAGATACGGCTCAACACTAATAAACTTTTTTTGGAATTTTTACAATAAATACACAGTTCAGAGCACCCGTATCGACTAACTATCAAAAGCGAAGAGCATACCGAAGGGTTCAATTCTAGAGTAACATGTGTGATAAGAGCACTGAGAGAGGATCAAACTGTCAACAACGGGACGAATCGGGCACCAGGAAAGTAGAAAGGGGGGAGTGTGAAAGCAGGTTCGGAAAAACTATGCAAATATGAAACACGACGCTAGAGAGCACACATGTCCATCGATAAAGTTGAATCTTGGTTGCGTTCCCAATCAGAAATACGCTGCTTTAACACAGACAACTTCGCACGCAAATCAGCGTGGCGTTGACGAGTCTGCAATATTCGATGATATTATTGGTAAAATGAGAATACTAAAAAGAACTTATTTCATACTAAGTAACGTAATCCTGAACAGTGAAAGTAATTCTAGTGCTCCCCACTTAATACACAAAGAAATGCGGAAATCGGGAATGTACGTCGCGTCAAACGCTACCCGGTTTAATTTGTCCATGAAACGCGAGCGGACAGCCAGGCGATCGCAGCTGGTAATAACAATAGCAAACACGAGCGATCAGGCATTGCGCGCGCGATCACAGCTGCGAATGAACAGGCAATGCGCTAAGAAAGAGCAAACAAGCATTGAAGTGATGTAGACTATTCATAACGACGAGATACTAGTAGTTTTGTAATAAACATTAGAATAATAGCTCACCTTCAAGAACTCGGGATCTTTATCAAAATGGGCAAAGCGGTTCTGAATGTTTTGCTCTATCTAAAATAATAGTATTTAAAGATAACAAATATTACTATAATAATGTATACTTACTCTAGCACAGTCTTTTCGATTATCACCGGCATTTTTAAGCTGAGCTTCCAGATGACGAAATTCTTTGGCAACCTTTAAAAACAATTTTTAAAGAGAAACTTACAGTGAGATAGCAAAATTGGCAAGATGGTCATCTACAATAATTCACAAATACTTATAGAAAACTATATAAATATATATAGACTCACATCATTTAACATTTTATAGCACTCTAAATATTCAGGATAGTCTTGTTGAAATAGAGAGAAATACTTCTCTGCATCCTGTACAGATTTGATCTGAAAATAGTATTTTTTGTTTATATAAGAAATATAAAAATGACCATAAATATCTAAATAATACAAATACCTCGACAAAATTTTTTTCCCAATCACACGATGGCTGACTTGGAGAAGATAAACTACAAGGCGAACTCAGCCGAGACGAAGCTGTGCTACCACCGGCACGTACCGCCAGAATTTTCTAAATTTGCTTGGTTTGTATATAAACCCTAAACAAATACACAGAAAAATTTCGTAAAATTACATATAATACCTGATTGTGAGAAGTGGGATGGCTAGAAGGATCTTCTGGAGGACTTGAACTCTCCTGACGCGGACGCTTGTCAGTATGTAATGATGAAGGAACGTGCGCTTTTCTTTTACTACCTGTAGAGGCTGTGTCATCCAATGGACCACGGTGGCTGAATGATTCACTATTAACATAAACGAAATCAGAAACCATATATAACGCAAAGAAAGAACTTATACTCACTCAATTATCTGAACAGGGCTATCACGAGACTGAGCGGGGAGTTTTGGAGGCGTTTTGCGAGTCGGATGACCTACAACTGAGGAAGGGCGAGATGATGGAGGAGTTGGTATAGCTAAAATAGAAAACTAAACGACTGATTTGAGAAAAAATATATGGAAATTTAATCCAATAAAAAGGATCTCTCAAAACAAAATATTAAGGCGTATTTCACGATTACCTTCAGGACTGACAGTTTGTTGCGGTGCATGACTTGGTGCCTGCATTCGCTCCATTCCACTCTTGCGCATTGGAGCAAAGGAACTGCTCTTCGTTTGTGACAAATTCTGCGTAATTCGACGTACATATGCCTTTTCTTCTTGTGTAAACCAAGGCCATCGAGTATCCACCTAAAAATACATATTTTCACAAACTTTTGTAGAGTTTACTATGTACAAATTTCAAGGAAAATGATATACCTCTCCGTTGAGTGATGGCTTCAGAGCAAGACGAGCAGAATCCCCACATCCAGTTGAGTCAGCAACTTCCCGTACAATCTCATCAACACGTCTGGGACTATCCTGTTCTTCACCTAGTCCATCTTTTCGCAATATTTTCAAAACCTGATAAAACACCACTTTATAAAATAAATCTTATATATGCAGATTTGATGTTTAAATTTATTTGCTAACTTACTTCGTCACTATTATGTAACTTGCCCGTGACAACCAGCTGAATTATGCGCTGACGCAGTTTCTTTTTCCTTAGCTCACTATTCAAGTGTTGAGTAGGAGCGCGTCCAGCAAAAGACCCTAAATGAGTTTTTTTTCCTAATTCCTATAATGCAAAATATTTAAGCCTTTCATGAAAATTAAATTCATGGGAAAAACAACTACTTTGATTTTGACAATATTTGAATTATTGTTGTTCCCCATTTAGTAACCCCTTCTTCCTCCCACTCCTATGAAGAACCGGCTGTGTCCCCGATTAATCACTCAATCCATTCACTCACTCACTGTATCAATCACACGCATAAAAACACCCGAACACATTATTAATGTAACAGTAGAGCCTGTCTAGTCTCACAATTAATATTAATTCTTCAGTAACTACAATCGTACCCTAGCATTAGTAATTTTCGTAGATTTTATACAGTTACAAATCCATTATGAACACTGAAAAAATTATGTGAAGCAATAGCATGGCTATCGGAGATCATGATTTAATAATCCTTACGATTAGATGATGCTCACCGTTATTTGTGGATGGCGCGTGGCCATTCGTACCCGTGGAATTTGCGAGCTAAAATTATAATTTTAGGTCAAATATATTCTAAAACACTAACAACTCCTAAAATAAAACCAGTAAGTAGTTTTTGAATGGAGTTGAATTTAATTCCGAATAGTATAGCTTTAATCATGCCATCTATTTAAACAAAATAAACGTTTGAAACCGGTTTCTGCGTTCCTTATCTATTTAAAGAAATTCTGAAAACAATAGAGGGAATCGGAGATATAAACCTTGGTCGCAAATAAACGGTCCACACCGCATTCTTATATACTTTATCAACAAAGTAAATTAAATAGCAAATAGGACAAACATTACATACCCCAAATTAACAGGTCCCTAGATACGAGCCAAATTTTTATGTTTACACTAAATAAAGCCCTGCTGGTTAAGCTGTTATTGTACTGATACAACAATACATCACAGTAGAGCACATCTACACCACAATCGATTCGAACCACGTTTAAATAAATGAAAATATGCAAGACCAAAAAGTAGTCTTTATGTAATATTTACCTTATTAGGACTGATCCTACTCTGTGAATCGATAGGTTTGGAAAGCAAAGGTGATGAATGCCGAGAAGAGGATGCGGACCCAACCCGCGAAGCCGTCTTGGCAAGACCTTTTTGTCGATGCCTGAAAATCATAACAATACTTCATTGTAATAAAAAACAACTTGTATACCAACTTAGTAACGTCTTTCACTCCTCGGCTCTTCTCATCTTCAATCAACTTTTGAGCACGTTCCTTTGTTTCAGCAAAAGATTTATCCGTTGCTTGTATCTGCAACGGATCTAATGTAATTAACATTTAGTAATTCAGGTATAACTGTGCTTCCATTGAATTAATCCTAAATGAACACTTGTTCCCGTAAATGAATGTCGCGATGTTGCACGTATTCGTTCGCCTAAATAAAAAGCAGCGCAGCGACTCATGTAAGCATCACATGCGCTTCTTAGCTTATCCATAAACCATGCTAAAACATGATTATATAATTCCGTTTGATCCATTCCACTGCGCAACCAGATCAATCCATAAACCTAGAACTAATCTCCACTTATAACGCGATTCACTCTCAACTACACTTATTGGCGCTATAATCAAATTACAAAAACTGAATACTGAGAATAGTGTAAGGAATTCTTGTTTTACTTGCGATTGCTGGTTCCACAAATATACGAGCATTGCTTCATACTGTGGGGTTTGTGCGTTCCGCATACGACAGTCTGGTTCGCAGATAACGATCGCATCGCCAGTTATTCGTGACGCGCAATCGTTCTCCACTCACTTATCATTTATCAAATCAATGCGGCGTAAGACTTGAAACTCGTCATGATGACTGCCTGATAACTAACAATTATTTTGAGCCACTATGGGTGGCCCAAAAAAAATTTTTTAACGACTTCTGAATATCTACAGTATCATAGCACTTTGCATAGCTTATATATAAGTTGCACAATGACGAATATTAGAGATAGTATATTATTAATAACCGCCGTAAGGTCGAGTTACAAAACATACACCTCGTAGATATAATTACTCCATATAAAGATGAAAAAACAAGTGATTAATTCGAAATAATCAAATAAACTACATAATATAAGCCTGTCGTTTTTTGAGTTTCAAACTCGCTAGATTGATCTCCGCAAAACAGCTACATTGCTACTTCCGGACGTTACTTCGATAAATTATATATATATATATATATATATATATAAACCATGACAAGCATATTTGCATCTAACACATTAATTATTATATCGCATGAACTGTTAAAACAAATTTTTAAAATGTTGCCTACCTGGTATTTACTTCGAAAAGATGCCACAGCACGATGAGTACCCGTTCTTCGATCATGAATGACAGCATCGGTTGGAGGGCCAGGCAAAGCTTGTTCCTGATACCGAAATACACTTCCACCTCCCTGGCTAGTATCGCCCAGTTCCCAAATACCTCCCTGTAAAGAAAACTAGACCAATCTTTTTTTCAAATAAATACAGTAGTTATTTATTTCGATGTATATAGACAATATAATTCTATCCACAAACTGAATAAGCATTCAAATAAAATACAATTAATAGATCACTGAGTTCTGGATTACCAACGATTTATAAAAAATTTAAATGGTTCAACAGTAACTTATTAGAATATGCTTAGCTAACTTTTTGTAGCAACTCTAATGTATGTAATAGTAGAACCAACGTTAATTGATAACAGGAAATTCATAATGTACCAATATGAAGTTATATTAGCTGATTATGCAAAGCAAAATATAGGAAAGCAGAGAAAAATCAAAGTCTATACCTGATCATCTACTCGAATACGAATAGGTACTCCCTTTCGCTGAGCGCTCATCAAAGCAGTAAATATTTCGTCCGTCAGTTTGACCATCACCACGCTCTCAGAATCACTTCCATCCGACTCGAGCCTGAGGAAACAATAAGTAACAGGTAATAATTTTAACAATATGACTAGTTTCACGCTCTTCACTAGGTTTTAGGAACTAGTTAATACATTAATATTCATTAAAGCAAAAACTAATTAGGGTCAACAATAATGCTATACCTACCTATGCACATCGAGCGCGGGTGGTTCTGGCGATCCTTCTAAGCGTGGTGAAGCCATATCACACTCTTATGGATACTTACAATTCCCTCTTATGGATTAAATACACTGCGTACACGAATATCTTCCCTTCTTTCTTTCTCTAGTGATGTTATCGTCCAGCCAACTAAATAATATATGGCTTAAAACGCTGAAATATCAATAAATATAAGCAAACCATACATTAAGGAGAAAATACGAAAGAAATTTCAAACAATTAGGAAAACGGCAATTCTATAATTGTACAGAATAATTCCTTAGCTAGCGAAGCCTGTGTGGAAAACTGCTATATTAAATGTTCGAGTATTTTCTGAACGCAATGTCAAGATAACAGGGTTTGGCTCGAAGAAAAAGAGTGTTATTAGTACAATATTTAAGCAAACGGGTATTTTGTACCAAAATCAGGCAACGAAATTGGTTGAATAAGGGCACATGACATGCGGTGTAAACGACAGTGGGACGGAAAGGGCTGATAATAGAGGGATGAAATAATCGATTGATAGATGGTGACGCAGGGAAGGGAAAACGAGACGGCGAACAAAAAGACGCGTTCGACAGTAGACCAGAGCAAGCGGGTAACAGTGGCTTGACCCCGACAAGTATTCACTGACTAGTTGACCATTAATACAATAAAATTGCTTAAATACCAGCATAATATAAGTTTGAAAATAATAATTTAATAATAGCTATACTGTCCATCCCAGTTAATAACTACCGTTACATGATAATTAATAGCGCAAAACTGTAAATATTACAAGCGTATATTATTTATACATAATAACAATTGAGATCAAATATATTAGAATTAGTATAAAAACGGACTATCCAAAAACCTTTCCCACAAGGAGATTTATTTATATGTATAATGCTACATAGAAATCAAGTAGTAACAATGAGACACCGTTCTTACTGTTAGTCAAATATTCTTAACGATATATTTTATTAGATAACTGGCATAGACAAATTCGTAAAATAAAAATACTATTTTCAAGTAGCATCTATCCTTTTCGTATTCTGCCTACCTATATTAATCATCACCTAGATTTAATTTTAGAATATCTTACGATGCAATGCACGTTGGTTTCGCTTACGAGAAAGATGCAAACAGGAATGGCATAAGGAAAACTACTCATTAAGCTAGGAACAATTTATTCTAAAAGAGCCATTAATGCGCAGGGTACAATATATACTAGCCCTAATAATCGAAATATTACAAAACCGCAAAGAAAACATAGTCAACAAACTGAGAATTTACTCAATTGAACGTTACATTGACGTATACAACAGTCACTGCACATTTCATGACAAGTGATATTTAATGTCTTAAATATACGATACTAAATATAGCCAATGATATTTTCAATTGAATTTGATTGTTTTGAATTAGTAATTAATAAAACGTGTGTTGCAATAAGTGTACGAAAGTCTAAAACTAACATTTTCACTGCTGTAATCACGTAGTAGATCACGAACGTTAGCGCTGTTCTTTGAAGCGGGCCGATTAAGAATGAAGTTCGGCAACATTTTTGCCTTACAACTTGTAAAATACAGCAGAAATAGCAAAAGATATAATATGCTTCCCGATAAATCAATTATGCCAAACAATTAATCATCTAAAATATATTAAACGTGAAAATACATCCATACAAAAAAATCAGTAACTATATATTTACCATTTATTCTGGTATCAAATCCTTAAAGTTAAGATCATCCGATTCAGCAATTATTCAAAAAAGCAAAAGATTGAAATATAATTAAACTAATAGAATTAAAACAAACGACACTTCGTAACTTTATTGCTGCAGTTAAAATTTTCACTGGATTCACGCAAATTTCGTGATCCACGCTTACTTAGTTAATGCAAATTTGTATAAGCCATAACTTAGTGCTTTAAAAAATCTTGTTCCTTATTTAATTTCTATAGTATAAGTTTCGTAATTCTTATGAAAAATTCGCTTCATCTAATGTAAAGTTAAAAACTCGTAAAACTACGATAGTTATGTAAAACAGTGTGCAGATAAGATCTAAGCTATTTTATTTTGTAAGCTAGTGTTAATTAATGCCTATCTCTTATTTATTCTCCATATAAAAGTTCTTAAAACAGTAAATCGTGAACATTAAACTATGATCAACGATTGATTTTGTTCTTTTCACTACGAAAACGCATACAATCTATAATTATTTTGATTATCAGGGAATAAAACTGAAATTTTGATAAAATTTGCCTCATGGTATTGTAGTAATCTAAACTTTATCAGATTAAGACTATGATGAAAGTGGACCGAATAGTTCAATTAAACCACACATATATATATATATATATATATTCAGCGCAATTTCCCATAGGAATTCTCAACTAAATACAAAAAATGAGAACTTCGGGAATTTCGCTTAGGGTCCAAACGTCAACTGCGCCAACAGTGACTAGGTACAACCTTCCCACCACGTCCTTTAACATTGCATTTAAAACAGCTAGAACGAATACGGTACGAATTTCTAATACAACAAACGTATATTATATACTATACTAGCTAAAGCTGACTTCATGAATACATATATAAAAAGACATCACTGTAATTACTACCTTTAATGTGAAATGGATTATAGTATAAGGAAAATAGATCCTTTGTTGATACAAAATTGTTAATACGAATACCTAAGCATCTGTGCGTAGCCATAAATTAACGTATACAGCACATAGTGCCGATGCAACAAAAACCCATAACTCGTGTTTGAAACGTATTTATCGTCTGCTTTGTGGCTTTATTTCCAATTACCTTTAAATTAAGGCTAATTTATTTTTAGGCTGTGATAAATGTATTATAATTTAGTTTAATTTTAAAAAAAACCTAGATTAATGACTCTTATACTTTTATTTTCGCCTTTCTCTAAAAACTATTTTAATTAACAGTATAGTAAAAACACGTCCTACAGTTAGCATTGATGCATAAGATCATGCGTCCATTACATGATACATATATAAAACGGTTCCGTCTCGGGGGTGCGGTGAGATAGCGGGATTTGTTATGTCGATCACTTGCAGCAAGTTGTACGATAATGATAACAGGAATACTAACCACACTATTATTGTAAAATTTTTGTTGTAATTTCTTCAACGTGCTGAAACAATGCTAAACTTTAAGCCCAAGAATAATGTCACATTTATTTAAAGTTCTCTGACTTTCTATATGCTCTCAGTTTAATAAAATAGAAAGAAAGCTAAATATGGCCTTAGAACTCTTCTTATGATAAAGAACAACCAACAATTTCCACGTTATAATTTCTAGTTGATACCCAACAGTCTACTACTAGATTCGATCAATGTTCTCAATTGACATTCGCGTGTGCAGTAACTTGCACTTAAATACGGTATAAACGAAGTAACCCAAATGTGACATGAAATCGATAAAGAGATGTACATCTTGTCATCTGTAGTGAACGAAGAAGTAAAAATATATGGAATCTTATTTTTGCATAAGCATTATCTAAGATACCTTATATTTTACGTTTATAGTTGAAAAAGAATAAGAAATACTCATACATAAATGTAGAAGTGAGGTAAATACCACTTGGATTCCAGGTGTTGGTGAGACGGGGTGTGCGGGCACTGCGTGGAATGCTTGCAGCCTACTCTGTGTCTATCGCCCGCCCCTGTTTCTCTAACATCATCCTGCAAACCCAACTCCAAACTAACCGGGATGTCAACAGAAGAATCCTATTTCAAAGCGGGTCATCATGAATGCAATGGTTATGGAATTCTTCTTACAGAGTAATGAACTACAAACAACGCTAATGACGCAATCATACAATATCACATGTAAGTATTTGAGGCTAAGTGATTGGCAAAGCTGTTTGTTTATGAAATATCTAAGGTACTCTGACATTAAAGTTGTATTTCATTCTTATGTTAATAGTTCTTAGAATTACTACTACTAAAGAATCTTTGTAGATTATCATTTCATTCATTTGTACATGATTATGTGTCTACGACTTGTTACTGAAGATATTCGAAAAAAGGTGATGTATTTTTTTACTTAAATTCCCTCTGCTTGACTATGTAGAATCATTGCACTGCTAAATAGTCTAAAAAAAATTAGTTAAGGCTGAAAATTGGTAGAAACAAGTATCAGACGTATAATTCATAGAGATAAGAAATATAGGAGCGAACACCAAGCCAAGGTCGACATTTGGAGGTGTTATTCGGAGGAGAGCCACGAAGGTCGCTTAGCTATCGGACACCACCGCCGCTGACAATGATTACAGGCCGAGTCACTATTGTGCAATTCTATTTTCGAAAATGTAGCGACACTCCCATGCTAATCGTCATTTTCATCATGCGCGGCAAAACTGCCGTCCGTGGTCTTCGATAGATGGACCGAAGTCTGTTCAGCTAGCATTTTGGAAGTGATTCACATCGTTCCTATATCTCAGTACTCGATATTGTTTTACACAAACAATATATATATATAATTAAAAGAGAGCTATAATAAAGAAAAGAAACTTCGTACACTTTAAGAAAAATAATATCAAACAACTTAGAATGACGATTTGAGTGTGATGGAATAAGGAGGCAAAAACGGATGGATCGGTCAGTGTGACGAATACGAGACGCCATGCATTTCCAGTCCGGTGCCGCGAGCAAACATAGTCCTATTGACATGTGACCAGCAAAAGACATCTGAGAGATTGGGGGGGGGGGGGGGGTGACTACTGGTACTGCTGATATTCTTTCAAACCCCAAACTCCTGAAATTGTGAGAATTTGAGGGAACAAAACTAATAAAGCAATTCTTTTTAACATTAATATTAACACGACACTTGAGTGTTTCTAAATAGTTCATCTACTGGGAATCACGCATCTCAATGACTCCATATGTAAGTAGCAGAAAACAAAATGTATTTTTGTAGTTATGTAATAAAGATTATTTTAAGACTGGAAACTTCTATTATTCTACCAACATAGCATCTACCAATAGTTGTTTTTTACCGATAATGACTGCGTGTAGCTATGCAACTATACAAACCCGTTTTTTACTGCTTGCTTTTTTCGCCTCCTTAATAATAGGCTGCATTCAATGAGATGAAAAAGCAACAACTGGTGACAAACAAAGATGAAAACAGAATAGACCAAGATATAACAATAGCACTGGCTATCACGAGAAATCTTAGTCACTGAATGAATAAAATTATGTATGAATAATATTTTGCGTCAATGCTATTAGTAGGAAACAATTGAGAAAAAAAGAAGCTGTTTATAGAATAATTGAATAACAACTTGCACTTTCATAACTAACCTGCACTTGGTCACAGCTGTTGTAATAATTGTTTCACCTCTTTGAAAAATAGGACACAAAACAATAGAGACATTTTCTTATTTCTATTAAAACGATTATGCTACCGATAAAAAAGTAGCTGCATAAGCTCCAAGGGCCGTAAGCAGGGATAAATGAGATTAGTTTCGTGAAGATATTGGCGGAATCGCGAAGAAGCTCCAGTAGATCGGGTTATTCTGCATAGCGACAGATCTCTGTTACGAGGGGAGCGATAGATCTTAGAGAGAAACCGACTTGGGTGAGGCAGCCGAGAGTTTGAAGAGTAATGAACGCATGGACACAGCTGTGCAAATGAGCACATGACTGTGGGATAAATGACAATGGATGGGAGAGTATACGTAGAACAAATTGAGGGACATGGTAGTAGTGTACAAAAAGGGGAAAAATTAGGTATGCGGAAGGACTATAAAAGAGTTTTGTGTTTAAGAGAGATAACAGTATTATAGTATAAGCGACCAAGAGGAAAAATAAAAGGTTTATGCATAAAATTATTACTGATAATGAGATTTGTTGCCCACTACCTTTATAATTAGCAATAAGGGTGACTTTTATATGTGATAGAGAGTGAATTCAGGACTGATGAACTTCAATAACCTAAACCGACTATTGAAATCCTGTTGAGATAAAGTGAGATATGCAGAACAATTATGACACTTATTCAGAGGAATATGTAAAAATAAATCCAATATTAACACTTAAATAAATAAATTTCCAATTTTCATTTAAGTCATGTTAGAGCGTCTGTGAGATTCTATGGATGTGATGTGCTGTATTTATATTGGAAATTTAACGATGTAAGTACTCAGAGTTAAGGAAACTATGATATTGAGTTTATACAATTACTGTATGTAACGACTGTTCTTTCAGATGCACGAAGCGTACACAAGTGGAGGACTCAAAAGAGCGCATTCCGACATGGAAATCTTGTTTCTCGCAGCGAACGGGCAGGGTACGGTATGCATAGTTGGAGCGATTGGGCAAAAAAGGAAAATGAGATTGGGGGAAGCGAGCACGATATCTAAAGGGTTATCTAATCTACTGAAAACTATTTTTACTTTCATAATTTTATTTGCTATACCTATAAGACTATCGTTTGCTTATACAATGTTATTATTTTGAAAGAGCCAAATCGGTATTTGCTGAAAATAGCAGGAAATTTAAATCGATGTCAGCATAATAATCGGGAGCAAAAGTCAGGACTATTCTATTACAGTGTTGACAAATGTTGATAAGCTCCTCTCTGAATTGTGCTCTCTAAGAAAGATGCAATTGGGGGTCGATGAAATACAGCACGTCCACAAATATACACAAATTGAAGCTAATAGTTGGTTAGTCGTTATATGTAGAATAGTTATAAAAAAGTTATTATTCCTTTGTTAATAATAGATTTCACGAATGAGATGACTCAATTGTAGCATAAGTTGTTAACATGACGCTAAAGAGACGACAGATTATGCACTATGCGAGGATACTAAGAAGTATCAGATGATTAGTGCACAATGAATTACCACTGGCAAGAACGGGATTCGCTGAGTTATGAGAGTAGATTGTGAAAAGTGGGAAAGGTATCGTCGCATATTTGGAGTTATTCAAGCGCAATACTGATCGGGTTTCGATGGCGAAAGAAATGATGACCTACTGTGAAAAGAAAAAGCGCTCGCTACATACGCACAATATAGTAGGTTACACTTCGTAATAGACAATTATTCTCTGCGTTGTGTAAATGACGAATTAGAATTGAAGCTATAGAAACAATCAGGATAATTATAAATAGAACAATGATTGAAATATGATCTAAATTTAGAATGGCACCTAATTAATAGTGGTACTTAACGATCATAGTGATGACGACAGAATGGATAAACGATGAGCAAGTAAACTTATCTCAGATAGGAGTTCATTTTTAAATCTCCGGAGGACGTGCAGTGATGGAAATATTTCGAACAATCGCTTTCTAAATAACGCTTTCCAAAGAACACACAGACTCGATATCACGAAGTGTCATCACAAAATTGAAAGTAACAAAGGGATGTTAATGACAAAATACTTCTACTGGTTGAACAGCGAGAATCCTAGAGAAGAGGATAGGTCAATTCATCTCCTCCACAAGGCAGTTGGGGAATATATTGCGTCATCGACGGTATGACTGGCACGTAAGATAGAGACCACGATGATAGCACTGTAGTGAGGAGACGCAGAGATAAAGGAACCTGTTCATGGCCAACCAGCAACTGAGGCACGAAATATACCTTATAACTCTATGTCAAATATGGCAATTGAAAGAAGTTATCGGGATGTTGGTTGATTTTATAGTCAAGTGATCAAGTCAGAATTGATTGGGACCGTTCCACAAATAATGAGAAGAAAAATGTGGTTACTCTCTTCTCTCTCTCTCTCTCTATTTCTCTCTCTCTCTCTTACAGATCTTGATCACTTGCAAATATCTACGTCTATCTATATATCTTCTTGTCTATCTTACATTTACACTCTTCCGCAATGAATGATAATAGCATTTAAATCAACGAATAAAATAAAATGTGTAGATAAGCAATAGCAAAGAGAGGAAAAACTTCGCGGGTTTACTAGGAAAGGCGTAAATCTCACAAAATGTGGGTTTTTGGCCTTTTCTGCTGAATGCTGTATTTAATATGGTACGCTCTAGTTTTCTGAATAGTTATGAATTTATTAGCTGCGCCAACAGTCCATCTATCATAAATTTAATTTCGGCTTCAAATGACTTATAGAATTATTAGCAATAATTCTCTTTTAGTGTTTATTGTTAAAAATTTGTACATTAGTCCATAACAATAGGCAAAGAGAAAATGTAATCCACCTATTCTAATCCAATCTATATCAACAAAACTTGTGCGTACAGTCTAGTTTCCGATTTGGGTACTCTTTGCATATTTTTCATTCATAGAAAACAAGAATATAGAGTAGTTTAAAATCAAAATACAATCTACCTGCTTGCGATATATTATTCTATATGACTATTAATATATTCCTAAATCAAATAACACAATCACATCCCGTTTTGTACCACGTTAGACATTTTTACAATTTAGCAATCTACACAGATACACAAAGACTCGCACACGAACATGCGCATATCTCATTTTAATTTCATATTTTCTCTTTTTCACGAACTTAGCTCCCATAGGAGAGTGATAAAATATATATTTTTTGATTTAATCTGCAAAATGACTTAGGAGATGAAATACATGGGATTAAAGGTGTTATCTGCTTATAAATGATTAACCATAAATATTCTGACTAAGATAACGTGTTTTAATTATAAAATTCTAAATGAATTTCAGCATACCTATCGAAATTTGCATACAAAAAAGCTGATCCTAGTTAGTGAAGAACAAAAAGCACCCAGACAACTACGATTGTTTGAAACTGATCTCTATGGATTTGAATGGAATTCAAAACTTTCATAGTATTCGACATAAAAAAATGGCTAATTCTTAACAATTGGCCAATGAAAAATTCATTGTATGATTAGTTTTTTTCTCGAAAATACGAATTGTAGAAGACACTCGAATGCCTATTATTGCTAACTATGATTAGGAGGCTAATCTGAAAAGAATTAAACTACGCCTAAAGGTGAAAGTAACTGCTGAAAAATGAACACAGACAGAGTTCATAACTATTCAAAGTAGCTTAATATAAATTATGAGCTTACGCAAATCATTAACTATGATCAACCAGATTCGAATGGCAGTCGAATGTTGCCGCATAGCAGCGGTATCATCGAAGTCAATGAGTCTGATTTTATATATAACGTTTTAATGTTTTTAATAATTTAATTAATTTTAAACTTATAAAGTGCAAAAGTTTTCTCGAGTATGCAAATCATATTTTACAATTTCATTATAAAAACTATTATATGCTCTTAAGCATTAGAGTAATAAATTATAGTTTCCTGGAATTGGGTGAAAAAATAGTATTTTGTTAATAAAAACTAAGTCACAACTAGAATTGTAAATTTGGAACTGATTCGGTATCGCCTTTGTCATTGAAATTAGCACATAATCAATCAAATACATCAAACAGCAAAAGACATCGAAACGAAAATTACAAACTTACCGATCAAAGCTTAAATGATTATGCAAATGATAGGAATTACTACAAAAATCTGTAAAGATCTTTTTACGCTAGATTTAATGGGTTAGTCATCGATAATGGAATGCACATCTTGATTTAAACCGTTCAATGGCCTCTGTTAAAGTATATAAATTTAGAAATAACATTTAATAAAAAAGTGGTTAAATTCGTCCATTAGAAGGCATATAAAAGTTTACATAAATAAAAATGGAATTGCCTATGAATAAAATTACTGGTTTATGAATGTAAATTATGTACTACAAAAAACTAAAATGACAAATAAGACCACTAGGCATTTTAAATGATTGATAACGAACAAGAATTACTAAGTAAAATAATGATTTTATTTTTTATTGTGGTTAATTTAAGCATAAACCACTTTCTGTCTTACTATTTAATTGAAAGCCTTGTTGTGGACTACTCAGTTTATTATGCGAATATCTAGAACATAAATGCTCAGTTTAATTTCGCTTTGAAAACATCACAAGAAAACTTGAATCCGCTGCATGTCGTTTATGATAGAAAATGTTTTACGAGAAATGAATGGCGAAAAATGCTTCTCATAGTCACAGCCTTCCTAAAACATTGCAAAACTAGATGAGACTGATCGCGTTTTGTATCATCGAATTTTTTAAACTATCTGGCATTATGCACACATCTATGAAATCATATTTTTTGCCTTTTTGGTTCGTAATATACAATTAAAATAGTTTTAATAACAGCTAGCGTAAAATATTTACCAAATGAAAGTAGGACAAGAAGGAGGATGTATACACAAATAAAATAAAAACTTTGAAAAACTGCGAGAGAACAAATAATTAGGTAAATATCTATTGCCAATAGAATAGAAAATGTGAATTAATGAATTTAAAAAAGCTACGTAAGTATATGCTTGATAACAGTTTATACTGTTAGGAAGTGTCTTACAACATATTATATATATGATAATTAAACCTAGTAAACCTTTTATATGTCCCCACTGCATGCAATCTTCAGACCACCTGCCCTTTTGTTAGGCTTCCATAGTAGTGTTGTTTCTCTTTATATTACTTATAGTTATCTATTATCTGTATATAAATGAACAACTTTCACTCAGTTTGTAGTACTTATTCTGTACACTCCACTCTTTTCTATTCATTTCTTCTAAAGATAATATTTCAGCGCACTTTTAAAAAATTGAATAATGTCCGTATTATAAGGCAAAATATATGAGTACATTCACATTAATTGATGATACATTGTAAGGCTTAATTTGTTTTAGTTGGTAGTTACTTTTATCGTAGACAGATGTTATACTTCATGCTTTTTAAATTATAACAGATATACTAAATTGTTCTGCGACATGAACTATTAGTTTCTGCACGCATGAATGTTCCATTTTTGATATCTATTGATAGCAGTATATAAAAAGGGATGCTTGTCGCTATACTCAAAAGATTTCTCATCTTATTAATTTTCGACGACCAAAATTCCCCAATGGGAATTTGAATGAAATACGTCTTAGACGAAAAATGCCAGAATCTA
This sequence comes from Heterorhabditis bacteriophora, assembly GCA_964036235.1. Classification (NCBI taxonomy): domain Eukaryota; kingdom Metazoa; phylum Nematoda; class Chromadorea; order Rhabditida; family Heterorhabditidae; genus Heterorhabditis; species Heterorhabditis bacteriophora. The sequence continues at coordinate 11,049,447 of OZ038429.1, forward strand.
TCTAATGAAATGAAGCTAAGCAATTACATTAGGAAATACAGAGTCATATATTTTCCATAATGACCTGTTCATTATACCTACTATTACATTTGTGTTGCAAGATGCGTGGCCTTGAAAATTTTCACAAGATGACAAAGAAAAAGAATTTCTAATGACAAATGTAACTTCATCTGGACTGATTCTAATCGAAGATTTATTTCGTCTTTTTGAGACATGCAGATCAGTAATAGTGGTGGCTATTCCATGCTCGCCAAAATCTATGAATTATTTAGAATTCAATATATGTAATAGCTAAGCACAGCTAATAAAATATAGGAATTTTACAACTATCCTGCTTTTTAAATCATAACTACGACTTCAGTGTCCTATCTTGTTGCTTAATAATAATAAAAACTCAGCAACTGTACTGCTGTAAAGTGTAGGCTGTATTTACTGTTATCACGTCTACCACTTCTTAGATACAATTTTTGCATCCACAATGTTGATTATTAGAATTGTACTTGTTCGATCTGAATATCTTTTTAAGAAAACTGCTTATGACTAAATTCGAATATCGTATATATATTATATTGCTTTATTGTAAATCCGGTTCATGTTTTTTATTTTTCATATATGAGGAAGAAAGGTAGAATAGTAGAAACTCATTTACATTAAAGAATGATAAAACTAAGTTCTAAGACAATTTACGTAATCATGACTTTACTACAATTACATAAATCCAATTGTATACACAGGTCGTAGTGAATTATTGGGTTAAAACTGAACATTAAGTGGATTACGTTCTTAATAAGGCTGTACCCCCCACATTCAGATTTGTATTATTCACCTAGTCGAGTGTTATTTATGACAACTGAACATACTTAAATATTTATGACTATTGTTGCCTTCTAAATATATAATATATATAATATTTGAATAAAGATTTTATAAATAATCGTATGCTCCATTACATATTTTATCGATCCTTCATAGTGAAAGCGAATATCTGAAAATATTGACTTTTATAAAAGCATATTTCTCACAATTTCCCTGAAATTTAAAAACGCTCCAATAAAAAATGTGTCATTTTAATGTAAGCCTGTCTACGTGAGTTATACTGCTGTCATCAATAATACCTAAGATTTACTTCATTATGTGGAGAAATGCAACGTTTTAAGAATGGATGAATTCTGATTTATAATTTATCCTTTTTCATAGATAAAGACCAAAACATCTCTGAATCTATTTTAAGAGAGATATACAGTTTACTTTGTTGTTTTGAACTTTAATGGCAACAACCACATATTAGTGATAAACTATTTATTTTGATGATAAACAGTTGACAAACGAACAATGGACAAAATTGTCTTATGCTTGTATTGTACTTATTCTAGAAGAAAATAATATTTTAGCAAAAGAGAATAAAAAGGCAAAACTAAATACCACAATTTGACTGAATTTTACATCAGGCCAATTACATAGTAAACTGATTATTTACGTTATGCTACTATCTGCATTTCGCTGTTAGTTTTCACTTTTCAAAGAAGGTAGGTGATCAATCAGCAATAGGGCTCTGATACATCATAGATTGAAATCTAATTTCAATTCAGTTTTTTTGAAGTTCATATATAATTTAGAGAAAAAATGCTAATAAATGAATTAGAAGAGTTAAGATATAGTACTAAGCAAATATAAAGATTAAATTAAATTTTGTACTGTTATTATTGTTACATTACTCTTAGATTTTCATTTTTTATCCATTTTAAAAGATAACCCACATATAATGCAAATTTAAACATACTACTTAATACATAAAACTATGAATTAACAAAATAAAAATACACTGTAGATAATGGATGGGAAGTAAAGAAAATTTAGGGAGAAAATAACGACATTACACATTTGAATGTTTTTAGTATTAAGAATTAAATAAATATTTCCTTAAACAGTGATCAATGAGACATTTATCTTCCATGCTAATTGTCGCTTCTAATATTCTAGATTTCGGACGTCCTTTAAGAACGTTTGCCATTTCATCATGACCTTTGAATACTTATTAACGTATGATAAAGTACCTACCATTAAAACTTCAACTACAATCCCCAAACAAGTCCCAATTATAAAGAATTATACGCATATATTTAGATATTATGATTGCACCGAATTACAATTTATATTTAACAAAAAAATAGAAATAAATTAGTACTTTATTAGTTTAATTCAATGATTGATTTGAATAACCAAATTTATATGTAGTACAAAACTAATATACAAGTTTACAGGTAAATAGCAGATGTTACAAACAGACATGGTTGAACTTTCAATATTTATTCCTTAACAATAAAGTATCTAAATGTTAAATATCACTAATTTTTTTCCATCGCAAAACTATGAATTCACATCAACTTTTATGTTATGATTATGATCAGCTTGTCGTTAATTTGCTCAGGCATTTTATACTAAGACGGACTCCTATTCTTCTCCTCCGAAGAAATAAGTGCCCCATTCAATGATATCCACTCCACAGATAATTCTGACGCTTTCTCCCTGACAGATAGGAACTGAATGACCATCTATTAGCTTATATGTCTGTGACTGTGTTGACAAGATGACTATGTCCAGGTAACATGAAGTCCAATATAATTTTACAGGAGAGTAATTACTAAATAAATCGTCTGTTTCAAGCATGTATGTCTGATTGGAGTGAACAGAGATGATTAATATTACCTCAGATAACATTTCTTTTCTGAATGATACAAAGATAATAAGTGTCTTTGTATGCAAGAAATTATAGATAAAACCAGAATGCCTAGATTTAACCAACTATCGGATTTTAGTTAAAATGAAAGAGTGTTATTCGAAAGACCTATTATAGATTTCTGGCACACAGTAGATAAACAATGCCGATGACCTCTGGTGGTACTATGAGTGTAATTTCTAATTCATAACTATAAAACTGTGATAATAAGTACGTTGTGGGAAACTGCACTAACAGCAAAGTTTTTCATGGCTTACAGTTCTAACAGTGTCCTTCTAAATTATTATTTAAAAACTACTATTTTATGCGAACACCACGTTCCATCTTAAATTCACAAGTGGTATTTCATTTACTACATCCTGCCAAAAAGTTATTTTTCCCAGGCAATTATCCTACGACATCCTGACCTAAATTTACATAAATTGAGATGTTGATTTATGTATGAATTGCATAGATAATATAAGTAGGAACATTCTTTGACAGCAATAGCTTTGACCTACCGCAAGAGGTCGCCAATTTGAATGATATATGTAGCGCGCATTTCTCGAGTTTACATTTGGCCTTCCAGATCATAAATCATCAACGTAGTGGTAAAATGGCATTACTAATTTAAGCTCTACTGACCATTGATAGTAATGTGTATTTCTTAAATTGTTGTATCATGTCATTTTTCACAATTGTTTTATTTCTCCTGGAACTTGGTCGAACTATTTGTCACATGGTAGTTAGTTATTTTCCTCAACATGTGTGGCTTTTTAGCATGTTGCACAAAATCACTTATACTATCTTCTCTTTATTATTACTGTATGATTATTACTATTATGGTTGTCGTCTTTATTGCAGTAGCTACTATTATTATATTAATTTGGTTACGATAAAGTAAATAAGTAGAAAAGTAGAAAACAATAATTTAATAGCAGGGTTAATCTTTAACTCTACTAAGTTGAATGGGATTCTGTGTAGTGAGCGATCGATTGTCTGCTGACGTGGTCATTAATGGCGCTCTTACACGTGCGACCCTGTGTCTCACCATCATCCATTTTGATCACAACACTTCCTTCTTCGATATCCTGAACTGATAAATTTTTTCATTTATTCTAACTTATCAAATATCCATTGAGATCGGTAGTTGATTACTTTTCTTTACTGTTATTGACACCATCATTTTCAATTAGTTAATAATGAAAATATATTAACCATCTACCTATTAGTTGACCGTTTTCGGCTATTGCATCACCATATTTATAGAGTAATCTACTTTTTTTCTAGCAGTGTCTATTTTAAATATGAAGGTCAACCATTACTCATTTCCGTGAATCAAGCGCTAATAAGATTATACGAATTTTTTTTTCATGAACTATAAGCTAATACTACCTTGTAATCCATCAATCTTTTCTTAACATCTTGAACTAGATGCGTTCGTTTTAAATATTTTCTCCGATTTTTTAATCTTACAACAAAATAGTATTTCGTATGGCTATCACAGTGCCTTTTCTGCCAGTCATATTTTAATTTATCACTGTTTACCTTCTATAAAATGTCTTCTATT